>OX463769.1:4086398-4751002 GCA_949825005.1 Gasteruption jaculator | reverse complement strand
TTGTTTTCGGCGGCCACCCGTCCCTGCTTGGCAGGCTTGCTCCTTTAACTCCGTCAGGGAGGACGGTTCTCCCTCGACGGGCCGTGTCCTGCTGCCCGGCCCCTTGGGCTTGTCCGGGAAGATGTACCGGACGTGGGTAACAGGCGGGTTCTTTCGATATATCACTATCCTCGATTCGGGGCCTGCCTTGTGTACATCGAGTTCCTGATGATCCAAGGCGTCTATGATACTGCAGACGATCGTGGCGGCCCGGCTCCTCGTAATATTATAGTTCTCGAGGAGTGCCAGTACCGCCTCGATGAACTCCCTGGCCTTCAAGGGGAACCGAAAAATCGATACGTACCGTTTGGTTTTTTAATCATTACAATGGGGGTCGACCACGCACTGTTAGAGGGCTCTATTACTCCCTCGGCTAACATGCGGTCGACCTCCTCGTACATCGCTTGTCGAACCGGCGGCGACACCAAGTAGTAGCGCTGTTTGATCGGTGCGCTACCCTGGGTGTCGATCCGGTGCTCGATTAAGGACGTTTTGCCTGTCCTTCCCGAAACTGAGGGAATTTCCCTCGCTAAAAACTCGTCGAGTTTCTGCTTCTCGATATCGGTCAAGTCCGTCAGTCCGTGACACTCGATGTGATCCCGTCGTGGGGCGATCTCGTCAACTTCGTCTTCAGCGAATGCGTGGGGGATGTTAGTCAATTTCGAGACCCAACCCCCTTTCGCGCTATCGATTACTATTTGGAACGCGTTGACGAAATCGATCCCTAGGATCATCTCGACCGTCAAGTTCGGTAAGATCCGTACGTCGAAGTCTTTTTCGATTCCGTCTACTGTGACCGTCAGTCTCGTTTCCTCGCGGATCGTCTCCACCGTCCCGTTTGCCGTTACGACTTGTTCTACGAGAGGGGTTCGAAACGTTCGCCCCTCTCGAAATGCGGGATTTAACCCGTAGGCTCCCAGGAAGGTGCGAGACGAACCGGTATCGAGGAGCGCTTTCACCATCCGTTTACCTACCTGCACGTAGATAAACGGACGGAGGGCGTTTTTATCGTCAGTGATCGTGAGTACTGTCACTGTTTCCGGTTGCGTCGGGTCCGTATCGTCCGGTTTCGGTACTACCGTTGTCGTGGTAGTCGCTGTCGACGTCGTTGCTGTCGGCACGTCCGTCTTTCGCGTCGACTTCGTCGTCGTCGTTGTCGACGTCTCCGTTGCGGTCCCTTTCCGTCGAGGGGAGGCACTCGGGACTCTCGAAGTTACCTCCCGGACTCGTTTCCCGAACAGCGCTTGCAGTTCGGGTTGGGTTTGCCGGAGTTGTGGCAGCTGTAACAATAGCCTTTCTTTTTCGGCTTCGGGCATTCTCGTAATAGATGGTCTTTGCTGCCACAATTCCAACAACCCGCTTTCTTTTCCCCCGGACTATTTGTTCCTACTTTGCTGGCTGTATTCGACTTCGTCCCCGCCGTCGGTTTCGAAGACGCGACGTTTTTCGGCCTCTCGAAACTCGGTTGCCTGGTTTCGGAACTCTTCGACGATACCGAAACGCAGGACATTTCTTCGGAGAGGAGATTTGCCGAATCGTACGGCTTCTCCCCCCTCCTTGCTACCTTACCATGTTCCGGATGGTACGCGTAAGCTTCGAGTGGCGAATCTTCGACCGTTGGCGGGGGTCGATATGATTTCATCATCTTCCACCGATTTTCTAATTCGGTGGCGACGTCCATGAGGTCTTCGAGAGTCTCGACTTCATGACGGTTCAGCGACTGCTGATACCTGGGACGAAGGTTCCGGTACGCGATTTCCACCAGGTCCCTTTCGCTCGGAGGGCGTTCCATCTGCGACACGCAGCCTTCCAGACAAGTGAGGAACTCGGCGACGGTTTCGTCCGCCCCCTGAGTCCTCTTTCGAATAAAATCGTCCAGTTTAAACTGGAGATCCCTCGTACCGAAACGAAATAGGAAGGCGCGTCGAAATTCGTTCCACGTCTCCCATTCGTCTCGGTGTATCCGACACCATTGAAGGGGTAAGCCCCTCAACATCGTCGGAATCGCGCATAGGAGGCTGTCGAGTCGCAGACCCTCCAAGGTCGCCCAATCTTCGATGCGACCGAGGAATTCCTCCGCATTACCATCGGCGCGGCCTCTATAAGAGAGACGCCACCGACTAACGATGGCGCTGAGGCCCGAATTGTCCCGCACGGCGCTGGGTCTCCTTCGGGTCCCATCGGCCGGTCGATATGTCCGCTCCTCCCGGAAGTCCGTTCTGTCGGACTCACGCGAGCGGTACATCGGTACCGCTTCGTGTGGCGCGAACCTGTCTCGCTCCGGGGACGACTGGTACAGGGGCGCATCTCGGTGTCGCCGCGTTCGAGGCTCGAGGGGTTCATACTCGGCAGCGGTGGGAGGTGGACGGGGTTGTCGTGTTGTGTAGGGGTACCGGTCGTGTTGTTCGTCCTGGTCCCCTCGTCTTAGAGAAAACGTCATGTAGGCGTCATCCCCCTCGTGTACCCGTCTGGTCGACGAACGGGGGAGGTTCCTGTCGAGGAACATCTCCCTCGCTTCTTCCCGCGTCACGTTTCGTCGTTCGTCGGGTCGCGTCCGGGTACTGTGACTCGTTCTGTCCGTTCCGGTTTGTCGTGGTTCGACGTCTACGGGTTCCACGAAGGTCACCGTAGGCGTCCGTGTCGGTGGCAATGGTGGGTCTTCGTCGACTGGGGGCGTTCGTGTCCGTCCGGGACTCCCCGCTGGGACTTCCCCCACCTCCGGTTCGTTATTATTAGGGGGAGGTTCGTTTCCCCTATTCGACCCTTGCCGGGTTGAGTCCCCCTCGAGTTGAGAGACCGTCCAGAATTCGGCTGAACGACCTTTCGAAAGGTTTAAGACCCTTCGCTCATAAGCGTCGAGGAGCGTCAACAATTCGAGTTGACGCTCTCGACTTTCCTCGAGGGACTCCGGGGTCGCCTCTCGCACCGCCCGTCGGTGGCGCAAGAACCGCGTCCTTAACGTGGCTAGATCCCCATCTGTCTCTAGCCCTAATCGTGCCAAAGCCTCCCGTAGGGCCTCCTCGTCGTAACCGAGCAGGAGCTCATCCTCGGATAGCTCCGGATCTGTCACGTGACCTACACGAGCCATTTTCAAAAGAAGGAACCGTTGACTACTGTGCGGATCCCTCCCGCTGTTAGTAAAACGGAACGAATAATAAAAAAAACGTTACCAGGAAAGGTCGCTTCTTACCCGGTCAATTCTTGAGAAGGAAAGATTCGTAAAGAAAAAGAAAAGAAACAAAAAGAGAACAACAAACAAAAATAAATGAATAAACACTTTACGTGGTTATTAGCGGTGCTCGAAACCGGGAAATATCCTCGAATTTCCTTTTGCTACTCGAGCCGAAAAAGACGACAAGAAAGAGAACCGTTTGTTCTTTTCTCCAAATAAAACAATATCCACCGAAAGAAAATTCGAATATTCGCTCAGAAGCCGCAAAAGGAAATTTCCTTCGAAAAGAAAGAAAAACAAAAAAAATTGTTTTCTGGATTAAATCGCGATTAGGCGAGAATATTAAATTCAAGCCTCGAAAAGAAAAAATGAAGAATAAATAATTTTAAAAAAAATTTCCGGCCTCGAGGATCGATCGCGATCCTCGACTCTACCCCTTACCGTCGAAACGGTATCGAAATTTTCTTTCTGAAGGGATTCGGCGCGTCTTTAGCATTCACTTTTATCACCGCGTGGGAAAAAAAATGAAATGAAAAAAGAAAGAGTCTTACTGGATCCGTTATTCAAAATCCAAAAAAAACAAGAAAAGATAAACGAGAAACATTCATCTCCAGAAAATTCTCGAAGTTATTACCACGAGATTTTCGAATCCAACCGTTAATTCTAGAACAGCCTCGATGGCTGTCGAATTGCACGCTGCCTCAAAATGGCCGCCGAATCCGCTTCACCAAGAAACACTGTATCCACCGTGTGTTCACGAACGATCCGAACACTATCACTCGTTACACAAAACGAAAAACGATTGCGATTCACTGAATCTACAATTCCGAATGAACCAACAAAAAAAACACAAAAAAAACTCGAATTTTTCGAAATTCCCGTTTTGGGCCCCACGTTGGGCGCCAATTTGTGACGTGGATCTCGCTATCCTTCGACAGGGGATCGGAACCCCTGTCGCGTCACCGTTGATCACCTGAAAATCTCACAAAAAAAGGATTCAGGTCGCGGGCGCCAGGTGCAATGCACCGCGTCGACCAGCTCAGGTCGCGAGGTTGGTAGAGGGGAGGGTTCGGAAGAAAACGACGCGCGAAAAAAATAATAAACAAAAATAAATATATTCAAATACGAATAGAGAAAAGATAAAAAAAATGAGAATTGACGACTAGCTAAACTAATGATAATAACAATAAAAAAAATGATACGAGGAAGGGGGCGAAGCCTCTTCGGCCCCTTCAAAACGTCCGGAGTCGAGCACGTAGGAGAGCTCGCTCAGAGAAGGCCACCCCTGTCATACAGGTGGCTCAAACTCAGAGCTCGCTCGGTTCCTTACTTTTCAAAGAAAAAAAGCAATTGCGTGGAGGGACTCACTGTCTACCCTCGGGATGTCGGATCGTCCTCAATCGTGTCCTTTCCTCGGCTTCCTTCCTTTCTTTCCTTTCCTTTCGTCCTTTCCTTTCTTTCGTCCTTCCTTCCTTCCTTTCTTTCCTTAATGCTTTCGGCACGAGGTGTATTAGTCGGCGTCCAACACAGTAGTGAAGACTCCGGCGTCGTCTCCGTCGTCTTCCGTCTGGAGGGGAGGCTTCGCGCCTCCCGATTGGTCGTGAGGGGTCACGTGTGCCCCTCGAGTCGATCGACCATCTTGATCGAATGGGATTCGTCGTCCCATTCGAATTCGAATCGAGGACGTTCCCCGTTATTTCTGGGGAATCGTCCCTCGACTTTTTAGTCTCCGACCGGGGTCTGGACGTCTCAAGGGATCGATCCCCGGTCGATGCTGCTCCTCGTTGCAGCGTCGTCGTCGTCTGGCGTGGTTTTCCTCGCTCGATGACGCTGCTCCGTTCCCGCTCGATTTCCGGCGCTCCCACGTGCTCAAAACGGTGGTTCTCCTCGTTCCCGTCGGATGTCGCGACCTTCATCGTCGTCGCAATGGCTTCGCCCCTTCGAATGATCGCTCTGATCGATCGCACGATCCCTAACCTGACCCTATCTCCTAACAGATGTCGCCATATACATAATTTATAATTTACATAATTTATATGCGCTCTTACACCGCGAGTCACTTAACCTATGAGTTTGTTGACTGCTGTGTTGGACGGCAATTCGATCGATCCATACCGATCGATCGATATGTAAATTTATTAATTTCGCGTCGCGACCGTGGAAAGAAAACGATTTTCCGGAGTGCGGGATCTTTGTGACAGAGAAACCGTGTTCTCTATCACAATTGCAAGTACATAATTGATAAAATTAAACTGCTATTGATCGAATCCACTAAATACTTCTCTCTCTGGGAAAGCAGTGATTACTATTTTTCCCATAAAATTCGAAAGTAACGCCCAAAAGAATTTCAATGCGTTATGAGAACAGATATTGGCACTGAGAGTTTCAGTATAAGCGCAGAACTGTTCGTTTCCAATATCCAACGATACCAATTGCAAGTATAGGTACCTCCTTTTCCACTTGGGAGTGAAATATATACCACCACAAAAATTGTCCTGTGGTTTTTCCAGCATTGTTATGAAGTATTTCCACACTGTAATTGCTATGCACTTGATATATCCACATGGGTGAAGTTTGTAATAAAATAGCCGTGAACATTCGGAAAATAATGAAGATTTGTGTATTTATGTATATTTTCAAGTACCTATATGTGTAAAAATGAACATTCGAAAATGCTCATTCGAAGTTACTGTAATTCGCTCGATTTCATGCGTTGCCCTAAATTGTTCCTGTTAAAGCTGCAATAAACCCACAGTTTTACTAGAACATGAGCACTCTGGACACCAAAAAGTAGTGGGCATCGAATCGGAATTCCTCTACTTGTTATATGCAACCACAGTTATATTCCTCGCAATCTCGGTTGCATTCCCAACCGCAGCAGAGATATTAGCTACTATATTACAGAAGTTTAGTGATATTTTCGTTCGTTCGCTTGTTGGATGAACTTGTTCTTGATTGTAGACACTTCTTGCATAAATCCTCCTGCACGAAACTCGAACGGAACTATGAGATTTCTGGGAACTCTGACTCTTGTCTGTGGTAACGATATATGCATCAATCCGTGTATATATTGAATATATATGTATACAGATATACATATATTTTTAGAATAACTTGCTATATTAGTTGACAATAAACCGTTGCAATGTCACGGTATCGATTTAGACTAGGTATTCGGAGGAGGAACTGTTACACAAGCCGTTTGATGATTGCTGCAAGCTTCATTACATCTCGTAGCTGTTGCACCTGAACAGCTTTGTCAATTATCAGGTGTATGCTATACTAAAGCTTGCCATTTCGCCCTCACGGAAACCCTGATAACATTTCGTCAGCTCTCTGTATGTGTGTAACCTTGTTACTCAAATTTTCGTATCTATATATCATGAAGGGTACACCTATAAATACATAATAACACAGTTCCCCTGTTTTCGTGTAATATTATACTACATCTTTAATTGAAAGCGATATAATCAGACAGGTGAAGAGCATTTTACCATAATTACTATCGGAGTAATTCGATGACGTTCGAAAATCTAACCCTGGACATTATTCCGAAATTGCAATATTTCCTAAAGAAGAACTTCATTTAGGGGACGGGAATTGGTTAAGGGTTTAGGACAGTTCAATTTGCTTGAGTTAGTGTTATTTATTTAACGTTTTAGGACAAATCCCTTAAAGCGTGGATATAAAATATACAAGATAATAATATACTCGTGAAGCAAACTAGACTATACTATTTAAATTGTCACATTAAGTAAAAGTTAAATAAAATATAAGTTTGCAACTTGTAAAAAATTCAAGTTTCAAAATTAGGGTTGGATAACTCATTTTTAGCGGTAATAAGACGCGTAGAATCGATTCCAAAGGTCTATTTTGACAAAGTCGTAGCAGAAATTGGCAAAAAGTAGGTTTTTTGCGAAAAGGTCGTATCTCTGATGAGATATCGGAAATTTCAATAATAGAATTGAATTTCTCGGAAAAAAATACATCGGATAAGGGTCTTCCGAAAGTATCTAAAAGTTGTTTTCAAAAGTCGAATTTTTTCAATAAATTCCAAATCATAATCACTTAAGATTTTACACGACTACCGATAAGGCGTAAAAAGAGTGCGCGCTGCGATCGCGTTGTTGCTACTAAGAATAAATCATAAACTTATTATTTCATGAATAATATTAGAAAATCGTAAATTTTTCAAAACACAATCCGAAAGGAAGAACGATGATTTACGAAGGCTGTAGAGTTTAGAACCCACAGTTATAGATTTATGGGGCTAAAAATTGAAGGTAGTTTCGTGCAAGTGACAGGTTGAACAATTTTTCAAGGCTCACAGTCGTAAATGAGATTGAAAATGTTTTATCGCTACGCGCCTTCGTAGCGGCCAGGGTTTGATTACCTGTATGTGGCATCGCACCATTTTATGTCAATTTCTTCTGCCTTGCCCTTCAGTAAATGCTAGTACAGTCATATAGTGATAGTGCGGGAGAGTTCGATACAGCAAGTCTCTTTTTATGGGGTACTTTCACGAATAGGTTCGTTTCATAGGTTTCTTTCAATTAGATTTTACCAAAAAACTGTTCCTTAATTAAAATGATACGTCGTGTTGTCTCCGCAATAATTTATAAGGTATTTTCATCTGTTTTTACTATACGCTATTTAATGTGTATGGTGTTTTTTACAGGAAAGACATCTTTTTCATGTGCAATATTGGAAAAGGGATGATGAAAGCTTTTCACCGATAAAAATTTGTAGTAGAAGAAAGAAAATAGTCGAATGAGTGAAGAGAAACAAAGAAACTATTATTAGTCTAACAAAAATTGTTTCACGGATCCAATAAACAATATATTTCTATATAATAAGACGTAATACTTCTGCGTACATTTAACAAAGAAAAGTCCATTCCTTTCTTCTTCTCGGAAAATGGCAAAGCTAAATATTTGAAGGGGGAAAGTGGAGAAAAGGGAAGAGCTTATTTATTGCACTCGGAACGTGCTGTAAGTTCCAGATATCATCCCTGGTAGACTACTTATTTTTGTTATTCGTAATTTTTTTCTGATGGGAATTCATAGGAAATTTGTAATAATTTCTTCGGTAATTATTAGAAATGATTAGCTTAGAAATTATTTTCTAATAAGTTCTTCAGAAAATATTAAAAAGAATGAAACATACACAGACTGACGATGTCTCGCCAAAACATACAGCAGAGTTCAAAGTCGAAAATGCTATTTTTCAAGTGTTCTTCATTTTACAGCAGTCGTCTTTTATAGTGTAATATTGCGAGAAAGATGATCAAAAGCATTAACCTGAGTTACTAGACGTTTATATTTTCCTCTCCAGCTCGAAACGTATGGGAATTAATAAAATATCCAATAGAGATATTGGGTCTGCCGTTTTATAAAGGTCTCGGTAATCGAATAATGTTGAAAGCTCGGTACATATACTTTTTCCTATTGAACCTGTTTAGACACGTATACAAGTTACCGATTTGAAATTGCTTTCTGTGGCCGGATCACGGAAATACCCGAAACCGTAAAGTCGCATAATGGTGTGGATCAAAGGAGCTTGTGGCTACATGTAACTTCCACGTTTCTACGCAGCTTTAACTATCAGGCTTTGAAATGGGTACTCAAAATATTAGTAATGTATTTAGTTCGTACGAGAAATTTATAGCATCAATATTTGTTACAGATGAACTCATATAAATTGAATTTATTTAAAACGGGCCTTTTAAACTATTTATTACTAATTGTTGAAGTACTTTTCATTTGTAGTCAGAAGCACTCGGAAGTATTCCGAACCATAAACGCGAATGAGTCTGGTACAACTAAAATTCCTTACATTCCGGCATTTTCAACAAGTATTCCGTTCCCTGATGCATTCTATTGGCAGGTCAAGGAGAAAACTCCCATCATTCAAGCAGTTCCGGAAAAGAGGAAGTAAACCTTCTGCTTACTTTTGACAACCATTTTACATTTCAATTACTTCTTCCACCATTTCCTATGAACGTTTTAGAGAAACTATCGTCTTCTCTCTTTTTTCAACGGATTCACGATTACATTTAGTTTAAAATTGGAAGAAGATTGAAACTTCATCTTCAGTTTTACATGTTTATTTAACGAAACTGGGCAATATCTGCTTGAATTCCTTCAAGCTTGCTTGCTTCTCTTGTGGTATAAAACACATATAAATCGTCTATCCCCATTGTTTTCCACTGACCGGAAAGAAAGTGGTCGGTTAGGTTTCCGTTTGCGTATTTCCAGTTAGTTTGCGATTGATCACACAAACCTCGTTTATACGTTCACAGGGATTAAAGTAATCAAACACTAATTCGTGGGCGTTAAACGAATCATTTCTTAATAAACTATTATTTACACAGTAATGTAATAATATCAGCAACTAAGTTTGATGGCTAACATTGTGAGAGTTTTAAATATCAGCACTTGCTTCACCCTTCATGAAAAAATATGTGCACACAATTAAAAGTTGGTTAATTTAATGTAATTGAAATTACATTTTTGCACCCAAAAAGTCACATTTTTTACAAGAAAAATATACGTTAGCAATGTATTTTGTTTCTACAACAACAATTCCGATATCGTAAGAATAACTTATATCGTATATTCGTTATTTACATTTTATTAATGGTACGTTACAAAAATAATCCGACAATATTATAGTTGTTAAAAAATATTCTTTTAAACAATTAGTGTTTTAAATAAAGTGATATGATTTTATTCGAATAATATTCCCTTTCAATATAGTTTATTGCTGTTTTGTTCTGAAATTATATAATCTGTAGTCATACAAACGATAATGAGGTAGTTTATTATTTCAAATACAACATCTAGCTGTTTATGATTTTCAGATTCATGAATAAAATACGTCATAACGAATTCAATTTACTATTTATTGGCCGTAAACACAGTACTGTATGTATCGCGGACATAATCTCTAAAAAATGTATTTTATTTTCATTCATTTTTGCTCATAAATGAAACTATCCTCCTATTCGTGGGTAGTGTAGATTGAAAATACACCGAAATATTTAGAACGTCATTTTAATATTTCGTGGTATTTTTAAATTGGTAGCCCTTGGATAGTATTCTTGTATCTTTTTATTTCTACACTAAGAATTTAATTTCTTGGTAAAAATAAATACATTTTACGGCCACTGTTATCAATTATCCTTATATTTCATCCTTTTACTGCAGTTTAAGTCTATTTATTTGCCCAAAGGATTTCTTTAGTCTTCCCGACGCAGTTTAATTGAGTCCCAATGTTTTCAATTTTCACGAGAAATATTTGCCTTGTACGATTATATGTAACATGGATATTCATGGCACTCTTACTTTCTTATATCGGTTTTCGTGCTTTATCTGGAAAGAATCCAAGTTTACCGAAGGAAATGAAAGAATGTAAAATCCAATGCGAAAACAGAGCTATGTATATGCGGAATATGAAGGAGATTGGATGCATATTTAGGTGTGACATCTTTCTAAGAGCTATCGAAGGGAAAAAGTATCTTAGTCTGTTGGACGTACTGATACCCAATGAATTGTAACGAAGTATAGGTCGTTCCTCTGATCCAGAGTTGTTTGTAGTGGTTTTACTACAGGCTACACTAAGCTGCACATTGCAATCGCCTGGGAACAAGAGTTTGTCGAAGGGTGAAACAAACCATAACCCGCTTTACGATGCCAAACCCTCTCACACCGTTCTCCATGCATGAAATTACAAAACTTTACTCACATTTCTCTAGCGGAGATAGAGAAAATGAAAAAAGTATATTTCATTTTGCTACTTAAACTTTCAAGTCCTACAACTGAGATTCGAGGGAAGAATTGAAAAGAAATGAAATCCTTGCACGGGAGTTAACTTCCACGTAAAGACTGTGATTCGAATCCGAGTAAATTACGAGAGTAAAAGCAGTAAACTGGGGCATGAATGGCAAAGTGAATGTAGACAACGTGGAATTAATAAAATTACTTACCCGCACATATCAACTCTAATATAATTACAAATTGCAATTAAATGTAAATTGAGTAGGGCACAGGTTGTCGCTTACATTTCGAATATCATATCGGATGTGACTTTATACACGGACGGAGAATTGAGTATATATAGTTTAATATTGAGATGGCAAAAGCAGCAGACCATCGGTGTTTATCACTGATGGAACTGCAATTCGCAATGTACGGGAGTACGAGTAAAAGCTCTTGGGTAGCTTCCAACGTGTATCACAAATTACGATACACTAACCCACTGAGAGAGAAAGAGAGAGAGAGAGAGAGAGGAGACTAAATTTGAAGGAAAGGGATGTACCTTTCCGGTGATAGTTCACTGATGTGTCTGCAGCCTTACATGATCAAATGATAATTCTACATTTATGCTTAAAAACTAAGGCAGATATGTATAAATCTGTAATGAAAAATTACTCTAACTGAAATAGAACTGCTATCTCGCAAATATAATTGAGCCATAAATTGTGCAGCATATTGGAAATATGAAATATTGTACATGTTTTAAGCTTCTAATCGATTTCAATCGTTGCCGAGAGAAAAAAACGGGGAGAATCGATATACTCAGGAAAGTATTCAGCTGCCGCTAAATGTAATGCAGGATGTTAAAGTAGAAATCGAAATTATGATTACAGAAATTATAAAATGTATAGAACGCAATAGAATAAGGGTTCTGTGATAGAGATACCATAAATGCATAGGAAAAAATCGTTTTGATTTACCAGGCCTTAAATTCAGAGGAAAATCTAGTTGGGACAAACAATCTTTACTGGCTTTTAAAGCTAGAAAAGGTCCCAAGCGGATTTAACAGTAAATTTTAATAATTAAGATAGCTTTTATTCATTATTATTATGTACTATTACGTGACTTAGTACAAATAACTATTTGAAATAATCAATTTTTTAAAGACAAATTTACTAAATACTATATTTCTTTTAATTACTGTAATTACTGTACCCAGTCATTTGTCTTAAACGTATAATCAGAAAAATAGTTGTTACAAATTTTATACTCTTAAGAGCAAAAGTAGGTGAAATGTAAAACGGTCCAATTTTTCATATATTTACTAGCTTTTATAATTAAGTAATTTATAAAATATTTTAAGAGACACGATAAATATGTCGGAGTAGTCGTACTTTTACCACAAATTACAATAGTATTAACTGCCCTCGTATTTTCTAATAATCAGCCATCCAAATTCAGTTACGACGGCTCTAGTACAGTTTAAACACTTGTAGTTTTGAGTGCGACTGCAACGAATTTTCAACTTTGCGTCGTTTTTGAAACAACTCGCTTTTTCTCCCTCAATCGGTGTAGCAAGTACGAAATCGAAAAGGGATTCCTAACAAACGGTTCAATAATGTTCAACAAAATTAATTGGATGTTTCGCAACAGATTTATCAGTTTAGTAATTTGTTGTTCTCTCCCTTTTTTCTCTTCACCCTGTTGCGATTGTATCTACAGAAAAACACAAAACACAAAACACCACATAAGTTACAGCATCTGATAACACTACCCAGTCGATTTTGTCGGAAATTGAAAAAACGGAACTGGACTTTCCGTGGTGTTCATGAAAATTATTGAAGTAATAATTGTCAACATGCTCCAACGTGGTGTGTTAACGCTTTTGAAAAGGTATCCGAAGAAAGAGATTATGTGTACATAGAAACCAAGGCGTATCAGGAAAGCTGGGTTGAACTGCAAGCTGAAAAGAAAGAGTACCGATGACGCTGAGCGTAAAAAGAAAAAAAGGACGATGTTTTAGTTGCGTGGAAATGCATTCGAGCTTTCTTTCAATAGGTAGTCGGTAAAGCAACCTGCAGCCTACGACATACTATCTGCTACCTGCTACCTACGAACTTTTTCACAGTACACTTTCTTTCGATCGATAGCAGTATTACATGAAGAAAAGAACCATGAAACAGAAAGAGATGAGACACTTTTGCAGCAACACTTCGCTTTTGTACTTCGCACACTTTTTCTTCACTCGTTTTGATACATATATGTATACGATATTCTCTTTGCATGGCTAAGCCTGCAAGTGGCTGTAGTCGAAATACGTGCAGGTTATTTGAATCCATGCATCGACGATCATGAGAAGCGACTTTTCTCGCTCTGGCGCGTTACAGTGCAAAAAGATGGACCGGAGAGAAATAGAAAGTGGGGAAGAAACACAAAAAATGCAGGAGAAAGAAAGACATCCGTGGGTATACGTTCATCCCAGAATGCACCATCGTAAAGGAGCAGTTGCTACACGAGAATACGACAAAGAGCTTTGCCAAAAGGGTTTTATCTCACGTTTGTCTCTTTCTCTTTTCTTAGCTTATTTCTTTTTTTGTTCTTCCTTTTCTTCTTCAAGATAAGGCCTTTCACTACTCTGTTTCTACCTAGACATCCTTCTTTCATATATCTCTACTTGGTTTCCTTCATCTAAACTATTCTCTGCGTTTGATCTCCTAGAGCTGAAAAATCCATTCAACGGAAAGTGCCACTACTCTTTCTCGTTTCACAACTACACAAAGTTTCAGTGAAGGGAGCTTTGCGGAAAATGATTTCTCGATTTTTCAATGTCCATTAGTGTGTCTGGATATGTGATGACGGTAAGGATATGGAAGCATAGTGAATTACGACGTTATTGGTGACAAATCGATGGAGCTACCAAATTTAGCTCCATCGAGTTCCTGAGGGTTTTAACGAAAGATTATTCCGGTTCGACCAATGAACAATAATTTGCAGTTGTTTGCAATAGTTGTGGTTGCGTAGGTTTGTTTACCGTCTTTTGTGTGCCATTAACATTACCTTGCGTTTGCCAGCTATTCTCGTGTAAATTTCGTAATTTCATTTTCAGCATTTGAAATTAGATGAATAATTTTAACATTCGTGTTTTGTTTCGCCAAGAAAAGCTCCTTGCTTCTGGAAGAAAAGCCTTTCCGCAAGTAGCAAGAGCAGACGGTCGACCAGAAGGAGAAGGATCGTCTTTCTAACGAAGCTCACCGTCTTCGCGTTGCTCGAACCATTTTATCGTGACAATTTTGCCGATCGTTCCTTCGTCTTCCACTTTGCTGAACTCGACAGCATTAGCTCTTGTGAACAAGCTTTTTTTTGTCACAATCAATAGCGTAACAGCAAAAGACGAATTTCAAAATTAATTATTAGAATTTTACCAATGAAACCGAATTCAGAATGTTTGCACAAAAATAGGTAACATACGCGAGGTAGAAAAAATTTAAAAAGAAATCGTAAAAAATAAATTTGAAGATTAAAATCTTTGCAAATAACACTATGTTATCTACAGATTTTTGTTAAATCTAATAATACTAATCGAATTATACTGACGAGTTGATGTTTATTTAAAGCTTTGCTGACTTTCATCGAGTTTTGTGAGACTAGCTGTAAAGTATGCCATTTGTCGATAATTGCTAAGGAGCTTGGAGGAACTACATTTCAGGAACTACGATGATAAACGGTTTAGTGATGCTCACTTGAAGCAATCGAAACTTGTAGTGCTTGCTGTTATGCCTATACATATAGCTTCCTTCTGCACTTGAGGAAGGCAATAAGTAACAAAGTAAGGTAACTGTCCCGATTGTCGCTCATATCAACAAGATATGTTTTGTAATACAATCTACTTTACAAAATAGTGTTTAAAAAATAGTTCTCCACCTATTACCTACACGTAATTAATTTCCAAAAATATAAAATAACATAAAATTGCAATATAGGAGAAAGTGATGAGAGGAATGTTCTAAAATACTGCAATATTTCTACAGAAAATCATCATGTTTATTGAGATCATACAAAAAAAGCTATTTTTTGCATTGTAGAGCTTGCATACTATTTTCTTGCAGAAAACATTTATTTGAGCGAAGACTGACATTTTGTAAAGATAAATGAAACATACGTCGAGTGTCTTTTAAAATTTAATTTCTTTCTCACTTGGAGAATTTTCCAGATTTTCTAACTTTTTGCTTATAATATAATTGTAATTATAATTATATAAGGTTAGGGAACATTTGTGAACAAGAAGGAACGAATATCTTTCTTGTTTCATCATTATATTCATGAAAATTTGGGCGTAGAAGTTTTATGTCCCTCGCAACCTTGATAATTATTCTACCAAACATTACATTTCTCACCCTATAAGGATTTTAATGAAAAGTTGTAAGCGTAACCATGGCACACAAGTATCACAAACCACAAATAATCATATTCATCGGCCCAGCTAATAAAGCTCGGGTTTTTACTAGGTCACCATAAATTCTTCCTGTGGAGAACATGTGCCCGCAACTATGCGAATAAATCCTCATTTTATCACTTTTTTTTTTCGTTTTACTGTACACTAAACATTTAAAAGAGGCACTGATAAGACAATTTTCTAACATTCTAGTCAATGTTTCCTGCCAATAAATAGTTCCCAAGTCAAGCTAAATTTAAACTACCTGATGCTACTACTTGCCACCAAGGTAGATAAAAATCAGGTTGGAGGGAATATCGTGAATCTGGAACGGCAAGAGAAACGGTTTATCCGTGTTAACGATTGGCGTTAGTAGCAATTTTAATTACTTGCTGCACGAATGAGTCAAGTTGTCATTGCCGTTTCAGCTCCACAATGTTACGTATATGACATTTACGTGTGTATATAGTTCACTCCGTACCGTAATGGACTCATGTTATGCAGTTACATAGTCGTACTATAGTTTACTACTGTTTTACTACCCCTCTCATACTGGATTATCTCGAAAAGTTTTCGAGATTTTACGGTTATGGTTCACCATGGCTCTGAAATATCGAACCTAGTTTGCTCGTGTACCCATAACTTGGTCCCTGCAAGTTATTGCAGTTTGATAATGAAGTCAACAGTTATAAGATGCTTTGCATAATATGGTAATTTTTCTGATACCGAACTTCCAAGTTCATATCGGGGAAATATTTTTATAGCACCGTGCAACAGTTACTTTCTACCCCCATGCTGGAAGGGAAAATAGTAGCATGGTGTTTACCTTTTTGGTTGAAGGGTTCTGCAAGGTAACATTGACGAGGATAGAATTATTGCAAATAATTAAACAGCAATTTTCAACGAGAAAGGAAAAAACGTTTCATTTTCAGTTTCAAAGCACCGTAGCATGGTCAAACAATACCTTGCTGATTTTTCTCTTTTGTGAATTTCAGCTTGAAAATTTTTGTTTTGGATTAATATAGAAAATATCCACATACTCTTTTAATCTGCTTTAATTGAAAAGAGAAACAATGAAGCATGTTGGACTTGTGTGACAAATTAACTACTAAATTTAATTAAACTAAAATAATTAATAACATAAATATAGTTTTTTAATACAAGAAACCGTCATTAACTTTATCGATTTTCTTGCAATTTGGACATAGTTGTAAACTAAGTTACGTTATGGTTGCAATTATTCAACGAAACGATCACAAGCGTAATCCTCTTGATTGGAAATAAAATTGGATTGCTATAAAACTGGAAAATCCATTTCAGGGTTTTTCTTTCAAGTCCATGCAGAAACAGTTTTACCATTACTTCCTCATAAACTTACTAAATCGTAGATTAAATACAAAATTTATGTATACTGAGAAATAAGGAATCGGTAAAGTAGTTAAACTTGCGGAAAAACGTGATAAACAAGAGTTCGTGGCGTAAAATAATGAGAATTATTTCCTTATTTGTGTACGTAATTTTGCTATTTTTGGTCACGAGTGCATCTTTATTATTATTTGAGTGATTTCCCAAATCATTATTTCCCCGCACTCCTTCCAAAATTTGATAACCCGCGTATTCAGAAATTATTTTTTGCAAACCCTTGAATTCATTTTATCAACAAATTCCAAATTTTCTTATGCGTAAAACATTATCTTGCTTTACAAGGATTATATTTGTTTCTCGAAAATAATACAAATATCCTTGTTTCCTCGCATCCCCTATGCATCTGACAATATAAAATATAAATGCACGACAAGTAAAAAAGAATGAAACAATTCTGTGGATGGAATTGACGGTTTCGTGTGTTCGAAAATTGTTCTCCAAATCTACATTATTGCGTTTTCTAGGGTTTTGCTAGGGTTTTGCCAAACTACAACGTAGAAGTTATTAGCCATTGGAGTATTATGTTTCCAAATATTTACATATACGTATTTCGATGCGAGATAATGTACGTTGTATGTCTTCGGAGTGTGTGGTTCCAAAAGCCGTGTTCGGTAGGTAGAGAAATTTAAGTGCTTCATATTTACATCTCATCATCCCATAGCTACATAATGTCTGAGTTTTAACTGTATACTCAGCAGAATCCTGATTGTTAATGTTATAATTTCAAGCAAATGCAGCTCCACAACAAAAGTTCCGTTGCTCTTGTGACAGGGGCGCAAAATGCTAGTGTACTGACACATACTTAATTAGAATTCATTTATTACTGGCAGTGCCAATTCCGAATTGCTAACTTTCGTCTGATATATTCAGATTCCACTTTGCCTCATTAAGCTCGTATAAAGTAAGAACCTGTAGCAGTGCATCAGCAAACTTTACTTCGATTTCCGTTGACCCACATCGTAATTTCCTTAACTGTTGAAATACTTCTTCGATAACTCTGTCTCCGAAGACATATAAGTGTACTCAAAATATTTCCAATTTCAGAAACAGGCCAAACTGAACAACAGTTGATGGTCGGAAAATTATTATTGGGTTGGAACAAAGATTCGTAGCGATTTTTAAGTTAATTTCAAAGACAATGCTTACGTATTTAACCCTTTGACCCACATATTTTTCTACAAATCTAAATTTGACAACATATACATAACTGGCCGTTTTTAGGGTGATCACTGATTACGAACCCGAGGTTGGATTCGTAATCAGCGATTCAAAGAATCCTTTGCACGTTCTTTCCAGATTTTTAGACTTCGCTGTTTGGTCAAAAAATGCATTTATTTCATAACATTGCTACTTTTTTACACTTTGTTCGTTTATAAATGCAAGTATTAGGTTGGCCCATAAGTTTCTTCTTTCCGGCTCGAGGTCATACACAGCTTGGGGCGGAAAAAACTTCTGGAACAACTTAACACAATAATATCAATAGGACAAAAATTTTGTTTAAAATTACTGAAGTCCTAGAATATTAATTTAATGATTTTAATCATTAGTTTTAATGAATAACAATGTTTAAATATTATAACACTAATCGAAGTTAGGTGGGACAATTGTTGTCATGCTAGGGTTGAAATGGGTGAAAATGAATAACGTTACGAACTTTTTTCCACCTCCAATCAGTATTATTGGATATAATCAATCTCTAATAAGAATTATTCTTAAGAAATAGTGTATGTATATTGAAATTCGGATGCAGAAAAAAAAATTGCTTCCTTGAAAAAGAGTGTAGAATGAAATCCCACATGCAGCAGAGATCTATGTGCAGCGTAATTAAAATATGAGTTTCGTATTGAATTTTGGTGGAAAATTCTGCTAACAATATGGCAAAGCTGACCTCAAAGGTCATAAATTTTCCAGTATTACGAGAGAATCAGTAGCCCAACTACGGGTGGCATTCAGGAAGGTGTTCCCATTACATACAAAGCACGAATATCATTTCCCTTCACTTCGCATTGCGCTCTCGGGAAAATCGGGCAAGAGGAATCACCTGGGCAAAATAAGCAATCTTGTCGTTTATTTATCCTTTTAATAAGACACAGCCGTAACAATATTTGCAAAACGTAAAAACTCTCAGCCATCACGTTGGTGGACTAACAGCTCTCTTGCGTTTGCGTTTGTAGTAAAAATGTACCTGCGTGTTTCTCACAGTATTTTTAAATTTTCTACGCTGAATAAATTTCAAAATTATCATGCAAATGTAGCAATTTTTTCTACAACGGTTGTGATTATGATATATTTCTTACAGTTTGCATATCAGCAGATCAATTGACCGAAAAAACCGTAAGTGGAAAAAATGATAGTTCATATACAAAAACGTTTTATACTAAACTAATTAGGAAAATTTATAGCTTTCTGGAATTCATAAATTTTCTTTAAAATGTTTAATCCTTTTTGTGAGGGAAATTTGGAATAAATAGTGTATTTTTCCAAAAATATACTATTTATGCACAGTGCATCTTTTTCATTGAACTCAATTCCTTACATTTTTACCTCAATTTTCTATGATCTTTCTCAATATTTTGCTTTCAAATTGAAAAAATAGCTTAAGTTGCGTTGTTTATTTTCTTATTTGATTTTTTTTTATTTCAGAGTTACTGGTATAACTTGTTAAAAGCTTCTGATAAAAAATTGGAAACTTTTACCATGATGAAATTCAACTCATACGTGCATATAACTGTATATACATGTACGTAGGAGAACCTAAATAAAAAAAATGAAAATCGCCGTTGGCTTGTAACCAGATGCTCCCTATGTATGTGTGTATGAAACGTGCAAATCGGCAAACACTGAAGGAAATCAATTTGTTTCCCGAACTATTTTCTTCTTTTTTCCTCTTTCCAGGCCATCGACACACTCGATACTTTTATGTATGACACGCGAATAGACATTTTCCTTTTCCTCGTTTACGACAACATTGCATGTATAAAGTGGACAGCTAACATGCTTACTACTATAACTATTACCGTTACCATTAACAACCTTATTACTTCTAACAACTGGTTATTTAAAGGAGAGAGCTGAAGAATATTTTCATACAAAGATCCCGTGCCACTAATTAAACACCTCTTATGTATTCAAAGCAGATTTAACTAGCTTTTTAAGTTTTAACATATTTTTTGTATTCGATAACCACCTATTTCCTGTGGTTGCTTATCAGTTTTTCGGAAAAGGAGATCTACATTTTGCGTTGTTGTTAAAAAAGTGACACAACACAAAAAACACAAATTATTTCATTTTAATCTCGAATATTATAAGACCAACTCCATTTATACACGAAAGAAAAATGGACTTGTAGTTGTGACAGGACCTTTTTCAGACAATAATACGATCGGTGCTAGTTTCTTTATTTTTCCGCAATTTTTGTTAAAGCTAGAAATTGTTTTTATTATTTCTTACAAGATCGTTATTTTTCAGTTGTGTCACGTTTGTAACCGAAAATACTGACTGTGTATTATTTTTTTCTTCATGTATAGAAAATGGTGAAAAATTGGTGAACAAAAGTTAAGACATATTAATTTTTAGATGTTATTATTTTCTTTTGGCTACACGACTTTAAATATTTACATTGAAGTAAATTTGTTGATACTATCCCGATGGAATGTAGTCTGGGTCAAGATTTAGATTGAAAACTTCATCTAAATCAACTGAAAATTATTTTATTGTCTTGGTATTACAAGATTTGCAAGAAAAATTATTTAAAATAGCTTTGTCTTGGTACTACAAGATTTGCTAATAAAAATAATTTTCATAATAACATCTAAAAATTAATATTTAAGTATAACGACTAAGGAAACAACCCAAACCATGTTTGAAAAGTTAAGACACACATTATGCTGGTGACACATTCTTAGATTCAAATAAATAAATCAATCTTGTAATAATAAGCAAGTTGCATTTTTTGCAATATGATAATATACACTTTTCATTTGGTAGGAGGTATATTTTTTAACGCTCAGCTACCCCGCGAGAGTCAATATAAAAATAATTCACCCACTTTTGGATAACGATAGATGAAAAATACGTGGAGTAACTGAGGATTGATATTTGCGTTTCCTGAAATGCGTATTATAACTATTGCAAATAAATGTAATATTTCTTAGCTTTTCTCTTCAAATTAATACATGTAATAAGTTTTAACGACAGCGATTCCATCATCTCGAGAGATGTTGCTCTTTTTGTTATATCTTTTGTGGTATTTCTCAAACGGAGAATATTAATCATTTGTGTGTTGTTCGGTAACAAAAAGTAGCTGCCAGAACCAGCGATGTTAAAGTTCACCCAGGCAACACGAGAAAGTGGATTGCTGCTATATTTTTCAGTATCAGCTTGCCTTTTTGTTACCCTACGAACATTTAACTGCTACCACGGATTTCCCATTTCATTAACATCAGGAGAAAAACCGGCTAGGTTTCTCTTAGATTTTATAGTATTTCCCTTACACTTCCGTGATCGATCGTGATGTTAAATTCGATTACACGAAATTACCGACGTGCAAATGTAATTTGCAATCACATTTGTTTCACCAATTTTTCTGCGATTTTCGTTAAACGGACTTTTATTACCCCGGTAGTGACCATTTTTCGTTATTCAAGTAACCATAAATAACTTTATGGGTTTTTATGATTGAACCAAACGTGTATTTCAAGTTTTGTATTTCATTTCTACAAAAAAGCTGTGAATGGTATTCGAATAGGAAATTGAATTTTCGATTCGATTTCAAACGCCAACGAACACTGAATATATACATTTTTCTAACCGGATGAGTTTAAATTGCGGTCTGCTGAAACCTACGCGAACATTTGCATCTTTAATGCTGTCTTCGAAAAAATATATTTTCAGATTTTTTACTATAATTATTTTCATTCAGTGATATTTTCTCTGCAGATTGATGCAATTGAAGGTAGTAACTCGACTTTCGTGGTGCGCAACTTAAAGGTTGGCACTTTCTTTCCCAAGGTTTCATAACTATTCATTCTAAAGTTACGAAAGAAAATTAAATGTAAATTAAATATAATGAAAGAATCTTCTAACAATTTTTTGTTTCGTAAAAAAGGAGTGTTTTGTTGAAGGAAGCGTCAACATTTTTCAATAAAATAAAAACTTAATCAAACATGTGTATTCGTTTTTAACGATTTCTGAACTAAAATGAAAGGGAGTTTTTAAAACATTGCAGAAAAATATGAATATATTTTTCAAATTCTTCTAATTTTTTTCACCTAAATCCATTTCTAGTTTATCAGCGCATTTCGATAATAAAAGAGAATTCCAACGATTGTGGGATAGTAACGAGAGTGTTTATTATTCCAAGAAAATATCTTCCACGTAAACGTTTTATTAATTTGAGGGATTTTCCTATATAGAAGAATTCTTTTTACAGTTGATCATTAATCAGGCTTAAGAAGTCATTAATATGGATATTCACGTTATTTATTTAAAAAATAGCATCGAAAACGATTAATTTTCCAGCCAATAGATTAACAGCGAAGCGCTGGAATTTGAGACATTTTTCCTTCAGAGCGAGTTAAACCTACCTTCGTTTTCAGAATACTTATAGTTGCCGTGGCAAATGCTAGACTTCCATTTCAGTGATAAAAGGGAATTTAGCTAATAGTAGAAAACACTCCAATGCGAATTCGATCAGAATATTGAAAGGACAATTACAGCGAGCATTTTTCGATTGATCAAAAGTGGATTATCTAACAAATATAATATATTTTTCCCGTAAATGAAGAATTTTTCATTCGAGTATTACATTCACATCTATTATTGTGACAATAATTAATTAATAGAAAACTAAGGAATGTAAGTACCCAGTTACTACAAATTTCGTACAACACAATAACAATATATTTTCCTGCGAGTGAGTTTGCAAGTGGAATTTGTAATTCTTGTAATAATAATTTTCGCGATCTCACAATCGATAAAGTGCATTGAAAGCGAAAGGAAGTGGTTTTATTACTTGAAACAGAGAAATCACCCTTATTTTTGCTGGGAAAGAATTGCTTTAATAGTGAGATTGATTACTCACACAATTTGAAGGTACGACAGTTGGTAATAGTCAAATTTAAAAGGAGAACCGTTCTTTAATCAAAACGTTTAAACCTTCTATTTTAGTGACCCCATTCTCTTTTAATCGATCCGACCCCTATTTAAAGCGAAGGACGAGTTTAAAGAGGATCCCTCCGCAAAAAAGCGAATGAAACTTACACAGGGAATTATATTAAAGAGTCCTTAATTCACTGACTTCTCCAAAGTAATCGTAAAGGAGGATGTGTAGATGTAGATTTTTATCCCCAGCCTGGATGTAAAACTAGTATCGGTATCTTATAGTTTTCCGATCAGGGAATCGCGTAATGAACTTCGCGAGAAGGTTGGAAAATGTAAAAAAAAAAGTAAGTAAAATTCAGAAAAATAAGAAAATTGATCAGCTTTTTTTTACAAAATTAAGTTATATAAATAAATAAAATACTTCCAGCTATGAAGAAATTGTTTAGTCATGAACAAACCCTTGCATATTTCTCTGGTATTTAACTCGACATTGCAGTTGCGTTTCGGAGGAAGAATGTATATTGAAATACTTGCGTGAAGATATTTGTATACCGAAAAGAATTTCGGGAATCAAGAAAACGAGATCACTTAAAACTTAAATCAAACACACATTATCAGTTTTAAGGTTACTTTACGAAAACCGAAGAATAGTTTCTACGCCTTGATAAATTTTTGTTGAATTAGCAAACCTGTGCCTACTTAAAACTGATGAATGGTTTCTTTGCATGTCTTATAAAATTATAAAATTAATTCACAAGCCCAAATGTTACAAAATCAATGAGATCATATTTTCGTATAAATAAATGCATTATTTGTTTAATATTTACGTCGATTCAACAAAATTCATATTCATGAATAAATTTTAATTATTTTATACCGTGTTTGTAATTATGAAAGTGCTTCTAATTGGCTTTAATGGCCCTTCCAAAAGTGATATGATTCTCATTTTAATAATCCACATTTAATAAATAAAGAAAACCTTTTTTATTCATTACGTATAAAAGAAACAATATCAACTCTGTTCAAAATGATGTTCGATAGAAATTAAAGTGCATCACACAAAGTAAAACAATACTTTTGTGTTGCCACATTTTTTCTAATAATAATTTATTATTTTTAGTTGAATATTTTATCTGTAATATTACAGATATAGTATGGATATTTGCGAAATCATTTCTTACCCACAAATACTAGCTCGAATAAGTAGAATTTGATGTTTCACTTAAAATACCATTTTTAAGGTGGCATCTATGTGAAAAATAGCCTGAAAGGGTACGCAGATAGAGAAAGTGCATATAAATGCAACGAAAATAACGATAAAAGTGACTATAAATCTATTACTTCAGTAACACATATTTTTCGGCGTTTGTTCGACCTCATTTATTAGCCAAAATGACTAAGTTTATCTAAATGCTTATCATCAACAAAAGTCGGATACTATTCTGTATAATACCGTTCAGGGTGCTGTATTTCTACAGCTAATTCCGACAAGGATATTTTTATAAAACTTGTAGAGCTCCATTTTCGTTACCCCGTATAGTAGCTCTAAAGCGGCCTGAGATACCTTACGTTTACAATCTTGTAACCGAGTAAGATAAGCGTTCCGCAAAGGTCCTTTAGGAATCTTACAGGATTAGCTTTGCTGTTCACGATTAGGATCTTAATACGACATTCCAGAAATCCACGGTAATATCAACTTTAACAACTGTAACGCTATTGGTGAAGTAACTTCTGCCTACCCCTATTATTTTCTTTTTGACTGATAAGAACATACATTATACTTATGTTAGTTCTAACAGTACTTGAAACAATTGCGTAACATAAGGTGTTCTTTTCAGGAGTTTAACATTAGCAAACTTAGGAAACTTTAACACTAGAAATCGTACAATTTTTCAACAGCTCTTTCAGTTCTCTAAATATCCAGCTCTTGCAAATTTCAAATACCGATTTATTTAAAAAGTTTGACATCTTCTTCGAATGCTAAATATTTTAAGTTTGCAGTACGTTTTATCTAAGATTCTCTTTGGCGGCTGATACATATTTTTATTACGTTAAATTTTTAAGACATTGGAAAGTAAGTCGGAAATATATTTTCAAAATACCACAATTTCAATATAACGATTTTCCTTTTATCTACCTAGAATCAAATAAAAATGGATTCATACTCAATCATTAACAAGACAAATTGACACTTCTTTTTGATCGTAACAAAGAAAAATAATATATTACTCAGCAAGGTTTGGTCCAACGATGTTAATGCATAAAAGTTTGTATTGGAGGTATAAAAATGTAATACACGTTCTGTTTCATGAACAATAACATCGAACCTCGTAACAACAGCCATAATTAAAAGTACATTCAGTTTCGCAATAGTCCCATGAAAATTCATTGCCGAGGTTCATTGCAGAATGCATTCAAATTATAACGTAAATCGATAGGGGCTATGTGTGTTGTAAAATCGTTCTTTTTCGAAAACAATAAAGTTCATTTAATTCCAGTAGTGAACTGCATTCGTTAACAGCTCCTATATTTACAATTCACTAATGCTAGTAAATGTAGCATTAATGGCAATGGATATATATTTTTTGAATGAAGATCAAGGAAGAGTGGTAGTATGATACTTTCGACTCTCGATACTTCTTTATTCATTATTTTTCGTTTCTCCGCAACGTTTCATTCGTAGTTACCCACAATTCGTAGAATATATATCTGCGGGTGTATATCTTGCCACTCTGCGTCTACACGGATATAAATTTGAGTATGAGAATACAAAAAAATACCAGTTTTTATTTTCGAGTAAATAAAATGAGACATATACGTACGGTGAAAGTTACCGTCGTGTATTTAAAAGCGAAATAAAATTTCGCACTGCGAAATCTAGAAACATGATGCATATCATGGTAAACGTATCTTCGATCCAATTGTCCACTTTCGTGTGGTAAAATTACTCTTTTTTACTTTCGAAACAAAGCAAATTCAATTACTTCTATCTTCGGATTATAACAGTGCGACGCAATCAAAATGACATTTTTATCTATAAATTTGTAGTTAGTTATTCCAGTTTGAAAATAAAACTATTCGGATACCACATTTACCCGAATTAGCCATTAGCTCTTTTATGCTATTAAAGAAACGTAATTGGAATCTAATTTAATGATACTTTTTAGATAAACTTATACGGATACAGTTTTTTTATTTGCGCGGTAGATTCGAATGCAATTAAGGTAAAGAGTTGAAGGATATTTGCGCCATATTTTTCGAACATATTTCTATGTAAACTGGTTTGATTCCCATGTTTTGCCATTACAAACCAAGGGTTTGTTGCGGCCTAGCAAAAGGATCCATAAAAGATAAAATTAAGTAGCTCGCAATTGCCAAGGGTTTTGAAAGAATATGCTTTCAGTAATTTTCAAAATTTTCAAAAATGTAAAGATACATAAGTCCTTCAATGACAATAATATATCAAGTGTCATGTTTTATACAATAAAATTATAAACGAAAATAAACAATATTGTATTTTATAAATTATTGTGCCTGTGATTTTCGTGCATCGCGATTTTACATATTAGTTTTAAAATTATATGCCGTGAAAGCAACAGTTTTCCACATCTTCACTTCACAAGATGCAAGTATACGGTCATTTTGACAAATGGAATTGGGACAAATTCGTGTCTTCTTCCAAAAACTCCCAAAAAGAGAAAATCTAATTTATCAGAATTTCCTTTCCGGATCATAAAATTCAACATTAATCATTCGTTCGGACCATCACGAAACCCTACAATCTGTCAAAATGTTCGCAATGATCCTCACGGGGAAAAATATATTTTATTTTCTTCATATGTATTCGTAACATGAACACAATACATATTTATTAATATTCTATATCCCAATTTCATAGATCACGTCTGTTTGTCATTTGAAAAATATTTTTTATGGCGTTAGACAAACGAATTTTAATGAGATAAAGTACATTTTTGGTGAAACTGACTATTTCGTGAGAAGCACCATTCCGACTCGAATCATTATGAGTATCTACTTGCAGTCTTGAAAATTGTAATTTTCCAAATAAGGGACGTCAAGTACAACCGCTGTAAAAATTTATGGCAGCAGAATAGAGAATCAGCTTGCGATTGCTCGACCGAATGCTGCTTTTATGAAACCGATGTCAAGTCCTAGTTTATTTTGAGCTGTTGGAATACCGTGAATTTGAATCAAAATTGGTTTGGCAACTTTACGTATATATTTCTGTCAGAGTTAGTCCTTTATGTAATACATAGAAAATGTTGCCTCTAAACGCTTGTTGGTAATAACGAAAGGATTATTTTCCACTTGGATTACAACAAGTAGTTCTGACCCTTATAGAAAAAAGTGGCTTAACTATATTGCTTTGTGCTCAGTCGTTGAAGCATTTATAATATAGCAAAGGCATTCTTATCCGAATAACCGAAACTGGAAAAATTTAATTAAATTTAAATTACTGCGGGCAAATATAAACCAAATACTAAAAAAGGAAGTCGTCCAGTTCCATTTGCAGATAAGACCGTATATCATTCGTTAACGGCGGTACTAGGGGTAGCTATATTTGCTCAGCCTCTTATTTCTATGGCAGGTGCTTTGGAATTTTTATTGAACGATCCTAGGGATGCTGAGAACTAAGGGCGGTATGTGACATCATCGATTTCACATCAACGACTGTCAACCCCTTTCTTCTAAAAGAGGATGAGCAAAAGGAGATAGATGGATAGACAAATAAAGACGGAGAAAGAAAGAGAGAGAGAGAGACTGAGGAAAGTAGGTGCCCGGCTCAACGTGAACATCAACTACGTTCGACAACTTAATTAAGAATCTCGTTACATCCGCTGCTACGGTACATCATTTCTTAATGTCCATCTTGGTACCTATGTGCAATTTTTTTATGTACTTACCACGTAAAATAGGTCACATTTCACTTTTCCCAGCGTATAATGCTTTCAGTACCGTGAAATTGAGTTTAGCAATTAAGGGACAATTTCAGCGTGAGATGAAATGCCGAGTAGGTATCATTCTATCGTTTAAGTTAATAACCTTTCCAATATTAATCTTTTCAGAAGCTTCTTTTGCTGCCGTTACAAGTTTGGATGTAAGTAGTTGTACAGGCTGAGTCACCTAATTCGACCACTTCAAATTACCCGTAAACCGTTTGTTATCTAGAAATTTCTTCTATTTTATTTCCCAGATAACACTTGTATGGTATCAAGGGAACGTATAACCAGTATTTTTGACATTTTGGTAGGAGGCGAGAATTAATTGAACAAGTGTTCGCATTGAATATTTGCTCACAGAAGTTTTGTTACCTTTGAATAAAAAATTTGTCATTAACGACTCTTTCTGAACCTATGGTTATACATTAGTAATTTTATGCTTAGCGCTGCTCTTTCGAACAATCGGGACAAATATTATATATTTTATTAAAAATATTCAGTGTTGTTCGTATTTCGATAAAAAAAAATGCAGTTCGAAAAAAATGGGTCACCGTCTCCCTCGATACCTTGCGACTTTCGTATGAAATATTTTCCTAATAAACAATTTATGATATTAAAAATTTGTTCAAAAATATGCAGTATAAAGTAAAAAAAAATGTGCCTTCTAGTTACATATTTTTCAAGCATATGAAAAAAATGTTTACTTAATTTCCGTTTAGTGATTTGATTTCTGAATGGTGCATAGTGTATTGCTACAATAAAAAACTATAGGCAACATAATAACGAAATGACAACTTTTTTATACATGCTTGACCTACGTAGTAGAAAACAAGTAATTTTGATACATGTAAATATTAATAACATAAAAGCATATATTTCAAAGCTTGTGATTGAGTAATAAAACGATAACAAATTTAATTTCAACACCAATACCATGTGAATTTATATGGTCTGATTAATACTCCTTTTAGTTACGCTGGTCATACCAATTATTAATTACTCTACTGGAGGAAATTTATCTTGGAAAGTTATTTCGTTACAGGTCGTTTACTTAAAAAAGTTTCTTGAAATAATGTTCATTTTTAGCAATTTCGTGAGAAACAGAGCATAAGATTCACTCTATATA
The DNA here is from genome assembly GCA_949825005.1 of Gasteruption jaculator. NCBI lineage: Eukaryota > Metazoa > Arthropoda > Insecta > Hymenoptera > Gasteruptiidae > Gasteruption > Gasteruption jaculator. The sequence continues at coordinate 4,721,988 of OX463769.1, read as the reverse complement.
TACCCATATGCACTCATTGGTAGTCATTTTTGAAAAAGATACTCTTCCGTGCGTGAGAAATCAATTAACGTTGAGGCAACACGAGCTATGCGAAAATTTGTTTTATGGAAGCTTTCCAAGGGCTAGGAAAAAATCTCCCTTAAATTCTTTTTATATATTCCTCTACCGTGAAATTTACTGTTTCGACGTTCCCTTGAATATACAAGAGTCGCATTTAAACGAGTTTTGCGACCATGTATTGACTCGCAACTAAAAATTGAATCAATACAGTCAATAACTATTCAGTTGGACCAACGAAGTTTATTTGATTTCGAATGCTTTTGAATTCAGTCAAATTCTCCGCACTCGGGCAAACTTACATGTTAATCCAACAGAGCCCGGGTAGAGTAGCACTTGATTAAAAAAATTTCGTGGTTGGAAAGCGTCACTTTTTTAGTGTGCACAAAAAATTCCTTTTAACATATGCGCGTCTGCAACTCTTTTGCTCTGATTTATCGCAATACGAATTCTGTCGAATTTGCAATACAAGAGATTTTTATAAGTGCATAGATTGATAATTAACGATATTGATCGTACATGAACTTCGTTATTGACTCTACAGTTGGTTACATTTTCCGAAGCGATACAGCTAACCTTTGCATGTCATTCGGGTGGAATTGATTTCGCGTTAATTAACGCATCTGTATTGAATTGATATTACATCGGGCAATTCGAAGAGGACTAGACTGTATGTATGCATACATCTGCTTTTTTGCCGTATTTATGAGTTGTTTAATATTTTCCAGCTAGTCCTACCCGGTATATCTGTACATTTGAAAACGAACAGCTTCTGCATAACGAGAAATCAATGATATACGACAACAGAATGTAACAGGAAAGCCGACAGAATTATCGTGTTCACAAATCAATCAAGTAATCCTTTCTGTCGCGATGGAATAATATTTCCAATGGAAAACTTGGATTTCTATGTACCAAAGAGAAAGTACCGAAAACTAGATTTTGCATTGGCGCAACTATCCATTGCACTGCAACCAAGCCAGTCTTGACATTTAATTCCACTTTCGATAACAAGTTATTACTAAATAAATTTAAACATAATCGACGTGCAGGCAGAGAAATATTCGTTAGCTTAATTTGGAATGTTGAGTACGTGCGAGAATGCATAACACGCACGGTGCCTGCTAGAAAACATATAAACATAAAATGGAATATAAAAGAAAGAATGGAAACTGGGATAAGCTAGGAGGAAAATCGAAGTGTAGGAGAGAAAGCTGCGAAAGGAAACGAGTTTTCCAAAAGATTATAGATAACGGTGTAGCTGTATTTTATAGATGTACGAATGTATACGTGAGCACAGTAGAAAGCTGAGGTAGAGCGGTAACGTCTCGGAAGCTAGAATCGATATCCAGACACGCCATCATCCCCTGGAATCTAGCAAGATAACTTTAGCCTGCCTTTTTTTCTACCCCCTTTTTCCTTAATTTTTTTGTTGTTTACTCTGGAAGGTTAATGGACCTTCCGGCTGGTCTTTGAAATCGTACTCGGCGCAAATACCAGCGATTCTTTTATACTTTTCCCCTAAAATGAAGCGATTAAACTCCGAGGAACTGCGAGCCAATGATATTGAGATTAAACTTCGAAGCGCGTAAAAGGATGATCAACTATTAAAAGTGGAGCTCAACTTTTATAGGTCCGTACGTTCTTTTGCCTTCATATATTTCTACAGGTATATATGTATGTTACGTAGAACGCAAATACAGCTATGTATAGGTAAGTCACCTAACTCGATCACCTTATATTACTCGTAAAGTGTTCGTTATATGAGAAAATGTTTCAAGTAAAAGTGGCACGGTACTAAATGGGACGTATAGTGGAGTAATGAGTTTCTTATTACTTTAACAAGGTTCGACAATTATCTCTTTGTAATGAAGAATATCTCGGTAATTATCGATTTTTTAATCCGGAATACGTCAACACCTTTTTTATTCGCAAACAGAATTTTACAATCTTTTAGATTGTAGGGTCAAATATTCCAAAGGGTACATATACTTTATCGAAAAAAACTCAAAGCGAGCTTATATCCCGATGCAAAAAACAAAGTGTCAAAAAGGAATCATACGATTTTTGTTTGAAATTCATTTCTTTTACGAATAATTTAAAGTGGTGAAGTTCGGTAACTCAACCTGTATATATATGTACAGCTTTTATTTGCTGCATCGAAAAAGCCATTTATATTGAAAATATTCTCGAAAAACGAAAACAGTATTTGTATTAAATTTCTAAGCAATATCACAAATATTGGAAATATATAAACTACATATTTGAACAGGAATGTTGTTAACAACGTTTGTAACGATAAAGGTACATGGAGCGAGAAAGGAACGTGTCTATCTGATAACATCTTTTCGAAACATGCTGAGAACATTACACCTGTGGATTAAAATGGCATTTCAGTTGCATTGTATCGTTGAATTCTAGGAAATCATGAAAGAAACTAAGGGTGGAAGAATTTAACGAATCAATTTAAAAATTTATCCGGAATGTTTTTTGTCGTTACGATAATTTGTAACTGGGTTGATGTTATGCTAGGAAATTGCAGAACCATCGCGAAATCATTGGGAATGATTGTTGTATATTAAAAAACTATAGGTATATAGTTTATTAATTTATAACATAATGTAAATGACACTACCTCGATGCAAGTTTAGAAGAATCTTTATAATTTCTGCGATTTCTCGGTTAAAGTTTCAATGGAGGAAAGATCTGAGCGTAAACAATTAAAACTTGGCTATAACTGATAATCCATAAACAGCTAGTGAAATAAAATATTATGACATGTTGTTATGTTGCCGGTTTGACAAGAAAAAGTCGTAAAAAGACCGCTATTACGACTTTTCTCATTCTTTCTTTTAGCAATAATAGTTTTCAGAAACCCTCGTAGTATAGAGCTATATTTTCTATGTCGCATGCACATATCCATTGGCCCATATTTTCAATGAACATCCCGCAACATTTGAACAGTTTCATGTTAGACAGTCTTTGCTTAACAACATTTATGCTGTGTCTAGAGGGATTACAAAATGGAATTGATGAAAATGTGCATATGCTATTACAAATCCCGTCTTTTCCCACAGCTCCCTCTATTCTCTTAGCGGTAAAATGTCAGATAAGAAATATTAATATTAACGGATGACTTTAAACAATTCGTCGTGTACAGCAAAAGAATGTGCGTGTTTTACATACTAACGTCATCGTTATTTTAGACATCGATCTGTTTTAAACATTCTCTTTTTCGCGTTTCTTAGTTCTTGAATTTCATATACTACTAGCTATCTTGACCCGGTGGTGCTTCAAAATGAGTTGTCCAACCCCCATTTTTGAAACTTTAATTTTTACCCCATTTTCAGCGGAAGGTCAAGGTACTTCAAAAAATTCGACTTTTGGAAACAATTTTTGGGGACTTGTGAAAGATCCTTAGTCGATGTATTTTTTTCCGAGGAATTCAAGTCTGTTATTAAAATTCCCGATATCTAATCAGGAATACAATTTTTTCGCAAAAAACCTACTTTTCACCAACCTCCGCTATGATTTCATGAAAATAGACTCTTGGAATCAATTCTACGAGTCAAATTACCCTCAGAAAGGACTTGTCGATTCTCATTTTTGAAACTTTAATTTTAACTCATTTTTAAGGGAAACTGACATTCGTATTGACATTATTAGAGTCACACATTGATTAAGGGGACCAATATTTATAGTACTCCACACGTACCATGCTGCATAGAAACGACATTTTGGAAATACTACGAGTCCAACTTTGCTGATAAAGTCCAATTATTCTAAATGAAATCAGTATTTCAATATTTAGGATCAAACATTTCACGTCCTGACATCTCGCGGCGAAGTAATATTGGCACGAGTAATTATCCTTCTGGTGTCATTTGAAGCAAACCACGAACAAACTGTCGAGAATGCTAGATTAATACACGTTCTGCTCGCATGCATGATTTCAAGATATCGTGATACTTTTAATGTTTCCGTGCTGTTATACTACATCCGCTGTTTTACAAATAAATAAAAAGTATGAGTTTTTGTGTTACATCAGATAAAAATAGTAGTAAATTATTACATTAAAAACATGACTACTGTAAAATGCTATTCAAGATTGTAAAGATCCGATTTAAAAATTCGCCATCATTTTATCGCTAACTTTGAATTGAAGATTTAGACGGAAATCGAATGGCAATATCGGATTTGAATAACGTTCAGCATCGTTACGGCGTGGAAACGAATATGGCAAAGTCGAGAATTTCCATTAAATATTAAAAGTGTTTCTTCAATCCAACGCCCAGGAATGTTACATAAAAAGTCTCACTGTAAAGTCCACATTACGTACAACTGAACTTTACAAGGGTTTCTATCATAATAGAATCTTTTTACAGCCTTCAATATTCGAAGATACGATCGTAATGAGCGAAAAGAAAAAAGCAGTTATTTTCGTAGCACACGCAGAAGAAAAGAAAGCCGAAGAAAATAAATTTTATTACCGTTGCAGCAACTTCTGCTACACAGAAATCGAAATTTATTGAACCTTTTACAATGCATACGGCAATTGTTACTAATTACTTTAGCGTGGAAAGCAATTTCCTTAGAATTGCAGTAACTTTTCCCTTTTAACATAACAACATTATCAATTATGCAATGAAATTTCAAATGACACATAAAATTTAGCATTCTCGGGGTCCTTGTTGTTCCCATAGAGTAGTATAACATAATTTCAGTGCTAGTTGGCATTTCTCTTTGTAAATCGAGTTGACATTAATTGTTACGATCGCCGGATAAAGATCTTTTTGCGTCATCTCGATTTTTATGTCTTGTATTAACTTCAATTGGACGCTACATGCATCTGTCAGTCTATAAGCTGTTTCACCCATTTTCCATTCAGCAAGCACTGAAATTTGTTGCTAGGTTTTTTAATCCCGAGCACGATAAAAACTAGTACATTCAATCCATAAATGAATATCTGTTGAATTTTAACACATTTCATAACCGTTCGAATCGATTTGGAATTATGTCTCGAAAATTTTCAGAGTAACGACAAAGTGTGTTGAATAAAATATTATTTAATTTCCATAGATATAAAATTACGACCTTTTGTGACAATTACTCGAGGATTTCCAAAGATTTCCGTATTCCTCCAACAGAGATTAACGGATAATAAAATATTGAAGCAAGACTTAGCTTTTTATCGAGAGTCACTGAGGAACCTTTAACGTGGTGTTACATATAAATTGTCCAGGTGCATATGCCACCATATCAGTCGTAGTCTGCATCAGACAAATATTTTTTGCAGCAGCACAAATGATGCAAACTCAAATTAAGACTGAATCCTTTGTACAGCGCGTAGCTTTACATTCGTTGATAAAAAGGGACATTTCAAGCAAAAAAAACTTGAATAACATGGGGTAAGGGTGTGATATTTTTAAAGAAAATATGAAGTTTCTTGTTAGTTACAAGATAATCCATCTACAAGTCTCGGTTTCAGTTACCGTCTTGTTTTTTCTTCTTCCTCATTTACTTCGTCGTGAAAAGCAACCCTTTACCAAGGACGTTTGCTTACTCGGAATTAGAGCGTCTATATCAGAAACGGGGAAACTTAATCCACATGACATCACGTGATTCGAAATACTCCCGAGGATCTAATTAATACTGTAAATAAATAAAACGGCGGATCGCTCGTAATTATTATCACTGAAATCTGCAATCTATCGGAGTAGAGTACCGTGTATCCAGGAACTTGTTTCCAACCAGCGAGAACTTTTATGTAAGTCATTATTGTTAATACGATCCCTTTCGTAAAGTCTCGGTATACGTACATATTTATAGCACACTATAATGTAATTGATATGGAGATTTTATCCATATCCTATACATATAGACACTTTTTTCAGCTCGGATATCAAAGAATATCTTGACCTGCTGAGGTAGCGGAAAGTAAAATCATCTTACCTTCTGAAGTCGTCTAGGAAAAAGATAAGAGGAAACTTTAACCTTGCTTAAGATCGTGTCGCTGCAGTTTCAAAGATTTTTTGCAAAGTCTTTGTGCTTTGCATTTCTAAATTCGTTACTTCTCTCGCCCTTGGAACCACAGAAAGCATAACAAATTTTATTAGACACTTTCTTTAGAGTGAAAACGGAGACAGCCTTGACCCTTTTGCTGACGATCCCTTAAAACCACTAAACGTGTTTCTGTAACGTATAGTACTCACTGCACATATATACGAACGTCATTAGTGCAGTAAGAAAATGCATTTTTGCGGTACGCGAAGTTATGAAAAAAGGTTGCTGCTTATAGCAGCATTATCGAATAACTGCTATTCATAAACCTGCAGTTACTGGCAAAATTATGATGAATATTTCGATGATGCTGAAGCACTTTCAATTTTCCATGCATGAAATATTAATAATTCTACGCGAAATATTAAAATAAGCGTTACAAGTATCGTATATAGCAATATGTATACATTATGCATGGTGGTATAAATTGTGCGTGTGTTACATATATTTCATACTATGCGAGAGAAATACCAAATCAGACCGCTTTCCGAAAGCTGTATTTCCGTTGGGAAATGAAATCTTCCGGAAGTAGTCAAGTGAGACAGTAAATAATGGGGAACTCTCTGTTCATATATTCATGTACAAAACTTTCACGGGAGCTTTAACATTATACAAACGAATTAGAGACGGATAAGGGAGCCATCGATAATAACGATAAAACTTTCAATTGAATTTAAATATGAATAAAGAACAAACGACATTTCCAAATTGGGCGGATCGCTAGTTAAGGCATTCGACATGATAAAAATCGCGTTTGTTTTTTTTTTTTATAAATTCAGTCAACCGATCTTAATGAAAGAATCAACCACACCGATTTTTATAAATCTTTTGCCATACGATTCGTGAACCTTTTAGAAAGGTTTATCGCTATTAAGTACCTCGGTACGTTATCAAGGAGCTGAACGGAAAGGTACAATGTGCGTGCTAAGCACTTTTTATCTTTAGACTATTATCAGTACATCATATAGCGGTGACTAGCGATGGTTGACGTCATGAGACGAGTGAAAAGGATATGGGAACTCCACTCGAGGGGTCCGAGCGAGTGTTTTTGCTAGGTTTTTGCTAGGTTTTTGCTAGGTTTTTGCTAGGGTTTTACCAGATTTACGAGTGCAATCTTGTATTAATACAAAGAGGAGAGATACCGTTGTAAAAAGTTCAGTGTTACCACATTTATGCTATTTTGTTACTTCCTGCATTTTCCAAAAGAATTAATTATGAAAGAATAAACAGGACAAAGAATGGTAATGATGCAACAAAACTGCCAACAATGTATTCAATTTTTTTCTAAAAGCACATTTAGTGCCGCAGCACTGAAAAGCCGTACTTTTGTTTCACGGCAAATTTTCCCAATAAATTGTACATCATGCTATCACCGTATAACAAGATAAAATTTACTATATTTTTCTTTTGTGTACAAGCGACTTTTGTGGCTCTTGGATAGAGTACGGATGCAACATCGCGTGGTGCGGTTTCTAGATATAGTGGCTACAGTGGTGTACCTACATGTAACAGGATGGAAAGGGGATGGTTAGGCGGTTGCCAAGAGGAAGAAGCAGGGGTTGGTTAAGGGTATATGCACAAAGCAGAGTCTGTCGAGAGGGTATAGAGGCTCTCTCCTCACTCTCCATTTTCCTCTTTCACATTCATATATTTACTCGTGCTTCTCTTTCCTATGACCACATATCATCACGAAGTATTATGCACTGTGTATATGATGTGAACAGATTGCTCAAGGGCATATGTACAAAATGTAATATACTAAATCAATTCTAAATGAATTATGAATTATACATGTGAAACCGTGCTTCATGTGATTTCATTTTAATTAGGGAAATGTCTTTCCGCACATAACATTATTTTTTACATTATTACAATATGAAACTGTGTTTGACAATTACCAGTCATTTTTTGCTGTCGAACAAGTAATTACGAGCTATAACACGATTCCTCTTGCAACGAACTCGCCATCTTCATTCAGAAAATTGTTTTTGCTGCATCAAACAATTTTCTAATTGACAACTTCATTTTGTTATTTTCCAAAATACGTAAGTAATGCAGTACCGCTTAAAAAAAAGGATAACGCTAAGCTTTCGTCTTACCTACTAATATGTATAAGTGTAAGAAAATACAGGTGAACTTTGAATCGTAAAGCTTCTGGGATTTCCAAACGTTTCTAGTAGAAGTTGTCAGACAATTCTCTCTGGAGTCCGACTAGTCTTCAGAAGCTACTCTAGGAGGAATTTATGGCAACCGTGTACTGACCCACTCTGTGTTAACTCGGACCAGTACCGAAGCACCATAAATTTCCACTTGTGTAACTTCTTCAAATTCAGGATCTCCATAGACATGCCATATCCAGTCGAAAGTCTTCACGGACTTGTTTCAAATGATATTTTATTTTATTGTAGGAATGATATTTTTCAACACCTTTGTTTCTCGTCCAATGTTTATAGGAAAGGAATATTTAGGTCTCTGCAGCGATCTACGGTTAGATCTATCTTCTTTTCAGAAGTTTTTATCTTCTCACTGGTGTTTCTTAATTGTCTTGACTGGGCCGTTTACGATTAAGATCAAAATTATTGAATTAAAATTTAAGTAGGAGGTAATTCCAACAAAAAGTACTCCAAATCCCATAAATGTCACGAAGTCACCTAAAACCGTGTTTGCTGAAATGTTCAGATTGGGAATAACGTCATTCGAGATAAGTGAAAGAAGCTTGTTTCTGTTCATAAGACGCAATCAGCCATCTTATCAGAATTGTAACGATCGACGAAAAAGGCCATCCATAAGAGGATGACTTTAAACTCCAGAACAAGAATATCATTTCTTTTCAGAAATGAGGGTGCAGCCAAAGAACAATGACATATTTTTTTTTCTCTAACAGTAGCGCTTAAACCGATTATTCTTTGATCGTGGTGACGCTTGAGAATATACAAACGTTTGGACGTTTTTAAATCCTCTATCATACAAAAAATTTCCATCCTTTATCAAGTGGAATAATAAATCCATACATACAAATCCCATTTTGATATTTTTATTATGATGTTAAATAATTTTTACAATATTTGTAGAATTAAAAACAGTGAGAATAAAAATTAAATTATAATTCCGTAAATGCACTTTTAACAAAGGTAAATATCGTCAAAGTGGCTTGAAAAACATACAGTTTTAGTTTCCCTTTGAGGTAAATCATTCATTCAAATTTGAATTTCAATCACAATATTATCACTTTGTGCGATAATTTTTTTATAAACGCACTTTTTTACCAAAAGAAGCTTTATTCAAAATAATTACGATTAACTTTAAAACTGATATATAAAGTTATAAAATATTTATATAAAGAGACATCCTTGAAAAAGAAACGATTGGATACGTTACTAACAAGAAATAGCTTCTCTTTTCTTTTTGTTTCAGTTAAATGAACTCAATGACTTTGATAGTGCATAAATAGGCTCCATCGTGACAAAGAAGCTGTAGCATAATTTCCACAGAAAATGTGCCATCAGAAGATAGAATGCAGTTGCGTTATAATAGAGCTAATGGAATAGAGAAGAACCATAATTAGTAACGATCAACAATCCAATTTTCCACAGGTTGATATGATTGGATTGGAAGAATGACGTTACTGTAGGTACGACCCCCATTACTCTTATTGTACCATAAATCTAAATTTACTTCGATACGTTACTAATTTTCGTTGCTTGTCACTAGGGGTAGTTTCATATAATTCAAACGTTCACTGAACTCTCGTTATGACTGTTATGGTTTTATTTAATGAAATTAGAAATTTAAGGAATAATTAAAGGGGGTGTCAGTTTTGGGATTATTACTTGTTGCGATATCAATTTAATTTCTTTTTATTTCACTCGAAAATCTTATTTTACTACAATACTACATTTTGTTTTAAACATTATATTTTGATAAGATACACAAGGAAAATGATAATTTTTCAAAACGGGAATATTCTAGATGTAACTTCAAAAGAAAATTTGGGATAAACAAACGAGAATGATTAAAAAACTGTTTTTAAATTTCTTAACCATTCATTCTGTCAAATAAAGGCTGTTTACCGGAATCGAATGTGAGATTTATCTCCTTTTGCGCTGTTTGCAGAAACTTTCTTTCATCTTGCGTATTGCGATTACCGTTAGAAAGTACCAAAGACATATAGACGGAATAACTCTCCGTTCAATTTCTAATTTCATCAAACAAAAAATTTAATTATCTCAACTAATTGTAAATATTTGACTTGCCTAAGACGACAGATTCCGTGACTACACATTCAAGAAATATGAAACATTACCGGAAAAGCAAACCGAAAGTTTTCTTCTCTGATATGTATGCAGAAGGAAATGCATTTCATTACTCGTCTAAGGCACAAAATGCCGCATCTTTGAAAGTATGATGATTTGAGTGTCTGTTGAATTTCCCCTTATATCACGTACCCTCGGAAACGTAGAACTTTGCGAGAAAGTGTATGAGGTGGAAGGTTGGTAGAAGGTTTGAATGAAGTTTGTAATCACTGCGGTACGATACAGAGTGAAAGGAGGGAAGGAAGAAAGAGATCTAAGAGATAAACGAAGGGTCGAGAATATAATGCCGTACTTGAGTACTTGACCCCAGATTTTCGTACTTTATCCATCGCCAAGCTTCGGTAGGAGTCGATTATCGAGCGGAAAAACCAGAAGACTTTGTACGTCCCACAGACTTAAGAGCTTCCCACCAATGATTCAACCACCGTCGCATTTCCTCACCCTAAAGCCTAAATCGAGAGTCAAAGATCGGAGAATAATGGGAGAGAAAGAGTGGTAGCAGTGGTGGTAGGGTAGTAGCTTTATTCGAAGCGGTAATTTAAATTCATCCCTTAAGGTTTCTTAATTAATCTTATACTCCCTTTTAACTTTGTAAGTTGACTCGCGCGGGTGTTGTAACGAATTCCTATTGTTTAAGTCACCGTTTCCACATTCCTTCAGTACATATTTATGGTTTTCACTTTTTCACTGTTTTATTACAATAAAAAAAAAGAAAAATAGCGGGTGGTTACATCCAACGAGCCGAGGAGGAGCTTTACAATGCATTTACGGTTAAAGTGCCATGAGGCGGAATGAACGAAGCGCGAGAGCTTAATAACTGCAGCGAATGCGACTGACAAGTTGAAGTATGTACCTCGAGGATCAACGCGAAAGCATCGTAATTTTTTTCCCTCCTTCCCTTTTTTTTTCTACCTCGTCTATGTTGAACCAGAAGTCTACAAACTTCCGTCAGGAAGAACAGTTTCGCTGTATGCGTTGTGTGGCTCTAAAACGGAATTTCATTGTCTTGTAATCTCGTTCTCTTTGATATAACGTTATACGTTTATTATGAAATTACGTTTCCTAGAGAAATAAACCATCGAGTAAATTACGAGATGAGAAATTTAATTGCGGTACTTATTGCAAGCCAGATTGTTTTAGACAGGACAAAAGAGGTGCTATTGAATACATACAAGCGAAAGAAGCATTGCATATTTTATTGCTATATCTCTGGTTGGAATTAACGAAGTCAATCGTAAAGTTCACTCCAGGTTAACGGGGGAAGATGAGCTGTACGAGCATCGAGGCACGATCAAGTGACAATGATGATTTCAAATGTCCCATTCCTCAGCATCTGCTCCAGCGGCCAAATTGTCTAACTGCACAAACTCAGTGTAGCAGACGGATTGAATGAGGATAAAGAAAATGCATCTGAGAAAGTTTTATTGCAAATCTATGGAATTGTATATCCAATGTTTTGTCGATCGATTCTAGCTTTGCTTGACGTCCATTATTTTAATTGAAAATGTAGGGATTGGGTGAAGTACGCAGGCGAATTGATACATCCAAATTTCTACGAGGCGAAGCACTTTCGTACTTTGGGTATACAAATATTTTCTCCCCCCGATGTAGATGCCTTACAACCCAGGGAAAGTGGCCCGAATTTTTTATATTATTTTTAGGCCAATTTTTAGGCAAATTATAAGCGTGTGCATGAAAGCGATATTCTAGATTAACTTGTTATTTAAATAACAGGTGCTTGAGTTAATTAACTGTATTTACGATTTCCCTTCGCTTTCAAAACTTGAACGAGTTTCATTACAACTTTTAAAGTTGTAATGAATAGTTCTCAAACTTGTAAAGTTTGCGAAAACCGTACCGACAGGTTAATTTAATAATTGTTTAACATTAAGTTTAGAAATTATTTAATGTTTATTAAACGTTAATTATTCTACAATTTAAAAGAAGTTTTATAGTTATTTTCAAAATGATGTAGTTATTTTTTGATCTGCTGCGAGCAATGCTGTGGGCAATAAATATGCAGGAAAACGTATCGAAGGTAGAGCATATTTATGTTTTGTTTTAGAAATTACAACTTTATAAAATAATTAATGTTATTTAAGTTTTATTATTATTGTATATGAATTCTTAATTTTCATTAGTTGGTTGATGATAAATAATCCTTTATTATTCTTAGTTTGTTTTTTCAACCGATGTAGGAATTTCTTGTGTTTAGACGTTTCGATCTTGTGTTGCAGATCCTCTTCAGTATTTTTATGTGTGTTGTGTGTGCAGTGAAATATAAATCGACGGTTAATATAATCAGCGAAATAAATAAATTAACGTTGAAGGTATGTACATTAAATATAATCCTTGTTTTCATTTTCTATAATGAAAACTGAAATTATAATAGATGAGTAATGTAGTTATATCTGTATGAAAGGAAACCTATAATGATGTACGTTATGTAAGAAGTAATAAATAAAGTATTTACATACCAGATTATATATTTAATATATCAGTTTAAAGCCTTAGTTGTTTATTATTACGTAATTATATTTTCGTAGACTTATTTAGTATCTATTGTTAAGATTCCATCGGATTAGGATTGTAAAATTGATTTCTGATCTTTTCGTGTTAAAATGTCTTGTGATAAAGGAAGTGTTTCTAATCATTCTAGTATACCTGTTGTTATTGAATTGTTTTGCGAATGGGGATCTGCAACATAAGATCGAAACGTCTAAAAAAACAAGAAATTTCTACATCGGTTGAAAAAACAAATTAAGAATAATAAATGATTATTATTGTATAATTTTAATGGAGTTTTTTAATCATTTTTAAGACGTTGCGCCTTTTTTTCTTTTGATGAGACTACTTTGTATTAGGTCCACCGGAAAGTTCTGTCCGTTTTTGGAATAAAACGAAACACATAAACGGACAGAACTTTCCGGTAGACCTAATATATGCTGCGAATAAGACGCGCTCTAAACCAACACCAAAGTATCCACGTTCGATTGAAATTAAAATTTCATTAAAAAGAAAAATAATTAAAAGGAAAAACTTTGGTTGGATAAAGAGGTATTAGCAGCCAAAATTGTTAATACGTATAAAAATAAAATAAAAAATTTCGTCGCTAAATTAACACAATTTCATGACCGAATTCGTTCCACTGCAATCTCTCACATTAGCTAGGTTTTATGTATATGCAGTATTCGGCAAAAAATCGTGCCTTACTATCGTGCGATACTATCGTATTAGGTCCTTGTATGGTTAATTAACGTCAAAGACTAAACGAGTATCTGGATTAAAAATAACAAATTCTTGTGTCTTGAAAGATACTTTAATTAAACTTTTTGCTATCAAGTTTGCGAAGAATGTAACAAAAAGTCTTGGAACTTTGTAAGAAAGTGAATGAAAATACTTCGTTGATGCGGGAGACGCTAAATCTTTTGGCATTTTACTTGAAAAGGACGTACAGTGACGGCTCTAAAGTCTAACTTATTAGTGGCTTTTCACTATTAGCGGCATCGATAAATCACGTTAAGCCTGCAAAGAGAGGTAATAACGGGAAAAGTAGCAAGCAACGAAAAGGCTTAACGAACTACGATGCCAATTAGGCAAAAGTAAGATGATGAAGTTTAATAATCGGCCCGTTTAACTTTAGTCTTCAGCTATCTTCCTACTATCGCTGGTTTTTCATTTTGTCAAACTTTTTCCAATCCCTCTAAGTTTTATCTATTACTATTATTATCATCATTGTTATTTATTCCAGCTCTCTTTTGTACTTATTCCGCGTTCACTCCTTTTATGGGGTGTTTAGAGGTTCTTATACGATCGTAAAAACTGTTGTTTCGTTGTAAGAATGCGCAGAAAAAATTATGTTAGAGTTCACAAATAGATGCTACCATTTTATGATCGTTAGAGGTACATTTATTTAAAACGGACTTTTCTTTTAGAAATTCTAAGTTTGAAATTACGAACTTTTAATATTTAATAAAATAAAAAGACAAATAATTTTAATAGTGTATTTGCTTATAATTGGAATGACCTGAGAAACAATTGCACGTGTACAAAAGAACTAAATTTTCTCTTTTGCGATTATACATATTGATAATAAATTTCTCTCTTGTTGAGTTTCTCAACGTTTCAATTTTCAGTCGATAGATGAAAGACTGACGTCTGTACTGAATATCTTGAAATTTTTTAGAGAGTTGATTTCCCCATATTTTTATGCTGTTTGTACTTGAAAATATGCTTTACATAGATAAAAATTGAAATGCAAAAATACGTCAGACAATTTTCTTGGCGGAAGAAAAAAACCCTAAGAAGAACATAAATTTACTGAAACAGCTTTTACAAAGCCTCTTAGGTTTCTTTACAAAAGGATTGGATGGATTCTTTCGCTAGTGATGCAATGAAAAATTGAAGAAGTTTAGATATACAGGGAAAATATTACTCCTAGATGCTAAGAAATTCATTGTAAAATGTGCAGGTATAGGAATTTTAAATCTTTTTTCCCTGGAGAACAGAGAAGTAGGGTAGAAATGCTAATGGATGAACAGATAAGCGAAAGAAATTTCCAATAATTGAACGCATCTATTTTCCAAATGATAGATGAAGCTACACTTTATGTATACCCGCAAAAAAAATAAAAAATGGTATTAATCACAGTCTGCTATAAAAATGAATAACAAAACGTTCATTTAGTGGTAGCTTCCTGCGTTGAGTTTCCCGGCTTTGTGAGAAGGTAATTAATTACAACATGAAAATTATTTAGAAGGATAATTTTCCTTCGGTATGTTTCTAATTAACCTTATATATTTCTGAAGGTGTTTTATCGGACTGTAAATCGAGGTCGAAGAAGAGGGATTAATGAAATTTTGAAAAATTCATAGCCCTCCTTCTTATGTGCAAGTAACGCGAATCTTCCTGTATCAGCAATTTTTTTATCTACAATTTTTTCCGTATCAGCACATTTCCATTTAAACTCAGTATCAACTAAAATTCAGTTTCACAGTAAATTGGGTTCACAAGAATTCCATAAGGTCCAGGTAGCTACTGTTTTATCTCTTCATTTGTTTTCCAGAGCCCAATGTTGGGTCAAGTCACTAAAGCCTGGACGAGTATAGATTTATCGTTATTTCTAACCATCTCGTTGTCTTTAGACGCTATCAGTTTATGAAATTAACAATAGATCGAAAAAAAGATAAATGAAAGAAGTTTTCATCGCACAGAATATTGTTTTTAAGATTTTTTATTTATACATTTTTCAATCCACGTTTCACTTGTTCTCGCGGAAAAGAAAATGTATTTTTTGACAACATTTATATATATATATATAAGTATTACGTCTAAGCATTGTGTCACATTTCACGATGAAGGTTCCATTATTCTTGCTCGACTAAGCTCGTCCTTTTTCTTTTTTTTTAATTTAGAATGTCTCTTCATCTCAGAGTACCCTACCCTCCTTTTGTTCTTCTCTCATTTTCTCAACTCCACCCTTATAGCAGCTATCTCCCACAAATGTTCCGTCGACCTTATTTAATTTCCTTCGTGTCTCGTACATTGCTTCTAGTTTTTGTGGAAATGCGCCAATGCAATTTACGTTAGCGTTGATTTGCCTTTAGTTACAATTTCCCTTTCGACTGAACAGGCCACAGCGCAGATGTTTATATTCATGAAAATTTAACTTTATCACTCTTATTCCCTGCTATTGCTTTAATCACAGAATTACATTGCGGCGCTCGTCCATTTTTCCTTGTGTGGTTAATAATTGCGGATTCATTAAAAGTCAAACTATTAAGAACCAACTAAAGCACGACGAAGTACGCCAGAAAACGAAATTTTCGTATTGTTGACGAGAGCTTTTTAATTGAAGCGAAGTGAGGTACTATTATAAAAAGGACATGTCACGATATATCTCGAAATAGCGAAGCCGCTGCAGAATTTTCGAGTGCATGTTGCAACGTGAAATGCAAATGGATGGGAAACTTATGTCATTTTTTACGGTTAAGTTTCGAGAATACTTGAACTAATGAGTTCGATTCCATTAGACACTGTCACGGGAACTAATGTGGCACGGGGATTGTGGACGTTCTAACTCTACATATATAATGGATCGTGGATTCCATTCTCGAAATTATTTGATTTCCCTAAAAACACAGTAAAGGAGTAACCTATGAGGGGAAAAAACGATTGTTGAAATAAGTAATGAAAATTGCGAAGAAAAATTATGACTGTGACATAAAATAATTGAATCACTTGGAAAATAGTAGATTTTCGTGAAGAGTTAATAATTCGCTTCACTTCTGTTTTGACTATTTTTCGTTGTATGTCAAAACACCTACAAACTTATTTAAAATAAGTTTCACCAATATTTCTGCTGCAATTCAAATGTTGCGGATATTGTTTTCGACTGTAGCTCTCTCGGTTATAAACATTAATCGTGAAATAGTAGTTGATGAAGCGAGGGGTAACAGCTTGTATCATATCTGCCACAGTAGACAACTGCGATATGCAAAACAACGAGGCAACTGAACACTATTAATAATTACTAGTGTGTTATAAATTCAAACTAGAAAATTGTCTAAATCCTCGAAGGAGGAAATATTTCTTAACGTTCTAAAAAATCTTGATTTTAAACTTTTACAACTGAACGTTATAAAATTCATAACCCTGGAGCTATTTAATCGCAAAATCATAATCTCGAGTTTCGTACGTTGATGAAAATAGGGACCGAAAGATTACAAAAAAAGCATAACTATGAAACTGGATTTTATAAACAAGATAACTGATAAGAACCTAGTGGTATCCATTACCTAGCGAAGATCCTTTTCTAGACTGCCAGTCATCGTCAGTCACCCGAGTACTTTTATTTTCACGCAGGATATTTATAGGTAATTATAAAATTTCCATTTTTAGAAAATTCTTTTGTAAAGTTTTTTTATCGATTTGTACATCGCGAATGTTGGCTTTTACAAATAGAAAAAAAAACAAGATGTATTGTTCCAACACCAAATGGTAACCGAATATTTGCAGTAAGAATTCAAAGCTCATAGATTTTGAATAATCGTACGAAAACAATGCAATTGTAGTTTACACAGTTCTTCAGCCTGGAAACACAGTAATAGAGTAACTCCGCTATATTATGGTCAGCGTGGTCCATACAGATTCCAACAATATTGTGGTCGTGGATATAACGTGAACGTGAATTCACAGAACATTAACACAATTTTGCCGTTGGGGTCTGAACGGTTTGTGAATTCTGTTTGCTTCGGGGCGTTGCCCAACTACCCCCAATGTACATGGAAAAGCGACCAAAGTCGTGTTTTTCAAGCGATTCATACACGTTCGGGATATATAGGCATTTTCATTGTCCTTCATGTCAACACTATTTACAACATTTCTTTTTCCATTCTGATGGACTACCTCCAAACTACTGTATAACAATTGCCTGAGAACTGTACCAAATGCTGTTGAATTTATGAAGAAGTTCTCCCCAACAAAAGAAAAACGAAGAGGTGAGGTGAATCTCTGAAAGATTCTGTTAGGAAACTTCTCGTGTGTGAAGTGACATACACGCAAAGCTCTGTGAACGTGAGGATACATTTTCGCTGAACCTAAAGAATGGATGAAAACGATGGGGATGCTTTAACCCCAAGTCAAAGTTTCCGTTACTTATTGGCGAGATAAAATACCATCCATTCTTGTTGAAGCTGTCATTGATTGAATGATGCTTCCGCACGCTATTGATGCAGAGGATAAAGGACCTGAACGAGGGAATTAGTGGATGGTATGAAAATACCAGCACTAGGGTAACGTCCATAACCTGCTAATCCTGGTAATTGACTTTTCTCAAAGGTAACACTGGGGCAAGTTGAGATGTAATATTCGAAAAGATTTGCAAAATCAGCGGTATACATTGGAATCAACTTTGGTCCAGCGGAAACTGATGAAAGGTTAAGCCTTAGAATGAAAACTAAATTTCCTAAAAATTTAAAAAGTTGTCAAATTCCAAAGTGTAATTTATAAATTTGTTTGCTTGTTTTTTTTGCAGTATCAATGTTTTAATTGTATATTTAAATATGCATAGTACATAAACAATGATGACTCATTGCTGATAAACTTATTGCTACTAACAATTGGAATGCAAAAAACGAGCTCATATTCAGAAACTTGAAATGTTAATACCAATTTCGTGAAACTGTTGTTGCTCAGTATTGGATCTTATGTCAATGGTATTTTCACTCGAAGTTCTAGGAGGACATTAAGCCCATGGCATGGCAAATTTCATCGGCGGATATGCTGTTGATATTATCACTTCCTCACTTGAGCTAAAATTGATAGCTATCGATTGTACCTCAAACACAGGGGCTATAAGCGTTGAGACATTGATTGAATTGTGTCATTACTGCTCATTTTTTCCTCTGTATCTTAGTAACGTAGCTAATTCCAACTATGAAACAGGCATTATCAAGAACAGTGTTTTCCCCAGTTTCGTTGATATTTATGAG
Source organism: Gasteruption jaculator (assembly GCA_949825005.1). Lineage (NCBI taxonomy): Eukaryota > Metazoa > Arthropoda > Insecta > Hymenoptera > Gasteruptiidae > Gasteruption > Gasteruption jaculator. The sequence goes on along the minus strand of OX463769.1, from coordinate 4,703,066 downwards.
TGCTATCAAACTGAAGGACCTACTTTATTGATACTCACTTGATTGTTTTCGAACCATCCATTTTCTGCCAACAAATATTTATTTTGGAAATAATTTATTTTTAAAAAGCCATACGACTAGTAATTTTACTTCCATTTATACGAGAAAGTGTCCCATGTTTCTATTGCAATTTCAAATGACCGGGATCTCACCGTAAGTCGTAGGTTTCATTAAAAAATGTTAATAGATGGAAAAGTAATAGCATGTCTCAAACTGGTTGGATTAAACCTGTTTTCTATTTAAAGCAATGGATTTCAATCGATCGGCGTTTTTCTATTTTTGTTAAACAACAAGTTGCTCACAAAATTTCAATGTATATGGATCGCTTTCTCTTCGAGCCGTCATGTGCAGACGATTCTTTTGAAAATAGTACCGAACGAAATCGGATATTATCTGGCAATTCAAACGTTTCAGAAGACCTTCTATTGCTGTAAGACGTATTTCTATAAGAATATATGTTTATGTTTAAAAAGCAAAAAAATTTATCAAATGTAAAAATGTAACTGCAAATATAAATGCAAGGGTCAGAATCGATAATCGCATTATTTCTACGGGTGATTTATGATTCAAGCTTAAGGGCAAACATTTTCCTCGATTTCAGTAAATATACTTTTGGGCAACGCCCTGTCAAGATTGAGTGTATATATATTTAGAAAATAACAATCCAAGTTTCACTAATATATGTAATTACACTTATGTATATACATGTAGGAAAATGATGTAAATTCACATGCTCCGATGATAAGGCTTGATAACTTAAACCAACACACATGTACACAAAGAAAGCCTTTGGTCAAATGTTTCCTGAGCAAACATAGCTAATGCTGAATTAGCGTGTCTAAACGAAAACGAGTGGCTTTCGGTAGTTTATACTAACGGAACATAGGATTCTGTAATTATTGGATCCGGTAACCAGAATGGAAACAGTCTCTGATGACAAATCCAGAGCACGGTAGGGCGTGTCTTCACATGTACATATACACAAAATGTTGATGTGTAATATCGTACCTTGGTGCGTTTTGTGAATTGTGGAAGAATTAGTTGACACAGCAAGAAAAGGGGCACTGGTAATGAGGTTCACAGAGGACAATTACACACACAAGAATCCACACATACGATAATGACTGCGGTGAAAAAAGGGAACTATTTGTAGCCCCTATTTTCGAAGTACATAAGACTGTGACTTACAGCCCTAAAGGGAACTATGTCTGCACTAAGCAGAAAACACAACTAATCGTAAGTGAGACCATGCCTAGAGTTGTATGGTAAATTTTACTACAGATGTAATCATAATTGTGGTAATTTATAACACTGGTAATAGAAATTTTATGTTAATTAACGTCATTTGTAACATTTCAATAAACTTAATCCGTGATATTTTTGGCCAATGATCTCTTGTATAACAAAAATCGTTCCTTCCTGTACATTTATGATCAGTATCTTTCATATTTATGCATATGATCAAGTAAAGACTACCTGACAAATTATAGAATTTTCGTTATCTTTCCAAGTCCGAAGGTTGTCATGAGTTATGTAATGTTTTATTCATTCTTGTAAAATGTTAACATTGCATGACGAGCAGCTTTTATTAGATTCTACCGGATTCTTTTATTAGGGTAGTAACGTCCGTTATTGAAGACTTTCACGGACATTGGTTGGCATATGGAATTTTCAATGTACTGTTGTAAAAAGACTCAAAAGAATGCCAGAAATGTTTACGAGAATGTAATAAAATATTGAATATTAGCAATTAGGATTTTTGTTACCTCTATGATTAATAATTATCTCTTCCGTAGCATCTAATTTTAGCAGTTGTTGACTTTAACTTCTTAATTATTTTGGAAAAATTTTTAATTTATCTATAATATTTTAATTTTCTTTTTATAACATAATTTTCTAACAAAAATATTTATTAACATGTTATTAATACAGGCAACGATGCGTAAACTTGTAAAACTTCAATTAAATAACTTTTAATAAACATTTAATAACTACGATATTATTCAGGAAAATCTAAAAAGTAAAATCCAAACGTTTCCAGCTCATAACAAGAATAATTTCTCATTTCACACAAAGACTACAAGGAAACGAAAAGAATTACGTATAACTTACCAACACATTACGTAATTTAGTAGTCATATTATTATTTAATAATATTTATGATACAAAAATTCGTATCAAATCCTTCGACCAGTTTTTTTCAAGCAGAATCGTTCCATCCTGCAATTGCGAACTGTAGTTACTGTTTTCTAGTGATTCCAGGGTAAAAAATTAGAAAAGTTTGATTCTTTCGCAACCCCTGAAAAGCTGTTTAGTGATTCCTGAACCTAGTTCTCGACTTCGCAGTTCAAATTACTCACGCAAAGAAAGATGTAACAAGTATTGACTGGGAGCAATCAGCCATGCCGCATGTTCCAACATCATGCATGTAACCCAATTCAAGCTGCCGCTCCTACTATATGTATGCCCGGTATAGCAGAAGTTTGTTGGGATTTAAAGACTTCGTCTTGTTGTAGCATCGTAACAAGTTTGACACTTTTGGTACATTATATACGTAGACATAGGTAATTTCGATGAAACTTTAATCAAAGCTTATTTGAGATCCATGTCGAAATTTGAGATACAATTTCAACACAAATTTGAGACCGTCAAATTCACGGTAAACGCTTCAGTATCTGAATTGCTATCGTTTCAACGGTAAAGTGTTTTCCTTTTTACCAAAATTACTAAACTCACTTGGAGAATCTTCCGTTGTATGTTTAGGAATGCGTTCAATATTTACCCTACTCTCTTTGGTTCGCGTTAGCAATCCAATATTGATGGTTCATTGGGTAACGCCATGATCTAAAGCTTTCACAAAGCCATCCATCATCAAGGAATACCAAACTGGGTTAATAATCGCGTAACTTATCATCGAATGAGTGCGTAAAGGCTGCGGAGGCATTAGTTAAATTGGATGAATGTTCTCTCGTAGGCAAACTATGATTTGCGACATTTTCGGAAACTGCGCATATCGTATCGCTTTGCTTCATTTAGAAATTGCAGTATGGAAAACAGGAACGGAATGCAATTGTAGCTCTTGTAGTGTGGGTATATGTAGAAATAGCAACAGTTTTGCGGTTATTGTTACCAGAGAAAATTACACTGCAAATTGTGGTAATCTGCTGCTTGTCAGTAAATTGGTGTTAATGTTTCTAAAACGATTTCGTGTAAGCTTTGTAAAGAACAGTGAAATGCATGAAATTCTAGTTTTGCGGTTACTACAAAATTTCTCTCTATTTTCCGAGACATGAACGGCTATTAACGGCACTGTGGTGTTAATGTTCAACCACGTAAAATTTAGAATTAAGCTTAAGGGTTTGGATGCTCAACGACACTGTGAAACTCGCCTCAGATTTTTGCCATACTTTCCTTTTGACCCAAGAATTACAATTGGAGTTTCCAAAACCTAAACGTATACGAGTGATGCCTTATCTTAAAATGCATCATGACAACACACGCAGACAAAGGTGTGCGTATCCTACTAGCACGTTCAACCCGGCGTGCACCACCGGTGGTTCACAGGCCAATGCTTTTTAAGGGGTGGTTCTCATCAAGCTCGACCAAAAAATCGATTTTTTTTGCTTAAAAACTTAGTAAATTTCCTGTAGAATACGCGTTCGAAAGCCGTTTTGGCGAAATTAATTTTTTTTTAAAGTTATAGTAAAAAAGCCGAAGGCACCTTTTTACGCTTAAATGGAATTTACACGGCAGCGCGTGTTTTCCATAATATGTTTAACGCGTTTTTCTCGAAACCATCTTTTTGAAATCGGGCGACACGATATCTCAAAAACTACTGCATATATCGCTACTTTTTTTTTATTTTAAAGTTTATTAAATTTAAGGGATCCTGAACCTAAATGCAGATGACTATTGTTATTATTTTTTATTTTATATCACTTTTAAAAGCCAAAAAGTATACGAAAAAAAAATTTTTTTTCAAAAGTCCACCATTTTTTTAATTTTTGACATTTTCTTAGCTGAATAGGTTCAAGATCCTGTAAATATCAAATATTTTATGAAAAAACTTCATTTTTTGATTTTAGATGATGTTTGGAAGCTCTGCAGTGTCGCCCGCTGAGGTACCTTTTATTTAGGCAACAGTCTTTAGAAATAAATAAACAATTAACTATACGATATTATACTCTATAAAAATTTGTAAACATATTTGAAATCATACTTAATAAGTACAAAAAAAACTTGAGTGCTTTATTTACTTCCTTCCATGGAAAAAAAATTCGAGAAAATTATGTTATTTTTGGGTCGCTAGATGAGAACCTTTAAATGGCTTAAAAAATGCGCCGGGTTGAACGTGTTAGACAATCACAATGTCTCTCGCTTCAGTTATTCTGAAATGTCAATTTCGAGCTACCAAAACGGCGATCGAGCCATTTGAGAAAGAAATTGTAAGGCTATTCAAACAAAATTTAATTACTTCAAATACGAATTAAATTTGAATACATAAAAAAAACTTTTTTTTACTAATTACGATTTTCGGTTTCACATGCTTCAAAAGTGTAATTGTATAACACATGCATTATAATTGAGTGTAATACGAAAATATGATTCATTCAACTATGGTGTAATATCCGCAATAACTTTTTTTTCTTACTATACATTGTTATAAGCAATTAGAGATGGCAATTACAGGTGCAGGTAACAATAACAGTTTCGGTAATTGAATGCGTAGCAAGTTTCATTATGAATTAGTGGCTACTGCGAATATTTGTATCTACTATATTTTAGATTCTACCTAACAGAGTACATAATACAAATAAATCATAGTTTAGCTATCTATTACAATTTACTATTACATGTATTTGTAGTTTTTCTCAAGTTTAAAAAACAGTCGAATTCTACTTGACCCAATTACAATTCTTCTCTAATTGTGAGTGCACTTTCGAAGATTACCTTGAAACACTATTTTTTAGCATCAGAAATGAAACGATTAAACGTGTAATGGCTTGTTTTTTCCTCATATATATAGACACCGAGCAATGAATAAATCTCTCCTTTGGATCGGTAGCATAGATTGAAAACTGATCTAATGTATTCGAGGGTCCGATAATCGACACTTCGGAGTATAATAGCAGCTCAATTCGTAATACTTCAAACAAGAACTTTAGGTGATGTGCTTTTGAAACACTATGGATCCATGCGCCTAATAAGACTTTCAAATGATGCACTTCTCAAGTATTATGGATTCCTTTTCTTTTTAGTTAACCCGCCAGTCTCGTGGAGAGTCTTATTTTACAATCGATTGAGCAACATCACTTTCATGTGTTGAAAACAGGATATTGGCATAATGCTCTGGAAACAGTATCCCACGATCACATATCCTTTACTGAGGCTATCAGTCAACCATGCAATATCCTAATCCGAAAATATCTCAAAAAAATTAGATACTTTTTGCAAGAGGATGAATAACTGGGTGAAAGGAAAAGTTCCTCCTTTTTTTTTCATTAAGCTTTCAAATAAAAATGTATCGACAAAGAACAAAGATTATGCATCAAAACAAAGATAGCAGATTTTATTTGTCACCAATTTGCCCTCTATAAATTAGAACAATTTTCTCACTCAACGCTTCTTAGAAAATACTAGGAGCAAAAATTTTACCTAACTCGAAATTCGGCAATTTTTTGGAAGGCTAAAAATTCTCCGTGTGCAAAATTATCATCCTGATTTTATTCTCTTCCTAATAGTCTAGGCTTTATAAAAATGATTTTTTATTCGTAATACTTGTAAAACATGCATTAGATAAGATTGATGCAAATCCAATCAGGATTTTTTGTTATCATTAACACTAAACCTATTTTATCGTTTAAAATCAGTCATTTTTACTGGCTTGATAGTACTAGTATTAAAGCTGCCAAATTGATATCAGGTTAAATATTGAGTTTTAATTATTTCTTGCTCCGATCAAGATCAGGTTTAAAAGAAGTAAAAAAATCGTGAATCTAACCGAAACAGGTCGAAATCAGTGTAACGAGAGATCGAATAGGCTGGAAAAAGGTTCTCATTTTTTGACTTGCGTTAAAAATGAGATAAAGCGATACATAAGAATTTCAAACACTTCAAGGCGATCTGTTATTCGTAAAAATAAAATAAATTCATTCGACTGTCAAACTACTCCAACGACAACAGCATCGAACATACACGAATTTCTCGTTTTTGTTCACCCTGTTACTAAAGGCTCATTTTTTAATTCTATCCAGTAACGTTTTATACTACAAAAATATTTGTCGGAGCCGAAAGATGATGTATTTCTTTACGGGGCGATCTTTGAATGACGCTGTAATGAGGGAAATGCATTCGGGGTAGGACAGAATCGTACTAGTTAGAGGGATCCAATTTTTGCTAAATTTTTCCCCATTCACCGTGATCCCTTTCTAGAAAGCTACGTACGAACCCGGTCAACGAGTCAAGCACTTTTTGGAGAATTCGCATTTTACGTTGTATACAACACACTTGTTTGTAGCCAAGTTAATTTTCCACACGATAGGTAGTACACGGTAAGGTAGAAGGAAGCGGTGGAGAGCTACATGGGGTGCTGTTCACTTCAAGATATAGAGGCTGGCTGGTGATGCAAAAAGTAGCCTGGTGCAAAAGCAGCCTGAGGAGTATGCAAAGTCACGTAGCGCGGATGAACTCGTCCACACGCAGTTCTCTCTCCTGCAAGCTCCTCGGTAGTTGCTTGCGAAAGGGGATACGGATGCGCCTTTATACTCTACGTGTAGGTACATACCTACTAGCATGGCTATCGATCTACGGAATTAACGCCATCGTTGCTGTTGCTGTTGCTATTACTACTGCTACATATTGCTCCCAATGTTTCCTGGCACTGTCTCTCTCTCTTTGTTATGCACTCTCTGCATCCTTTCCCTAATTGAATGCAACTGCAGCTTTACGTAGGGGCGGTAATAATTTGCACAGTTACGTTATTACATTTCTACGGCGTTCAAGCTGTGCGATCTCATATTTATTTCACGATTCATCGAATTTCCAAATTTCCCATGGTTCTCAAAGTATATTTTAATTTGAGTCAAATGCTGCGTCTCTTCGCACTGATGATTACGTCGCATTACATATGCGAACCAAATAGAATTACACCATGGCTACACCTGATGATAGTTAAATGCTATTTCATTCAACGAGTAATTGAATTTTGTACGTCTGTTAACGCGGATAAGTTAGTCGGTCCGCGTTAGTCCGCTTTCATTAACGGCTTTTTGTCAGTCTTTATTAAGAGCAGCTCGTCATTGTCAAACTCATTGCGGTGTCGAATGAAACTCATATTACGTGAGAAAAAGGCATATAATGACGTTCGTGATCAGTACTAGCCATAATGTATATTAATTCCCCTTCGATTTTCATTTCACACGTAGGTATATAAGACAAACTAGCCGAAGTTATACCACTGACGTTTCACCCCACCGAAAGCCATATGGGGTTAATTAATCCCAGGGGTCTTAAAACTGCTGTACTTTTTTCAAAATATATTTTGTGTTTGTGACTTGAAATTTCGATTGATATATTTTCAACATATAAATTAAAATTTACATTTATATTTAAAATATACATTTTTGCTTTATTTGGATCTTATCCTTCCTACAAGCAGCATCGAGAACCATTTTAACACTGGATCCACCAAAATTTCTTTTGTCGTGTATTTTACCTTTAAAAATCCGACAATTTTAACGGTATTCGAGATTTTAACGTTAAAGTTCCTCTTCATTCAAATGATCTATTTCTAAATGGACAGTGTTCGGGCTCCACCTAGTTCGCGAAGGTTTGAATAAAAGGCGATACTTACACGTGGCGGCGTTAATTGACGTTTTTGAAAAATATTTTAACAACCATCGCGTTACTGGCATCAATGGTAGCTGTCGTTCAATAGGAAACTTGATAATAGTCTTTCACTTATTTTTCTATATTATTTTGGAACTAAGTTTGTAAAGTGTGTTCACAAAAGTGAGCTTTTAATTTCACTTGTAATTTAAATAATAGCTTTTTGAGATGATTAGCTCTATTCACGGCTTTCCTTTGTTTTCAAACCTTTGGTTTACTACAAACTTTATAAAAACTTTCAATACTGTAATAAATCATGATCAAAAGTGTAGAGTAATGAAAGTTAAATCAATAGTTACGTTGGATAATGATCACGAAACTTTATAAACTATTATTTTTGTATATTACATTTTTAGGTTTTATTATTTCTTCTGGCTCAATTATTTTTTTTATTATTTTTAGTATCCCATTATTTTTGTGTTTAGGATTAATCATTTTATGATTTTAAAAATGTTTTACATTGATTTTCAAAACGATCAGTAGAAAAAGTATGCCAAAAATGTTTTTTTCTGCTTGTGAATTAAAAATTTAGAAATTACATTTTTTAATTAAAATTTAATTTTTAAATGATTTCAAAAAAATCACATATTTATTTTGAGCAATTTAAGTTTTCTTTATTTTTTTCGTCTTTCTTTTAAAATGATATGTATGAAAATGAAATGATATTCCAATTTGCTAATATTGTCAATTCACTGAGTTTTGGCATAATAAGGAAATACACTTTCAATTTGATTTAAGGGGGCATACCACAGTAAACAAATTTTTTTATATAGACGCTATAGACAACTTCGTCTCACATTTCTGGGTACCTATTGCAATAAATCTGTGAATTCACGTTTACTCGATTTAGACAGGATGGGATTATTAATTCATCCTTTATTATTAATCAAATTTACCCAATTTCATGCAAAGCTCGTATACAAAACATAGGTGTTGACAGCAGAGCAGACACTTAGCAGTGATGACGTTCTTTGAATCGTTCACAAAGATTAGGCGAACGTGGACGGGTGCCTTCAAGCATGCGAACAGTGGTAGTTTTGTCAAGCTTATCTGCTTTGTTGCAGTGGCAGCTATAATACCTCTTTGGACGAGTGGTAGTATAGTACAAGTGGCAGCAGTCGTAATCGTACGTTGCAGTAGTAGTGCATGCAGCAATAGCAACGGCTTATGGCAAAATACGGATTATAATGTTTGTTACAGCATATTTCAAGCATCAAACAAATCCATCCGCGGCATACATGATAATATATTATGAGAAAGACAACAATGTACCCGTGTATGCCGAGATACGGAGACACGGAGTGTGTAGAAAAAGAGGCAAGACTAGGTGGAAAGTTTACTTTCACGTGAACACCTCTTTTCCCTCTTTTCAATAAATTGGATCCCATTGGCGACAATAAAATATCAGATTGGCGAAAATTCATTCCTTTCTTATAAACAAGTTTTCGATTGGGAACTATTAAATTTAGATTTAATACAGTCGGTACGCATTCATGAATAAAAGTCCTTAAAGAAAATTTATGATTATTCCCAAGTCGAAAACTGCTTTTTTAGTGGTACTTGGGGTATTTTATGTGGTACACGAGACAAATCTTGAATTTAGCTTGCGAACGCTGGGTATCAGTTCATATTTAACCAGGATACGTGCATCTAAATATTGAATTTCACTTTGTAGTTAAAAGGAAACTTTTCCTTTCAAGTTTACGTCTGGATTTTTTTAAACATTCATACAACTGCTTTTGAACTTTACCAACTGAAGTACATATTTTATAGTCGGAACTTCTGAAAAATGAGTAAGTTTTATTCTTCGAGGCATACTCTTCGTGGGAAAAGAGCGTATTTGCTTGAAAAAGGAGTACCTGGCACTTTTCCAGCACTGTCGTTGGTTTAATACCCATCGTATTTTCTTTTGTATAATATGTATCACATTTAATGAATTTTTCATAGACTTTTACACGCTATGCCTCCATCTTACATTCTGGTGTCTTCAATTTACGTAAACTCTTTGTCAACTTGTGTACTCTCTCGTTGCGAGAACAACGTTTTAAAGATAATGCTTCAGAATGGTCCTGGCGCCTTCAGAAATACTGGTACTATAAGAGGAAATCTCGGCAAACTTATGGGTAGCGATCAATAACCGTAAAGAGAAGGTAATTCTACCCCTTATTAATTAAAATCCGGGAGGAAATAACGAGACAGCATCAGAATTCCGACATTACCAATTATTATCAGTAGCCGGCATGGAAAAGTTTCTCTGTTTTGGATTTTACTGATGGAAAATGAATTTCCATTTAATACCGGGACGTGAAATGCCTCACGTGACGTCACTAAAATTCAACGGCAATACCGCTACGTAAAAAGGGATGGATGTCTTCCGAAACAAAGCGAACGCCGAGAAGGACAAACAATAGGACGTGATAAAAGGACAACTGCCAGCTATGGGAACACCGTTGACCTAATTATAGATATCGCGCAATGCTTTAAAGCCAAGAGTTGACAAGCGGAAAGAGGAAATATGATTATTTAATGAGTGTTCGGCTCCAGAGAGCGTCATTCATCCGTAACATGTCAAAGAACAGGAGCATTTTGGCACACAAAAACTGAGATGGGGACATGTTCCTCTCGAGGTCAGGAGTACTCTTTGAATTCCATAAACTTTATTCTCATAAGAGGGTGATAGCAATCCTAGAATAGTTAAACCGCATCTCTCCCAAAACCGCATTCCGAAAACGAACTTATAGTATCGATCGGGTTTAGTATCCCATTTTTAAAGATGATAAGTGATTTTAGCTTGAATATCGAGAATTTGAATAAAGGAAATGGGTTTCTCGCGGAAAAATACATGTAATTCCGAAAGTCGAATTTCTTAAAAATACCTTGACCTTTCTTAATAAAATACGAAAATATTATTCGGTATTGCTAACCTGAATCACGTTAAGGTTCAGTTCGCTATTTTCTTAAATTACTACACTGAAAAAAAATATATAGTAATTTTAACTGTCGCTATAGTTACTCTATGGCATTAATAATATATTTATGGTTACTCTAACTATTTTGATGATTACGCCAACTAGAAATTGCATAATTGTGCCCATAATTGGATGCAAATAAGCAATAACATGTCAACCTATTAGGATGGGTTGACTTGTTATTGCTTATTTGCGTCCAATTATGAAGGTGATCTAAGTCAAGATTTGAAAAAGATGAGATTTTCAGTTATCTCGCATCATTTTATCTTGCAATACATTTTTTTCTTCATTAATCAAGACCAATAAAACTCCAACTTACAATGTTGCAGAATGTAAAAACATTTTTTATGTTATTTAAAACAAATCCTTTAAATTTATCAACAGAAAAAAATATGACTTAGACCACTTTCATAATTATGGGCACAATTAGGGCCTTCATTTTTTTCAATGTATTAAGGGATTTTAATAAGTTTGGCACCGAATTGTTATTAATTACAAGAACCAGATTTCAACTCCTAAATTGTTTTGCAGTCAAAGTTTTATGACTGTAATTTCAGGCAGGAATTGTTTATAATTTTCTGGAAATTTATGTTAACTCGATCACAGTGCATATTCCCTCTGTTTCCAAATAAGTGTTACATTCAACACCTGAAATTCTCACGAAATAGTTGTCATATTTGTCAAGAATAAAAAGAAAAAGATGAACTAAGAGTAGCTCTGCTTTTTCCGCGGAAAGGAAAAACAGAAGAAAGAGAGAATTGAATGTTTGACAGCTGAAGTTAGAACGAAAAAAGGTTCATAAAAATGTGTGTTATACAAGTTACCCTCTTTCTTTATCTCTAGAATATTTTTTGTTGCCAGCTGTACGTTACATGTTGCTTTACACATATCATAGTTGTAATTACACAAAAAAGAAAGAAGTGTGTGGTTTGCACTGACGGCTGTGAATTGCGACTGTCATTTCAACATTTTGATATCTGTCGAAGCGAGTATTCCATTTTTCCCTCTTTTTTTTACAATTACAATAAACTAGCAACAACACGTGCTGCGTGCGCGCTTTTTACATCTTATTCATGGTCATGTAAAAACTTAAGTGATCATAATTTGGAATTTATTGAATCAAGTTTTAAGCTAAACCTAAAAAATTCGACTTTTAGAATAAATTTTTGATCGCTTTCGTAAGACCCTCATCCGATGTATTTTTTCCCCGTAGAATCCAATCCTATTATTAAAATTTCCGACATCTCATCAGAAATGCGATTATTCGACAAAAAATTTATTTTTAAAAGTTACAAAACCCCATTTTAAAAATTTTAATTTTTACCAATTTTTGAGGGGAAGGCAAGATATACCCAAAAAATTCGACTTTTAATAACAACCTTTGATTACATTCCGGACGTTCATTCCGGCGGTTGCTTGTTGATATATTCCGTAGGAAAGGTCTATTCCGTTAACAATTAGCTACACAAAACGGGTCAGAGATTGAAATCGTAGATAAAAGTCATAGATTTTCAAATATCTTGATCTGTTTTCCAAAGGACTAAGGTAGAACAGAATTTCCAGGGTCTGATTAATTGCGTGGGAGATGAAATGCAGGGGGTGAAGGTTCCCGTTTATGTTCTACGTATGGAAGTTAGTCATAGAAATTGAGAGAAGGGAGCTTTCCAAACTTATTCGTTCTGACGTTTACTATTTCTAGGATATATTCTTTTGGTCTGTTCTTTCCCAAGCAATTTTTTCCTTGTCTACTTTTTTCTAGATTTATGTCTAATTCCAATATGCACGAACTGACATACATAAAATACCCATTTATAACTGCCTGAATTCAATCGTTCGAATATCAAAACTTTAGAAGTTCAACTTGGAAATTAATGTCGTAGCAGAAAAGAGAACATAAAACTTTGCAAACTTTAAATGTAGCCGAACCTTGGAATACAACCCAAACGTATGTTTAAATAAAAATTGAAGTAATTTGAAAATTCCGATATCGGCATTTGTGCCAGCATTCCAGATTCTTCCAATAGTTATATGATTTGTCCCCCAAAAAACATGGTTTTCATCAAATTGCGTTGAGATTTCTTTAAAATGGTCCATCAAAATCGATTCTCGTGCCGCAAACTACCTTTAGAAAGTTGTTTCTCAACCACATTTTACGGAATTTCTTTTTGATTTATTTTCAATATGGTTTAAAGTATTTTCCAAAATATGTTTTTAAAATCCATATATTTAATACTCTTGAAAAGTCTGTTACGGAAGATTTTAGTAGAGACTTTATTCCACGTAATTTTATATTTTTATTTTTAGATTTTATGTGGAAAATCCATTAAAAGCCTAAAAATAAACGAATTTCCGGCGTAAATATGATATTTCTGGAAAGTAGCTTCTCAACGCTATTATCGGTAATTTTACGTATTTCCAGAGGAGGCTAAAAACACGTTACGAGATACCTAGGTGAAGTTGAATTTTCTATTTAAAAAATTTCAGTCGTTTCAATATTTTTCGCAAAAACTTTATCCTACATAATCTCATAAAATTATACAATACCAGAACACCAAACGATAATGAGGTTCAAAGTTAGTTTCATGAAAATTTGAATTCTTCCAATCAAATTTTAAAATAAGCAATTTAACTCGAAAGACTGACAAGCAATATTATAACAAAATCTACTGTGGCTTCACCACAGACCCGGTAGCTACCAGAGAATTCCCAATGCAATTAGGATTAGAAGGTGACACATAAAATAATTCATTCACACTAAAGTTACACTCCGAAGGAGTAAAGTAATTCTGAACTAATCATGAATCCGTTCAATATATTAGCCAAAAACGCGTATCAGTTAAAATTAGTTTCCCATTCCAAAAGTTACACATGAACGCAGTGATAATTCGTCAAGTGCAAGTAAAGTTGCATTCTACTAATTATATTTATATAAGACACTCTATTTATCCATCTCACTTTGGAGAAAAAACTAACTTTCAGATTTCAATTGTTTTTTCTCTACCATAAAAATTAGAAGCAGCCCCTGAATTTGTTATTCCTCGTTTCTCGCAAATTGGTATCGAATGGGAAAGAATTTTTATCGTCCCGCGAATTTTACTAAAGGGTGTAACAGCAGACAAGTAAATTATTGGTTTCAACTTTCTGTGAATGTAGTGATATCTAGAGACATGCACGCAATGTGCAGCAGCAGCAGCAGCAGCAGCAGCAACACCATAGTAGCAGTTAGTAGCTTATCGGCACTAACCTATCTCGAGTGCCGGAATGTCAAGACACTGCTCGCAGATACCTGCTCCATACATAATACATACATGACAAGACCTTGTCGTAAACAATCATACTGGAATGTATTATCACCATGAATAGGTAAACTTGACACCTGCTACTTAGATTTTCCTTATCTATTTGAAATTATAATGAATTGAACCTTGACGTGTCGTGCGTTTTACCTCTACAAGCGTATAACGTTTCTCTTCTGATAAAGTTTCGGGTGTTGTGAACATTTACGAAACTGATATTTGCAGGACGTTGGTGGAATTTGAAAAAATAGAGAGGTAGATTTCGTTATAGGATATACAAATGACTTTTTTTGGAATGGGCGATTTCTGACCAGCGATAAAAGCGACCTCACAGATAGAAACTGAATCAACGAGGATCAGGACGAAACTAGGATGTGTTTCAGAATTTATAGGTTACGTGTTTCGAATATGTGTAAAAATTTGAAGTCGTAGAATTCGGGCAGAATCTTGGACATTTTTTTAGAAATATTTATCGACGAAATAATTGATTATGATTTTAGCAAATCTTCTCGCCTTAAAAATATATACAAAATTATTTACACGCACTTTTCGTAAGAAACAAGGGAATTTAACATTCTGCCGCGATAAAACCTGAAATAGCTCGCAAAAAGTGGCCTGAATGAATTATTTTAACAATTCATAGCCTCTTACTGGTGTCACAAGTATTCCCCGAGAAAACTGATAAGAGAGTCTTCATCTTATAAAAGTCATTCCTTAAAAATTTTTATCCTACAGATTCCCGAGGCTTTTATTATTTATTATTGCCACTCCTGAAACGGACGCGAAGGCAGGTCCGTGTGAAAATAGGAATAAAAATGTATTGAGATTAAGAACAAAAGTAACATTATTAAGATGAGGAGGAAGTGGTTTTTATTTAACTTTAATCCAACTATAAAGTAAAAATTTCATTCTGCATCAGCAAAAGAAGAGACAACGGAGGAAAAAGGACAAACTTCTATCTTCTGAACACCATTCCAAGTTCTCAGTGCCGACCGATTAATTATTTTCACGATGCCTCGTAAAAAGTTTTCCTTCAAGTAGTAGAACCCATCTTTGTCCTACCAGCGGTTCGTGGAAAAGACGTAGAAAAATGAAGGAAAAAAGAACTCTTTTGGAAGTTGGAGCTCTCCTTACATCGTTCTTTAGTTCTGATCACGGTGGCAGAGAAGGAAAAGGAAAGGAGTAAAAAGGAATGGAAGAGAAGCGAAGTGAAAGAGGAAATCACGCTTCAGTTTCCGTTTCGCATGCAAATTTCAGTTTCCATTTCCACGTTCCAGGAGAGAGGATAGGTTTAAATCTATTAGCACAAGAAAACGAAATGGGAGTAAGAAGCAGAGAGGGCCGAGATGCTACTTAATGTACAAAAGAAAGAAACCTGTCGAATAAACCATTTGCTACCTAACGTGTTATCGAAGGATGAAGATGAAAATCGTGTTTTAACTTTACTCCGCCGTGTTCACTCGATGAAACATTCGAAAATGCGCTAAAAAGGTCGGTGAAATCAATTTTAAAAGGCGTTGCGTCTAAAAGGTGAATTATGTGAAGATTTCTCTTGAAATCGCGAGACAGACGATTTCAAGTAAATGCTTCTTACAATTAGTAACAGTAGCAAACTTGTATAAGTATGCTGTATACATCGTGATGTTTGAGTTTACACACGTCGCTGAGAAATGTAAGTTCTTCTCTGAAATGAGGAGAGATAATCCGAAGCTATGAGAAAACTCGAATGAAGACGAGTCTGAGTAGTAAAGTAAACATGGGCGTTTACCATCGCGTTCTTCTGTACATTTTTCGGATATTTTTATTTTTCATGTGTTATATTAAATTTTGCATGATTCCCTTGCACCGGAAAATACACAGAATTTTTCTTTGAGATGCAGACAACGTGAAAGTAAGCAAATGAAATTATAACGAACCAAAAAATGAAGTAATTTTTCGGTGCAAATGTTGTCTACGATTTTAAACTGTTACCGAATTCGAGAAAAATCTATATATGGACATAATCGAAGAAAAACTACACCGTGGGAACATTTATCAGCGGTGAAAAAAAAACCAAAGAAAATAGCTAATAAAAAAATTCTCGTTTCTTTTTTTAAATTCGAACCCCTCTGTGACTCTTAGCAGTCGATTGGACGGTATACTTTTGAGAAGCAGAAAGCTCAGTTTGCTAGACAAATGTTTGTAGCAATCCAGTATGAATGCTCCGTTAAATAAATTTGAGCGTAACGGGGGTATATTCGCGTCGCAGCTATTTTTTCCAGACACTTTTGCATGAAACATTTCTTCTGAGACATTTTGCAATACGTTTTTTCCTGGTTGAAAAAAGAAAGCAACTGAGAAGTCTCATGAAACATGTATTACGAAATTCCTCTCGCAGGGAAACAAAAATGTGGAAGAGAATTGGAAGAGCTTTTAAAGTATTAAAATAGAACCTTTGGTAATACTCCGAAGTTTAGCCGAAACAATTGGGAACGTTATTTCCATCGAGGACCGTGCAAGGGGTAGGCGTCATATTGAAATTGTAACTGACGGTAGAAACGAAAGTATCTAGAGATAAACTTATTGATCGATTTAAAATAAGTTCTTAATTGGAACGCATGAACATAAATGTGGGATCAATTACCTCTTGATTGACTTATGAGAACGATCTTATACAGATATTGACGAATAAAATTGACAAGATTTCGCATTTAGTAATAATGAATATTCTAAAAAGGCAAATTTAATTATTTTAACTTATTTTAGTATCTGCTCCGAAAATAGTTTATCGAAAGCAAACACGATTTATTTGGTTCAAAAGAACCTTTGAGAATCAAAAAGTCGCACTCAAAAGTCAACAAACGGTTTATTTTATCCAATAAAATTTGTATTTCTGAATCATTTTCAAAAATTTATAACGTATATACCAATGAAAGGTTTGTTACTTCTCAATACAGTTTTATTAAGTAAAACACATTGTGATTGGTTTTATGAAAACAAATGTTGTGTATTTGATTTAAGTGAACCCGTTTGTTGATTCCAAATTTTGTTTAAATACAGATTTTAACACTTATCTTAGACTCCGTCATAATTCAGCTTCAATTTGTGGATCTTTGTAGTGAGAAAATTCTATAAATTTTTTTGTCATATATCAAATAAATATCACATTTTCATAAAATAACTTGTACTCCTTAATCTAATAAAACAACATTAAAGAATTGTCATACAATATTTTTAAGAAGTAACAAATCAATATCATCCAGGCTGTACAAATTTTTATCGGCGAGGTCTTAAAAAGCCCCGTGTGCCAACTCTATTTTTTTGATGAAATGTGTCAGCTAAGGGCAAACATAAGTAACTGGCCAAATTCTACGTTTTATTGGGGATGTTAAAATGAATTATTTTACATATCTTGAGCATGATGTTAAACATTTAGAATAGAAACAATTGTAAACGTACATTTTGGTAGTACAAAAAACAGACTTTTAATTAACTATAAGGGATTAATCATTTATGTGTTTCACATTGAATCGGTAGTAATTTCCTTGTAAATCAGCCACTGGCTATTGGCAATTTAACCTACCCTATAGACTCACTCTCTACTGTATTCCCATTCCTATGTTCCAAATATGTAATGTACCTACTCGCATATATGCATACACATGTACCCTTCTTTCCATTACATTCTCTCGCTCTCTTTGCCGAATTATAATTAAACGCGAATTCATTTATTAAGTAAATTTAGTATTAATTAACATAAATACACAGATTCGATTATATTTTCTAGGTAAAGCATACATTTGACTTCTCCTTTCTTTGTTCTCTTATACCACTTTAAATAAAAAATAAGGGGATTGAAAGTTTTTATTTTTTATTCTATAGAAATATTTCAACAAATCAAATTTTTATTTTTTGTACCTCGTAATGGAAACGTAAAAATTGAAATTAAGTAGAAAAGCTTATGAAAACATTGTTTAAAAATTGACTAATTGTTGAAAACAACCACAAAGTGTCAAAAGAAATCCTTTCCCATCATGCTAACTTTTTAGCTTTATCTCGAATTTTCAAGAATTTCCAAAATATGGAACTTTTGCTCATCGGTAATACGTTTCTCGATTTTACCCTTATTTTAAAAAAGCTGTTCCGATCCTTTCAAATCCTGAACGCTTTCATAGAGAAACGTGAATAGCCAGTGAAGTAGATTTTGCTACGTTACAAGCGCTCATATGTAAAAGGTATGTATGAAGATCAGGGTAAAGAAACGAAATGTTAAACATAACGTTTTTTAACAAAGCTACATTTCTGCTTTTTTTCTCTTCTATATTTAAACTATACCCGCATACGACCATTCTCAAATCTTATGCAAATTTGAAAATGTTGAAATATTTAGTAGAATTCAAATGTACCTTGAAAGTTTTGAAAAATTTCGGAAATAACGTATGAAATAACAAACGAATGAAATTGAGTTTTTAGGAATTCATATTGAAGACATTCTCGCAACGAATAAAAATTATTTCAACTTAAAACACTTTTTTAAAAATATTTTCGTTATTATTGTTTTAAGAAAATTACGTACTTTTATAGCAGCCATATTTGTTTTTCCAAAAAGTTTTCTTCAAAATGTGAACGAAATTGAGAATATAATTCACCTTCTTTAATATCCGATTTATAAACATTTTTAAAAATTATTGAATAAAAATGATTTAATTCAGTTTTTCCAAATCAAAGAAATTTCAAAGAACTATTACTTTAATTACATTAATGGTTTAAACAATTTTTAAACTTATATCAGCTACTAAAAAACATATAGTCCAAAAGTAAAAAATGTTGATAAATGAACTTCAGCGTTATTTATACGCTTGTCGCATAAATGGAATACCCAGCCAGATATTCATTTAAGATAAGTTATACTTCAACGAATTGCGAATGGAAATTTTACATTTTAATCACATTGAGCACCAAATTCTTAGAACTATTCATTCGTTAATACCAAAAACACGTTTACATATACGTAAAAATGCACATATGTAGGTACAGCTTGTGTATCTACAAAAATATATTGAGCTAAGAGGGAGTGTTTTTCGTCCCTGCTTCGTAAATCCTCTACATTTAAGCCGGCTTTTCCCTACTCTTCTAGGAAATTCGCAAAAGGAATTGAACGAATGACAGAAAGCCTTGTTTTCCCCTTCATTCATTTCGTTTGTTTACTCGGCTATGTCGCAATAATGGAACATTTCTCCGAGTTCCACCTAAATATCTTTTTTATACGTTAAAGAAATTTTTCCTCTTATTGTTCCGTCAGTTACCGATGAAATTGCCAAGAAGATAACGAAGATCCCCTGGCGATGAAAAATGGAAAAATTACATACAAGAATAATAAAGCTACGACAAATTTTCTAAGTTATACGAATTATGAAAATTTAAGAATTGTAATTAATAGCTAAAGATTAATTACAATTTTATATTAATTTTATTTTATAAATATTGTGATCAATCTTTAACTACTAATTAATATTGATTTTTTTGGCAGTTTTTTTTTCTATTGTTTTACGTTACCGGCGCATGTTTGTTGTCTTTTGCAACAATTTTCATTATTTTGACGATTCCTTTCTTTTCACTATCGAGAATCTTGGTTTACTCCAAACTTACTTCTGTTCATATCGATGTTAACTTTGGGTAGATTCAAGAATACGTGGCACTTTATCAAACTGGAGCAGCTTACCAGTGGATAAACATTTTGGTATCTGAGTAAGTATGTGTTTTTATTAGACACGACTTTGAGAGCAGCGTGCATTCAAAAAGAGTTCGGATTTTGTTATGTTTCCTGTGAAACTATTCATTCCGGTGAAAAGCTGCTTTTTCATCGATAAGAAAACAGGTTCTGCCTGTCGCGAAGCAACTTTCCTGTGTTTTTAACACATTGCGGAGCAGTCGTTTTATTGCCAGTTGCACCCGAGGGCATGTAGTTTTGTGCATTTACCGTTAAATGCTTGCTATTAAATAGTATGAAAACACGAGAATCCTCATGGTACATCCTCAATGTGTTGAGAAAAATCTGTTACTTTTTGCCACAACATGTTTCACACGAGATTCAAAATATTTGCGCCTTTAAAACACTCGAGAACTGTCATAAAAAGAGTTTAAATATGTTTTAGAAAAATACGGCAATAATTTAACGACATTTTAAACAATTACAAACTCAACTTTCCACGAAATATGTGAGGTAAAATTAGCTTCAGCGGTTTAAAAAGTACTGGAGTTTTTTTTTAATTATACGGGAGAGCTTTTGTTGCAAAAATGCCATTTCAAATGTATTTTTATTGAAACGTTACCTACATAAATAATGTTCAAGGTAAAATTAATCCCATACGGTTCAGAGGGTGAGTTTTATTCACCTGCTTCGTAAGGGATTTACCGTGAACAGAATTTAAAAGAATAATGAAAGTGCTTTCCAGAAAAATTTTATATCGTTTTGAACTTTAAAACTCCATGAATTCATGCGTTTTATGCCTGAAAAAAAAATCATGAACTTCGAAAATGACAATTTTTTTGAGATTTTTTTGCAAAAAAACCACCATATTTTTTTTTGTAGTAAAAATTTTCGAATTCTGAGTCCAGATTCTGATTCAGCATACCCAAAAACATAAAGAATCATACTTGAGATCCAGTTATTCCTTCGTTGAGTACCTGAAATTTAGCTACGAAAACTAAGTTTAAAATCGACCGTTTTGGACGTTAATGGGTTAATATTATTTTTGACTTGCGTTTAAATAATTGTTTATCTCTTGTAGAAATAATTGCTGAAACAGTCCCTTTCCAGACACTTTCAATTTCCGAAAATTTCCAGGATGTATAGAAGTTGGATAAATATCTGCATTTTAATCCGTATGACCAAAATAACGAGCTACAACACTCGTAACGTTTGACACGTGCTACCCTTACACATATGTATTAGCGAAAAAATACCAGAAAGAAATACGTGAACATTACTGCGTAATTGGCAATGATACCTTGTCGTACCGCTGAAGATATTCACCGAATGTAACGTCAAAATATAGTACTGCAGTATTTGGTAACAAAATAGACAACAATTTTTTTTTGTTGTTTCTTCAATGAATATATTATTACCAAGCGCAGTATTTAAGTACCAGCATATTAATTATTTTCAGTGTAGACTGATTGTAAAGGTCTAAGCAGTCACCCTTCCAAGTTTGTCGTGCAACCGCTTAATTCATTGCGTTTGAAACACTTACGCATGAGAGAAACGCCGCGAAACTCCACTTAACAGTAATAAATGTACTTGTTATTAATACAAGTTTAACAATGTGTTACTGAACTCATTGTATGTAACACTTTCATGAGTATATTAAGTAACATGTAGTGCAAACACCGACTTAAACCACTTACTATTAAGTAGCTTTCTACTAAGCGAATAGTGTTGTTTGTTCAACAATAACTAATACTAGCAAATACATGCAGAATGTAGATCATACGGAATCAATTACCGAATTTTTAACCCTTAGATGTCACACGTTCTAAAAATAACGTGCCGGTCACGCGGGGTCAGAATGACCCCAGCCATGTTTAAGGGGGGAAATACGTGTAGCAGCTTCAAAAAATCAAATTTTTTTTTTCATAAAATATTAGTCGAACATCTCAAGAATAAGATGGTAAAGTTTGAAACTGAAATTCGGTGTGTCCCTGGAATCACTAATTAGCCGGTAAGTTACTAAAGTGATTGAGTTTTCGTAGTTCGGAACTTTAAAAACCTTCTGCGGCAAACTACACTCTTTAAGATTGTGGGAAACATAACTTTAAAACGAATCCACCGATCGTGCTAAAATTGTACACACAACTCAATAACAATATTAACTTGAACTTACATCAACTTGTTTATGAAAATCGTTTTTTCAAACTGATTTTTTTATTGCCAAAAAGAAAAAAAATTTTACGTAAAATTGCAATTTTTTTTTCTGAAATATTCCACTTTTGTAATTTTCTGTTTTTTAAATGTTTCTTAGGTATAAGTTCAGCATCTGGATGTTAAAATACTAAAAATTTCTGATTCATACTTTTAAGATAAATATTAAAGTCGTTGGGACACCCACAAACGGATAACTGCCGCCAAAACCTTCCTGGAAGATCACGACAAAACATCACCATTTGACAATATTCCTTGATGGAAAAATTTATTTAAACAGTTCAATTATGTAGTAAAGTGTACCTAAAGTTTCAAAAACTTTAAACGTTTTGTTCCTTAACGAAAAAATGATAAAAATTGACTATTTTCTCACCGTCTACATGTATTCCCCCCTTAAACAATTGCCGCGTTGCCAATATCATTCCGAACGACTCATAAAAATTCAGGATATTAGTTTGAACCTTTTAGAATGAGAATATCGTGGCAAAAAATTTTTATCAAATTTACAAAATGCCGAAAAAAAATCAGCAAGGAGGCAATGCGTAAAACCCATTTTTTTACTTAAAAAATCATAACTCTGGCAATTTTTAATATATTTTCATAAAATTTTAGGGTGATACTCTTGAGATATCATAGTGTATGAAAAAAAATAGCTCCATAGTGAGCGTTTCAAAAAAGGTATTTACTCTGAGCCCCAGTTCGCGCACGGTCTTCTAAAAATCGACTGCCACGAAGGAACTGCTGTCGCGATTCGGCCGACCCTAGTCTCATCTTACAAAGGGAACACCAAAGCACCATTAGACGAGACGCCAGACCAATCGGGCGCCAATATTATAATAATTCTAGCTTCAAGTTGCGCTTGGGGTCATTTTGACCCCTAATGACGTCTAAGGGTTAATACTGGATTGCAAATACTAAAATATTGGAAATTTTTAATACTGGATTGCAAGTACTAAAATGTTAGAAATTTTTTATCTAGATGGCAACCGGAATGAAGAAACAAGATTTCGACAATTTTTAAATTGCTCTCCCATGCGACGAATGGTTGAATTAGAATATGAAAATTTCCGTAAAAGTAAATCGCTTTTTGCATTAACTGAATGAAAAGAGATGATAATGAAAAAAAAGGTTAAGGATCATAACTTTTTCAGGGTCTTTAACTTTGTAAGCTTGCGTTCTAACGAATTGAAGTAGCGTACCTACTAAATTAGAGTGCAAGCTACGTGTTTTAAGTGCGAAGAATGAGAACGAAGCAACAGATTCTTAAATTTTCAGACCTTTTTGTATCCAATTCTGTGCCGGTCGTGGAATTTTAATGGTACATTTTCTACCATAAATTAATGGAAACATTACGACCGTATCTATCCTTCCTTTGTACTCCAAAATGCCACGTAACTACGCCTTGATAAACAGCAATGGTTCCCGAAGCTCATATCCAGAATTTTGTAGTTTACGATACACAACTTTTCCCCTAGTTTATTAAAAATTGAATTTCTGCATCCAATCCGTTTTGTCTTTGCCATTTCAGCGTATAATGGGGGGCGTTTAAAAATTCG
This sequence comes from Gasteruption jaculator, assembly GCA_949825005.1. Taxonomy (NCBI): domain Eukaryota; kingdom Metazoa; phylum Arthropoda; class Insecta; order Hymenoptera; family Gasteruptiidae; genus Gasteruption; species Gasteruption jaculator. The sequence continues at coordinate 4,679,419 of OX463769.1, read as the reverse complement.
AAAGCAATTAAACTTTTGTAGGAAACCATCAGTTTAGTATTCATATGCAGTGTTCGAGCTACTTTGCTTCCGCTTTTTAAGGATAATTTGACGTACAGAATTGAATTTAGAACTTCACCTTATGGAAATTCAAGTGGAAATCGATGAAAAGCGTGTTTTCTAAAAAAAAGAAGAAACCCGTACTTCAGCTGGAGAGGTCTCTAATTACGTGCTTTTAACGCATTCTTATCGTAAAAATATGTCGATTAAGATTTTCTCAAAAATTAAATTATTTATCTGCAATTGACTGCCAAGATATTAAAGCTTGGCTTCTGCATTTACTTTTAAATTAACATTAAGTTTGCGGAACCCGTCAATTTCAGGGAATTACTCGTTTAAAAATAATTTAAGGGGTTATACGCACTTAGAAGGCCGAAAAAGGCGATTTTTCAAGAATTTTTTCTGGAAAAACATTTTAATTTATTAATTTCAAATTTGTGTATATATTGTAGTAGTCTTTGACTACTTTCTCAATTTTTTTGGTATAAAAATAATCATTCTGACAGCCGCTGCAGCCAATCTCCGGGAGCACCTCGAAAAAAACACGTTTTGCGGTGAGCACGATATCTCGGGACTGAGTTATTGGAAATAAAAAAATCAAAATTTGTTCGTTAATATAATGTATTATCTCGTGTTTGATCGTTGAGTTTTGCAAAATACTAATTTTTAACAAAATGGCGGCTTCGTAAAGCGGAAATATCAATTTTTCATGAGAATTTTGCTCGCAAAATTGTTCATAACATGAAAAATATTTGTCGTAGAGTCAAAATCAACGATCAATTACTAGATAATATATCTATAAAGCTTGTGTAAAAATTTAAGACCGATCGGTTTAGCCGTTTTGAGAGATCTTGCTCACCGCAAAATGTGTTTTTTTTTTTTGGAGGTGCTCCCGGAGATTGGCTGCAGCGGCTGTCAGAATGATTATTTATAAACCAAAAAAAATTGAGAAAGTAGTCAAAGACTATTACAATATACATACACAAAGTTTGAAATTAATAAATTGAAATTTCTCTCCAGGAAAAATTCGTTAAAAAATCGCCTCTTTTCGGCCTTCTAAGTGCGTATAACCCCTTAAGTAAAAAGTATTCATAATCTGGTGTTACGAAAAATACGATTTTGAAGCGAATAATTTTTCTACCAATGGCACGGAGAAAAATAGGAATCAGGAAAAAATAGCTTTTATTGCGTTACAGTAGTTTCCCCAACTTGGAAAGCAAAGTCTTGGGATCGAAGTAATCTTCGTTTTATGGCACAGTAACATTTCCTCTTACGTTATCAAATTTTAAATGGGATAGTAAAATTTACTGTTGCCGGGCTTCTTCTCTGCCCGATGTGTGAATTCCAGTCGCCGAAAGCCCTTCGACTGAAGTACTTTTGTAAAGCAATTACTGTAAGCATGCAAACAACTCACTTATTTGCCGTTAAGGAACCTCAAAAGTCGTTTCTATTGTGTAAAACCTAAAATTGCATACAGTCTCCTATCTCCACGGAGGATTGCTTTTAACATTTACACCATTTCAATACCACTGCATTCAGAACGCTTTGCTACACTCAAAGCCGGACTTCTGACTAAAATGAGAACAGTAGTGTAATAACTGTTGCAGCAATACTATATTTTAACCACAATATAGTATTATACTGATAAATTTAGAGGGGCTGCAACAGGAATCCACTTCTATCTCATATTGCTTTTTCAGTGTGCAGAGCACTCTGTGTCACACTCATAAATCTTTCAGAAATTGAATCTTAATTAGATATAATAGCTTTTTACTGGAGTACGTAATAACGCAATATTTCATTCTCCGAATACGGATAAGAATCCTTATAATAATATTAAGCTGTAATAGTGCTTCAAAATTCCGGTTGAACGTGCTCGGAAAGTCTGAAACGCGAAGAGCACAATATCCGAGTATATGTGTACCTTTCGTGCTTCTACAAGCTACCAAGTAGCGAAGACGAGTCAGTCAACTCCTTTTTCTTCCTTCCAGACTTCGAATCATACAAATAAAACAAACGCATATATCCTAGCGATGCACTTGATCTTATTTTTCAAAGAAAAGACGGGTTTTCAAAGTGCATTCAAGATATGTCTGCCGTTGGACCCGATGAAATGTAATTTTATTTCAGTGGAATTGAATTACCGATAACAGACTTTCTTTTCGAAATGGAATACATAATCTTCACATGAAAGTGGTCTATCGAGAAGGTGAAATATTTATAGTAATAACTGTGTGAATCTTCAGTATTTAGTGCAATTAAAACCTGTTCTTGAATGTAATAGAAATAAGCTGAAGTTAACATTAATCTTTATTTTATACTTGGCATTTGATTTATTGATGCGACATTTTTATCCATCAGAACCACGTTGGAACTCCGTGAGAATAATTATATTCTATAATTATGTTCTATAATCGCCCGAGTAAGGAGGAACTTTAATAGTAATAAATAGAAAATAAATACTACGAATAAAGTTTAACTGATGCGAACGTGAACCCAAAAAACAAAAAATTCAGGTAACCCTATTTTTTAGCTTTATGAAAATTGTAGTATTAGTGGAATTTGGTATTTAAATTCTCTCAAAAGTATATATTTTTTTAATCTCAAAAATTTAAGTAGAAGTTTTTGAAAATATGGCGAAAATTCCAAGAAAGAGTTTCTGACAAATTTATGGTATAAAATTCAAATTTACTCTTTCAACGTTTTGACGCTCAAATGATGTTTGTTGCTTTTCCAAAGTTGCAAATATTTAGTATTAGAATTTTGTCCAAAAAAAAAATCGTTTTATAATCGTGTCACAAAACAAACTAAAGCCTGAAAAAAAGAACAATATAAATTGTTATTTCGTAGGAAGTTATGAATCTGCAAAATTATTACCATTTTAAATCTAAACAGATTTCTAAATCGTTAGAAATTCGCAATCCAATTTTAGATATTTCTAATTCCTGACAAATTTTCTCTTTTTCTACAATCCCCACGGTTTAAAAAATATAATCATTTTTTCTTTCATTTTTAAAAAAGTGTTTGGATTGATATCAGCTCAAAGTGAAAAAAAGTCAACAATAACAGGAGAAATTCCGGCAGGTACGAGTAAAATCTGTGAAAATGTTTTCAATGCAAGAAATATGCAAAAATTTTAACTATTTTAATAATTTCTCTGAATTTTTTTTTAGAGAAAACAATATTTTGATACCTTCGTGCCGCGAAAAGAGGAGTAGCAATACATGCGGGGTTCACTGACCTACGATAATAATTATTCAAGGGTCGAAAAGTCAAACGATAATTCGGGTAAAGGCAAAAGTTTTTCAAAGTACGCTCAGCATATTTAATACCCGGAAGTAAAAATAGACAAATTTGGAAAGTAAAACTCGTTATTTTCCTACGCGAAAGAAATTTTTACAAAATTAACATATTTAAAAAATTATATTGAAAATCATCATTTATCCACATTACAATCATTACAAACAATCAATAGTAAGAATAATATCTACAACAACGATAATTTGAAGGAAAATTCAAGGTGTCTGTTTTTTTAAACCTTAGCGAGCTTTCTAAAAAATAAATATTAAATCATTTAAAAACCGCAATAATAATATTTCACAAGTTCATGATATTTATTTTTAATTTTGGCGAAAAAATTAAAAAATTATCTGCAAGAAAATTCCAAAGTTTTTGGTTACAATTAATACTCGTACTGTCATTGAACGATAATAGTCGAAATGTTAAACAATGATTTTTCTGCGTATCCATTCATTGATTGGATCTCGTTCCTTCACAAGTACTCTTATCTTGCGACGTCATAAAACCACGAAAAGCATATAAATATCATAAAACTTATGGAGAAATAAGAACGGTTTCACTGCCGTACGAACATAAAATTCCAATTTTCTTATATTCGGTAATATAACAATAAAACAGGGTATATTATTATGACATAAATTTAAATTTCAAAGTGTTGAAATTTCAATATTTCATGTGATAGGCAATAAGTGTTGCTCCAAAGCTTTGTTTCGTTTTCGTAAGAATTTAAATTTCAAATCATTTCGCCCTACCTTGCAATTACAGATGATCGTTATTCCTCGTTGGAAAGCCTTCGGATAGTATACACACGATGATATACACTACGTTTAATAAATCACAGTCAACACGCGCACCGGTTAATTAAGTACAATTAAATTTTATCAAACTTCAACAATGTCATTAAATACACGTATACGGAGAGAAACCACAACAATGAATTCCCGCTACTTCTCTTCAAACGCACACGCTTTAGCTGAAGCACCCAAACACTCGCTTTTCACTTCATAACAATTCAGTTTATCGGTCGATTCACGAATTCGCGTAATTGTTTTTGCATAATTCTCTTATCTACGGCAAGACGAAACCGCGATTCTGAAAATTCTTTCCAGCGCGATTGCTTACCAGGGTTTGCTTATATCGCTACCGACGAAAACGACGAGCGCTATTCGCGGGATAATTCACAGGTCGACAAATTTGTAAATATTCTGATGTACCTGTTAATGAATTCTGGCCCACGATCCTTACAACGGTCGCGGCCAGTTGTTAAACCTGAACTGACTAGCGAAACGGGAGATACAACACGGTGAACCATTCGCGGACTTTAAGCCTGTTCACAATCTAGGGCGTCGCGCGCAGCTGCTATAGCGTCTATCTTACTTCCAAATTTATTGTTTCTATTTATCATAATTCCCTTAATTTCGTTATCATTTCGAAACACAGCAGATACGTCGTGGAAAAAGAAATGGAGGAAAATCGATCTTCATTATACGGTTATATTCAACAAATTTCCACTTTTAACTGGAATTCTTTACCCTCTTGTAATGCAGAAATTTTGTTATTTGTTACTGAAATTTCAAACATCCATTGTTATTACTCAACGGTATTTCATTTGATAACTAAAAAAATCCGACTATATTAATTTCCTCCTCATTGGTTTTTTTGAAAAGCGTGTTCAATTATTGCCAAATATTGAATGCATTTCGTAATCCACGAAATCAATTTCCAAATTCCTACCGATATTTACGGGAATTTATAAATTTGTTGTAATTATTAATACCTATACTTCTCCCATCATACGAACTTCGTGTAAATCTGTATAAATTTACCTGAAAAGCAGTTTATATAATAAATAGGAATTCTGTATTTTGTTATTAAAACCAACATCATCGTTATCCATGATTCAATAACCTTCCAGATAATAGCAATTAAAAAAGCAACGATATTACGTCCTTGCTCGCAACTTTTTAAAATCGCGCTCAAGTTGCCACGTGCCGTTTGCATTTCACAAGCCACAATTTCAGTCATCAATTTCCTGCCAATATTTGCGAGCATAACGTCTTCGTAATTGCTACGCTCATCTCTGTCAGTGTAAAAACTTCATACACTTTTAATTAATTTTACTCTACTACATTGTATCGCCCTTTAATGAAAATATTGCCTCTTTACATTATTCGCAATATAATAGAATAAACAGCTTGAAAGGTATTGATTATTCGGAAAATATTAGAAAGAAAGCTTGCACGGAAAATGTAAATATAATATCCACGGCGCTTTTCCTTACATATTTTTTAGCGCGTATAATTTATTTCTCGGTTTTATCCCGTGTCAAACCTTATTTCTTATTTCTTGTCAAGCAATAAGAAAACCCTTGAGATACGACAAGCTTTGGATAACAAAGACTTACCTATTTGCTTTTAGTTTTGCTCCTTGTGAATCATAATGAAAAAAGAATTTCCAATGTCATTTCATAGAAAAATAATATTATAATAAACAGTAAAGGCATTCATATGTAATATAATATTATATTAATAAATATTATATTCTAATTAAATAACTTATACCATCTGTTTTAAAACTACTTTTAACAACCACGATACAATTTTTTTAAGATGAAAAAATTACTAATCAGGTAAAGTGAGCCAGTTAAAGGTTGACAAAATTTTATTCGCAGAGCTTTCAAAAACTGCGAAGAAACTCCAAAAAGCTTTGTTCAAAATTAATCCTGACTATTGTTAGACGAAATGATTTTGTTCCTTGCATTTACATCCTTCCTAAATCCTGTTTAAGGGGTTACATCTAGTTGGCGACCGAAAGAAAGGCGTGTTTTTGTGAATTTTTTTTTGGGAAAATGATTGCAGGTTTCGAAGTGTTTTTTTTTCATAGTAGAGGGTATATCCTCGACTATGTTTCATAATTTGTTTATTGAAACAAATTCACAAATGTAGGGGATACAATGCATTTCCCGGACCGCTAGGTTTTTGCGGAGACCACTGTTTCTTCCACCTCACTCGTCTAAAATCAAAAAATCAAATAGATTATGTTTTTGCATCGTATTATCTAGTCCTTAATCGAAGGATTTGAGAAAATATTAATTTTTGAAAAAATGGTCGACGAAAATGAAGTGATTTATTCATAAAAATTTGGACTTTCACGTTCAATCGTCGACCATTTTTTCAAAAATTAATATTTTCTCAAATCATCCGATTAAGGACTAGATAATACGATGCAAAAACATAATCTATTTGATTTTTTTATTTTAGACGAGTAAGGTGGAAGATACAGTGGTCACCGCAGAAGACCTTTTTTGAACAGCGGTCCGGGAAATGCATTGTATCTCGTACATTTGTGAATTTTTTTCAATAAAAAAATTATGAAACATAGTCGAAGATATACCCTTTACTATGAAAAAAACAGTTCGAAACTTGCAATCATTTTCCCCAAAAGAAAATCACAAAAACACGCCTTTTTTTCGGCCGCCAACTAGATGTAACCCCTTAATGTAGTCCTGCCTTGTCTGTCTTGTTCTACTAAATGTTCTGTTTTTATAGTATCCTGTACGCATTTCCCATTTGACCCATTTGTTCCACATGTCCTGTTCATTGTAATTCAGCAATCTGATGTCCTCATATATATCCGACAGTGCTCACAAGACATATAATTCCTAGTTATGATAGTTTCCTTCATTTCCAATTTCTGCTTCATGCATGAGGTCGAATATTTTTACAATCGTTAGTACCTTCTTTTCAAAGACTGTTTAATTTGTTTCTTCGCATGTTCAATGTTAATAATAATGTACACAATGGAATAAAATTAATAGAAAAAAAACGAAAGTGGTAATGTAGAAATTATAATAATTGTTTATACCTTGCTTCTCTGCTTGTAAAAGAAGAACTAAAATTCCTAGAATTTTCTTGCATAATTTTGTAACAATCGTGATTGAAAGACCTATATTTTTTCTCTTTTTTTGTACCAATACTATAATACTATTGAGGATCTTATCATTGCTCTCGTAAAAAGCCATATTTAATATGTAATACCTAAATCTCTTAAATGTACTTTTGAAAACATTTCAGGAGAAATTTGCACAACGAACTCATCATAATAGGCGCCAGTGTACTAACGAAGTTCAAACGACAACAGACTATGTGCCGTACACTTCCTTGTATGCTTCAATTTCCAATATGCAGATTTGTATCGTTTCTATTGAAAATTCCGATGCTGAAGGAAATGGTGATTTCCTTCCTTGCGCTATCGAAATTCCTCTTCCTCAATTTTCTTTTTCAACATTACGTACTTTTAAAAGAAAAGTGTTATTCTACTGAAAAACTCTCACACATTCATTGCCTCAAAAAATAACAATTGTGTGGAGACATATTTTTGGAAGACTTTTGGATTGAGTTAATGTACTTCGATTTTGTAATAACTTTTTTTTCAATTCAAAACGTGCATTTCATTTTTGTTAGCCTAATAACATTTCTCAATTTTCGAACGAGCTTCATTCCAGTTGGATGTATTACATTTGTGAGTTTAAACGTGAAATTTACACAATGATACTAGTCAAACTCATCACAATAGACACTAGTGTACTAATGAAGTTGGAACGACAATCAGCAGTACGGTTCCTTGTATTCTCCAATTTCCAGTATGCAGATTTGTATCGCTTCCAACGATGATTCTGATGATGAAACAACATTGATCTCCTTCCTGACATGTCAATACATCTAATGATGGATGTTAATCACAAGTAATGGAATTGGTACAGATAAAATGCATAGTTTCATAAACGTTTCTGTGCAATCAATTGTTTCTTTAATTTGTATAAATTTGAAACTCAATAACGAAATTTTTTCGATATTCTATTCAAGTTTGTTCTTCAGAAAAAAAAGATTATCTTTATTATTATATATTTTACTTTTATTGTAGTTAAAATTAGCGCTATAATTGGAATTAAAATATTGTAGAAATTCCTACTCAAAGGTTCACATTTGAAAATAAAACAAATTTCTTTTCTGTTCTTTTTCCATGAAGAGAAAGTTCTTTGAAAGTTTTCTTAACTCAGTTCTCAATATCAACTTTATCTAATCGCCTTACAATTTGCAGGAAAAAAAAAGTTTGTTCTTTTGAAGGCTTTGTAACGATGCAGCTATTTTCAATAGATTAAATAGTTATAATGCTACTTTTCACCTTAAATGGTTCTTATACTAAACTTCATAACGGTTCTATCATATTTAAGTGTAGTAACTTACAAATCCTCTTAACAAAGTAGAATCCAATTTTGTAAATAAAAATAATTGGTACTTCTTTCTTATCATTTATTCGATATATTGATTATATCAAACGAGTTGTTTTAATTCCTCGTCTTGTTCACAACCTTCGTCAAAATTCACAACCTTTTTTGTTCCACTTCTTTTGTGTAAACTACTGACATTTAAAACAAAAGCTTTTGTTTCTTCGCGCAATCTCTGTGTACACCTTACTTGCCTTTGTTCCGCAAATTTCCTTAATCCTTTTATTTTCAAAATCTTTACATTAATCTTTTTATGGCTACCCTAAACCGTTTCCTTATACGATAAAGTTAAGAACGATACAGGAGAATTTTTTGTCATTTCATTGTTTAATTATCACGTACCAGAAATGGCAATGGATGAAAAAATCCTTTCCTTTTTTTTAACAGAAGACACGAATGACATTTTCCGACTTTTTTGCAATTTTGAGGAATTGTCAGTTCATAATAATTTCGCGCATAAACATTTCCAACCAGTCGCAATCCGTGTTTAGTTTCAACTACACTCGAGATTTTTCGTTTTGTCTTGCTACAGAGTTCAGTTTACGTCTAACTTTTGAGAAATATAGTACAACATCCAACAAGTCGGAACCCATGATTCCTTGTTCATGTAATCACGTCACTAGTTCTTCAATCGATCAAAATCTTAATTCAGAAGTACAGTAGAATCTCCGTAGAAGATACCTTCGAATGCTTTCGTACAAGATACCACGGGTTCCCCTTCGCTAATCCACTACCCCCACTCCTAATGCCTTTTCGCCTCTGAATGTTTGGAGTTGCGTACTTCGCACAAGATACCACGGAAATAAATGAGAAAAAATGAGAACTATTTACACATAACGATTTTTTTAATTCATTATCATAAATTATTAATTATTTAAGATCACTTTTTAATTTTTTTTGTTTAAAATTCATAGAGAATTTTTAATGACTCGTAAACGTAGTTTTTTGTCGGGGAAGTGGCGTTTCCGTGACGCACTGGACTAGTATGTTTAAAATTGATTTACTTACGTGAGATAATTGCACAAACGGTAAAAATAACTTTTCTTCTCTCTTTCTTTCTTGTCAACATTGTGAGAACTCCTCGTTTGCTGACTTCTAGTCACGTGACAAAAAAAGAAGCGAACGGATATGGAATACAAAGCAACCTACATTATCGGTTTAACTTTAAACTATTTTGCATGGTATCTTATACGAAGGACGTGAGTTCTATTCCTCTCCGGCGTAGCAGGCCGCTGAGTGAGGGAACGGTAATTTTCGGAATAATATTCCCCTCCGGTCCCTTGTGCTATCTTGTACGGAGATTCTACTGTACTTGTTAAATGGTGTCGTTTTTAAATTTGGTTCGTGAGCGAAAGTGAATAATGAACAATATCGTCCTTTTTTTACTGAACTTTTCCACATCCTCCAAACGCGAGCGCGAACGGCTCTTGTCCCATCAGTAAGTTTTATACGAAGCACACCACTTTTGACCTTTTCTTACAACAACTTATTAAACTTCTGAGAAACATTTAACGTGGAATGCTTCTTGATTTTCTCTTGACAAGCTTGAGTACTCGGTTCACTTATTTCAACTTTCAACAAATAAAGGAAATTCTATTTCCTTCGACATAAAAACTATTCTCAAGTGAAACAAGGAAAACATTTCGAGAATATTATTTTTAAAAAAGAAACCGTAACTCTATTAACCTTTTCATCTGATTCTCGTTTTTTAATTGAAATAAAATTGAGACGTCAATTTTCAATTGCATAAGTATTGGATTTAATCATAAGTTTTGATGTAAAAGTAGGCTTTTATACAATTCTTAAAATGTATAAAAACTGAACCTAATAGATTATAAATTATAAGAACAAAGTATGGACTAGAAATTTTAACTAAAGTAAGAACCAGTAATTTTATCACTGTAATATTTTGTTATATCTACTCAAACTTAATTTTTAATTCTCTTTAAAATTAAATATATAGATTATCTATATGAATATAGGGGGCATTCCACGCCAAATCGGACGGTTCGTAAAATTTTGATTTTTGATTTCCTCAATTTTCTGATATTTTTTAGTACCTACCGAAAAACCCTTCCTGGTAAATTTTGAAATTTTTTTGATTACCCGTTTAAAAGATATCAAATTTTCAAAAAAATCGCTTTTTTTTAGTTTTTTGCTGATAACTTCTTCAATAATGGTCCAAATTTAAACTTTTTTTTTTCAAAATTTTTGTTTTTTCATGTACTCTTTAGAAAAAAATATTTAAAAAATTGTTGAAGCATTTTTGAATGAGATTTTTGAGTTAAAAATTTTAAATCTCATTTTCCAAAGTGATTGCATATTTTGATTTTCGTCAAAATTTTTTATAGCAAACTACTACTCATTCCACAACTTTTCAGGCCGGTCCGATCGTGGGACCTCGAAAGCTATTATTTTTTTTCGATTTTTGAAACAAATTTTCTTTCTATTAATCATTATGAATATCAATTTCCGTTACTGTATAATATTTTTCTAATTATTTTTTAATAATTTTCACAATTTATAATGGTAAAAAGGTGTTTAAAATCAATCAATAGTCGTTAAATCAATTTATAATCAATAAAAAAAATATCTATTTATTTTCGGTAATTTTTTGAAAAATCTGATTAGGGTTGAATTTTCAATGTTACTTTTTGTTATAAAGTATTTGTTATAAATTTGCCAAATATTGCCGTAATATTTCACCTGAACAGAATTATTTAAATGCAACGGAAAAAATTAGATTTGAGATACAAAACAGCTAACAATAAGATAATTGCAGGAACGCACAAAATTCATTCAGTTGTTCCAATGGATAGCGGAAATGTACGAGTTAAACATTATTCTGGTTCAAATGATGCCCGCATATGTAAAATTTTCAAAAAATTACGAAAATAAATAAATATTTTTGTTTTATTGATTATAAATTGATTTAACGACTATTAATTGATTTTAATCACCTTTTTACCATTATAAACTGAAGAAATTATTAAAAAATATTTAGAAAAACAATATACAGTAACGGAAATTGATATTCATAATGATTAATAGAAAGAAAAAATTGTTCAAAAATTGAAAAAAAATAATAGCTTTGGAGGTCCCACGATCGGACCAGCCTGAAAAGTTGTGGAATGAGTAGTAGTTTGCTATAAAAAATATTGACGAAAATCAAAATATGCAATCACTTTGGAAAATGAGATTTAAAATTTTAAACTAAAAAATCTCATTCAAATATGCTTCAACAATTTTTTTATATTTTTTTCTAAAGAGTACATGAAAAAACAAAAATTTTGAAAAAAAAAAGTTTAAATTTGGACCATTATTGAAGAAGTTATCAGCAAAAAACTAAAAAAAAGCGATTTTTTTGAAAAATTGATATCTTTTAAACGGGTAATCAAAAAAATCTCAAAATTTACCAGGAAGGGTTTTTCGGTAGGTACTAAAAAATATCAGAAAATTGAGGATATCAAAAATCAAAATTTTACGAACCGTCCGATTTGGCGTGGAATGCCCCATAGACTTCTATTATTATCGTTCTTTATTAACGTTGACACCAAAGATCGTGGAAGCAATTTGTCACAGTCATTAACAGTATCGAGTAATAGTTAAACTTATGCGAAACTAAATTAGATTTATTGTTATTAAAATCTGAATGTAAATACAGTATTTACATTCAGATTTTAATATTATATATTATGTAAATATTAGTAAAGGAGCATAAAGTTATAAATTGTTGTCTTCAGTTGGTTTTTCTTGGCTTTTAAAAACGACAAGTTTTTAAATTTATAGGAATTAAAGGTTAATATAAAAAAGATTTATATAATGTTTGCGTTTGAAAGTAAACTGTTTTACAATCTGAACAGCTTTCACCAACATTTATTAGATGTTGGTAAATCGCTGTAAAAAGGTAATAAAACTGAGAAGAAAAAAATTTTCTTCAAAATTAGCACTTTCTAGAAATTAGTATCATTCGATTACAAATGAAACTTTTTCCTTTCTTCGATAATTACGGATAACTATCTATCGTTGAATATCGATTGGATACTACGAGAGTAAGCAAAGATGCGCAGGTCAGCGTCCAAGTAAAAGCCCTTCTGTCCCTATGATAATCATACATACTTGTTGCACTTGGATCGGCTTTATATTCTGCATTCTACAAAGTGGAACTTGGCTTACAGCCAAATGATTCAGGACAAACGAGAACTTTCTCATCCTTTATATTCTAGAATTTCAATATCAGTTAACATTTTTAAAGCTCTGCGGTTGCTCTAAGGAGAACAGCTTCTGTACAAAGCGGCGATCTTCACCCGATGTTGCCCAGGAATGATTATATTGAAAACAAGAAAAATTGTATTACTTCTGAGCTTAAATTCAAGAATTATAGACTGTTCTTATATATTCTTTTATGCATCTACCTTTTTAATTAATTTTTCTAGTATAAAAATGCAAATCGGAATTTAATACGAATGTACAGATATCGATTTCTATATTTTTTGTGTATTTGCATTCCCTACTTTTTCTATGAAGGTTCATTAAATAACGGCAATAAATAAATTTTTAGTTGCATTTTTCAATGAGTGAACAAAAAGAAACGATGGATAGAAAACAGATAAATATATATATGTTTTTTTTGGATTTGATTCAATAGGTAATAACATTTTTCTTGATGTTAATAAACTATATATTTCTCGACAACACCGAGTCAAAATTGTTGATAAGTGCATGTAAGGACGTTGCATCGAGTAATTGACCTAGAAAATATTTAAGTTCGAAAGAAGAATGATTCCTTAAGGGGTTAAGCCACTCTAGAGGCCGAAAAAATATGCCTTTTTTGGGAATTTTTTTTAGACAAACTATAAAATAAATCGCAATTACGAAAAAGGGTGTTTATTATACATGTCATCGACTGTATACACTAATTTTTTTGAAGCGATTATGTTCAAAATGACGGCTGTGCAACGTTTTTCCGAAGACGCTTCCGTTTTTCCAGGCCAAACTACCGAAAACGCACCGCCTGTAATTATTTAATTATAATAAGTCAGTTAGTTTTTTGATTATATATTAGAGCAGCCATAAAAGTACATATCATTTTTTCAATGTATTGATTTTTGACAAAATGGCGCACTTTTGAAAAAAATTGCCAAAAAAATCGTCAGAAAATTATTAATAACAAATGAACTATGCAATATAAAAAAAAGTGATATGTTCTTTTATGGGTAATGTAATTTTATAAATATATTTAAAATTTTAAGTTAATCGGTTGAAAATTTTCTGAGTTCTGTTTCCGGCAATTTTGAAAAATGTAGTTTCGAGATAAACGCGTTTGAAGTTTTGAGTGCTAGCTCGTTGCGGGCCGGGTGGCCGTGCACTAAAATTCGAAAATCGAGTACTTTGAGATTTGTCTCGGCCATAATCTTTTGGGACATCATTTTTGAGATACCAAGGGACCATTTGAGACAAAAAAAATCGATTTTTTGAAAATCCTAGAGTGGTCTAACCCCTTAACGCGATAATTGCTGCTTTCATAAAAAGTATTGATTAAAAATTTCTATTTGTTAATAGTTCTATTCCTTCTAACGATCCATGGAATACATAATTGCCACAAATATTCTATTTTCCTACTTCTGAGGGAAGACCATATTATTTCGAGGAACTCATTTTAATTACTAAAAGTGCTGATACTCAAGCGCAAATATTATTTTTCCCTGAAAAACATGCTTTTTATTAACTAGCGCTGCGACTTCGTTATAACGGATTCGCGCAATCGATTCTACGCGCTAAATTACCTCTAGAAATGAGATTACCAACCCCATTTTGACACATTAAATTTTTCCCCATTTCCTGGGGAAGCCAAATGAAGTTACCCCTAGAAAGTAGTTTCTTTACTGCATTTTCCTATTTTAGCTTTCGGTGTGTTAACGATATTTTTTTCTGCCTCGGCCTAATTAAATGCCAATTAGAAAAATCACGAGTTGCCATGTGCATGTAAAAGACGCTTAATTTCCAATATACATATTTTCCATTATTACAACTATTAACATTATTATATATTTCGCGATTTTTATTATTTAAAAATGAAATCGTTATTTTCTTTCGTTAATAATCTAAATGCGATAATCAAAATACTAATAGAAGACATTAGTGTAAGGAAGATTGTCACTATATTACTAAACATAGCAATTAAGAAGTAACTCAATGAGTGCATGCGTTCAAAACTGCAATGAGTGTAAGTCTCTTCAAAAGTGCAGTGGGTGCAACTGTCTTCAAAAGTGCAGTGGGTATAAGTGTTTTTAAAAGTGCAGTGAGTGTAAATATTTTTAAAAATGCAGTGAGTGACCGTGGCTTGATCCAGCACCTATCAGATGTAGCAGCTTCCAGGGTTTGATGCAGCAGCTTCCAGGGCTTGATGCAGCAGCTTTCCAGAGCTTGATGCAGTAGCTTTCCAGGAAAACAGGATTCTCCAAACACAACTGCCGGTGAATCTTCGAAATCTCTTTTTTGCTTCATTTTTTTTACTTTCAGTTTTACTTTAACATTTTGACAAAAAAATTAATACTTCGAATGGCATATTTCTCCGATTCAGCAAAATTTTAATAAATTGACTTTTGGTTACATTTTGATACTGCATCTAAAATATTTGTTTTTTATGATAGGAACTTATCAACACTCGAAGACAGGAAATGTTTAGAAAGTTATATATTTTAAATATTCTTTTCCATCCAGATTTTAATAATCCTTATTATCCATTTAATGAGTTTGCTACTTTAGATAGTAAAAGTAACCCTCCGTGAACCAGGTGAATAAAAGTCACGTCCTGAAACCTGTGGGTTTAATGTTACTCCGAATATTGTCCACCTAGAAATATATAATTTTGGTAAAGGGGCAATTTTTTAAGGAGAGATACGGATAAAACAAATATTTACTTATAGAGCATAAACGATTTTTTATTAAATCATGAGCAAAAATATATTTAAAAAAAATTACTTATTTACGGTATACGGTACTTTTAAGACCGCCGGGGTTAATTTAACCCCATGTGATTCGAGGAGGCTTAAGAAACTAAGAAGCTTCTGATATATCAGTAATCGGATGAAGGATTGTAAATCTTTTTTTATCTTTTTTTTCAATTTCAACGTCCTAAATAGTTTTATTATCATCTCGTGTTACTAAAAATAAAAAAAATGTGTTTACAAGGTAACAAGTTATTACAGATTTTGAAAAATCTACCTTGGAACTTGGGTGTCTTGTTATAAATTGCATTTCAAATTGATTCCAGCCTGAAACGATGCGAATTGATTTTTTTGTTCAGTTTAATTTGACCCTAATCTTTGTAGGATTACGGATATTATCGGAACTCTATTAAATATGAAGGGTGTTATTTTAGGATTAACTATTAACTCACATCATACACGAAAAGTGAATAGATAAAGTTGAAGCCTATTCACGAAGGGAATTACCCGAAAATGTCACATAAAATTACTATGAAATCATCACACATCACATTGTGAATAGCTTCCAGTTATATGAAAGCCGATGCAAAAGCTACGAAATTAGCTTCAATACGCTGAATAATATCGAAAAGTGACCATCACTGCTAAACAATAAGACTATAACATCGATTGTCATAAACGAGAAGCTAATCCTAAATCACTCGCTTTTGTATAAATTAAAATTTAGCCGAAGTCTGTGTCAGACTTCTCAGCATTGCTATACCCATTCAAGAAGCATTAGTACCTAATTGAAAAACTTCCTGACTTTTACAAACTTGTAACTTCCGCGTGGGCTGCCAACGTGAAAAGAAACTGATTTTGTATGATAAATGGTTCACTTGGAACAAAATGGGCAAATCAGCGGCAAAAATAATAACTCCCAATTTGACAAACTAAATTGTAAATATTAAGTTGCACAATTTTTGAAATCTAAAAATCAATCGTAACCTTGTTAGCATTAAAATAATTGAATACTTTTAATTTAAATTTTTTAATTTTTTAAAATTTATATTTCTTCTGGTTGTAAGCGACTATATAAATTATAGGATTACGTAACGTTTCGGCTCGATATTCAGAGCCTTCTTCAGACGATAAAACAATCTAAAATTTTATATAAAAGAATTTTTGTTAACAGAGATAATTTATATATATAATTTATATAGTCGCTCACAACCAAAAGAAGAAAAATAAATTATTATTGACCCTTTGACTGCGGCTTACTCTTGCACGAAACTATCAACATATGCGGCAATATTCAGATGTCAGTCATTAAGGGCGCATATATGCGCCTATCGTATATATTGATGAACTTGTCAAAGCGTATATATACGCCTTTAGCAGTCAAAGGGTTAACTACGTCTAACAGAAGACTTCATTAATTATTTATAATTAAATACTCTAAGACAATGTTTTCCAGAAAACGTTTATTCATTATTGTGAGAACAGATATATGAACTTTTCGTGAAATCATGCACATTATTACCCAGATGATATATATGTAGAACTGCACGGAGGTAATTTGACAATTTATTAACTTGTTTGAAAGGTGATTAGTGAAAGAGATATACATGAAAAAGTTAGAAATAGGGGCGAAATCAATATCCAGTAAGTTCAGCAAACGTCGAATCCATATCGTCACAAATGTACTTGTACTTTTCCTTTTCCCTGTGCAAGAAGTCTGGAAATAGAAATTTCAATTAAATTTTTGCCTCCCGCCCTTAATATTGTACGATCTTTGTGTTCTTTTAATTATTGCATCTTATTATCTTGATAGAAATAATCATACCTTCTCGTCTATCGACTTCTTTTGCATAGAACTTCACCATCTTTTCAGCAGTGATCGCTCTTCTTTCCGCATCCTTTAATTTCGCTTTCAATTCTTTCAACTGGACCTTAAATTCTTCCACTCGTTGATTAGCCTTTCAACAAAATACATAGATTTTATATACGTTTTTATATTAAAAATATAAGGCCGAAAAAGTAAAAGGTACTAATTATTAACCTCCTTCAGCACGAAAAAGAAATTTTCAATAGCAGTACAGGTTCGTGTTTCTTTCAGACTAAAAGGAATATTATCTCTTAAAGACACCGCTTTCTTCAGTAATATTTTTTATTCATCAAATAGCAAAATTGGAAACAAATAAATTTTGATTTTAAAAATGGTTTAGATAAAAATATTATGAAGGTTGAATTTTATTACGTACGACTTCGAAGGTTTTTTGGTTGTTTAACATCGTAATAAAAGTAGAAAAAAGGTGATATGAGAATGTTGAAAATCCAAACCATTAAAATGATCTCATTTTATTTGATAAACTCTACTCGATATTCAACACCTGAATCTGAAATAAATTATCTCGTACCCATAATTTCCATTACACCTCGTAAGGTTTCCCGATTAACCAATTATTGAATTTTACGGTGTTCTGTTTTATTTGGAAAAACGCCATTTTGGAGACAATACAGGAATTTTGCAGAAAATTTATGTTACGAAAGGTTTTCCTATTTTGAATAAAATGTTTTGATACATATTATTTTTTAAATTAACATACCTTTTGTTATTAAATACCTAGAAAAATAATGAAGATATCTTGAGTTGATTAATTAGTACCTCTTACGTTTTATAAGTGAACAAAATTTTGACCTAATACGAAATAAAAAATATTAAAACGAGAATATGATCAAATAATGAAACAATAATTAAGGTGAAATATAATAATGATAAAAATAAGTACTAACTTTTTCCTCGGAGACTTCCAAGGATTTGAGAATGTTCCCAACTATAAAAAGTTCGTCTTCTCTTTCAACGATTTTCCTAAAACACGAACAAAATATTTATTTAAAAATGTGTCTTTTAATGTTTATTCCTGAAAATGTTTCAGCTAGTTATAAAGAGTTTATCCCTATTACAAAGATTTATCCCGAACTGAAAATGAACAAAAATAGAATTCAGGAGGCCTAATAGTCTATAGATAAAGAATTAATTAATTTTAATAGATTTATGCCCATTATTAGGCATTTATTCCTCTGTTGTCAAAGTTTTTCGATAATTTCCGTCTGATATAATTAGCGCAAATGGTTACAACTGTGTGAACAGGTAAATGTGAAACACATGACAGGACGTTTCACATAAAATAATCAATATAGCTACAATTATTGTAATTTTGGTATCATAATGCAGGAGGAAGTATCGTGGTGGGTTAAGTGCTCCGTCTACTCCTAGTTGAATTTTACTATACCAATTTCGATATTAACCAATACTAACGCTTCGCTAGATTTTACTCGATCTTCCGCAGCTTCCAATTCGTCTTCGACAAGAGCAAGTTTTCGTGAAATTTCATCAGACTTTGTGTCAGCATCTTCCGCAATTAATCTCGCTTCTTTAAGTTGTGTCGTTAATTGATCCATCCTTTCCTCGTCTAATTTGCTGCGGTTCTGCAGGACCTTACAAATTCTAAAAGCGGGGAAAAGTTTAAGGAGGAACAACAGTGGGACAGTAGTAGAAATAGGCGATATTTATGATTTTTTTTATTCACTCGTGTACTCCACAAATGTCAGTGTTAAAGAGTTAAAGAATATGTACTTTGAAATACATTTAAAATTTTTTTTATGAAGAACTATATATTTTGTAGTACATTTATAGTGTTCGCTGTAATACGCTGCACGGAAGAGGCACCTTACTGATTGTCATCATAACTCGCTTATTGATGATCTGAAAATCAAAAGGAAAACACTGTTTTAATCTATATTAACCCTTTGACTGCGGCTTACTCTTGCACGAAACCATCAATATATGCGGCAATATTCAGATGTCAGTCATTAAGGGCGCATATATGCGCCTTTCGTATACATTGATGAACTTGTCAAAGCGTATATATACGCCTATAGCAGTCAAAGGGTTAATATAGCTTCAGTTAAGCGTACCCGATTTTTGAAAAGCGAATTATTGTTAAAATTGCAATTCTCCAAAGAAAATTCACAAAAAAAACCAAAAAATTCTTCTTTTCAGAGAGAAAAAAAATAGTAAATATGAATATATCAAAAAATCCGTACGCTTAACTGAAGCCATACTAATATAGATTAAAACAGTGTTTTCCTTTTGATTTTTAGATCATCAATAGGTGAGTTATGATGACAATCAGTAAGGCGCCTCTTCCGTGCAGCGTATTTACAGCGACCACTATAAATGTACTACAAAATAAATATTTCTGTAAAAAAAAAATTTTATACGAAGTTCAAAGTACGTATTCTTTAACCCTTTAACACTGACATTTGTGGAGTACATGAGTGAATAAAAAAAAATATCATAAATATCGCCTATTTCTACTACTGTCACACTGTTGTTCCCCTTTGATAAAACAAATACTTTCAAGATCTCGTATTAGATGATTTATAACTACATATATTTATGTGTATATGCGTTTAATTTTATAGATTGATAATGTTACAAACCGTTTGGCATCTTCCGCAGTTTCCATTGCTTGAGTTAATTTTGCTTGAGCTACAGATCTGCGCTCTTCCGATTTTTCTAGATTCTGCACACATTGCTGCATTTGTCGATTCAATACTGCCAATTCCGATTGAGCCTAAGTATTGTCGAAAACGTACATATTTTTTAAAACAATTGTTCGAGGTAAACGCTTGTGTAAACATTAAGGAAATTACAGAATAATCAAAGAATGAAAGGAAACAAAAGTTATATCAGCAAATTGACCCTTTGCGGACGGGACACGCCGACGCGCGAATGTCCGCCTGGACGAGGAGGCTTGGGAGCGTTTCGTGGGACACTAATATACGCATGAAGATTCGTTTGCAGTAATTATATATTTCGTACTATATAAACAAGTGTTTGCTAATTTGCTTGGGCTGCTGTCCGCAGACACGCGTCCAGAACGGTAAAAATGCTTCGGCTGTTGTCCGCAGACAGCCGTCCGCAAAGGGTTAAAAAAAAAGGAAATTTGGAAATTAAAAATAGATCGATCCGTCATTTTGAACACATGACAATAGGAAAACAAGCCCCCCCCCCCCCAATTCCATTTTGTATGTCACCATAGCTTCACATACATCCTTTCAAGCCTCTACGTTCCATTTTTGCATATATAGCCTCTATGGATATCGGTTAATAGTCAATAGTGGAGTGCTTAGGCTAATTTTCCATAAATTATAGTTAAAAAGTGATACATTCTGCAATTATTCTTGCAGCAAGTAAAATTTTTGTTGGAGCAACCAAATACGTCTCCTACGATTAAAATTTTATTCCGCGTGAAAAACATTTTTATTACTCCAAAAAAACTTTCTAATTATAAAGCGATTTATTAATAATTGAAAAAGGAAAAGAAATTCTTTATTTTTTTATGTTCCAAGACAAAATTGAAGCAGAAGATAATAAATTTTGCTGTTTTATATCGAACTCAAAACTAAAGGCTAGGTTAATTCGCGTATTCTCTTTCAAAACTAAAGGTACTCGAAGTTAACTGAATAGTACTTTCAAGCAGATAAATTACTGCATGAATATACTAGCAACAATAGTTATTCACGTCCGCAGTGGTACTAATTTCGAAATTCCAGGTGTAGACCTTCTCATGGTATTTAATGAGAGAAATGCAATAAAATAATGGCTTTTCTGGAAAATGAGGTAGGTGACGAAGTTAAAATGGAATTGTTTTCCTATTATTTTAAATTCAGAAAAAAAGCCCAATCGCTCATCTTTTTTTATATATAAAATAGTTGAATATTTCAATTCCATTCATTGCGGCAGGGTTAATAATAGACATATATGTATTTAGTGTCGGTCAAAAGTATTTTATCAAAGGATAAA
This sequence comes from Gasteruption jaculator, assembly GCA_949825005.1. NCBI lineage: Eukaryota > Metazoa > Arthropoda > Insecta > Hymenoptera > Gasteruptiidae > Gasteruption > Gasteruption jaculator. The sequence continues at coordinate 4,657,989 of OX463769.1, read as the reverse complement.
CTTTCTATAGTTTCTATTTATTATATTTTCATAGGCTTCAGTCCCGCGTTGTAGCCCCTTTTTTAACGATAGCAGGACTTTGTTTTTTTTATTATTTATTTTTCATTATCAATAATAAAACAACAAAGACTATTAACTTACTCGGTTCTTTCAAGATATCACTAAAAATGTTAAAATAATACGTTGGTAATTACGAAAGGTCCTAATTACCTACGTAATAATTAGATTAAGTATGTGGCATGATAATATTTACAATATACTTGCAAACGTATAAATTTCCTTACCGCGTGGTGAGCCTTCTCTTTGAACTCAAGTTCTCCGATGGATTTTCGTAAATTCATTTTGCTCACTTGCAAATCATTTTCCATTTGCGCAAGTTTCTTAGCAAGTTCCGCAACTTCATCTCGTAACTTTTCTTCGCGTCTGTTTGCTTCTTTAGCTTGCTGATCGCACGCATCGGCTCTATCCATAGCAAGATCTTTCTCGATTTTTAATGTTTGTAACCTCTTCTTGATTGCGTTCATTTTTATGGTGTGATTATTCTAAATATGTATTTTTAATAGCAGAACGAAAAACAAGAAAAATTACTATCGAAAGTGAATTTATATAAAAATGCACAATGCTGAGTTAAATTTGTTTCAGTAGGTCGCAAACATCTCTATGGTTCCTGAAAATTTAAGGAATTTATTATACACATAAAAAAAAAAACATTGTGGGCATTTCCAAGTTTGGAAATATTTTTATTGTCAATTAAATGATTAAGCTGCATTTAGAAGGCAATGAGGAAAACTTGATCTTTCCAAAAATAAAATATTCTATTTAAATTATATCCCATAGGTCTTGAGTTTTACGGATTTTCATAGTTATTAGATAAAAGTTCAAAAGCATCAAGGCGCTGCGAAATGCATTTTATCATGGAAATTCAGCCGAATTCACATCTTTCTCATCTACTTCATGAATGTGAAAGTATCTGAAACTAATCTAAAGCATTTATAAATTTACACTTTAAACGAAATGTTCAAAGTCTTTCGGGATTTTATAAATAATAGAGTTTGAAATTTGCTGAGCAATATTACAAACTATTTTCTATTTTTTCTAAATTACTAAAATTTTCTTTAAAAAAAATGCGAAATATTACAAAGTTACAGAAATCCCCCATCGTTGCTGTGATAATTTTGTTTTTATTATGAAACTGTCGGCGAGTTTCCTGTTTGTGACGTTATTAAGTTTATGAAAATAGGAAATGCTACATGCAGAATTTTTAAAAAGGATTTAGAGCATTTTTACAACTCTGATAAGGTTATCCGAATAACATTTAGAAGGTACAAAAGCAGTGAGACATTTCAACTTTCATAATTAGTATGAAAATCACACATTTAAACACTGGTTCTCGAGCAAGTTGACACCAAAGAATAATATAATTCATAGATTTCAAATATTAGTTACATAAAAAATGTATATTTTGAGTAAATGAGTAAGAAACAATTATTGGGTTTTACGATGAGTTCGTAGAGTTTTTTGTTTTCTTTTATTTTGCAACGATTTTCATTGCTGTTTTGCAAAGTGTATATATTCGTTCGAAAGAGTTCTTTCTGCTCTACAAAACTGTGTTAATCGTATTTTTAAGGGAAGACTAATCTGAAAAATGAAAATTCGCTGCTGTTGTCTTTAAACCTTTTTTTTATGGTTCCCTAGAAGTGGAATAAGGTTTTTAAGAGATTCCACCTAGTGACAGCCCCCAAAGCAAAGACTTATAGCCTACAACCTAAATTTTATACGTAAAACAGGTGTCAGAGAGAATAAGCCCATGCGCAAAGTGAGAAGGTATATGACTGCTGGACATCTAAAATAATTAAAAAAGCCCTAAAACATAATAACTCCAGATTAGAATTTCAATTTATACCTTATTTCAAGAAAAAAAAATTTTTTCTTATAAAAACCTCAAAATTTTCCTATTTTTCAGTTTAGTCTTCCCTTAACGGCGAATATATTGTTGATTTATTGTTATAATTTTAGTTTTTTATTCAAATAAAACTCTTTGATTAAAACTCTACGAACTTATTGTGCAACCCAATATATTCTTGGAGCAAAAAATGCTGATAATTTGGAGTCTCCATTTTTAGCACTTCAAATTCCATTCACAATAGCAAAAGCTGAGTGTAATACTTTTTGGAAACACATAATTTGGAGAATTTGTGAAAAAAAAACGTTTCCAATTTCGAAAGCTATATGTGCCCATAATTGTGAAAGTGGTCTAAGTCATATTTTCTTTGTGTTGATAAATTTAAAGGAATTGTTTTAAATAAAATAAAAAATGTTTTTACATTCTGCAACATTGAAAGTTGGAGTTTTATTGGTCTTAATTAATGAAGAAGAAAAAATGTATTGCAAGATAAAATGATGCGAGATAACTGAAAATCTCTTCTTTTTCAAATCTTGACTTGGTCCACTTTCATAATTATGGGCATATTATGATGAAAACACCCAATCTCTAAAAGGAGTAATATCCTAATGTGAAAATATAACAATATACAAAAGTTATGTAAGGTAGAAGGAAATGTGAAAATGATCTACCGTTAAAATGCCTGGCTCTTGTTGCTTTTATCCTACGACACGCAAAACAAGAAAATGACGAATCAAGTCCTAAAGACACAGAAAGCAAAACTACAAACTGATACAATTTGCGAAGAATCAGAAATAGATTTTCAAACATGCATTTCATTCCCAATCTCATGAATTCAATTTGGTACTGAAACTAATTATTGTGGTATTGTATTTTATCACGAAAGCTTTACATATGTAATTCTGATAATAACGCTACACTGAAAACAGTATTTATTAAATTTAATCGTAATTAATCCCGCTGGAAATTCTCTCGTTTTTAATAATACAAATTCTATTAGAATTTTCAGTATAGGAGAGTACAAAATTTTTCAGCAATCACAAAAATATTATGAAATTAAATCGTTTTTATGCCCAATTTCTTCAACATAACAAACGCCACTTGAAACTCTTTCCCAATAATTAAAAAACTAGGAAAATGCAAAAATTTGAATACTAAAAATTTTTTTTCGAATATTTCCTAAGTATTGAGAAAAATTCAACATATCCATGAGAAGTTCCATATTTTAACTCGAACTTTATAGGAAATATATATTTTTTTAATAAATTTCCGTAATAGATAAAACATTTTTAACCCTTTCCACTCCGAAGGAATTCCTCGCTACGTGTAAAATGTCGCCTTAGTGGCGACATTGGAGTGCAAAGGGTTAAAATATCAGAACACAAACGTTACGAATAAGCACACAAAGAATTCCGAAAATTTCGGAAAATTGAAGTGATAATATGGTGATTCACAACAGATTTTTCTACACCGGTCTTTCGAATTGGAAGCTCACGAGGGTTACTGTACCAAATGATCGGCTACAACGACGTTTTATAGACTCAAAGAAATGCAAAACAAATGTAACAACTCGCTCTTTACTTAGACACAAACGAATTCTTCGACTTTCTTAGATGCGTTTGTCTTTAAATCCTTTGGCTCTTTAGAAGCGTCTTTTAACGTTTGTCTTTAAACGCTGCTGGAAGAACTTAACAGAGAAACGCTCAGTTCGGGCTTTACTATCACTTAATTGTTTTCATTAACCCTTTTCTATTCTATAATTTAATTGCATGAAATGAATTCGCTCTTTTCAAAATGATATCGTATTACGAATATCGTTTATGAAACTAAAGTTTTTAACTATTCTCTACTAATCTGAATTGAATGAACTGGGAAACTACAAAAATCCCATTTAACGGGTTAGGCCACTCTAGAGGCCGAAAAAATAGGCCTTTTTTGGGAATTTTTTTAGTCAAACTATAAAATAAATTGCAATTACGAAAAAGGGTGTTTATTATAGATATCATCGACTGTATACACTAGTTTTTTTGAAGCGATTATGTTCAAAATGGCGGCTGTGCTGTGTTTTTGCGAAGACGCTTCCGTTTTTCCAGGCCAAACTGCCGGAAACGCACCGCCTGTAATTTTTTAATTATAATAAGTCACACACTTTTTTTCAATTATATATTAGAGCAGCCATAAAAGTACATATCACTTTTTCCCCTATATTGATTTTTGACAAAATGGCACACTTCTGAAAAAATTGCCAAAAAAATCGTCAGAAAATTATTAATAACAAATGAACTATGCAATATAAAAAAAGTGATATGTACTTTTATGGGTAATGTAATTTTATGAATAAATTAAAAATTTCAAGTTAATCGGTTGAAAATTGTCCGAGTTCTGTTTCCGGCAATTTTGAAAAATGTAGTTTCGAGATAAATGCGTTTGAAGTTTTGAGTAATAGTTCGCTGCGGATCGGGCAGCCGTGTACTAAAATTAAAAAATCAAGTACTTTGAAATTTGTCCCGGCCTTAATCTTTTGGGACATCATATTTCTGTGATACCAAGGGACCATTTAAGACCAAAAGAAATCGATTTTTCGAAAATCCTAGAGTAGCCTAATTGGTTATCTAGAGTTAGTTGGAGTTAGTTATCTGGACTATGAAAAACCTTCCATTTTATGACTCAAAGAAATATTCGGTTTAGTAAATATTATCTAGATCCAAAGTGTATTGCTTCAAAATGTTGATGTTTGAATGAAAAATGTTTGATGCGGTAATTTTTTATGACATATTGCCAACATTGATAAAAAAACATCTAACGTAAAGAATTATTCCATTCAATAGAGTCTAATGAAATTTTTTTTATATTAAAAAATGTGTGTCTATGAATATTATGGATATCGGTAGAATATTAATTAGCAGGTAGGTATTCGAATAAAAATTTCTTTGATTCAATCGTATATTTTTCGGACTACTACTGTTTTTTTTTTAACAACACTTGGAAAATGCAGAAATTGATGTATAGATATTTATATACGTTTTTCTTTACGCACATTGAGTCCAATTAGGTACTTGCATTTCAGAGGCTTGCGTCCACTTTTACAGAATTAAATGGAGTTTTTAGAGAGATAAAAATTTGCATACTCTTATGAAGAGAATAATGCATTCTACCTTAAAAATTCATACACCCATCAGGAATTATCACAAATGTGAAAGGGGGAACTTCATTAATATTTTTAGTTTTTCCAATAGATGATAAAAACATGTAGATTGAGAGTACATGGAAACCATTACATAATTAATTCCAAATACATGTAATCTTGATTACAGAATTACATCAAACCAACTTTTGGAATGACTACCAAAGGGTATTAAAAAGTCCGCATTAGAACACATCTAACTGGTTTTTATTTCCTTCTATGGTATTTCCTGTACATATCTCAAAGCACCATATAGATTTTTTGTTCAGCAGGAAAGATTATTAATGCCCTTAGATTGACAGGGGGTTCTCAAGTTCTAATGTTCAGTAGGCATGTAAAGCTTATTGTGCGGCAGAATCAGGGCGTCAGGCTCTCAGTATAAAATCAGACTTGCACGATTGAAGCGAGTGAATACATCAGAAAAGCTCAGCCGATCTTTGTATCCCTCCCATTGAATTAAATCGAGTTCTATACTGAGAATTGGGCAGAAGCCCTGGCTCTGCTGCTGTCACTCTCCGTGAACACAAAATCGCATCAGAAATCTTTGACGGTACTAGAAAGGACTATTACATAAAACATCTTTGAGGGATCTTGAGTAGTTGGTTTTCAATAAATATGGGCGTTTTTGTGTGTAGAAGTAATGTTCGATCATACGAATTATTTTTCCAATGGTATTTCTAATTTTCAAGTGATTTACGCAACGGTAGTTTTGCTGATCGGTAGATTTGTCGCCAAATTAATTACACATGAGTGGAAAATTGTAGATGATATGTATATAGGGTAATTCTAAAAACTGAAACAAGGTAAAGGTCTTACAAATCAAAGGCATGAAAAATTTATTGGAGAAACGGTTGAATCTCCCATGTAGAATTATCTATTGGTTATAAAATTTCTTTGTTTGTTACAATATTGCACTTATACTGGGTCATGGAAAAATTCTCCGCGGTTTTTTCAACTCCATCTAGGGGCAAAATCCGCGGAGAATTTTTATATGACTCAATACTTACTTTCTGTTATATTACACTTTTCATTCTTTAACGTAAAACTCCTGGTTACCCGCCGTCCACTCCCCTTGAGGGGTCGACAAATATGGTTTTCGCTCATGTTCAATAACTGCTCTATTTCTCAACCGATTTTAATGAATAAGATCTCATTTTGAAGACAAAACTATTTTACACGAGGTGACTTTTTTAGAATTTCCAAAAAATTATGATTCGAGTAAGAAAACTCGGTATTAAGTATGAGGGTCGATCTTAGACGGTTCAAAAACGTGCAAAAATATTACACGCATACACAAAAACAAAAAAGTAACAATTTATCAAGAAATCAGCGTATATACACATATAGATTAGCTCCATACATACACACGAGGTTTGTCCCTCACTCCTTCGTGCTTTCTCGTAATAACTCGTATTGTTTCAGTAGATAAAAAATGTATATATACAGTAGGTTTAGTTATCAAGTTTTACATGATAGAATTTGATAATTAACGTTACTGCATGGTAATTAGGCCCTAAATATTAGGTTGGACAAAAAGTAATTTCGGTTTATCCCATTGAAAAACATGAGAAAAGCCGAAATTACTTTTACCCCAACCTAATATATAATATGGGACCCAAAATTTTAAATAATAGATATTACAAGATTACATTGTAGAAAGATTGCATTGCAAAAAGGACACAGATCCCTCTACAAAAACACCTCTGGTGAAAAAATAAAATAAAAGTTCAATGTGTGAAAATTGATATTCCTAAAAAAAGGTATCACTGATGCAAAATATTAATTAAAACAAATTGGAATTAATTTGTTTCTGCTTATGTAATTAGAACCGCTACTGAACTTGTCGGGCCCCTAACAATGTATTCTAAGAAATACTCAAAGTTTGGGTTAGGGACACGACAAGTTCAGTAGTGGTTCTAATCGTGTCAGCAGAAATAAATTATTTCCAATTTGTTTTAATTACCAGTGATATTATCAAATGGGCGGTAGACAGATGGCATGGAAGGAATGGATAATGCATGTGAAGCAGGCAGAACTAGTTACCTTTTTGAACCTCTCGTCTAATGTACTAATGAAACTTTTCAAGTACTTATCGATTCTTAACTGATAAAATCGACTTTGTAGAGAATATTTGAACTTGTCTAATATTACTAGATTTCACTACTTTCTCATACAGATTATTCTCAAAATATGCTAAAAATTTTTTTTTTCAATATTAAAACTATAAACATGACGTACTTGTTTCACATCGTAATTGTTATCGACATTTTTTTTATATTTATAGAGAAGAACCCGTGATATTTTACAAAAAATTCGTGATATTTTACATCATAAGTTTCTTTTTTTAGGAATATCAATTTTCACACACTGAACTTGTCTCTTTTTTTTCACCAGAGGTGTTTTTGTAGAGGTATTTCTATTTTGTGTTCATATACGATCGTCGTGTTAACATTAACTTTGTTTCAATAATTTGCGTAAAAGTTAGAATCACTATTAATCGCACGAGTGTAATTGTTAAAAATGTTAAGAATGTAACGAAAGATTGAAGAAAGCGAATAATAAAATATTACACGTTACCGGTGAAACTTCTAAACATCTGCTGGGATAAAGTAATATTCTGACACGAAATATGAAATATCTCGTAAAAGATTGCGTTTTCAATGATTGTACCTAGCACTAGTATGGAAATTGATGCGTGGAATCGATTTGTCTATAAAAAAAGACACAGTTCAATTTAAAGAATAAGTGTACGGTTATGTTGTACTTACTCAGTTGTATCTAAAAGAGAAATTATGTCCTCGTATGAAGAATTCAACTTGTTCTTCCGTGAATTTTACGTATCTTCGCATAGCTGCAGCTTTTTTTTGGTTTTTCCTCTTAAAAGTGGCAGGAAAAACCGTCCTTTCTAGTCCAACGGACATTGTTGCTAATTAATGCGAATTTTACTAATAATAAATTTCATTCAATAAGGCGAATGTAAATAAAATGTGACAAAGTTCTAGTTTCTTAGGAAAAGTATTATATACGTTCAGATTTTATACATTCCACTTATAGAAGTGTTTTATGTACTATACATACATTTTTCTGGGATAAGTTAATCATAATTATCATAATTAACTTGAATTAGAAAAATATATAAAGAAAAATGAAATTTTATTCCGTTTCGTTGCCTGTAATAAAGCCACCTTTCCGGCTACTTTGTCTGGTACAAACATATATGGTTACAATGAAAATTATCTATACGCGATGGCAATTAACAATTTAGTAACGATTGGAATTGATACATATCGTGTTACTAATTTCCCATTTTCATTATTCTAATTAGATAAATAGAATAACAGAAATTCGTTGAAGGACTAAAATTCGAAAAATATAAAGTAATAGCAATTCATGCATTAGGTTTTTCCAAATTTTTTTAATCAGTGGCTGTTTTGCCACTTTTCTGAACGAACGAGGCCGGAATAATTTTCCAACTTTGGGAGGAAATTAGCGAAACCTGAAATTTTAATCTTGGGAAATTAAATTTTCAATAGCCAAATTTTTTCGACATTATTTGTATTTGTAGATACACAGAAAAAAACAGGAATTTGGAGATAGGGTATTCTATAATGCACTTGCAAATTTTATAACGCCATGAAAAAGGTTATCGTGCCATTATGCAAAAATGTTCGTAATGCAAGGAAATTTGCTTTCCATATTGTTGAAACTCGGCAAACATTTCGTTCTGTATTATGGAAGTTATTTTAACCCTGTAAGCTTTTCTTTCTGCATTGTAAAAGTTGTTCGGCATGGTAAAGTTTCTTCGCTGCATGCGTCTCACTTGCTAGAACTCCGGTCCCTTGCACATCCGTCTCGTTACAGAAACTTCGCGAATTTTCAGCTTGCATACAAATAGTTATGACGCATTCGAACGTTCAATACTAAAATCCGGTCGCAGACGTTCCTCCGATTTTTCTTTCGAAGCAACTCGTTCCTAAATTATGCACTAAACACTGAACTTTAGAAGCCACCCCCGCACAGGAGGATTAAGCTCGAACGGTAATCGCTGAGCTGCGGTTGCAGTTGATGCCCTTGTATCGTTCTGACGGAAAAATACAATGGAAGTCACGCGTAATTAGTTCAGCGATAGTTCTAAACTGTAGCCATCGGCAAGACTAGGTCACAGATGCAGCGAGCAACTATTTACCTTGTGACGAGTGCAGGGGAGTGCATATACTATTCGACAAATCAATCGCTATGGTAAACGTGTCAAATCATCTGAAAAGAATCCAGAAAAAAATTGGAAACCCCGGTGACTGTTTTCGACACTGTTTTATTAAACATACACGCCCTTACATACATCGAACAAAAAATGTCAGAAATATTAAATGATTGGCATCCGATAATTGATGGGCGTATGAACGCACACATGCAGGCACGGCTGCATACATACGCATACATTTTCTGAAAAAGAAAAGAGAAAATGGACAAATCAGTGTCATCCGTAATTGGCAACGGGTATTTTTGCACGCAATGGTTGCAAGCTATCAAAGCGAAGAGAAGCATACAAGTGTAAGCGTAAGCGCGCGGTGTGGCTGCTTTGTACATGCATCTAGATAATGGTCTTTCGTTGACATGTACATTCTTTTAGGCAACGGGATGTTTATTTTTGCAGACAAAAGGTGCAGTTAAAGGGGAGGACCTCCTTACGACGTATCGCCAAAGATTAGCCAAAGCGCCAAGCGAACAGAAATAAAACTAGAGTTTCGATTTCCAAATAGCTAAAAGCATCGATGATAGCGAATTAAAAAAAAAAGCATCTCTCTCCCATAGCAAATAAATAATTAAAGCGAAAATAGAAATTATTAAATATCGTTCGTTCTCTCTTTTTTCCGTAGAGTCTTCTCTCTCCTTTCTAATGTTTTCCTGGTACATCGAATTCTGATTCTCCCCTAGAAGCCTGTTAATTCCGCAAACGTCGAATCCATGTCATCACACAGAGCTTTGTACTTCTCCTTTTCTTCCCTCAACTCATCTGTAACGCAAACAGCGTGTGTTTTGTAAACCATTAATTCCACCCGTCGGGAAGAATGACAAATTAAAATGCTTTCCAATTTCAAGGATTCAGGGACGAGACAAGTATGCGAACCTTCTTTGAAGTCAACTTCCTTTAGCAATTTCTTCACAGCCTTCTCCGCGGAGATTGCACGTTTTTCAGCTGCCTTTAATTGTACTTTCAAGGACTTCAGTTGCAATTTGAAGTCTTCCACTCTTTGGTTCGCCTGCAATTTTTATGCTCTTGAACCTTGTTTTAATAAGCATTACTTTGTCGTTCCCTTACCTTTTCTTCCGAGACTTCCAGAGATTTGACAATATTTTGCACGATGAACAACTCGTCTTCGCGTTCAATGATTTTTCTGTGGGATATGAAACGATTAGTTATTCATGTAGAAATGACTATAACGCTTCTGCTGTTATACAGATTACAGTAGAATCTCCGTACAAGATACCTTCGAATGCTTTCGTGCAAGATACCACGGGTTCCCCTTCGCTAATCCACTACCCCCACTCCTAATGCCTCTTCGCCGCTGAATGTTTGGAGTTGCGTACTCCGTACAAGATACCACGGAAATAAATGAGAAAAAATGAGAATTATTTACACATAACGATTTTTTAAATTTATTATCATAAGCTATTACTTATTTAAGACAACATTTTAAGTTTTTGTTGGTTTAAAATTCATATAGAATTTTCAAGGACTCATAAACGTAGTTTTTTGTCAGGGAAGTGGCATTTCCGTGACGCACTGGACTAGTATGTTTAAAATTGATTTACTTACGTGAGATAATAGCACAAACGGTAAAAATAACTTTTCTTCTCTCTTTCTTTCTTGTCAACACTGCGAGAACTCCTCGTTTGCGGACTTCTAGTCGCGTGACAAAAAAAAAGAAGGAAAAGGATATGGAATACAAAGCAACCTACATTATCGGTTTAACTTTAAACTATTTTGCACGGTATCTTATACGAAGGACGTAAGTTCTATTCCTTTCCGGCGTAGCAAGCCGCTGAGTGGGGGAACGGTAATTTTCGGAATCGTATTCCCCTCCGGTCCCTTGTGGTATCTTGTACGGAGATTCTACTGTATATATTTTTAAAGGAAACGGTAATACTAATGAATTTTGAAGACTGTTATCATCTTACTGATAAAAAAATGCTTGTTAGTTGTTTTTATACAGTTGCAACTACAATTTGTATGGTAATTACTGCATAAAGCAATAGTTCCGTGGACTTTAGTGGTAATGTCAAAGATCGTGTGGACTTTAGAAAGAACAAGTAGTAAGAATCAAAGTCACTCTAAACAGCAATAATGTGAATAATGATGTAGCGTAAAAATATTTGAATTCCAAGATCTTTAGAGTACATAATATAAGAGACCTTGTTCTTTTTCCTTTGCAAAGCTTGTTTAATTTGGAAATTTTTTAAAATTTCGCTTTTTACAGTAAATTTCTATATGGAAAGAAATCTACATAATTCGACATTAGCTTATCAACCCGAAAAGAATTTAGAAACATTTGGAAAAGTTTTCACGAAGTTCAAAATGCGCCAATATTATAATGAACAAATCTGGAATTAAACGATTTTCACGCAAGGAAAAGCATGAATAAGAAAATGGTATTACTGATTTTACTCTTTTATAGCATTTCTTACAGCTCGGTAATATATTTTATACTATTCCCGCGTAAAAGCAACCATGAAATGATAAAATATGCTTTCAACGCCGAGTCGTAATAATTTCTGTGACGGTGTAAATGTTGCTATTAAAGTTACAGTAGCTATTAAATTTGATGAAATTTACATCCTGGATTATAAAAATTACTACGATTTTTCCTTTTCTTTTTAGGGATGAATCGACTGACATATTTTACATCCATATTGTTTTAATTACCACAGACAATATATAGAGGCTATGGGAGAAATTGACAAATCATAAGTAGTGGGGAGTACTTTTGTGAACTTTTGGTCCAATGTAATTACTTCGTATTGACATAATGAAAAAAACGAACTTGTCTAATGTTATTGGATTTCACAACTTTATTTGGCCAAAGTTTTTCAAAATTCATATGGATATAATGGAAAATTTGAACTTGTCTATTGTTATCGGATTTAACTACTTTGTTTGGCTGAAGATTTTCAAAATGTACCACAAAACTGTGATTAGTAGATATTTTTTAGATGACACACTGATATTCATTCGTGTCCATTTTATTCTATAAACTGTACAAAATATGATGTATTCGTTTTTCATTATAATCAGTTTTAATTTTTGGACATTTTATATAAATTAGAATTTTTTTGGGGGGGTGCATGAAATGTGCTTTTTGTAAAGGTATCACTTTTCATACATGAACTTGTCTCAATTTGTTTGCACCAGAGGTGTTTTTTAGGGGGTTTTATGTTATAAAGTCTATCAAAGTAGTATTTAGTGTTCGATATCTATACTATACCAATTCTATGAGTATTCTACTAATTAAAACTTATAAATTTGTCTGCCTAAAAAACCGTCTAATGTCGTTCAATCTGTTCGAACAATAAAATGTTCAGTCTTTCTAATTTTTTCATGCAACAAAATTACACAGTGACGACCGACTATTAACACTTTGACTGCCATGTTGGTCACCGGTGACCGACACTAAACTTTCCGTACAGGCCGCGCTGGTTATGAAAAATGCAATAGCGTATACCATTACGGCCCACGCGGCGTGAATAGGGAGTCACGTAAATTTTACGTGGCAGTCGAAGGGTTAAAGGAACGTGGTCGCTAATAGGTAGATGTGCAATACTCTTTTGGTTAAAAGGTAACATACGAATTTGTTGCATTTACGAATGAAAGGTAAAGAAAAAAGACAAATAAAAAATAAATAATTGGGTAAATAAAAAAATACAAACGCGTTATAATTAAATTGACGATAGAATTTTTGTACATCTATCTACTAATTACTGCGCAACGCCGAGTCAATTTTGTTAGTAGCATATTAGTAGCATCAAGTTTGTTAGTAGCTTGTTAGTAGCAATAGAAATAGGAAAGGAATTAGATATTTACGCTTCGCTTGTCTTCACTCTTTCCTCTGCACCTTCGAGTTCTTCTTCAACAAATTGTAGTTTTCTTGAAATTTCATCCGACTTGGCATCAGCATCTTCAGCGATCAGTCTTGCGTCCTTCAATTCTTGTGTAAGTTTCTCCATTCGTTCCTCGTCAAGTCGACTTCTTTCTTCCAATACTTTACACATTCTACGATTGAAAAGGAGATGTTAAACTTCGTTGAAAAGAATGAGTGATTCAATTATATATGATGGAAAATTGTGCATTTCAGAGAAGCATAACCCCAAGTGAAAAATTATACATCATCTTTATGTAAAGCAGCTCGACAGCAAAGTGGGTATATAAGAACTGCATTTTTCTTCAACTTATGTATCCTCCTTCTTTATCAAATCGCACTCTACACAAGTTTCTCCTGGGAAATCTGTGTGTAGGTATATATTAGGATACAGAGGGAACAATTTATAATAATTTCCAATTTTCACGAAATAGAAGTATCACATAGAATCATCTTTGCGAAAGTTGTTAGTGAAACAAAGTAAGCTTTCCGAAAGGATGCGTTCTATGTTTTTAATATTTTGAAAGTCAGCTAATTTGTTTATCATATGATTAACCTGTTATTTAATTTGTAATTATATAAAAAATATATTCATTATTTTAACAATTCTGTTTCATTTACAATTGAAATATGTGAATCTCTGTGCAACAATTAAAGTTTTTAATAATATTTTACACCGGAGGTCACAATTTTATCATGAGGTAACATGTATTTAATTTTTTTTTCACCCCGTAAATTAATATAAAGAATAGTAATAGTATTGAGATAGTGTTTCACCATCAGATAACGGATACCTCTTTGCGTCGTCAGCAAGTTCGGAAGCGTGTACTAATTTCTGTTGAGCTGTGAGACGTAATTCCTCCTTTTTCGATAAACTTGCTTCGATTTCTTGTACTCTCTTTGTTAACATAGTTCGATCCTGCTCCGCCTACCATTATAAGTTATTTTCCATTAGAGTGTTCTGAATAGTAAGAAGATTACTTTCGTCTTAATTCTTAGCAAATGTGCAAATTCGTGACACTTTATGAAATTGGAATATTCATCGTTTCTTTTTTGCTTCTGACATAAATAGTCGGAACAAATAGAAAACAAGATTCCAAATTTACTTTGATATCTGCAGTTACTCGTGGTACTAAAATTACTTTCTTAAAACTGTCCAGTGTTTTAATGTTCACTACTTTCACTCTCGGCAAAAATAAATCAAGCTATTTTAGGAGAGTATAAATTGTATTTTAGAGAAAAACGTTATAACTTAAAACTTTATTAATCACCGAGCTCACAAACTCCTTCTTCATCTCATAAAAAGAACTAAATTCTTTAATAATTCGCCTGGAATTGCCAAAATCTGTGAAAAGATTACGAAAAGTTTTAAGTGAATTTTTACTTAGTCGTGTCTTTGAGTTACTCAAAACGTCACTTTGGTACATTTACTGAAAATAAAATTGCTACACAACGACTTCCTCAGAAGCGAAGAACCGTATATTGGAAAACAAAGTGTAAAATTAACACGCAAACACTGTTTTAACATTGGTTTCCAATAAACTTAAAAAATTGTTAACATTGAGAACAACTTGGGTACCGCTATGGGTTCAGAAGAAATAGTTAGCAGTCACAGCAAATTGTTTTGTAACAATTTCTTACATTAACACTAAACCTACCATGGAACGGTCAAATGACCTTTTTTACGTGTATTTTAAATCGCTTGGTGACGTCACGGTAGGTTTAGTGTTAAAAAAGCCGTTTCCAATTTTTCGATATGACTTCACTTTTAAAACGGTTTTTTTCGTGAAAAAAAAAAATATTAAAGGATTCTCAAATTGGTTTCCTTGTTTACACGCATTTTCCTACGAATTTCTTGCTCCTTTCTTCACTTTAAATCGATATAAAGGAATTGAACAAAACTTACTTTGCTCCAAGATTTTTCGCACTGCTCCAAATCAGCAGTGGATTGTTCCAAATTAGTTTTAGCGACTTCGTAATCCCGTTCGAGTTGGGTTAATTTTTTTTGAAGATCACGTACTTCATCGTTGAGCATGTCAGCTTTCATGTTTTCCACTTTTGCTTTATTCTCATTAACCTCCACCTTTTCATTCGCGGCGTCCATCTCAATCTTGAGAGCCGCGATTTTCTTTTTGATCGCCTCCATAGTGATTTATTAATTAGGAAATGCGTGCAAGTGTTACAATCTTCCTTTTCCCCCTATGAATAACAAAGTCATGTCATTTTCAGGATAAGAATGAATAAAAAAAATTCTCTTATCCATTTTTCGAACACTTCTACCGTCTCGATATTTAATTTTATATTCGTGCAAGGTCCGAGATGTGAAAAAAATTTTGAAAATTCTTAAAATTGTGACGGTTTAACTTTAAAATAACTAATTACTTATGATATTTTACTGTTTTGGCCATTTCTAGTGCGTACGATATCAAATTTGCTACGTTTCGGCGTAAGAAGAAAACTTTGCTATGTGACACCTGTTGTGATAACGTTGTCGGAGAAAATTCTACCGTTACCTTAATTTACCTGTTCAATAAAGTAAAATTTTGTCTCTGCATTTCTCCGAGAACCCCATGAATTTCGTATCATACCTAAATCTAACTAATTTTCATTTTCCTTCAAGAAATGCTTCGATTGCGTGAAAACGTATTTTTAATTTTCTTCCATTTTAAATTCTTTGACCAAAACAGTGAAATTTCAATCAAAAGTCTCAATCAGCTCGGTCTTATCGCGTCATCCAAAATTAAATTGCAAAAACTCTTCGTTTTTACTTAAAAAAAAAACCACTTGTTACTCCAAAAATCCAATTTCACATAAGCAGCTTGCAACCAAAATCTCACGATCCTTTGCACAGTCCGCGGTAGGTTTTCGTATAATAACGTTAAATGATCTCTACGTTGTAGGAAGCAGCAAAATGTTGAATGCGCTACATAAGTAAAAGCGTCCACAAATCTTAGGTGAACATTCTTAATCGACGATACTTAAAGATATGTCATGTTTAATTAAAGAAATGTCACGATCATACGCGCGTTAATCGACGCCAAAATTAATCGCATGTCATTCCGCGTTGCTGCGTGCTTGCAGCACCGAACCACTTGCCTAGACAGACACGGTAAATCTTAGAGCGTTACTAATAAATTTAGATCTCAAAGCGCATCCATGGTGAAGAATGGAAAATAAAATTGACTGTCAATAATAATGCACGATTCGACGATAATTGTTTTACAATCCCTCTTTCTCTTCCTTTGGCTGACAAAAAGCACGCTTTTGTTAATTTTATTACCGGAAGTAGAGCGAGCAGACGAAAAGAAATTATACGATTTTCAAATAGTGGCAATTCATTTTGTGAATAACATAATAAAATTTGCCAGAAAATTCCAAGAGGTATAAAAAGGGGGTACGGAACGGAACGCACTCACTTTCGTCGAAGCTGTGATTCTCGGGGAGAATGTACCACACCGGATGCCTTCGAAAGCTAAGCTAAAATAAAACTAAACTGCTCTGAGCGAACCCCTTCGAACGTTTCGATCCGATTCTAATTCTATAATTGCTTAGTGGCTCTGGCTATCGTCCCGAACTCGTCCCGTCCCGTCCCGATTTTACCTTGGCTCTTTACTGGTCAAATCCCGTCACCATACTACTCTTGTGCTCCACTGTGTGTATGAACTGCCCACGAAATGCGATCTCCACCACCCCATTCTATTCTTATCAGATACAAAAGAATCAATATGTCCATTGTTCCTGTTTCTTCGCCCAATAGTCGATTTCTTATCCGATACTTTTACCTACCATGGATCCTTCTGTTGCTCTTTCATTGCTTGCTTGTTGTTGTTGTTGTTGCTGTTGTTATTGCAGTTCATCCGCTAACGATGACGATCCGGAAGATCGTATGGCTGAAAAACGAAAAGATTCATACTATCGCATTCGAGACAATTTTGAAGAATATTTTTCTAGAATATTTTGAACATTTTCAATAAACTAATTTATGCGAATCTTTTGTGGAATTCTTTGTTTATTAATCGGTATGTAAACTGCTAAGGAAAAATAGAATAGACTTTGTTTTTTGTTGTAGAAAAATTTGCACGGTAAAATTGTATTTATTTGGGACACTGGCTCATGTAACTGAAGTATCTTGATTTGGTTACTTAAGTAATTTAAATTAAGTTGCTGCCCCGAAATAGCCGTCATATTTTTGTTATGGCACCGAACAAAAAAAAACAAAAAAGTTAGCAGTTTAATTTTTTCCTACTTTTGTCGTTACTTTCCTCGAAAGGATATGGTACAGGAACGTTCTCCAGTATTTCAACCCTCTTGCAGAATTTATCGCAACTTTTAATCCCCGTTGCTGGAATTACTGCGCAGCGTAGCGTGTATTTAGTTCACTGTCTTGAGAGACTTCATTTAACTATTGTAAAACTAAATCAACGTAACTGCGCCTATATTGGACGAAGTTGAAGTAGAATTATTCCACTATTTCACAAAATTTCTTTGACCCAACGTGTCCACGCTCCATAAACCAAGTATAGAGATTAGTGAGAGCACTAGTGACTTAAAAAATTCGTTTTACCAATTACTTTTCGTCACTTATACTGTTACTCTCCCTTTAGTAAACGGAACCTTCAAAGTTTTAGCTGGCATAATTTTTTTTTCCGTTGGTTTGCTGAACAAAAATCTGAACTCAATTTTGTCAAAATAACAACGATGACGTTACGAAAAATGAGAAATTAACAATTAGCACGATAAGACTAATTTTTCAAGGAACTCTCAAACAAAACCCTTCGTTGCAAATAGAAAAATTATAGGAAAAGTTTCATGCCGCATTAATAAGATTTTTATACACTTGGCGTAATAAAAACCAGTAACACAAAGTAATGAAAATAAAAAATACAAAGATCGTGCAATTGAGTATACAGATAAATGTGGAGCTTCTAATTATACTGCGAATTCTGTGTATTTAGTTGATTCGACTGAAATTATTTAGAACGAAATCCAACCTCTACTCATTCGAATAAACTTGAGTCAACTCAACCAAATACACCAAATACCATGAGCTCTATACCGAGTTACACCACATCTAGCTAATTGTAAGATTCTTACTTGTAGTGACTAAATATTTGTTAACCCACTATGAGGTCATATGAATTTCAAGTCACGTATCCATTATCTTGACATTTTCATTTTTTAATTTATCTCTGTTGCTATTGTGCATGAAAACATTCATTTTTAATTTCTATTCTTTTTTATTTATGCAGGAAAAAAACACTTAAACAAAAATAAGATTTACGGACTGAAACTTGCTTTTTAAGGGGGGAGGGTCAAGTAAAATTAAAAATTTTGGCTTTTTTTTGCTTAGAAAATTAGTTTACCACTTGGAAAATGTACTCCGACTATTTCAGTTAACAATTCTAAGTCGAAGTGTACCTACAGAGTCGTTTAAGTGATGCAGATATACACTTTGAACGCATTTTTCTCGAAACGCAAAATTTCGCGAGCCGTGCAATGCAGCTTAGAGATTTCTCAGCCGATTGCTATGAAATTTTGCACAAAATATTCTCTAAACTATTCTCCTTTGCATCAACCTAAAGGTTTTTATAAAAATTGAAATAAACAATGTTTTTAATAATTTTTTTCTAACAAGATTTTGCGACTTCTTTTTTAACGAGGCGTGGAATTTTTAATTTTTAATTTTTAATTTTTTTTTGTTTCAAATTTCTTCATGCAAAGCATATTACTATACTTTAACGAAAAGTTTATGGATCTTTGATTTCCGATAATTAGAGCGATCTGTGCATTGCACAGCGCATTTTCGAGAAGTCAATTTCAAGCAGCTGCTGTTCAGTAATTTATGAATATTTTTCCATGAAAAAATTTATATAGATTGTTTAGATGCTACAAAATAACAAGTAATTAGTTTTAAATAAATATATGTATATTACGCACTCTTCAAAAATAATTCCAGAAAAAACGGCTGCTTACTTGACCCTCCCCCCTTAAATAGTTTCCGTAATAATGTTTTCTATTTTTCTATTATTAAATTTCTAATCGGAGGCAAATGAAAAATCGAATTACAGGGACTTCACTCGGAATTATTTAAGTTTGATGGCATTAACATTTAATCGATTCTGTTTTCAATACACGGCCAGAATTTTGGTTGGTTGGCATACATCTCTTTAAAGAAATAATTCCCGTAATTAAAGTTCTGCAATTTGTGCAGCCGTGACTCCAACGTATGCGCACAGAAAATAGGAAATGTGATCCCTGGGTTCTGTTTTTATTGCTTTTAAAGCAATAAACACAGGACAACTCGTATGGTTCTTTTCCCTATAATTGTAACATTCTATCCCGGCGACGCGTAATAAAACGTCACAGATGTGTAAAATATACACACGCATATGTCGCTGTTTAATAATTTTCAGTTGTTTTTTTCCTTGTATTATTTATTGCAGCATCGCGCTATCTAATTACGAAAACGATAATGTAATCTTCTTTCTCTCAACGAGACGAGTTTTCATCATACTCTGGTCACGATGAATCGAGCACACAGTGCAGCGTAATGAAAGAATAGTGTTCCATAATATTTGCGTGAAAAAGATCGGGAGACAAAAATTGAAGAGAGCAATGGCTTCGGTGGGATATTTTTATTCTTCTTTTTGCGTTAATTAATACAAGTAATTGCATTCAAAGCGCCGAGAAAATTCACCTTAAATTGAGACATTATTTTTCTTCCTCCGCAGAAGCAGCATTTCAGTGAAAAATTATGGGGTGGATGTTTCAGTACTGAAACCGATCAAGTATTTGATGCGTTTAATGCATCGATTCATATCGACAAGCGGATGTACGCTGAGGATATCCAAGTTTGTGATTCAGACTTTTAATTATGATTGATCCGAGATATATTATATGTGATGAAGGGAAAATACTAGCGTGAGGAAATCTTACTACGTGATTGTAAACGTTTCCCTACCGTAAAGTCTGTCGTAATATTACTCCAGGAATGCAATTTTGACGGAATCAAGGAAATCTTTTTTTTAATGGATTATTAATAGAAATTTCATTAATTTTAATAGTATTAATTTTTGTCCGAGCTATATAATGTTTTAATAGACAGGGCTAGACATTAAAGTGGGACAACCTAAATATCTCTGTCGTTTATGGTTTTATGAAAAAAAAACTTTTAGGGCAAAGTTGCAATTTTGAGGTGCACATCAGATGGTGCGATCAATTTTTTTCAACCTCATTTTGTTAATACGATTTCCAGGCTATCAGTAGTTCTTGAAAATAAATGTATATATTTTTCTGTATTTATCGAGGCTGTTGTTCATCTTCTATAAAAAAAAGTATTAATCTACTTCTGGCAATTCACTTACTGGTTCCGAATTCACATGTCTTGTTCTAAATAATCACTATTCACATTCATGCGATAATAAAATTAAAAAAAAAAATTGGAAATCTCATTTCTAAAAATGATTTTACGCGTAGAATCGATTGCAAGGTTCCGTCGTAACGAAATCCAATTGGAACTAACAAAAAAATCCTATTTATTCTGCATTATATTAATCAAATGTTTTCATATGATAAATTTCAGTCATTCGAGAAAGAAATATCTTGAACCTTAATAAAATCCATGTGTTATGAACCAAAATTGCTCGGTTTAAACGTATAAACATTACAAACGTTAACTTTTTTCGACAATTTACATGAAAAGTGAAAAAATTGCCCAATTGATAAATCTCTAAATTTTAAACTTGCGCAACAATGGTACTTTATCTCTCAAAACACAGGTGCAATTGTGTAGAGATACTATATGCAATGTTCCACTTGCAGTTGTACGTACCGTTTGGATACAATCAAAAATTGTTTATAGTATTTATATAACGAGAAATTGCGCGGTCCAAAGTTTTTCTCACTCGACCCTTTTCTCTGGTAAATACGAATATTCTCTATAAATGAAACGAAAGAATGATAAAAGCGGTGGGTAAAAGTGGATATTACATATAATTTTCCTCTGCTGTCAGTTCCTATATAAAAAATTAAATCATAACAAAAACGTTCTTACTCGTCTTATGAAAACAGGGAAGCATCGCTTACGCAAGAGCTTTGGGTGAAGCAAATTTATTAACACAAACTGAAGTAGAAACCATCAGGAACGGCTTGGAAAAGGTAATTTTATATGAATGAAAAATTTCACATACTGACAGAAAAATTCATGCAAAAATGAAGTGATATTCATACAAATACGGTTGGCATAATCCTTTCAGTGACTATGTGCTAGCGATGTTTTGAAATGCAGCTGCTTTGCAAAGATAGTCAGTTCCATTTTTAAAATTAAAGTTGTCAGAATTTTAAAAAAAACCCAAGAAAAATGTAGAAAGAAGTTTAATATTCTTTTCTAAGATTATACGTAAATTGTAAATTTATTTAACTTTTCTCAACTGTAGATCCAAAAATTTTCAAAGAGAATTTATAAGGTTACTCCATTGTTGCACTGCCAATGAAAAAAAAATTTAATAATTTTAACTATAGTAAAAAGTTGGAAATTCATTATTCTTTAAGTGTGGATTCCGGTGTAACAGGTTCAAAAAATTAAATTTCTTTTCTTTGCATTAATCAAAAGTACAATGTTTCAAGAATGTGTTCCAAAAGTAGTATCGCAATTAAGATTGAAGCTGTAAGTATCGTAAAACTTCGCGAAAGAGTTTAAACGCTATTATCTCGAAACTACGTTTTTCAAATCGGTGTCTAGGATAGCGCAAAAACTAATCAATCGATCAACTTCAGAGAAGGCTTAATCCAATCAATATACATTTCTCCTGGGATTATACCAACAATTTAAATAGAATTATTTAATTTAATATTATTTAACGACATTTTTAATGGCAATATGTAATCAATTTTTGTGTCAAAAAATTCATTTTTTCTTCAAAACCCTAGGACTTTTTTGATTCTTCATGTTTTCTTTTGGCAAGTGGTATAACCCCAGCATAAACTATCTACCTTTAAGAAAATTTTTCATTTTTAGTTATCGGATGCTTGTAACAGGTACTATACTAGACACCAACAATCCGGAAGTGTTTACCAGGATTATGAATACTAAATAAATAATACAGAAAATGACAAGAAAAAATTTTTATTTCAATATTTCATGGATGCTTCTTCATATCCCAAAAGAGATTATTTCGGAATTATTAATAGTTTTCCAAGAAAAATTCATGAAAATCACCTATTTTTAAAGCTATTACACCGGAATCCCCCTTAAGCAAATAATTTTATAACTGTTAAAGCGATAATATAGTATCTTATTTTAATAGCCTATTGTTCTTAAAATTAACTCAAAATAGTAGCTAATTAACAGTTAGTGGCAGGTACTAAATAATCAGATTCAATTCTCTGAATTAAATCTTTTTCATCCCACGAATTCACGATTTTTTCCTTTGATTAAATTTTTGTAAAACGAAATCAAGTTTTATCAGATAAATTTCATTGGATTCAGATGATCGAATGACGGATTTATCATAAATTGGTACCTTTTTGTTGAATACATTTTTCTTGGAACAATAAATTATGGTAAAGATAAAGGTACTAATTTGAATTCCCTCAAATGGAGAATTATTTTCTCTCATTGTCAGTGGAACAGTTCAAAATAATTCTACAATGGCATTTACGGACAAAAAGTATATTTTCTCGAAATCGAAATATTCTATTAAAAAAATTCCTAATATCTGGGTACAAGAAAACTAGTAAATTTTTCAAAATTCCTGGGATCAACAAGCACCTACAAAAATATACAATATCGCTTGTTAAGAGCCTGATTACGTTTCTCCAACTCTTCTGACGTAAACGTAGCGAAACGAATCGCAGCGTAACAGCCAAAAATTCGGTCCATACCGCTTTTGAAGCTTGAATCCTCTTTGCCAGTCACAGATTTGAGCTGAAAAGCTAGAGATAATAGTATAGCTGCAAAAATAGTATAAAGGGAGATCTATGCTCGAATTCGGCTTATTATACTTCCGGCCTTAGCAAATCGATTTATCTGTAATTTTTACCTTTTGTTAGATTCGCTCTGAATGGGATGAAAATCGGTTTGAATTAGTTGCCGAAGATGAAGATATCCACACAGCTAATGAAAGAAGACTTACGGTGAGTGCGTATACATTCTTTTGCAGGAACTATTGTATCAGTCCCTAATATTTTGTACCCTAAAAAAAAGCAATAATTTCTGCGTTCCAGCAATTAATTGGCGACCCAGCTCGAAAATTGCATACGGGGAGAAGTCGTAATGATCAAAATGTCGTGGACTCGAAACTTTGGTTGCGAAAATCTATTATTCAGCTGAAACTGGCTTTAGTAGAATTCGTAAAGGTAATGAAATACAAGTACGAAATTATGAACTGAATATTTCTTGGGCCAGTATTGGAAATCCCAAATTCGTATGAGGGAAATAAAAATAAAGGGAAAATAATTAATATTCTTCGATAATTTCAAACATCTTCAAAATGAGGGAAACACCGTTTTTGTCTTGTAAGAAATTTAAAGGAGCAAATTGTAACGTTGCTTGAAGGTACTCGTAAATCGTTCGGAGAAAGAAATTGATGTTTTGATGCCCGGATATACGCATCTACAGCGTGCTCAACCAGTTCGATGGAGTCACTGGCTGTTAAGGTTCAGATCATTTATTTTTCGATATTTAATATATATTGTTACTTTCAATTTTGGCTTATTTAAAAAAAATATCCAATTTATTAGTAATAAATTACAAGCTAATAAACTCGTTCAATTTTGAAATGTTAGTAAAACATACATATTTAATTTTCCCTTAAGGGGTTAGGCCACTCTGAGGTTTTCGAAAAATCGATTTTTTTTGGACTTAAATGGTCCCTTGGTATCTCAACAATGATGTTCCAAAAGATTATGGCCGGGACAAATCTCAAAGTACTCGATTTTCGAATTTTAGTTCACCGCCCGGTCCGCAGAGAGCTACTGCTCAAAACTTCAAACGCGTATATCTCGAAACTACATTTTTCAAAATTGCCGGAAACAGAACTCGGACAATTTTCAACCGATTAACTTGAAATTTTAAATATATTTATAAAATTACATTATCCATAAAAATACATATCACTTTTTTTCATATTGCATAGTTCATTTGTTATTAATAATTTTTTGACGATTTTTATGACAATGTTTTTCAGAAGTGCACCATTTTGTAAAAAATCAATATATCAAAAAAGTGACTCTTCAAAAAAATTAGTGTATACAGTCGATGATATGTATAATAAACACCCTTTTCGTAATTGCGATTTATTTTATAGTTTGTCTAAAAAAAATCCCAAAAAGCCTATTTTTTCGGCATCTAGAGTGGCCTAACCCTTTAATTTGGAACAAATTATGTACTAATCAGGATGTGAGAAATTCAATCGAGATAATAGTTTTTGTTTCTTAACGTAAATAATCCCTTTCCAAAGTTTGGCTTTTTGAAATTCAACGACGTAATAATTTTACTTATTATTCCGCCATTAGTCACGCCTGGAGCTTGAAAGCCGATATCGAAAGATTATTACAAATCCATGAAAGACTTCAAACAATGCCTTTAGGAAGTGGAGCATTAGCAGGAAATCCATTCAATATCAATAGGGCAAAAATGGCAAATGACCTTAAGTTTGAAGATGTTACTTATAACAGTATGCACGCTGTAGCCGATAGAGATTTTGTAGGTATGTCGCAGAAATTCTCTTTATAACAAAAAAATCATGAAATCACATTCCACAAAACTCATGAATAGAAAATCATTCATAAAAGAATCATACATTTTGCTAAACATAAAAAAATGTTGAATATTAATGAGCAGGGAATTCAAGATGTTAGATTTTAATAATGTGTCCACCAGTTCAGTTGAAATTGTAAATTGGGGCGATAGGCATTCACGATTTAATTCAAATTGGAACATTAAAGCTAATTTTTTAACTTTAAATTATAGTACAATTCATTTCCTGATCGTGTCGAAATATTAAAAGTACCATGTAGGTCTTTTGAGATTGTTCAAAATTTGTCTGCGTACGCGATAGCTGCCTTTTATAATGCAAATTTCAATTTTATGTATATTACGTTTAAAAGCGGAGTTTCTGTTTTGGAGTTCCCTAACTTCGACACACCTCAGCCGACTCGCGGAAGACCTGATTATTTATGGAAGTTCGGAATTTGGGTTTATTACATTATCCGATAGATACTCCACAGGAAGCAGTTTAATGCCACAAAAACGAAATCCTGATAGTATGGAACTGTTGCGTGGAAAAACTGGAACAATTCTTGGAAGGGTAATTTTTTTTATGTTCCTTCACCATAAACCAACAATTCCTAAAACTTATTTTTACAGATGATTAAATTTTGTCTTATTCAATTTATCTTTCCCAAATATTTCAAGTTGCGCACTCTCTTAAGGGGGTATTCTAATCTAGAGGCACGAATTTCGGTCACTTTTTCGAGCTCTGTAAAAATAAAACAAAGAATATTTTTAGTATCCATTTTTTTATAATTCGTTTATTGATACTTTAAGAATACATGAAAAATTAAATGAAAAAAAAATTCAAAATTTAAGAAGTTACGAGCTGGCAAAGTGGGGGGTCCAAAAAAAAGAGTGTTCTGGCGTACAAGGTTTAACCCTTCTGGTTATCTGACAATGAAACAAAAAAGTCCAACGGATTCTTAATTAGTAAAGATCTCGCTATGGGCTCACCCATGGATAAGTAAAAAAAAAATTTGTTTACAAAATGGCGGCCGTTTTTTCAAATCAAACAATTTCGAAAGTTTTTTCAAACGGCCTCCATTTTGTGAATAAATTTTGTTTAAACGTTTCAGCAATGATTCTTTCACTAGTGTTAAAGAATTTGTTACAAGTTAATGGTCTGCATATATTATTTGCAAATGACAAAATCAAGGGTCTCAAATTAAACGTACGGGAAATAATATATGGTTGTTACAAATTCCACTGAATTCTGGTTCCTATGTACTATTTTTGCCAGTGTAACTAGTGACCGCCCATAATTTTTTGTTTTTTCATTTCCAACTTTTAGTGTATGGGCTTTATGGCAACTTTAAAAGGAATCCCATCAACCTACAATAAAGACTTACAGGAAGATAAAGAAGCAATGTTTGACACATTTGATATGTTACTTCCAATGATCCGCATAGGAAGCGGTACCGTTGAAAGCTTGAAATTAAATGTTGCCAATTGTTTTTCCGCTTTGTCTTATAATATGTTGGCAACTGATATTGCTTATTACCTTGTAAGAAAGCAGGTAAGACATTTAGTCCAATCGAAGATGATGAAAGTGCCATTATTGTAACTGTAAAAATCTTGTAAATTTCTATTTTTTTGGTTTCGAATCTGTTCAGAAGTAATTTAAGCCGTTAATTATTGTGGGAAATTGAGGAAGTTTCCTAATAATTAAAATATCATGTTAATCTAATATAATTCGGAAAAATTGTACCTTCAGACTGACGCTTGGCCATTTTAGGGACCCAGATATTGATGAGACCTTCTTCCTAGTAGTTTTCCAATGTGTACAAGATTTTTTCAAAAACCTACGACTTTTTTACAGAAAGAAAACGTTGCAATCCAGAAGTTTTATCAATACACAAATTATTTATTAGTTTGTTAATCAATTGATTATATTATCTTCACTCTAATGGTCAGTCTACTTTAAATTTTTTCGAAATTTCAAATTCGCTAAGGGAATGTTTGTTGTAACACTTTAAAGACATTCTTTACCTTCTTATGTCACAGGTGTGAATTTGTACTTTTAAAATTAGACTCGCTGTTAGATTTTGCTTAACCGGCTCAAGACAGGCGTACTATTTATTTCAGGCTGTAAATTTTGATATACATCACGATCCACTTCCGATTATGTATTCAAATATTAATTTTTAACTATTAACTAGGTAATAATTTCTTATTTATTGTTAAATCAAAATTGGAGTGAATAAATTCTTCTTAGATAGGAATCTAAATTCAAATAGAAAAAACGGAATGTCGGGTTACGTGTTATTGATGATTTTGAAGTTAATGAAACAAACAAATTTTTTATACAATCTAAAATTACTACTTTCGGTATACACTTTTCCTTAAGGGAGAACACCACTGTGACGTAGCGTTTTCAAGTGCTTTATTCGGTATTTTTTTTTGAGGAATTGATTTGGTCAAGGGAAAATAAACTTTTAGGCTATATTGGACACATATTAAGGTATAAAAAACAATTTTTTTATTTAAAAAAAATACAAAATGGCGGCGTGACAGTAACTTGAATATAAGTGATTTTTACTAGAGTTGCTCCACTGCAAGCACTAGAAGTGTCTAAAATTTGTTCGTGGAACAAAAAATGTAATATTTTCATGAAATATATTAGTCTTAGCGTGGAAGTACTTGAGGAAATTAAAAAATTTTTAAAAATAAAAAATAGAGACAAGTTTGAAAAAAAAGTTTCATTTTTTACCAAAAATTTTCGTATAAAAAGTTGAATAACTTTTTAAATTTTCAATAAATCGAAAAAAACTCAGGTACTTCTCTTAGAAATCTATCTAATAAGCTACAGTTAAAATTTCAAGTCGATTCAACAAAAATTGATTGAGTTCTACTGCTTGCAGATTTCCAAAATACCATTTTGAGATAATCGCGTTTAAAGTTTTCGGTATCAATAACTTCTCAATAAAAACTTCTTAAAAAAATGCTTGAAACCCACCTAAAAAAATTTGTTTCGGCTATAAACGAATTTGCATCATATTTTTGAGGGTTGATAGGATTTTTTTAAGTGAAATAAAAAAAATCGATTTTTTCAAAATTTCACAGTGGTGTTCTCCCTTAAGGGGTTAGTCGCAGTCAGGAAGTTGAAAAAGGACATTTCTTGTGTTGTTTTAGGTATTAAATAATAATTTTTATCAATGAAATTTAAATACAATATGAAGTATATCTTTAAGAACTATAAACAAATTTTTGTTTTAAAAAAAGTTAATTTATTTCGTCATAACAGTCGATGGCGTGGGCGGCCATTTGAAAATATTGGTTTGCGGCGAGTAAAATTTCGCGAAACTGGTTTACCTGGAAACAAAAATGAAGGTAGATTTAGAAAATGTATTAGACTAACGGGTACCTGATCGAAGAGTTCCGATTTTGAAAAAAAATTGATAAAAAACAAAATGGCGCCCATTTGAAGTTAAAGTTCAATTTTCACTATAAAATTAAGCGATTATATAAGGAATAAAAAGAAAAGTATATCAGAAAATAAAAAATCCTTCGATCAGGGACCCCGCAATTATGTATGAAAGAAGTCCTTAAAATATGAAAATAATCTGCTGAGCTGTTTTTTTATAATTTTGCTCACCGACTTGAAAAACTTTGTTTTGAGAAAAACGTTTTTAAAGTTTAGAGTTCAAATTATATTGAGTTACAATTTTTTTTTCATAACTTACACTGAGTCGTCTATTCCAGGGCCATAAAAATCACCTTCTGCTGAAGTAGACGCTTCGAAAATATTAATTTTTCTAAATCGAAAATTTCAAAGTATTAACCCCTTAACAAATCCTGTTCCGGCAGGATTTACATGTGTAATACTGAACGGCGAAAAATAAATTAAGAAATAGAATAGATCCTCAAATTATGACATGTTTGAAAATTGACCCAAATTGAATCGCAGGGTTCGTCCACCTTTTTTAAAGATAAAGTTTTTAGGAAAATTATTGTGATAGTTATAGAGAATATTAGATACTATAACCATCCTTAGTACCTATAAGATATATTTCCTTCTAGATTCCATTCAGGAAGGCACATAGTCTTGCTGGAAAAGTCGTAGCGTTAGCTGAAAATGAAGGCGTAGAATTGCAAAACTTGACACTACAGCAAATGCAATCTGTGAGGTAATATATAAAAAGAAAGATTTTTATGGTAAAATTTCATACATTTTTATCCAAGTATTAAATGAACTACTTTCAAGGACTTCGAAAGTTTGAAGTATGCTTAAGTACCTTCAACGCTGAATACTTATTACTTGGGATCCACTCATAGTAGAAAGATCAGCAAAAAATGAAATTACAGAGTTTGTAATTAATTAGAAAACTTGAGTACCATCTTCTACTTCCAACTTTCAATACACCTTACTATTCTTTCCGACTTTTCGAGAACTCCAATATATATTTCGAAAATGCGTCTTTAACAGACCAACAAATAACACACCAAAAGAGAGTCCTTAATTAAAGAAAAAAATTAAAGTTTCGAATGTAAAAATTGACGCGTAGAATCCATTTCAAAGATTTATTTTGACAAAATCCTTGCGGAAGTTGGTGAAAAGTAGGTTTTTTTGCGCAAAAACCGTATTTCTGATGAGATTTCGAGAATTTTAATAACCGAATTGAATTCCTCCGAAAAAATACATCGGATAAGGGTCTTTCCAATATCGCCGAAAATTGTTTCTAAAAGTCGAAATTTTGGGCATACATACTCCGTCTCCCTAAAATGGGGTAAAAATTAAAGTTTCAAAAATAGGGTTGGACACGTTTCTAGGCGTAATTTGATGCTTAAAATCAATTTCAAAAGTCTGTATTAATACATACAAATGTAAGCCAAAATCCGTAAGATGATATTTTCAATGTCTTATCAGGTCATTGACAACGTATCGTGATAATTACTGGTTAGAAATCTTTTTTGATAGTTTACAATTTACGCAAAAAGCGATTTTTAAAAAACGCTATTTATTATTGGGTTGGTGCATAATTGTCAGACGTTTTTAACGCCTAATAATATCGTTTAAAAACGCCTGATAATTATGCACCAACCCAATAATTAAAAGGTGATACTTAAAGTGGTACTTACATTTTTGTATTATGACACATAGATAGAAGATATATTTCAACGATGTTTTTGAAAATTAGAAATATTTTCTCAACGTATTTGAAATATTTCTCCGATATTTCTGCAGTATAAGTATTATTATTAGGATTGGTAAGAGCCTTTGATTTAATAGTAATTAATGAAAAAACAATTAGAGGTCAAGAACATTAGTACTATTCCTGAGATAAATTCGAAGTCACCATTTTAAAAATTTCAAATGCAATTAAAGAAAATTCTTTTTACTTTATAATCGATGAAAAAATAAAATAAGAAAAAAAACTGAGGTTTTATATTATCTTACCTATACTTGTTAAATAAATGACATTTTTGCTAATAATTTATCAGCATTATAGTAATTAGAATAAAAATATAAGAATAACATTCATTTCAGTCGTTTGTTTTTGTTATAGTTCAAAATTTTCTGAAGACGTGAAAGAAATTTGGAACTTCGGGAACAGCGTTGAACAATACGATGTTATCGGCGGTACAAGCTTATCTTCGATACATAAACAAATAAGTAATTTACAAAGTTGGTTGTCCACCATTGAAAATATCCAAGGATGAGTACTTGTGATACTTTTACATCTGGACAGTGTACATTTAAACGCAATATTCACCATTCTGTTTTTGAGTGATAGTCGTTAAAATTTGGCAAGAATATGTATCAATACGGGGAAAGGTTCACTATAAAGTTCAGCGATGTCAATAGATTTGTAAGCTATATTTTTCTTCAAGAAGGCCGATGATATGTAAAAATACATATATTATCTATATACAATACTTTTATAATATTAGAGGTGCAGCAACCAAGATATACACATATTTTACATATTGTATATGCACTTTTTTAAGGACGCATAAAAAGGTTTTATCTTTAGTTCATTTTCGTAAATGATTATATATCCCTCTTTTTGTTCACTTATTCTCTTTAAACTTTGTAAAATAATATACAATTGGTAACGAGTTGTTTTTCATTTACAGTTTGAATCGACATCTCGAGCTCAATTATCTCGAATGATATCATCCTTTCCGGGTGAAATACAGCGCTATGCAAATTTTCCTCTATACTCTAGAATTTAGTATCCACACAGCAAAGTTCGTCAAATCTTTGTCAAAGTCTTTTTAACATGTAAATTCCAAGTTGTTTAAAGCTGGGTACGAAATTCCCGATTTTAATGTATCTCTTAGAAGAAAATTCGCACATCACCTGTTTCAGTTTCAACCATTAAACGCGTCACCCCTATTAACACATTTTTTTTTCGTATGCTTCTTTTGACTCTTTTGAGAGCGTCTTGTGGAATAACAAACATCTCAGAACAATTTTAACACGCCGCAGCGAGATACTTTTCTAATATTCCAAAAATTTCTAAGAACAGACATTTTTTTTGCACACCTCGGTTACAAAATGTTTCGGAATCGGTAAAAATTCATACAAATCTGAATGGAGTCCATTGAATTGTGTACGTCTAATTGTACTTTTATTCACTTTTCGTTCTCAAAACCTATGTACATTTTTATTTTGTGAAAAGACACTTTGAATACGTGTGAGAACTGTGTTCTTAACAGGAGTTCTTAGTACGTTTCAACGATACTACTTGAATGTCCCGAAAGAAATTTCAGACAACGTTGACAAATTTTACGTAATTTGTGAGTTAGGAAATTTGGTATATCCACTGCTCGTTTCATGTATAAAAATGAAACTTAAGAGACACTTATCGTCTTAAGTCATTAAAATGTGTTATTTCTGCTGCGTAAAAGTGTCTTAGACACCACAAATGCGCTTTAGTAATCTCTATACAAAGTATGTGATGTTTTGGAGACTTCCCAAAAGGGAAGGGCTGACATAAATATTTGAAAGGAGTTGCGAATACATTTTTAGAGTGTCTTCGATACACCGTAGAGTCATTTTTATGACATATTTTCATGTGCTGTTCGAAAACACGTTTTTGTTATACTTAATGAATAAAGAGAACAGATTTCCGGAAATCGGAAAGATATCGTTCGAAAACAAGAAAAAAAAACGTGTTTCGTTCAACGCTAAGGTTTTCAGATTGACCCTTGGCACATCTTATTGATACTGATATCATTCTGATAAATGATATAGTGGTAACAGGGGTGTCTTGTTAACGGTTACACAAATGTTCGATAATTTTGCTGAAGAATGCCTGCACAAAATACAATAATATTGTTGGTAACAGAATGAAGTTATTCCGCGAGATTTCAACATTAATTCTGTAATCAAGTAAATCATCTGTTAGTAATTTTATCTTAATTCTACTTACAATTAGATTCTCGTCATGCACGTGACGTCAAACATTTGCAAGAATTAATCTTGTTGGTCTTCCAAATTTGTGTACTCGTAACGAAGAATCCAACGTGTATGTAACTCTTTTTTCATTGATCTTCAATTTATAAAGTTATACATTTATAAGAAAAGGTTTATAAGGTATGCAGATACTGTGAAGTTACAACAACGAAAGTTAAGACGAACTTCGGGTGGTTTACCCGCTGTTCGCGTATCGTTTGGTTAAGATAGTATGGAGATTGAACAACGGAAATATTAACAATATTAGCATGACTTTTTTTTTTTCATTTCTGTCTCTAATTTTCAGTCGAGATGGCTAAATTGGTATTTCTTTTATAATTGTAAGTCGGTAGTTGGGTACAAATTCTGATGTTGATAGCGAAAGATTGAATTATCATCTCCATAAGAGTAATTAAAATTTGGAGTGTTTCGTTTTACTTCCCAAAGAATTTTGCAAAATTAAACGCTCTTCAATTGCATCGTTCCCGAGTGTTTTGAGAGTTTAATTATTTTTCACTTTAAAAGCTTTCGTTGAAAATACGTACAGCGTTCCTGTAAAAAGCCTTTCATTAATGGCACTCCGAAAAGATGTATACCTATTTGATAATTACACCCTCAATTAAGTTTCTACGAAACAAAGAGAAGATAAGGAGCGGAAAATATCCTTAAGAACTGTTGAAAAGCAAATACTGCTACAAAATTATATGAAAGAAGTTTTTAAGATGCTACAATGACCTCTTCGTTTTGAAAAAAATATCTCGCAGATGACTTTTAGACGTTACAATCGTCTAAAAAAGAGTTGGTAAAAGAAAGTTTCAAGATGGACGATGAAAGCGTTTAAAGTTTCTAAAGGCGTCGTCAAGACCTCTTGAAACGGTTAAAACGAAATTTCTATTCCTTTGAAAGACAAGTTTCATACTAGCTTCTTTTGAAATAATTTCGCACTCCTTTTATCTGCTCCGTAGGTTACAAAAATAAATAATATTCCAAATTTTAATTACATGTTATAGAAGAAAAGAAATGCAATTGAATTAAATTCAATCTGGTTAAAAGTTTGAAAATTCTTTTCTGCTGTTCTCGATCGATCAACTTTTTCCTCACTTCTTTGATGGAAGTGAATATAGCAGACATTAATCTTCTAAAAGAGTAACGTGACAAATAACTTTTTCAAAATATTGATTATTAATATCTCTACCCAAAATCTACTTAACATTTACTAATAAAGTCATTGTATTTTTTTATTAATTATAATGTATACATATACCGCAATCTTCAAGGCACTCCAGATTTATGTTACATCTATATTTTACAATTGTCTCTGTGTCGTCTTAGGGTATACGAGGTACTCTTATTTTTTTTTAATCAAAAATAAAATTATGAATGATAGTAGTTCCGCTTTAGTTTCTTTTACTAAATTTCAATTTACTCTTAAATTTTCTTAGTTACCTCTTTCACCATTGTGTTATTAGTTCATGAAAAAATTCCCCTTTAGTTTTATTTTTATGAAACTGAAAATTACTAAATTCCCTGGAAAAAAATACCAATGTCAGGTTAATCTGTTCCTCCTGAAATCTAATTTTCTTTTTGAAAAATCTTTAAACAGATGTAGTTAGAAGTTTTTCAAAACATGTCATCAAATAGAGGAAAGTTTGTTGAAGCAACGTAATTAAGTTGAATTATCAAAATAATATTTTTGGAGAAATTATCTTGATACTTTGAAGTCCTTATATATTATTGGTCTGAATTTTTTTTCTATTACAATCAATAAGTAAAGTTATAAAATACTTCTTAAACAATTTGTACCGTCAAGAAATGAGTACAATAAAAAAATAAATCGATTATGAAAGAACGTAGTAATTTCAAGTTTCATTTTTTTCCTTCTCTTTCCTCTCCTTATCGGAGAAGAATTATTAACAGCAAATTACAAAATAAAACTGGTAAAATTGATATAGTAGACTGGTAACGAT
Organism: Gasteruption jaculator; assembly: GCA_949825005.1. Lineage (NCBI taxonomy): Eukaryota > Metazoa > Arthropoda > Insecta > Hymenoptera > Gasteruptiidae > Gasteruption > Gasteruption jaculator. The sequence continues at coordinate 4,623,625 of OX463769.1, read as the reverse complement.
TGGTGCCATAATACATATTTTCTCAAATATTGCAATGAATTTTGACAAGAAATATAAATAATTAAATTTTACGATTCGCTTTTGTATTTTAAACCTTTTTGATAACTTGACTTCTCAATAAATAACTATATTTTACTGATTTTTCTAATATGAAGTCAAATGTAAAAAAAATTATTTGTAGATAGTCAAATTAGGAAAAATGAATTTCTTTTCTATGTATTTTATTTCAGTAAAGTTATGGGAGCTTCTATTTTTATAAATGTTTAAAAATCAATTTGCAAACGTAGACCAATTCATATACGGTCAAATTACTGTCAATATTCAAAGGCTAATTAAAGAAGTTGTTCATATACAATATCAAATCTATTTGTTGCAATTATTTATCAATGACTTGCATCAAAACCGAATTTTATCAACATCTGGACATAAATTTAGCATATACATTGTGACACTATTCGCATACCTGTAGTCTGATCAGTATAATGTTTAACGGATCTGCAATCTCTGTCAGTCAGAAGAAAGAAAATATTATTACATTCAATATTGTGTTTGTGTAATATTTAATAAAGTTGTTGCACACATTAAAAATTCTCATCACTCTCAATTTTTCTAAAATTACAATTATTTATCTTTCATGAAAGAGGCAGCAGCTCAAAAGGGGATTTCCGGCGGCATTTTTTATATAATGTTAACTGAAATGATCTTTCTGTTCCCTATCAAAAACTCCATAAAGTCCAAAAGCAATTCTATAATATTTATCGGTTTAAATTCGACTGTACTTCGTTTCCTTTCTTTCATATAATTTTTCGAGCACGCTTGTTATATTTCCAGCTACTTTTCAGATATAAATGGTACCTTTTTTCAACGTTAAATATTAAAAATTACGCATTTCCCTCAAATGAAGAGTCCGTTCGTTTGTCGAGTAACGTTTAAATAAAAAATTAACGAGCCTGTAGTATGAGTATATAATTGAATTGTGAAAAGCACCCATTAGTTTATGTAAATTTACCAGAGTATAGTAAGATTTTAACGCAATCATGAGCATCGATTGTTACCACCCGGGTACAATTTGTTACCTACTATCACTCATTCCATCGCTTGGTCTTGCCATGAAGGCATATTGTTGCAGTAACCTCCCTTTTCTTTGCCGTTTCTTCTCTTTTGCTATAATATGATATTCTTTCATAGGCAAAGAACTGGAGAAAATGCCCAATTGTTATCTTCGCAAAAGTATGGGGCAGTGGAAGTATGTAATAAAATGTGATGGTAGGATAACCAAAGAACGCATTATATGGGAAAAAACGCTTTCAAGATTGACGACTATACCCAAGTTATTAGAATTTTAGAAAATTATTGATATACTGTCAATAGCTGAAATTTCAAATTTTGACAAACACTTTATACACAAAAATGTATAAAATGTAATATTTGATCATTTACGTACGATTCTCGCGTTACTTGCAACAACTTTATTAAATATTACGCGACATCTATGTTTCATTTGACAAGAGACGTAAAGTCGGCATTAAAAAAGCAGACTCAGTTATTGTGAAATTCGGATTTACCGTATTTACACAGAAATCCATATACCACTTTTAACTTGTTCATTTTTCATCATTCATCTCTTTTTCTTTTTTTATACAAAATATATATCATGATGGGATAATTTTTTTTGTAAAGTCGTTGCCCGCAATAAACTATCTGCATCATAAACCTTTGGCTTCTCGCTTTAGTAACAGCAAGTTTCACAAGCCTTCGTAAGTTCGCGCTTAAATACAATATGTTACAGAAACACTTATCTATACGAATGCATGTACATCACCGTTGTTTACCTAACAACATTTACGATAAAAATATACATGTCCATGGCATGTACGTAAGTTTCATTAATCGGTTAATGTTTTGAATACATAACATGAATATGTAACAACACCAACCTCAGTCAGCCTTTTGCTGGTACAGTTCTTTTAAAGACTTTAATTCATCGATCAGTGTTTGATTCCTGTTTTCCAATACAGCTACTCGATTTTCTAGACACTTTATGTATTCTTTCTTCTTTCTTCTACACTCCCGCGCAGCTTCTCTAGAAATTCAGAAAGTAAAGAATCGGTTAATTTTCATTTGCGGATTATAAAACAAAACGTTATAAAGTTGAATGACTCTTAATTTTAAAAAAAATTTGTTTAATTGAGTTTCGTGGTAATTAAAATTGTAATTGGGGTAATTTTCATAAACATCAAATTTACAGAAATCTAAAGGAACAATTTAGCAATAATTATCTTGTTAGCTGTAATGAATTTTTAAGATCGTACAACAAATGCACAATTTTAACTGGAATTAAGTGATTGATAGCTCGAACTACTATTAAAAAGTCGTACAAAATTAATATTAATACTACACGGATGACAAACATGAATACTTTTTCTCTTATTTAAGAGAAAATTTTGAAATAATTAGATATTCATATAACGCGTTACCTGTTTTTAAGTAGCCTTAATTCCCTTTTCCTAGCTGCATCTTCAACTACTACACCATGGCCTGTTTGAACTGAAACATTGCCGGAAACTGTATTCTCAAATTAAATGAATTCTTTACTTCCATGTTAACTTGACCGGTAAAGCGGGTGTTTCTCAACAGATTATGATACACTTCAAGAATCAAAAATTTATATTGCACAAACTCCATTAGTAATTGTAACGAATAAAATTGCTTTGAACAAATACAACGCCAGGTAATCAGAAAAATCGATAAGTATATAAATGTAATTTTTGGATTCTTGGTATTCATAACGCAGAACAAAATATTTGATGATTCCAACTTTTGTATATTAGAGAATATCTTGAATTTAAAAAAGATGCTTAATATTTTGCTCATTATTCTGGAAAACTGGTGGTAAAAGTTTCAATTTTCTATAATCCATATTGGAATTTTTCTTACTGGGAAATCGCTATCAAGTATATCCAAACTTCATCCTCACACATCGGCACAAAAAAGTAAGATATTCATTAGAAGATATATTAACACTTTGCCGTCCGCACGACTGATCGGGATTCCTTCGTTTGGCGCCGGTATAAATCTTTATGTACGACACCAAAGTGGTGCCACCGGCGCTCGCCTGATAGTTTTTGCATGGCACCAACGTGGTACCACCGGACGGCATAGTGTTAATAAACCCAACTGTCTTTTATGCTCTTCCGAAGGCAGAACGTAAAAGATACAATACAGTAAGAGAAATGTAGGAAGCTTATAATTATATGAGGAAATATATACAGCGAGACCGACCTGGAACAAAGAATTGTGTGTCTTGACCCTGTGCATACTGTACTATAGCTCCACCTGCAGTTGCTGCATTGCTCATAGTTAACGTATGAAGTCCTGGTACACCTTCCCCTTGAGTCGCTATTTGGATAGTTCCCGCGGGTATTACTGTAAAAGATTTGCATTCACATTTTTTGATTTGTTTAGCATTTTTGAAATTAGATTACACCACCAATTGTACACTTAAGTTAATTATCAAGTACAATGACTAGATGAATTATTTCATGAAACTGGTTATAAAGATACATGTGTTGAAATGGAAATGAAAATATTTGAAGAACAGTAATTTTATTTGTAACTATCTTAAGAGAAATTTCAACTAAGAAGCAAGGATGCCACACCAAGCAAATGTTTCAAGAAAGAGTATAAGAGAAGAAGTTCCTACAGGGATAGGGAAAATATGTAAGAATTTTGTTTAACTCGTTACCACGTTTGCTTAGTTAAAATTTTCAATTGTGTTCCCGGTTCTTTCATGTTAACAAAAGTGAAGGATAATGAAGTGCTCAAAGAATTATGGTAAAGGATAAGAATTTGGATAGAGATTATTGAAGAGAAGGTAAAACCAACCTGTCTGATAATGGAGCGAGTGGGAAGATACTTCACTGTCCACGTTAGAATCACATTCTGAAGAGGATTCTAGGGGGGCCAAGCGACCCTCTGTAACACCGAATCAATCGAAATCCCCCCAAAAAATTAAAATAATGTTCCAATATGCAAATTAACTACATACGCTACGGTAAAAAAATACTAAGCCCATCAAATATAAAGAAAAGGTATTTGTAATTATCATGGGATGGTTTTTGTATGATTTTTCTTTCCTGTAGCAACTGTTATGAAATCGCCTGATTTGTGCAGTCAGATCATACAAAAGGAACATTATATTTTTAATAAATAACATTTTTAAGAACTTCTTCCGTAACTAACAGTCTATGAAAAAAAATAACGAAATTTTCTTTCGATAGTCAAAAAATGTATGAACGGCTTAAAGTTTAATTCTGATCTTTTTCGAATTTTGTAAAAGCTTCGAATGCTCTCTAGTTTAATTATCAGACTTTTCGAAAATGCAGATACATTTTTTTATGATGAAAATTTGAATTTTTGCTTTCACTAACGAACTTCAAATTAAACGTCCCCTAAAACTGCATGTTTTATATTATACTTTATTCAAAATATAGAAATAGCTATCCACTTTTTACCAAACGAAATTGAAATATTTTAAAATATACTTGTTATTTTCAATTTTGTTAGTTAATAAATTTTTTTGCAACTAAAAATCGGGGAAACATTGGAGTCTAATATATTAACGAATATTTGAACAGTAACAAACCCCTAACAATTTCAGAATTCAGTTTCAAGTAAGGGAAGGAATGTTGCTATTAAAAAAGGGTTCTTTTGGTTCTCATACAGGTTATTTTGGTGAAATATTTTGCAAAATCTTTATTGAGTTAACAATATTAAATTAAAAGGTTTTCCAATCCCGTATACTGAAATTTTTATCGATTAACAAATATTATGAATATAATTAATTTTAATTCGGCGAAAACAACCCAAATCAAATTGTTGTAGTATTTATATTATCATAAAGTATTTTCATATGTACTTCTGCTGTTTTTAATCATGGATTGCATCGATTATCTTCTAAGAAATTATAAGTACCCTCTTATAAAATTGTCAAATCCCCTATCACATAAAATCTGAAAAAAGTTACGAAATTCGGCATCTACTATCAAAATAATAAAAACTACAAAAATGAGTTACAGCACTTAATGAAAACCGAGAAACAGAAATCGCACATTGATCAATAAATAAATTAACAACTAATATCCCTGAAGATGTTTGGTCAACTGCAGTAGAAGTATTGGAAAATACAGAAAACTAGGAACATATTATCATTTTTAGGTTTCGTTAAGACATAATGGAGAAGGGGTTGAAAATTTGATCTTCTAATGTTTCAACAACGTTTTCCGTCCATAAATATTACAAACTTTGTAAAAAATTATTAATTCAAGTTTGATTGGCACTTAGGACTTTGAAACACGCGTCATAAAGAAAACGTGACATCGTATATAATTTCATTAAACTAGAAATAAATCTGTAAAAAATAAATTTTATTCAACGAAAAAGTAACGTCGTTTACTCTCTTGGTATGGCATCTCACTTTTAGTTTAAAAAATTCATCCATTGTATTTGTAATGCGATTTATCTACTAGAGATATTGGTCGTTATTTGCAGCAGATTAAAGGATAAAAAAAAGCATTCGATTACTTTAAATGTGTAAATATGTTTCCAAAAACGAAAGCTCATGTATCGTTGCAAACAGAAATTCATGACAATGAATGATGTTTTCTTTAATATTGTATGAACTGACATGCACAATTGTCAACTCATTATAATAATAGTACTGAAAAAACTACTGCGAGATAAACACAGATTAAGCTACACTGAGAAAGAAAAAGGAAAAGCTTTCATAGAACGAAGAAGTAAAAACTAATTTGGAAGGATTCTAAAGAAAAATGAGAGTTACAAGCTTATTTACGAGTATTTTAAATTAATAAATTACGTAATTTGGTATTTTTATATCCATGAATGTTAAAATTTGAAACTCTGAAACTCGTATTTTTTTACATTTAGAATATACAAGCAGTAAAGACACTAAAAAACATTCCAAAGTTTATCTTTGTATATTATGATAGTTTTAGAAAACGAATTTTCTCAAATTGTGTAACCTAAGAAAATTAGATTTTCTTATAAATTAAATTTACTATCCACAATGATTATTTGCTAAAAAATAGGTGAAATATATTCATAAAAAAGGGAATATTACTTTCTGTGCAGCACCACATTTTTTAATGATTTTCATAATATGCAATATAAATAAATGACTTTGTGATTTTTTTATGTGCGTTTAGATAATGAAAATGTGCATCTGAGGGTGTAAATTTAATAAACAGAAATAAATAACACATTTGAAATGTACAAGATTTCCGCTGAGAAGCTTTAAAAAAACTAAAATCAGAGAATTCAGGATCAATACCAGAACTTTTACTTTTAGAAATAAGTTTTATGTTAAAAATAAATTCTAAGCTACAATTCTTTTATTATCTAAGAATGTTTAAGAATGAAACAAGAAATGTTTAAAGCCTCAACAAATAAAATACTCCCTTACCAATAAAAATCAATATGGTTGTTATATATAATATTGGCTCTATAATTTGAGGATATTTCTATTTTTTTTTAACAATAACGCCGGTTAATAGGTAAAAAATACAATTAACATAAATTTAAACAAAATAAAAATCATAAAATTAAAATTAGCTGTGTCGATAAAATCAAGTCTGCCTATCAATTCTCTTATAAATAAAACATAATCGCAATTTCTTTTTTGTTAATACTATTTCATTATGCAAAAAACATTTCCAAAAAATGTTTCCATTATATATTAACGAATGTAATCATATTTGCAATTAAAATTGATGATATTCAGTAAGTCACACAAAAAATATTGTTCCAATTCTGTGCATTTCAAAATTTTTTTATAAAATATCAAACACTTCTCTTGTAAATTTAGTTATTTTGTATTTTTTACTGTAAATGATAAGGAATCTTGCAAAAATTAGCTACTTAATAAAGTGCTATCAAAAATTCTTGAATTATTTCAATAAAAAAAGGATTGTAACCTTTACCTGCGATTTCACTCCCACTCAAATCATTAAGAATTTTTCTGTAGGATGGTCGTCGCGTAATATCTCTTCTTTTCTTTGGAGATTCCTCATCTGAATAACTGTCATCGCTAGCAGTTTCGCCCGTTACAACCTGGAATAACGTCGAAATACTCTGCTTTAAAAAGTTTCGATAATGAAAGTAACATAAAATATTGGAAGCTTTTAAACTCGAAATTGTATTATAACATTATAAGGAATATTATAAATTTATTACAACTTCTAATAAAAATGTAATTATACATTTTTAGGACAAGTTTTGCGAAATTTAATCTTTGTAAAAAAAGTTCTAGTAATCAACTTCAGCAGGTGTTTCTCGTAACTTGTACTTAAATACCTTTCATTCAAAATAGTTACTTAATCTATAAACTTAAATAACTGAAGTTGCTAATTTTAATAGAACAGTGTGTTTCGCGAATTTCCGTAGGTATAATTTTAGACATATTATAAGAGAAAATGTTACTTGAAGGCTAAAAGCAATATTTTAATAAAATATGACTTTATTTCTTCACTTGTACGTATTTACCTCGTGATATTTTTCTGTCTATCGACCACGACGAAATTCTATTTACATATAAAACAAATAGAGGAATACAGAATTTAAGATAAAAGTGATATCATAAATGAAATTTGGACTAGATAAATGATCTAAATGAAGAATGTACTTGTTTATATTAAATTGATTGATTCTCCAAATAGCAAGATAATTAACGAAGCTACGAAATAATCCGTACGGAAAATAAGCAACTTGATCCGAATTCCTACTTGAAGTCATACATTAACCAGTTGAACTCTCAGGGTTTACAGCCCCTAAATTACTTTAAAGGCTCATAATTGTTATTATTGTGAAAAGCAAAGTCTTTACTTAGGTTCAGAATTGTAGCATTGAAATAGATTTGAATTTACTAGAGTTATAATAAATTATAGAACATTATAAAACAATTATTATTAAATAATATCCGGACTTAACCTATTAGCTGCCGCGATTCCCATTTAGGGATTTTGAAATTTTACGTACACCACTCGGTGCCAAAAATATGTTTGGGAAAATCCAGAAAAATTCCAAAATCCCCAAATGGGGATCGTGGCAGTTAATGGGTTAATATTATTCTATACAAGGAATAAAAATATTTCAAATTGTATTTTCCATATATATTATTGTAACACCTTAGTATTATTTTACATAAATTTTGCCTGGGTTAATTAATAAATAACACATCATTTTATTCTATAAAATAAAATAAAATGAATTCACACCCTACGAAAAAATCGGTATTACAAAGACCGAGAAAAATCACCTTCTTCTTCTCAGTAAATGCATTACTTCTGAAAAAAATACATAATTACCTGTAACGTTTGCAAGCTGCCTTGTGCCGTTTGTATTACAGAATTGGGTTTGCTAACAAGGATAACATTTCCTTTGGAAATAGCAACTGGTTGTATATTTGTTGCTGTTTGAATTACAGACTGCTGATTTGGTTGTATAACAGACTGTACCTATATAAAAATAACCGTGTCCATTACATTTATTCTTTTGCATTGTATAAACTCAGTGAATACTAGAAATATAATATGAAACTAATGATGAATAATATCTAAATGAATAAACGGAATATCTATGTATGATTTTTAAATTGTAAGCAATTAAAAGTAAGTTGATATGCTTTCAAACTATTTTTCTATGGTAATTATTTAATTTGTTTCTAACATAAACTGAAGAAGCATTATTAATATTTCCAACTAAAAATTGACCAAAGGAGGTAAACTATAACTATAGCAAATAATAATTGAATGTAGAAAAAATTTTTAGATTATTACAAAATTAATTGTTTCTTAATTTTTGTTTTTTTACAAAATCATCCTACTTTCCATGCTCAGCAACTTAAACATTTCTGTGGCTGATATATTTTACCCGTGTTAAATGTGAAACTGAACTGTGGGTGAAATGTGAACAATTTTAGTAAAGAATATTGAAAAAATTAACATTTTTTCAAAAGAAATTTTAGTTTCATTGAAAACAATTCAGAACATTCTTAATTTAATTCAATTCAGTTTATGTTATATTCATTTTCGAAACCGATATATTTATTTTTATGAAAATAAGAAATTGCTTTATCTCAATTTCCCGATAATAAATATTTATGTTTAAATTCCAAAGTTTTTAGTATTCTTATAATGATCATTTATGTGAAACTTTAAAAAATGATTTTCAAGTGAAATATTTGTTTAAACCGACAGAAACAAAACTAACAAATGACGAGCAACATACATAATATTTTGAAAGGGATTCGGCGTTGTTACTAAATGTATACCATAAGAAAATGTGGTTACTCAGACATCGAGACCAAAACCAGCATTATGCAAAGTATATTTGCCAACTACGTCACCATATGTTTTACCTCGAGATAAAAAGATATGAAGAAGCAACATTAAAAAGAAACAAACAAAGAATCATTTTAACATGCTGCTAAACAAATGTCAGAATAGTCATTTCAACACGTTAACTGCGACTTAACTCAGTACCGAATCGAGAAAGTCTTTCAAACTATATGAAACTGTGTTGGTGATTGCATTTAAAGTAGCTATTTTTTTATGCCCAAAATTCTTATATGCAAAATAAAGTTAAGATAAAAAAACCACGAGGTTGTGCTTTATACAAAAATTCTGAAAATAACGCAGTGTTTTAAAATAACTTAGTTGCTTGGGTCAAAATTTTTAAAAATGAATTCTGATTTTCAAAATATATTAAAAATGTCTCGAAATATCTGAAATTACATATAAACGCTAATTAGGTAAAAAGTTCTACAAATTTCATTGGAAAACATTTCTTGCAAATGCGTAAAAATAATTGGATTTTTCGAGTTACACCACTCATTGATTTTTTTAAACACTAAATAAAAACACCGGAAACTACTTTTACTTAATGGAAGATAATATTTATTTCAATAAGCGTTTTAGAGAAAAATCGTGAATATGGTTACAGTTTTCTACTTTATACATGCAAAAGTGTTTATGTACATTTTTGGCATGTAATATTATAATTCATTGAACAGATTGACATAAGATTGTATAAATCAAAAATGCCAGATCTTGGTTTTAAAAATTGTAATTAATTAAAAATGTCATATTTTTTATAAATCACATTGTTTTTGAAGAAGATATCATAGTAAAGCAAAATGTTGGACCTATAATAAAAGAAAAATATTCGCAGTTAATGAATTGAGTGGATCGCCTCAAAAACGTTGTAAGGTACAATTCATTTAATTTACCTTACAACATTTTTGAGGTGACCTATTCAATCATTTGCCAGGGTAAAAAGCAGTCAAAATGACTTCTTTGGGCAATCTAGTGTTAATCTAAAACTTTAGGTTTTTTTTCATACAGTTTTTTAACATCTGGCTGAAGTAATCACTGATATTATGAACCTTTGTGATAAAGCCAAATTAAAAAAAAATAGAAAAATATGTCCAGTAACATTAGGTTTCTGGCAAGAATTCTCCTGAATAATACCATCTCATTGCAACGATATCTGTTTGAATGGGCATAAAAAAATTTCCAATTTAAATAGACTGAAATAAAAATATAAAATCTGAACAAGAGAGTGTCTGGCTCCGATAGCCATATTTAGCAGTCGGATCCACATACATCTCTACAATTCATGACACAGTATGATAATTTTTCTAAGTAGATTAGCATCGACATACAAAAAGGGACCGAAGAATTTCGATTCGCAGTGAACGTTTTAGAACAATAAAAAAGGAGGTAAAGATACACAGGAGACTCTCCTGTATACCTGTGTTGTCCCTGATGAAGGGAGTGTCAGTTGCACAATGCTGGTGGAGGCTACCAGATGATGAGTTTGCTGCTGTTGATTTCTATTGAGAGACTGTACCGATGTAGCGATAGCTGGTGCTGCATCTCCACTTTGTGAATTTTGCGACAGTGGGTCAACAGCTGATCCGTTTTCTTCAACCATGTCCATAGCCTGGGGACCTCGTGCCCTGGAAATTGTCGCATTTACATCACTACAATGAATTAATAGTGTTGTAATTGTGTATCGTGTGTCCAAACTTTTTAATGTTCAAAATATTTCTTGCTACTTTCAAAGCGGAAAGTCTTTTTCATTTTCAACTCGTTCGTTTATGACGAGTGTGGTATGCAATATTCATATTTTCTATACCATTTCCTTTTTTCATTAATTTTCACAAATGACTATAATGTATAGAGAACGCAAAACAGTTTTGTGAAACCAAGTTTTTTGTAGGCTCTACCCGCACAACCCAAGATTAGTTATTATTGCACACTCGGTCTTAGAATGTGATGTTGAAAAAGGTTATCAGCAAGATATATAAAAATGCAACCTAACTTTGTCAACAAACATCTACTTTTTAAATAATTTCTCTGAGAAGAAAAATATGTTAACACCTGTGATTACCTGTTGAGTAAACTGGTTTTGAATCGCCTCTTGCTTTTCAACAAGAATTTGCATTTATTTGTATACCTCAATATATTATAATAGTTTAAATAAGATTACAAGACAACTACCTATTTAAATGTAATTCTTCGTTTTAGGTATTTTTTTTCTAATCGAGGCATATGTAAGAATCAAAATTTTAGAGTTTAAGGTCGAATCTAAGAATTGTAAATAAATTTCAAGCATTTTTATAACATTATTAACACCGTTATACATTTTCTAAATAAAGTATGCTCTGGCTTAACGATATTTCAATTTGAGCAGGACGAAGTTTAGGATTTACAGTTGATTGAACTTAAGTGAAATTTTCTAAGCCACATTTATCATTTTCTACAAATATCGAACAGTTCTTTGCAAAACAAACTCTAATTTTTATGAATAGAAAACAGCATTCTTTTCCAATTGCACTGTGTAACGTAAACACCGGGATTAATGACATAACTATTTTCTCTATTACTGTTAAAACTGGACAGAAACCTTCTCTTTTAAGGGAAAAAGGAATATAGGAAAATATTAGCCGTTGGGATAATATTAAAGCAGAAAGAATCGCGGAAAAAGTCGGTTTTAAACTCTCCCGCGTTTATCGGTAATCCAGTAGTGCTACTGCGTCATTTACATAAGCGGTTCTAAAAATAAGACGTGAACAATAAGCGCTCGAAAGGAAGGAAGATATTCGGTGTACAAGAAAACAAAGCACGGAGTACATCGAAATGGATTTTGCCGCAAGTAAACACGAGCATGAAGATGATAACGCGCGTGGCTTGACACGAACCGAGTACATTGCAAATGCGAGAGGAAATACGGGCAGTTCGAGATTAACCCTCACGACTCTTTTCATGAAATCCGTTCATCTTTCTTAAGACGCCATATTTCGGAGCATATCACACTGTTGACATGATACTACCCGTAATAATGATCCCAAACGAAACCTCAACTCTCTAATAATCATTTTGGGTATACCGTAAGTGCAGTGGTCCATGCCTGGTTGTTATTATTCTCCAGCTGGGTACTTACCAGTTACGTATTTCTCGTCACCAACTTTGCTGCAATCGGAGTGGGCAAACGGACAGGTACGTAGCAGCCACGTCAAAACTCCAGTGGCTTCGTCACTGGTGGAGCCCACGACCTCCGAGCTGCGCGTCACCATCAAAATGGCTGCCATTTAGAATCCCCTCTCGCCCCCTCATGGCCTAACACGCAACAACCTTCGACTCGACTAGCCAACACTCTTTCTTTCTTTTCTTCCGTCTCTCTCTTTCTCTCTCTCTCCCGCTCGCTCCCGTACCCTTTCTCTTCTTCTTGTAATTTACATTTCTTTGCTACACACTATTTATTTATCACGTGAATCGCATAGTTTTAAACTTTTGCACTCGTCGAGTCAACAGTGGACGCAAAACTCCAAAATCGTTTCGTTTTTCTGGAAATGCCCGTTTTTGCACTTTATCGCGGTACTCCGTCCATAGGCGCCGAATGACGCGCAAATTCAAATCAGCAGAATCATTGTATTTACTTAGCCGATATGGTTAAACAATGATTTCTCGAACTCTCTTAAGCCTGTGAACTGTTTTGTTTGTTTTCGCAAGTTCGCTTAGATTCGTTAAACATCTTTTTTATTAAAAACAATATCCAGTTTCAATAATTTCAGAAAACTAAAACACAGAATTTTTACCCATACCGTTTTGGGTTCGAAAATGAATAAAATGCCATTCATGAACAAACTGAAATATATTTGTATTTATGCGTGATCTTGATACATGCAAATTTACCATATTTTGTTGTAAACATTTCATTTTTATTCTTTCTTCATAACTTAAAGAAATATTTAAGAACATATGAATTTTTCGTTTGTAAATAAGTTACATTCATTTTTATAATCTGTGATTACCTATTATCTGTTTGTTAATAATAATAAGCGATTTTTATCGGTACAATGGAATATTCCCTTCGGTCGTATCGTAATTATGAAAATTAAATATGTGCTCTTTTTAGCCCTACAAATATTTGTACCCTTGAAAGATCTACTCGTTTCCCAACAGTTTTGAAATGTTTGTCCCCTTTCTTCTCTCCTCTTGTGCGACACAGGAAACATATAGTGCTGACGTCATAGAATGACGTCACCCCTACATTATATCTCCATAAATATGGATGTGATCCATGCATAGATATATATCTGTATATATCAATCCATATACAGGATGTAAATAAATGAAAGGAATTTCTTAAGTCTTTTTTAGTGCATACTATTTCGTCTATTTGCAGCTCTCGGCGTTGCAATTTTCCTGCTTTTAATATTTTGTGTACATTTCTTGTTTTGAGGTGATTGTTGAAACTTCAGAGTTCTAGAAATACAAGAATATTATTGTTTTCATCGTTCTTATATACATTTTAAGGTGTTTTAATTTAAACAAAAATCTATACAACACATTTTTTATAATTTAGGAGTCCACGAATTGTCAGTCTCGTGAAAGTTATAGTTAAAACCGTTCCTGTATGTGAAACTACTTTTAATTTCAAAATATATTTTACAGCCTTATATGTGCCCATAATTATGAAAGTGGTCTAAGTCATATCTTTTTTTGTGTTGATAAATTTAAAGAAATTGTTTTAAATAAAATAAAAAATGTTTTTACATTCTGCAACATTGAAAGTTGGAGTTTTATTGGTCTTGATTAATAAAGAAAAAAATGTATTGCAAGATAAAATGATGCGAGATAACTGAAAATCTCATTTTTTTCAAATCTTGACTTAGACCACTTTCATAATTATCGGCACATATAATCATTTATTTTATTCTAATTCATTTTTAACCCTTTGCACTCAAAGTTTTTTTTCATTTTTATTACCAGCAACTCGAAGAAATTTTAGTGGAAAGATCATATTTCACATATAAGTAAATTTTATTTACTTATATGTGTATGTTATTGTTTTTTTAATTGAATATGGATACAAATGTTATAACATATAAAAAAACAAAAAATTATAAAATTATTACATTTTGTAATCATCCAAGCCTGTCTTTGTCCTTATGTTATAAATTGAAAATTATTTGCATTGTCTCCATAGCGGAGCCCTGGAGTTTAAAGACAAATTTTAAAAGGCTCCACTTCGGAGCCCTCGAATGCAAAGGGTTAAAATCCGTTAATCCTGAAAATTAGCCGCTATTTAGCTTCATAGAAAGAATAAAAGTATGTTAATTAACTTTACGTAAAAATCTAATTATCCAAATGAAAATATCAAAATTACCAATAATAAAATTTTAAAATCCAAATTGTAAATCGCTAACGTTTTTTTTTTCAATCTCTTGTAAACAATATAGTGAAAAAAAATATAAAACAGGCCGAAAGTCGATATATCGGTATTTTCGCTTGTTTTCTCTTACTTTTATTATCACTTGTTTTATCATTTTGTAACCGTACTGTTTCATGGAAAAAGTTGTTCGTTATTGGAAAACTATTTCAGTACTAACATTTCCATGTAATGTAATTATGGTTTGAAACATCAGTTTATAATGCCATATTCATTAGGAAAGGTCTAAAGTGTAGAATGTGTGTACTTTTTTTTATAACCTTTTAATGATATACCTGTTTATAGTGATCATTTTAATGAAGGATCCTTTTAGTTACTCCGTACTAATAATTTTCCAATAGGTATTTCAGAGACAATTCCTTCTTTATAAACGCAAGAGCCTCTTACGTATGTCGATATTACTTTACCAAACAAGGTTTTTCCTTCGTAAGGACTTATCTGAAACAGTATTTATATTCTGACGTCAAAGAAAAAAATTTTTCATTAACAGTTAAATTTTATTAATAAGTCACTTATCAAAATAGTTCTTATTTGATAAGAAGCGCGAAAAATGTACGCCAAAAGTTGAAATGTAGTTTAAAATGCTTCAGTGAAAGTAACGAAATTTAAAACTCTTTTTTAAGAAAAAAAAACATGTTATAGACCGAAAGGTCACTGCGCTTCATGAAAATATTGAATGAAGAAAGAACTGTTATTTAAATAAATTAGGGCTTTAACCCTTTGAGTGCTGCTTACTCTAGCACGAAACTATCAATATATGCGGCGATATTCAGATGTCAGTCATTAAGAGCACATATATACGCCTTTCGTATATATTAATAAATTCGTGAGAGCGCATTTATGCGCCTTTAGCACTCAAAGGGTTAAAGAAACAGTTTCAGAAAAATATTGGCAACGAAGTTACTTGATGTTCTACCATGCTTACTTTGTTCTTGTAGAAGAGGTGATTTTTGTGAATCTAAAAACAATAAAAATATTTATTATATCAGTATAAATATGTATTTATTAATCTTGACAATCTTTAAGCTTTACAAATGATCTCTCTTATTTTTAGAAGCATTTGGAAAACTGCTCGATTTACCGAAATAATAATCTTTTTTACCTCGTTTTCTAATTTGTAAATTACATCTTTATATTGCTAATTTAAAACCTGTGACATTTAGAACCAGGAAGTAAAATAAACTTAACTTTATTTTATACCTTATTAAAGAGAACTATTACGTAACGTAGCAGGACGAGGTGTTTCAGTAAAATTTCTCGCAAAAATTATATTATTTACGCAATATTTCATAAATCAGCTGATCATTCTGTCCAAAAAATTCGACTTTGGAAATCAACTTTTGGACACTTTCGGGGAATCCTTATCCAATGTTTTCGCGATTCGATTTTTTCCGCAAAGAATTCATTTTCATTATTAAAATTCCAGATGTCCAATGAGAAAAATAGTTCTTCCGCACAAACCCGTTTTAACCAATTTCCGATAGAATTTCAATACATTATAATTACATGCATTGTCTAATTGTCTTACGTATTCCATTTCGTATTTGTTTGCATTGTTTAGAATAAACACGAGGTTTGCACCGAAACAATCAGAGCGGATGAATCTCATTGGTCTTTATAGCGACTTTACTATTTCGAGATGTATTATAAAATGCCATTTTTATAATACAAAAAATATATTTGTCTTACTTCAACTGTTTCCTCTGGATTCCAAATAACGAAATCTGCGTCCATTCCTTCCTGGATATACCCTTTTTTCGCAAGACCACAAAGTTTAGCAGGTGATGAAGATAATAACTTCGAAATTTCTAGGAATGACATATTTCGTTCCTTTCCGGCAGTCCACATTAATGGAAGGCCTAACATATAAAACAGTAACTTGTAACTAAAAACTTTACATAGGAATTGCAATTAATATTATTAATATATAAGCTTAAGTAATTTCTATTTATAATGTCAGTTTGTTTAATCAAAATTGTATAAATGAAAAATATTAATATTCTCTTTTATTAATATAGATTATTAAAAGAAAAATATCTGGAAGTTAGGATGTCTTTCAATTATCATATTGTGAAACATGCCGAATGATGCACACATTGAACTTCACATCCTGCAATACGACAAAATATTGAAAGTATCCTCACCAAGTTGTAGTGACGAAATACCTCCCCAAGAAGTTGTGAAGTTTCCATCAGATTTCAACTCCGGCACACATGGAGAATGATCGGAAACTACCATGTCTATTATTCCGTCTTTTACTCCTTTCCAAAGTTTCTCCTGAAAAAAAGAGGATTTGCATCATGGATGCAACAATATTAATTGCGTTATAGTGATACTAACTTGATTGAATTTCTCACGAATCGGTGGACAACATTTGAAATGTGTGGCTTTTTTAGGAATATTTTCCGCACAAATGTGTAAATAATGGTGGCAAGTTTCAACTGTTAATGGTA
Source organism: Gasteruption jaculator (assembly GCA_949825005.1). Taxonomy (NCBI): domain Eukaryota; kingdom Metazoa; phylum Arthropoda; class Insecta; order Hymenoptera; family Gasteruptiidae; genus Gasteruption; species Gasteruption jaculator. The sequence goes on along the minus strand of OX463769.1, from coordinate 4,606,355 downwards.
CGCCATCCCTTTTAGCTGTTTCGATTATATCTAAAGCGTTGCTTGCTGATAAATGCACAATATGACATTTCACACTGCAAAAAAAAAATAAACAAAGCCAATTTTTAAAAAAACCACAGATTTGTGATGAGATAATTTTCTGAAAAACTTACTTAAACTTTTTGCACAATCTACACACTGCTTCGATGGCACTCACTTCCATACTGACTGGACGAGATTTTAAAAATGTATCATAAAGTTGGGGGTCGCCTGAAATTAAATCTTTTATTTAAGACCTCTATTTGTGTCTATTTTATTTTTAACATCGTTAATAGAAATACGATACCGGAGTAATTCAGCACCTCCGCGTCTTGAAGCTCTGCATGGAACTAACAAAATTAATTTATTTTCAAACATTAAAATACTTTAAATAAGAAAATTTCCAAAAATACTTTAGAATATTTCTCGGTCTTATGGTAACGATTAGGAGCCACTTTTTAAATTCTAATGTCAGATACTTACTGCAAGAACGGAATTACTGTTTTCTAATGCCTGAAGCGCTTTTTCGACATTGTTTAGGGAAACACAAGGAAATTCTTCTACTCCACTTGGACATAAAAAACATTTGAAACCAACTACACCTGAGTCGACCAATGGTAGAAGTTCGTTCTAATAAAATTCAAAATATCATGAAGCAATTTAATATTATATTAATGCTTTCCACTCCGAATGAGTTGCTTGCACGTGTAAAATGTCTCCGTAGCGGAGCCTACGGAGCGTTAAGGGTTAATATTGATAATTGTAAAAAAAATAGGATATATACGAAAAAATTAATATACATAAATTTTAACATACTTCATTTCCGGGTATAACTCCTCCCCAAAATGCAACATCTACAAATATTTTATCTTTCGCTACATGTAATTTTTCTGCTAGATTTTTCACAGTCGTTGTTGGTGGTATGGAGTTTCTAGAAAAATACTATATCGTAGAATATTTCATAATTAAAAAAATTGATCCCTGTTACTTAATTTTCTTTACTGAAATAATCACAGGTGCTTGTTCTTATCGAATTTGATATACGTGAAAAGAAGTTAAGAAATCTGTTACTTACAAAGGCATATCTACAATGGTAGTAACACCCCCAGCAGCTGCTGCTAATGTAGCTGTATGAAATCCTTCCCATTCAGTACGACCCGGTTCATTAACATGAACATGAGAGTCTACGATTCCGGGCATTAGAACTAAATTTCCAAAATCTGTTACTTTAATACCCGGATATTTCTAAAAATCAGAATGACACCTGTTTTTGAATCTTTAAAGAAACTCTACAAATAGATATATTCTAAAATGTACATAAAATATTTCCTTCAAATCAATAACATTGTAAAAGCAATATTAATGATTACGATACAAAATCTAGGGCGACAAATATTTACATAAAAAAGGAAAGGTCGAAAATTCTTATGCAAGTTAATTAGTAATTCAAGAGCTAACAGGGTCAGTATTACAAAATATCTAATGATATTTAAATTTATTCAAAATATTTAGTACATCTAATTTTTGCTATTTAAAAAAAACATTTAACTTTATTGAGTGATAAATACATACTCTCAATATATTTCCAATGTGATAGTCTTCGTTTCCACGGATAATTTCACATATCTCTCCGGCATTTACAATTATAATACTCGGTTGAGTACCATCTAAAAGTGTCACTCTTTTGGAAACGAATGCATGAAATTTATTCGATTCCATTTTTCTTTGATTTGGTAGTTTATTTCAATAAGACTGCCGTCTATTGATTTATATCATGAAAATCCCAATCCAACAAAAGTTTTTATGGAAAATTTTTTAACGCAAGGTTTATCGGAGTATAATACAAACCGTATAGTCCACACTGTTCGTAAAAGAAAACTGATTATACAAACACGGAGATAAACATAGGCTTACAGTCCGGTAAACTTAGAATTGCAGTTTACTGTACTTGAATCAGAAAAAAAGTATGTCATATTCATAAACGAAAGATTGTTTCCAGAATCTGTGAATTTCTAAAGCTATTCTAAATTTCGATAAAACAATTACATTATTGATAATCACTTTTTTAAAATTAGTATTAATTACTCACTTTTAACTCTTTATTCCTTATTCATTATAATAGTTGATGGATCCCAAGTTTCTCAGATTTACTCAATTTCTCAATTGAAATAAGATTGCTTATTAAAAATACTATGTTTTTATATTTGTATTATTCATTAAAACATTTTGCTTTAATTTGATAATTGACATTTATGAAACGAAAAACCTTAATATTTCAGTCGTGATATTTTTTATCATTTTAACAATTTGACTCTCGGATTTTCGCTACGTTGCAAATATATTTAATGTTAACATTTTGCATGATATGTACAATTATACTTACATTTATCGATATTGTATCGAATTATTAAAAATGATTAATTTAATGATGGTGTCGGAAACGTAAATTAGTTATTTACTTTTACTAGAACTTTATATTGTAGAAGATTTTAGTATGCTCAAAAAACCGGTATTTACTTACAAGGTCGAAAAGAAATTAAAAAGCAATATTAGCATCAAACAACATAAACACAACAATTATTTTTCTTCTTCTTAGTTATTGTAACAATTTAAGGAAGATTAAAAATAAATTATTTGTAACTTCAGTATTATTCCACTTATTTATTTGTAAATTTTGTAAAATGGAACAGTTGAAACGTTTATCTTTTAATTCGTGATAAGGAGAACTAAAGATAATTCGTCGTCTTATAACGTTTAATGATGTTACTTGGAGGTCAGAGGGGGAAAGCAATACATTGTTAATAGTATTAAAATGTAGATAAATATTTTACGATCCGGAATTTGTTCCTTTATAAAGTGTATGCTGGAAACTTGGCAATTTCTGGCTTTAGAATGTCGACCATGAAGTAGATTGTCCCAGCCAATCCTTAAATAAATTTTTAATATTTTGTAAGTGCTCATTGCAATTTTCTTTCATGAGTTAAAACGTCAAGGATGGGATGAATCACCAGTGATTCATAAAACGGCGTATGTTATATTGAACTTCATACTGTTAACTGTAGAGAAAATTGTAACGGTAGCACATAATGTTGAATATCTTACCTTCAAATAAGGAAAATGGACGGTCTGGAGATCTTGTTTGATGTGTCCCATAATCCATGCACCATTCAGCAAATTTACAAGCTCTGTATAAGTGTTTGGGATCCTGTAAAAATGAAACTTTAATTGTTTTTTCAGAAAAAAATTTTCTGAAGCTGTCAAATCTTCTTTTTAAATATTAAAAGAATACTATTATTTTTAAAAATGTTTACTAAAATAATATTTTAATAAGAATGAGTTTGTACTCTATTCTATCGAATGCGCCTTTGAAATTCAGTGTCAATAAAAGAAGGGGTTTTTATTTTCTTTAGAAAACATTCAATTAATGTAGAATTAGAGTGTTTCGCTACCTTTGTTTTTTGGAAAAGGCATAAAAAGGTATATGCGTTTCCTGCAACGCCATGACAAATTCCATATCCTTTTTTAAGCAAACCTCGTGCCCAAACTATCTCCCCACATTGTATAGCTGTTCGTAAATATTCTTCATCTCCAAAAATCTGTAATGCAATTACATAAGCAGATATGTAAACAATATCTACTAATTTTTATAACGATTAAAAACCAACAGACCCTTTAGAATTTGGATTGGCTTCATTTACTGATAATGTGAAAAAAATAATACATAACTGAAATGATATTGCTTTCAATGCTTGTATGATACCCGATCACAAAAAATTTAATGTTTCTAATAAGTCTGGATTAAACAAAAAAAATACCGACGTGGATGCGATATTAATTACATAAAAAAATTTACGTTAATGAGAATTCAAATAAATACGTCTATAACCTAATCACATCTTTTAAAAAATGTAAACACGTATATCATTATTAAATATGTCACGTCACTTTTTTGGAGAATAGCATGTTTAAAGATTTCTTTACTGTGGCATAGATTACCTCATGCGCTAAAGTAAAAAGCATCGTCATCGATGGTGCACCATGGCACCAGTGTACTAATTTATCGGTACGACTACCAACAGATGAAGGGAAATTTCCAGATGGATACTTCAATTTCTGAAGATAAGCCAAAGCGGGTTTAATATAATCTGATAACTCTTGTTCAGATAAATATTTGCGAGCCTGTGACCAAATAGTGAAATTTATTGATTAATATTCAGAATTGAGACTTATTTCTTTTTAAAATATATTGCAAAAGTACGAAAAAAACTATTGTTTCTCAATTTTAATACCAATGTTTACCTGTAACAAAATGTAAACAATTCCAGCTAATCCATGTGCACCTCCTAAATACTCTGAATCATGCCAAGAGTACATGATGGGAGACTGGCATCGAGTCGCTGCAGAATATGACTTTCCAGATTTTATGACCGAAGCAATTATCTATTTAACAAAGTGTAATTTAAAGTTTGTAATATTCGACGATTTTTAAGGTTTTGCAAAATTCACAAGGTAATGGTGTCAACTTAATGAATACCTAAAATAACTGAATGAAATGTAAGGTGCTTTCTTTTATTACAGTTGAAATAACTTCTCAAGTAAAAAGTAATTTTTTCTGTTTACTATAGACGGTTTTTGTTTTAAAAAAACCGACTTAATTTTATAGTAATCTTAAAGATAAAATTCACCAGTGGCCACTCTTCATATAACAAATTTCTTTTGAATAAAAATAATTATCGATATTTATAATTCTGTAAAAGACTTACTTTGATATAAACTTGTGTTTACTCTCAGAAAAACTTTATTACAAAAATAAGAAAAGATGAACTAATATTATAGGGACTTGTAAGAATCACCAGTCTATTTACCTGTTTGATAAGTTCATCCTCGAATGGAGGAGGTGAAATATGAGAATTAACAAAAAGAAGGGCATATAAATATCCAACTTTTCCATAAAGAAGTTCATCCGGTAAATCACTACTTTTGTCCAAAACATGCGATGACAAAGACTTTAGTCTAGAAAAATTAATGGTATTTGGTAAATAATATATTTAAATTGACACCAATTTAAGTATATATAGCAGTACATACTTTACAACAAAATTCTTTGACTCTTCTTTGTCAAAATGTAGATGTTGAATAACGGCTCCAAGTGCCAATGGACCAGCAGTTCCAATCAAAAATGTAACGTATCTCTTACCTTTCAATTTAGATAAATTTTTTTGTATTATTTCTGCAGCTCTCTGAAAAATCACTTACTTATTAATTACTGATTTTGAAAAATCATAAATATTCACAAAAATGAATCTAAAGCGAAGATTTTGTTTTATATTCTTGCATAATTGTATTTCAAAATTAATTGCTATCTTACCGTAGTATAGCTTGGTTCGTTTAAGTAATTTCCATAATGATAAAACATGTAAGCTATTCCAGGAACGCCAGTGTAAAGAGAGTAATCGTCATCATGGTTCCAATATTTCTTATTTTCTTCCATTTTTTGTAATAGAGCTTTTGTACTGGAGATAAGTTTCTCTTTAAAATTATCATGGATCTATATAATTAACATATATTATAATGATTTCTTAATTTTCCTTGGTTGGTTGATAAATAGTCTTTCTTTATTTTTCTTAGTTTTTATATTCAACCGTTGTAAAACTTTGATGATTTTTAAACGTTTCGATCTATAGTTGCAGATCTTCTTCAGTATTTTTATATTTGTAGAGTATGCAGTAAGATATAAATCGACGTATAATATAATTATCGAAATAAATAAATTAACGTTGTAGGTGTTACAATTAATTATAATCCGCATTTTCATTTGTTATGATGAAAACAGATTATTAATTAATTTTAATAGTTTTGAATCCTTATTAATTTATATTTGCGTAATTGTATTATGGTTGATTTATAATCTATTTATTTTTAAGATTCCATTGTATTGCAAATTAAAAAGTATTTATGATTATTTTACAGTAAAATGTCGTGTGATATTATAATTTAAGAAAATCACTTCTACAGCAACAATTATATTAAAGTAAACAAAAATCAAATTCCAGATTATTACCGTTTTTGTCTGTAGGTTGATGATGTTAGTGGAAACCTCTGGAGAGTAATCGGGAAAGGGGTTTTTGTAATGTCTGTTATCGTCAAAATCAGCCATTCTTTCAATTTGTAATTTGTTAGCCTTTGTACAAATTTTTCTTGAGCAAAATATTAAATCTAAAACACAGGAATTCACTCTTCTTACAAAATTTGATTTATACCAATTGTACATCCTGTAAGGAAAACATTACAATCTGCTTTTAAGAATGTGTGTTGTAATACCTAAGTTGTGGATACAGATTGTGAAAAAACATTACAGTTCAATAGGAATTTTACAAATCTTTAGTAAGACACAAATCTATTAGTTAAGGGAACCTTTTACCACAGAAAAATAATTTTATTTTATAACAACAATTTGTTGGATATACAAAAAATCATAATACTCGCCAGAATTAACTACTGTCAAAATTTGAGTAGTTTAATATATAATACATATTCCAAACTTTGGATTAACAAATGGAACAGAGTTATATCTTGGTAAAATGATAAAAACCTACATATAAAATTTCTAATTGTAAGTTTATTTATAATCATGCGACGTACACCCTTTATAATTATACAAAAACATTATCCGATATATCTTCGAAGAGCTCTATTCCTTCCTGTTTCCATGATATGAGTCATCCATAGAAAAACTAGAGAGGAGGATATTTGATAAACTAATTTAATAACTCCGATGAAAATTGCATGTGGAAAGAATCCAGTGGTGATATTTTCTTTGCCTATACTTTCAATTGCGCTTTCGACATATTTCTCCGCTGTTGGTATTATCCACCCTTCGGTTGGTGAATCCGGTTTATCGCTTACAAAAGGTCCCGGCAAGAGGCATTGAATGATGATACCTCTTTTTCCATATTCGATACTCAAATCTTTGGAAAATTTCAACACATATGCTTTGGATGCGGCGAAGACGGTTAATAGAGGACTAGGTAATATCGCATGGAAGGAAGAAACATTTACAACCACTCCTCTTCCTCTTACCACCATTTGGGGTAATAAAATCCTACACATGTTGGTAACGACGATAACGTTTCGCTGAATAATGTTCATATAAATTTTTTCTCTGTGCGGCAAATCCAGGAAGTATTCGGGATGAGGATAACTTAAACCCATATTGTTGATGAGTATACCGACTTCCAAGTCGAGAATTTCTTGCTCGATAGTTTTATAAGTCTCCAGATCATTTGAGAAATCTATTACCAGAATTTTCGTTTTAATGTTGTAAAGGGTCTCCATTTCCTGTGAGATGACCTTCATTTTCTCTAAGTTGTGGCTTATGAGGACAATGTTTAATCCAATTTTCGCAAGAGCTTCGGCGTACGATTTTCCTATACCATTGGAACATCCTGTCACGACCGCCCATTTGCCCATTGAATACAAATCCACGGAGGCGTTTGGCGAAAAGAGGGTTTGGTAAAGTTTACGTAGAATTTTGCGAGAAAATTTACATCCCCAATATAGAATTGCAATGTAACCTATCTTCTCGATAATTGGCATAATTTTCGCACTTTTATTACGAAATGGATTTGATATGCTTATTTACTCATTTCGCGAAATGCAAAGATATTTCGATATCAATCTGGGTATTAGAATCGTTGTAAGGTGATGAAAAAAGTAGAAAGGTAATGATTTATTGGGTTGTACAGGTATATAAATACGTCAGTTCTGGAGGATTACAGTAACTACATTTGCGTTGACGTTAGAAACAAAAGGATATCGGATAAATAGAGACACGATTAAAGCAGAAGTTGAGTTGTAATTATTAACTTACCCAAATCTCAAGTTTTATGTCGTATCTTTCCCACGAGATTTATTTGGAAACGATTAGTTTTTCGCCGGTTGAATTGTTTACAAATAGAAACGAATTAAACGCCATTTCGTAGTTGTGTTACCGATTGGAAAAGCGCTCTTGGTAGTACCGAAGGTGTCCGACAGAGGGGAGTAGGGATTTAAGACCAGAAGTACCAGGAAGTATGTTCATTTCCGGTGTTCTTCGGCTCTTCCCTTGTTATTTTATTAGTATTGTAATAAATAAAAGTTAATACTAGATTAATAATAACAGTAAGATGTAATAGTTGTGTAACAGGAGTTACTAATCGTATATTTATAAAGAAAAAAGATGCAATGAGATGTAGAATTTCGAATTCAAACGAGTACTCTTACGCGGATGATTCCAAATTCCAATATGGCGTTAATGTGAATCCGTTGGCGGAAACATGGTAAAAACGGAATTGTTTGCAACATCTCAATTTATTATCGTATGCTTTTAAATGATGTTTATTACTTTAGGTATGATTTCAATTATTTGAGATTTGGTGCTAAGTCCAATCGAAAACGCGATAATATAAATGTCTTATATTTTATACTGTTTTTGAAAATCAACTGAAATTTTTAAGTTTCCTACATTCGCAGTCATTTCAAAAATCTAATGCCGGAAATATAGGAATCTTATATAATAGATAATTACTTATTAGATGAAAAAATAGTATTCAATTCAATGTAAAGACTATTTCTATCGTGAAATGTAATTTTTCACATTAACATATTTAATATCGCGGATTATTATTTAGATACGACATAATTGATATTTTTTATTGGTAGGTTGAAATTCAGTTGTAACGCCACCTGTTATCACGCGAACGAAACAAAATTTAACAGGAAGAACGTTAAAATAATGCATCGTTTAAATAATATCAACGATTAAAATATCTTTTTATTGCTACTAAATTCGAAAGAATATAAAATTGATCAAGTATTGAAAATATCTATTAATTTTCACAAATAAAATTATTCTATTTTACCTCTAGAAACTAAGAGAATAGTGCGCGACATATGACAAATGTTCAACTACATATAATTTTTTATAAAAAGATGTTTTAGACGAATTATTTAGAAAACACAATTTCAATATTTTTTTATTTATGCTTTTTCAAATTTATTAAAAATTTATTCTGAAAATTTTCCTGATATTTTTACTATTTACGGGAAATGTCATAAAACTTATTTACAAATAGAACATTTTGCTTGCTAGAAAATAGTTGCGGTTTTAGTGTTATAATTTTTATACAAAACGAAAAGTTTTTATGATGACCATTTTTTTATTATATGAATTCTGCTTCTAATTAAAATTGTCCGCTTTTAAAAATTGACAAAAATACAATAAAGTCATTATTCGGAGTAACTTGGTCTGAATAATTTTGATTACAGAGCGACATTTTGTTATTGAACGAATAGCTATTAGTTATTTGTTGTTAATATTGTAATTAGAACGGCCAACAATTATTTCAAATTGGAGAGGCAATAATTTTAGGGTTGTATGAATTCTTTTTTATACAACAATAAATTGTTTTTATTTCTTGGTACCCCATCACTTTTTGCGGATATAGGTATATTATTTGCTGTAGACCTTCGAGCAGCGAAATGATTTTTTATTCAGATAAAAATGCACCCACAGAAGAATAAAATAATAATCATACATATAAAAAAATATCGTTAGCCGAATAGAATAGTGGGTACACAGAAGTTAGATCATTTGTAGAGTTAACCAAGCCTGCGACATGATTTACTGAGAGATATGGTATATGTATACATAATATACACTTCTCCCTTTCAGTAGAAATAATTGTATTCGACATTACCCAAGGGAGATTCTTCCACGCTAACGTGGTAACAAGGCATACTATCAAACTCAAAAACTTCTTTTTTCGACTAAACATAAATTCTATGTAACACACATAGTGGAATTTAACGGCACGACTATTTTTATAGGCTACTGTAGTTGCACGATCGTAAAGGAAAGTAGTATTTAAATTTCAACCTAAAAGGTGTCTCGTAAAGATGTAAGACTCCAAACAACGAAAAAGATATACGTTCTTTCTAGATTTTGCAATTGTAAGAATTGTGGAAATTGTTTTTGAGGAAATGTTATATAAATTTCAAAAGAGTGCTTATTACACGATATAAAAAAGCCGCATTTATGTTGTAAATTTGCAAGAGGTGCAATTTTAACCATTATACGGTTTTTGTAATTGCTACAAAATTTTAAATTATTAAACCTTTCGCTACGGCGGTCCTCGCCGCGGAGTGCCTTTAAACGCGCGCAGTTTTCAGCATTCGGGGCCAAGACTTTTGCCTGAAAAACGATTTTGTAACATTACTTAAAATTAACATTTTGCCGGCCGCTGTCACGTACGCGTGACTTTCTTAGCCGACCGTTCACGCCGCGCCGATTGCTATACGGGCAATAGTGTATACCATTGCGACCCACGCGGCGTGAATAGGGAGTCATGTAAATTTGACGCGGCCGGCAAAGTGTTAAAAGCAAGATGATAAGAAAAACATTGCAACAACGCTTAAACTTTAACTATTGTTTGCGAACAGAGAAAAGCTAGTCGATAGCATTTGGCTTGATTTTTGGCTCCATTTCTGTAATAGATCGACGGGTGACTATAGTCACCCGTCTATTCTATTACAGAACCCGTGTCCAGTCGCCTCCGTGCCCAGGTGGCGATTTGTGGCGGGTGACTGTAGTCACCGTTAGTAGCGAAAGGGTTAAAGAATAAGGGTTTCGGAAATTATCTGTATTTGGAAATTTCCTAAAGATAGCTGAAATCTTTTGGAAAATTTGGAAAAAAATTGCCCAACATTACAAGGTGATACTAATTATTATTTTTTATTTTTTCAGAGACTGTGGGCGAGCTTTCGTCGGTGCAAGACTTTTCCGAGTTCCAACTGCAACTGATGAGTGAGTAAATAAATGTTTTATCTTTTCTCTAAGATACATATATCTCTTTTTTTTATGAAGTGCATAAATTCTGCAATATCGTTCATTTTTATTTTGTTGTCCGTGTTAATAATTTTCTTCTTCTTCTATTGACCTTTTTCTAAAAATGGGGTGAAAATTAGAATTTCAAAAATTTCTAGGGGTAATTTGACGCGTAGAATCGGTTGCAACGTTCTGTTTTGGTGAAAGCCAAGCGAAAGTTCCTAAAAAAATAGGTTCTTTTAGCGAAAAAGTCGTATTTTTTTTTAACATTTCGGGAATGTTAATAACAGAATTGGATTCCTCGGAAAAAAATACATCGGTAAGGGTTTTTCGAAAGTGCCCAAAAGTAGATCGTAAAAGTCGAATTTTTTACATACTTTCAATTTCAATTCAACAAATTCCAAATTATAATTATTCAAGTTCTTACATGGCCGTCAGTAAGACGTAAAAAAGTGTGCGCGCGCGTTATTGCTAGTTTACATTGAAAAATGAATGTTTCATTGATAATAAAAAAAGCTGGACGGTATCCACACGTTTTATTTGATATATCATTTTTTAGTTTTCCTCTAACTTCTGCTCGTAAAGAGAGTAGGAGAGTCCAAATGTAAATGTTTCTATAAAAAATACGAGATTTTTTTATCCCCAATTACAGAGTATTTTTCGTTTATCCGTCCTGTATGTCCATTTTATTTTCTAAATCTGGAACATTAACTATTCAAATTTATCACAAATCCCAGACATCTACCGAATTATAAAATTCCGTAGGATAATTTCACTTTGAATCAAAAGACGCCCTGATTTCCCCGCATAAATGTAGATGTAAAGTAAACCTGATGTTATTCAGATTTTTATATAACGAAGGGAGAATATAGCCCTTTTTTGTCCAACGAATAGACTGAGGGCGAATATAAGCGGCTTATCTACTGCAATTAAAATATTCTCTTAAATACAGCCTCTTTCGCAATACTATGTAACGAACCATACTTTTTTATTAAAAATATCGAAGATTTTTTTCATGCTGCACAAACTTTTAAATAATTTAAGTAGCATGATTTGGTATTTTTTTAAAATGCGAATCCTAACTTTGGGAATAATATAAGACTCTTCATTTTTTTCTAACCTAAGTAACCATGATAATAATAATATTTTACTTGCCGACGGGATTCGTTTAAAATTTTGTTCGTGCAATTTTTTGTCCATCTCTACATTCTCTTTTTTTAAATATAAATAAATAAAGTTTCTGGTTGGTATAGTTATATGATTAACCCTTTCACTCCTGTCGGGATATATTTATCCCAAGCAATGTTAAAAAAATCCTAATTTTTATAAACTCTATTGAAATAGAATTGGGATATATAATCCCATACAATTTTTTCAAAAAGTTTCAAATATAAAATTTTTTAGAATATATATTTTGTTTTATTATATCTTCTAGAGTACATTCCAGTAACTTTTTTCTAAAATAAAAATTTAAAAAATCAAAAGCGAAGGGGTTAAGGCTTACGAACGCGAATCAGGATGCCACATGACATATTAATAGAAAATAACTAATAGCTATTCGTTCAATAACAAAATGTCGCTCTACGATCAAAATCATTCTCAGACCAAGTTACTCCGAAAAATGACTTTATTGTGTTTTTGTCTATTTTTAAAAGCGGACAATTTTAATTAGAAGCAGAATTCATATAATAAAAAAATGGTCATCATAAAAACTTTCCGTTTTGTAGAAAAATTATAATATTAAAAACACAATTATTTTCTAGCAAGGAAAATGTTCTATCTATAAATATGTTTTGTGACATTCCCCGTAAATAGTAAAAATATCAAGAAAATTTTCAGAATAAATTTCTAATAAATTAAGAAAAAAGGATAAACACAAAAATATTGGAATCGTGTTTTTTAAATAATTTAACTAAAACATATTTTTATAAAAAATTATATGTAGTTGAACATTTTTCATATGTCGTTAACTATTCTTTTAGTTTCTAGAAGTAAAATAGAATAATTTTATTTTTTATTAGATATTTTCAATACTTGATGAATTTGATTTTCTTTCGATTTCAGTATTCTAATTGATAGAAATTTCACACTATCCTTGTTTAAAAAACTATAAATTAATTTATAATTCGTAATAGAAAATTTATTAAAAACATCTCTTTGAATCAATTTTTAGAAATTCTATGACTAATAGATTTTAATCGCTAACATACTCGATCTGTGTTACAGTACTTTACTTTTTGTGTTAAACCGTAGCATTCAGATTTGGAGATCTCTTTTCATGGTAGCATAGATAAGGTGAAAGAGAGATAAACATTAATCCGCGTCCTTTATTTGAAAGTAAAGTTACTATTTGTCTTTTTTACGATTTCAAGAGCAATTTGTGCTCGTATCGTTGAAACGTGACGTACTTACGTAAAAACACCAATGCAGTCTGGTAGAATATTGTATCTTATGTGTACTATCGTGTCTGTTGGATACGTCCCGAGAGAAAATGTCTACATTTGCGAAACCAATTTCCCGGAACATTAGCCGCAGACGATGTTAGTCGTCCACATGGAGATGCAACAACATCAAAACAAACGATGGAACAAAAAATATGAGAATAAAATATTTTAGTTTAAATAGCGAAGAAAAAAATAGGGACTAGAACCGGGTTCGAGATATTCCCTGTTTCGTGGAGACTTCTATAAGAATATTTTGCTTAACAATTATAAACCGTAAAACGTAATAAGAAATAATTCGTTACAAATTTCAACTTCGAATTCAGGAAAAAAAAATAAATTTTGTGGTTAAAAAATGAAAAAAGGTTAACCAACCTATGGGTAAAGAAAATATGATTCATGACAAAAAAATAATTATATAAACCTTCATTAAACATAAATTGAAATGTAAATAAATGTAATACTTTTTTCCTTTCATTAAAATTTCCAATTACCGTGCTATCAATGTTTAATGTGATAAATTCCTTTTTCAATCGAAACGCGTATACGCGAAAAGATAAATTTAAGGATTACTTTGATTTATTTAATCATAAACGATCGTGTTTCTCTATACTAAAAGTGTAATTCGGTGTAGTATATAGGTACATATGTGGTCGAAATCTGAAATTCTGCTGACGGTCGTCAGGGGACATTGTAGGATAAATACACGGTAGTATAACGCTAAGGGTTCTGTTCACTGAACCGTCTTTTGGATTTTCGCCTACTGCGTACATGTGAATACGATGAACGATTCCCTCAGGATCTTTCTTATGCTACGGCACAATTTGTGAACAATAGCGTTACTGAAACACAAGACAAGAGCCTTATCTTTTTCTAATTAATATTTAAAAGAATAAAGGAAATCTTACCGTGTTAGAAAAATCGGCAATCCCATTGATGCATTTGCCTAGATATCGAATTAATTCAGTTTCTATAGAAAAAAGCTAACCTTCAGTTCTAATAAATATTTCGTTACGAATTTTTCAAAATACCAAACCTTAGTTAGTGAAAGTATATATAATTTTTTAAATTTTCATGGTGGTTCCACTGGCACATCATATACATAATATTTAGATATTAGCGATAAAATAATTAAATAATATTAATAATAATTTAAAATTTCGTATAAAATCGATTGCTAGGAAATTAAGAAAAAATGATAAATTATGAATTGGTGACTAATTAATTGTTCCAACTACAATAACTCTACATAGAATATGGGAAATATTAATTTAGAAAAAAGGAATTTTTGAAATGAAAACAACATTAGCTTGCGATTGTAACGGTTTTTTTTATTATATATACGACTCTTGTTACAGAGAACATTATTTTATGTTAAATAGTCTATTTTCCTAATTTAGAACCGAAAACTACAATATATTGGCAAAAACAGAATATTCGAGAATTTCCTAGGAATTTATTTCTTAATTTATATATATATCAACAAAAAAAATTAGAACATAAGAATTTTCTATACATATACAGATTCTGTTTATTGTTTCAATTCTATTCGTTTTCTAGACTAAAATTCTAAATTTCTGTGCAATTCCGTACCATGATTTAATCATGTTCGATATATCCACAAAAAAAGATCCATAAAATGAAATGAACTTTGAAATTTGATGTTGAACGCAATGGAAAAAACAATTTCGAATATTTTTTGAATAATTACTGAACTACATAAAGCAACAATGAAAATAAATTTCCAAAGATAATTTTCCAAAAACCAGTTCAGTTTTTGAAAAACTGAAGATTTTCTTTCAAAGAAAAAGGAAACTTTGAAAATTATATCAGGCAATATTTCCATTATGAAAAAAGCTTAGAGTGTATTCAAGAATTATTCAAATTTGAGGTGATTTTCTCACAGAAAGAAATAACCGGAGTTTAGATAATTCAGTAAATCTTTTTTGTGGATTTCGTTTTCGTTTTTTAATTAATCGCGAAGATATGTAATTGCACAGGAAAGAAGATGTTATAATCAATTTTTTACAAAGCTATTATCAACGGTTTCTTTGATTCTTTATATTAGCTGTTTTTGAACATTTTACATTTACTATAAATATAAGTACATAAAGAACGCGAGATAGTACGTAGGTAATTTCAAGAAACCTAGAATTTCATAAAAGCTTTACATTCTCAATTGGTGAGGAAAATTGAAAATTAATTAGTCGACGCTGATGGACTTTGAAGTGTACCATAAAGCATTCCTCGTGGACGGCAAGCTGAACAATCGGGGGTTGCTCTACCTGATATTCCATTTCCTGTAAAATAATAATAATAATAATTATTATTATAATTGCGTATAAATTATTCTAATTACCCCCTGCACTCATTCATTGCACGTAATGAAGTTTTCTTCAGATAAGGTAAAAACATAAAAGTTCTTTTTTAACTCAGCAAATGAAGGTGACGTAGGAACATTTAATGTTATACTGCGTTTGAATACATATTAAAAACAATAATCTTTAAATATAGTATAATATAAATAGAGAAATACAATTATATGTTCTATAAATGCATTTTAACATTATGAAAAACAAATTCGTTCAATTTCATTTTTCTGTTCGTATTTTTGCATAGCTGACTAATACTTCACATTTTCTAATTAATTTAAATAACAATTCGAGCTTGACTATGTTAATCTCGTCCGCTACATTTGTTAATAACGAATTTGTTAAAATTTACATACATGTTTTTCGGTCATGAAATTTTACACAATTTTTAGGAACCAATGTTTTCCATATAATCTTGGAAGAGATACTTTCCTTGATTTCTTATGAATACAGACTTGTCTTTTATTTGTATTATTTGTGCTATAAATATAAAAATAAATATGATTTGTACGAAAGTAAACACACATTTTTTTATATACATATATGATGATGCTGCAGAAAAGATTTTTTTTCAAACAGCTATGTAGAGAAAAATATCTAACATGAGTATCTAATCTTGAACTGCAGTATGCCAATAGTCGTTACAGAATACCACTGATAAAAAAGCTCGCATTGAATATGGTAGTAAGCCGAAAATAACGAGATAGGTGCGGTACCTCGGTGGTGAATGCAAATACCAGATCATTGCCAATAAGAGTAACAAGTACTTTAAATTTCAACAACATATATACTTCTCTTTAGGGACTGTTATTTTATAGTCATATGCTTATGGTTTCAGGAAGTACTACTTAAATTCAAAATGTAATTAATTTGTCAAAGTCGTTTACATACAATTTATGTTGTACACTTTCAACTGTTGGGTTTAATTTCTTATTTTTTTATAGAAGTCGTAATCGATATTTGTAAATTGTGAATATACGAGAGAAAAGGGAAAATTATACACCTGCCTTATTTAGAATAGGTGTCAATAATGATACAATATTTTAAGAACGACTAATTCGCGAGCAATAAATTAATAGAAAAATTGTTTAAATCATCAAAAATTGTTGCTTACAAAATTATAAACAAAGTCATTTTTTAAGATGAGCAATTCGACATTTTTCAACCACCATCGACGAAATTAGAATCAATGAAAAAATTTCAATTATCTGCAACTTCTGTTGTCTCATCAGTAACGAAATATTTAACCGTTTTAGTGCCAAAGGTCTCTTTTTGTTTCCAAATAAAAAAATTGCCAAGCGGCGCAATAGCGCTCTTTTCAATCCTTATTTCAAAAATGCTGGCATTTTTGGATATGGAACAGAAGAAGCGCGATCGCGCCGCTTGGCACTAAAACGGTTAAAAGAAGCACAAGGAAGATCGATTTGTAATAAATACTTTAGCTTATTAATTTTTAATAAACCAACGTATTCTCCCTTGGTCGTAATTCGCTTTATTCGGAACGAAATGGAAAAAAAATAATTCAGCAAAAATTACTGAAATTTTGTACGAGAATAATTTCGTGATTTACAACGCATCGTTCGGCATTATTTATTTTTTTTTAGCGATAATCGTTTGAACTCAGTCAAAAAATCCCTGTTTTTAACCAGATTACAGAAAAAATGTTCGGCTATAAATATTCAATTTTTTCAATCTTTTTTTTCAGTGTAAAACTTATTGATCATGGAATTGGTTGTTTCGCAGTTTTAAGAAAGGGGTAAATATAAAGACGGTGGAAATTATGTACTACAACAATTGGATTGAAAGTTTACGTGAAAAGAGAAAAAAGGACTCACTACGAATCGTATGGAAATTTCGCGCAAGCGCTAGTTAAATCCCGCCCCTGTTAGTACAGAATATTCTCCGCACCCCTTTTCACATTATTATACGAAACCAAGATTTTCTCTCTATAGCTACACTACTATCTTCCTCTCTTTCATTCTATCCTTATCAAGAGAAACTCCCCTCGATTTCCAGTTAACACTCCAGTCGCGACTAATTACTCTAATTAATTGAAACTTCAACCTTCCTTTTACATCTTCCGTCATTATGTATCTTATGACATTATGTATATATGTATAAGTATACACTTCTCTATCACTTTAGCACAGGTATATATTAATTAGCAGTATTCAAACTTATTGATACTCGAACAGGTCGACGTTCCGAACTTTTGATGGATTTCGTATTTAATTTACGGTATTCTCATAGAAAATGTTACGATACCCGATGCAGAGAAATTAGAGTCAAGTAAAATAAAACGAACGAGTTGAATTTGTCAAAATTATTTGAAAAAAATAATTTATTAGAAATGTAAGAAAAATCACATTTTTGTAATTTATTGGAAATTCGAAGATCCTTACTGATTCTGGGACGGGTAACTGTAGTTTATTTAAAAAGAATCAAATCTAACGTTTTTTATTTCGAGAATTTTTGAATTGTCGATTTTCTCGACATTTTTTCCAAAATTTCCTTAATGACACTAAAAATGTTATTTATGATCCTTACGGAGAATGTTTCGTAGTTGAGTGCTTTAAATAATAAATGTTTTTTTAGAAATAATAAAACATGTGGATTCGGTATTAGTTTAACAAAACCTCGCTTGGAAATTAGTTAGAAACATAATTTTGGAAGAAAAATGGAACTCATGTTGAAAATTCATGCATTTTTACATTTCATGTTGAGTTAAAAGAATTAATTACCGGTGTTACAAATTTTCCGAAGAATCTTTAGCGATTATTTTGCCATAGACACTGCCAAATAATTTTGGTTTATCTTAATTCCATTCCAAAAATGAATTAAAATTAAAGTGTATAAAATGAAGTAGGGAGATTTGTTTGCAGTAATCATTTCGAGGGTAGAAATACTATGAATTTGCGCTACATCAAGTGCTCCTGATGAATTTCGATGAAGTAATTAACAACGGATAGAACGAAATTAACCCACCCCTTTTCGAAATTTACACGTGGAATTGATAAATTTCGTAATTTTTATTTTTATATGTAAAATTAAATTTTATAGAATGCAGATTTGTAATTTCTCTTACACAAGGAGCTTCTTGCCACGGTTCTACGGAGAACGATCTGTAAGGCGGTTCGCTAACAAGCTCTCATTTCAAACATTCGATGTAACTTTAACCTGGAATAAATAATCATTACACCAATGCTTACCTTTAAGAATATGCAAATGCCGGTAAAAGGAATTTCCATGCCAAGCTTCGGGGCTTCTTGTAGGGGTAGGAATTTCTGGTTTAATGTCTCTCAATGCAGCAGCTTCTTCTGCAATTTTTTCAGCTTCTCTTTCCTAGAATAAACATAGTTCACCTTAGCGTTACCTTTACATCAGGTACGAGAGAAGCAAAATTTATATGAATTTAGGTCGGTTGAAAATAAAGAAATTTCCTTCAAAGTGACTTTATGTATACATTATCAACAGAATAACGATAAGTAGCTTCTTTCGTATGAACGATTACGTTCCACTCATTGTGATCAACCACTCAGTTATGCAGTAATGGCTTTCACTCAAAAGGGTACGTCCTAGATAGGCGAACTTATGATCTACATGTGTACTTTAACATAAATATACACAGACAATCAACGACCGTGTTCATAATCTAAAAATGTGTCAGTATAGAAAATATGATCTCTTGATACTTAGGTTTGTACACGGGATATACAGAAGAGGAAAAAACAAGCTGATAAAGAAAGGGAGAAAGGGGGTAAAGCGTTACATCTATGGTCGTCTTTATTTAATGCTTTGACGATAGCAATCGTCAATTTACTTAAATTAATACCATGGCGGCTGTACTAATGCTAATCGATATCTTTATATTATTCATAGCAAGCCTTACATTTGTCCAACAAAACATTAAGTCACGCTACAATGCTTTTCATTTCTTCACTCCGTCTGTTTTTTTTGTCATGGTATTAAAAATTACATAGGCCTTTTTTTCGTGATGCTTTTAATTGTAATGTGAAATATGACGATCAAGGCTCCCGCTTGGTCTGTTACAAGTTCCAAGTAATCTTGGAAATTGCAATAATATTTGATAATGTACCGAAACCATCTTTGAAATTGGAAATTACTGAAATTCGTATAAACCCGGATAAATCGTGACTCTCAAATTTTCATTGAACGGGAAAACTTATTAAACATTTCAACGCGGGAAGGGTTGATTTATTAAAATGAAGAATTAATTATTTGGCAATTTTAATAACAATTTTTTGTTTTTACCAACCAAGGGATAAAAATTCAAGTTTCAAAAAGGGGGTATTTTCTGTTTTAACGAAATCCTATTAGAAGATTGATGAAAAAAACAGAACTTTTGCGGAAAGCCTACAGCACCAGAGGATACAAGATAAAGAATTACTAACTATAGTGAAATCGAAACTTGCAATTAAACTATACTTATCCTCTAAACTATTGATATTTTGCTATAAATATAATTGATGAATGAAAAAATATATATGACTTTATTTAAAAAACTACTGATGATTTCACCTTTGGATGTTCCTCTTATGACAACTTTGCCTTGAAGGTTTTTTTGATAGGACCATTTGGTAGGACAGGGATATTGAGATTTTTCATTTAAATGCTGCTCCTTGTATACTAAGGTAAAAGTTTGATAAATGTTGTGAATAGTAAATGCAGTCATCATGACGTAGGACTTTATTAGACATTACGTGATATAGTTTAACAGAACCATGCCATATCCATACGAATGAATATTTGATTCCTTTATGGAGTTCTCTTACACAATTAGCTTTAACAGCAGTTACGAAGGTGGTTTTTCATATCTGGACTCGTGCATCTCTACAATCCTCGGATTGATTGTATACATATTGAACTGAATATAAGTACTTTATGCATTGCAAAAATTTTCTGTCTTTGACAGTGTACATTTTCATGGCACTTTAAACAGAAAGAAAGAAAAAATAGAACTTTTATTGTTTCGTTTTCAGAAATCTTTCTGAACTTGTACTTTTAATTAAAGTTCCTTTCAAACTTAAGTCGACTTCCTGGAGCAAGGCAAATACACTATCAAGGAATGTTTCGGTAAAATCAAGAAATCTCTTGAACTCTTTCGGGCAAATAAACTCAAATTGTGGAAATTCATTAAGAATAATCAAAAAATATTAGCATTCGCTCTAAAATATCACAGTACAAGTGCGAAGAATCACGCAAAATGAAATTACTCAGCGCTTATTAAAAATGCAACCATTCGTGTTTGCTGCTTTTTTAATCATTAAATGAAATCTGAACTTTACGCGATGTTGAATAATTACTCATATATGAAAACGAAAGTTGATTAATCAGCCGATTACCATATTGTTGATTACTAAAAATTGTTTCATTGTGCTTATCCGTTGTTATTCTAATATTTCGATTAATCGAAGAATTCTTATTTTCTACGCTCCATTAATAAACTGCGGTAATAAAGTTATTTCATAAATTGTTTGTAGATCTATCAAATGACACGTTACCATAGTATACGGTATATGAAAGATGAACCACGAACAATTTTTTCCCTTGTATACACACTCTTCATGCTACACTTGAGTAAACATTAATTATCCTATCACGATAAAACTTTCACAATGTTTGGGATTTTGTGTAATTATATTTTATGTACATATTACTCTGTTAGAGTAGGGAGTGTACATATGTATTGTAAAGTCATTCGTAAGGTACATATACTAGGGTGGATCATAAAGATTCTACATATATACGTATTATATGTAAGCATTGTTCAATCGTTATTCCATCATAACTCTCTTTAAACCTTTAGAAGAATTTTTAATGAAAATGGACATTGAAACTTATTCCAATATTTGAACGTTTTCTTATAAGAGTCTCATTAGAGTTTTTTTGAATCTTGAGAATATAGATTATCATGGGAAATATTTTAAATATTTTATATAAAATGGGGGAATGCTTGTTATAAAATATTTTTTTGAATCAGCGTTATTTTTAAATTGCTTCGGTTGTACAAAATTTTATTCGAATTTGAAATATATAATGCATTTAACATAATGCATTTCTTGAGAAATTCTAAAATCATTGTAAGTCAATTTTCATAATTATGAAAAATATGTTCTCGTGTAGTTCCAATACCCAATTCGAGAAATTACTACCTACGAAAGTCACAATTGCTATTCTCCATTAGAAATTTATGAGAAAGGGTAGGTATTATTACGAATCTATGTCGTTTGATATTACTTTAAAACCGGAAGTACAATGAGCAGCTGTAAAAACAAATCTCTTTAATAATAACTCTAACCAGACTACATTATTTACTGTTAATGAATTATTGTCATACTAATCGCGAACAATATTCGCGAATAATAGATTCCCATTGGGTTTATTGTCATAGATTTTTACATAGAAATTTTTGCATATTAACTAAACATTTCTTTGCGCAAGGTAATATTCATCGAACGTGTCTGAAATCGTCTTACGGTTGTCCTTCCGAAAAAAGTAGGATAAATCTTAGTTAATAAATTTTAGCATAGTATAAATTTCTTTCCTTAATAGATCATTGATCGCAATTGACATAGTGTAGAATGCATGGGACTCTGCATCTTTGAAAATCGCAGTATTTACGATACAGGTTACAAATTTCAAAATAAGTGTACTCAAAAAGACAGGTGGTCAAACACCCCATTACATTTACTGTACACGAATACACATGTTTAGTGCTGCACATATGTTCCTTGTAATACCCATGCAACCTCTGCGCATACAACGAAGGGTAGAAATTCAGCTTCGTGACGAATTAATTCGTTACTAGAAAGATTTATCTTAACCCTCTCATCTGTTAGGCGGTAAATAGACAATTAAACATTTTACATCGAGTATATAAGCTTCTATCTCGGTACATCAAGAGCTCGAACTGAATGTAGACTCTGTAAATCTTTAAAGTATATTTCCCGGAAAGGCTTTAATCCTCTTATTGTAATATAAAAGTATTGGAAACTTTCAGTAGGCATGCTGCTGTAACTACCATCATAATTAAGCAAGACGAATTTTTACTTTTGTTTCTCAATCCCGAAAAATTTCAAAAGAAAATAGCGGTAGATCATTTTGTTACTTTTCAGTTTTTTCTTTCAACTAACTGTTGTAGTAAAACTTATATTGATTCGGAATTGTTTTGATTTTTGTTTCAAATTATTTCGCATGCCGAAACAAACGGTACTGATAAAAAATTTTTTTTCTAAATTAGTTTTCTCTAGAATAAAACGTACCTTCCATTAAAAAAATTTAATATTTCGAAAATACAGTGAAACCTCGATATAACGGACTAATTGGGGGGAGAGGGTGTCCGTTATATAAAAATAGGTTTAAAACAAATCAAAAAACTTTTTTTTGGAAAATACACTGTGTTTGGATATAGATAACAAATACAAAACACAAACAAAATTCTATTTAAGGGAAGACTAAATTGAAAAATAGGAAAATTTTGAGGTTTTTATAAGAAAATTTTTTTTTGTTGCTGTTTGATATCGACGCTCTTGCTTTCGGTAATCCTACTTTGAAAAAGGAATCAAGTTTTGTTTGCACTTTTGAAGTTTGCTGGTTTTTTATAATCATCTCTCTAAAACAACGAAAATTCATATAATAAATTCTTTTACATTTGACCGGATTTTTTGTCCATTATATCCGAAGTCCGTTAGAGGTCCGTTATATCGAGGTTTTACTGTATGTACAAAGAAATACGCAAATTGTCAATGAAAGAAAAATTTATAGATTCTTTGCAAAAAAATATTTTCGAAAATTCTAAGAAAATAAAATTCTCCTGTAGAAGCTTGTTTCTTAAATTATTCTACCATTGGTGTATCTACTATTTTTGTATCTGCTGTTTTTCGGTAAAGAAAACAACAAAAATTCAATTTATGAAGAGACAATTAATTAACCAAAAACACATTTTTAAAAAATATGGTAAATATTTTTATTAAATTTCTATACCGGTGAGAATTGAAACAAGAAAAGTAACGTTTTGTTCCTCGAAAACGCGATAAGAGAAATGAGTTGAAGTCCCTCGAAACAAATATTTTCTGCCATACATTCCTGAGACACATATATCATATTTTTTTTCTCTCGTAAGAGAATAATAGTACCTAAGTGTAGCAGCGATTTGTAAAAGTGAATTCCAGGCATGTAAGCCTCATTACGTTCAGTATGAGATCGTCACTGTTATCGTCGGTACGTGATGCTGTTGAGGCTGCTATGGCAGAGAAGTTGTGTACACCATTCTTACTATAACATTGAATTACCTATTAGATTACTGTAGTAGAAACGGAGCTTCCGTTTGTGGATGAGTTCCGCGTTCTCCCATTTGTAACTCCGTTCACCCGGCAAAGTAGGTAGAAATTTCTACTCCTCCTCTTTACTTTACCTTACTTTGGTACAACTGTATGTTCTACTACGTTCTATCCTTCCGAAACATCTTCCCTTTTTCCTACCCCTTCTGTAAAACACACCCTGTTTCAGAGATATACGTTGTATACGTATATACAAAGTATCCGCGACCACCGAACTTCTGCTCCTGTACTGCAACTACATAATATTCCAGCTATAGGTCTCGTGCCAGACAAAACTGGGAAAGCTATGAGACTCTATATATACACGCAAATACCCATTCCCGTTTTATGGCCGGCTCAATTGTTTCAGCCTCGTTGATCCAATAAAGGATTATGGTGAAACAATTGTACCGTGGTTCGATCTATTCGATAGATTTTACGTAAAAGGACGCAAAAGTTCATTGCTGCTTCAAATACGAATTTGATTTAATGCGAAATAATCGGGCGATTTATTTTATTGTGTTCATGCATTTTTCGCTCACTCACCACGATGAACGAAAAAGAGCCGAGATTATTGTTATTAAGTTACATTGGCTTGCATTGTGTAGAAATTTTTGCTAAAGGTTCACTAGACTACTCTTTTTTTTTAGCAATTCTCTCAGGTATTATATATTGGATTGGTGCATAACAATCAGGCGTTTTTGAACGATATTATCACGTCAAAGAAACGCCTGATAATTATGCACCAACCCAATATATTATGGTTTTTGTTTTTTTCGTGTGATACTTTTTTACAAATAACACTACAAAGTAAAAATTGAAAATGGTATTAAAATTTGAGAATTTCAACACAGAATGACAGTATTATTGTTTTTGAGGTTAATCGAATTTCTGAATATGTAAAAGTAAAACAAAATTTATGCTAAATTAATTATACTAAAATATATGCAGCAATATGTAGTACCTCCGCAGGAAAAATGACAAGTCGAAAACCATAAATTTTACAGGAGAGGCAAAACAAATCTGAGCACTTACAGCAATATCAAAATTAAATAAAGCGACAGTAGCGGAATTTCTGAATTCTACTTGTCTCACTTTTCGCTTTTAAAAATTATTCATTCATAGAAGATTTCTGTTTGTGTTCGTTAACAATCGAATATTCGCAGCCTGGAGGTTGAAAAAACCACAGATATAATTTATTAATGACTTTTTTGTCACAGTAATTATGCGTTTCGTGAGTGTATACTTATACAAAGCTGAGGCTGAATTGCGAGCGGGATTGTAGCGAAAAAGGAAAGTAAAAATAAAGGGCAGGGAGGTTGGGGTATTTGTTGAACGGAAAGTTAATACGCAATCGCTTTAGTTGAATCATTTCCGGTTCGTCGAACGCGACGTAGAGTTTCAGTTCGTATACCATAGAATTATGCCGGGAAGTTGATTATACTTCAGGATAATACTACGTTTATCCCTGAAAGTTATTTCGAACTTACGTACGTCCATCGTTTAAAACGAAAGGAAAAAAAAGATATGTAGTACCGTACTCTCTATATTATCACATATCGCTTTCTGCCCACGGACATTTTTAATCCACAGAGATTGAAGCTTCATATGTATGCTTCCCATGTGTAATAAATGACTCGTATTGAACTTTCAAATCCTCAGCTTTAAGAATTTCGTAATTAAACCTTTACTGCTAAGGGAATGATAACTGGTTTTTATTTCAACGCCTAATTTTTAATGCTTTCAATTTTTAATAAGACGAGAACATTGTCGAAAAGAACATTTTTACAAATGATTTTTTACAGATCGACTTATTAAAATAAATCTTCAAATACTTCCTTACTTCAACCTTCTCGGACTCTAAAAAAGCCCGGATTCATTTATCATCATGCTAAATTACAATTAATTATGAATAAATGTTAAAAGTAATAATTGTTACTATTACTTTTTTTTATTGAAGCAATTTTAATCTCAAAATTAATTACTATTACTTACTTTTTTAATAGTAAAAACTCTGTAATCTGTATTTAGGATATTAAAAAAATGTTCCCCTTCGATTTCTAAGCAATCGTTAGAGAATAGAATCTGTCACGTAATTAATTATTAAATATTATAATAAGCAATGTTCTCAATTCCAAAAGGAATTCTCATCATATATAGCATTTTCAAGTTTTACCAGTTTTTTCTCGATAACTTTGAAAAGTACATTTATAATAAAAAGAATCGCTATTATACAAATTAAAAATCCGGAACAGTGAAGAATTACTGGCATGTTCATAATAATCGACAACAAATAATGCCTCGACCTTTGCACAAAATCATTAATTAAAGAAGCATGTTGGTATTTATGGTTTGAACACAACTAAAGAGTAAAAGTAAAATGTCAAATTTTGACCTTATATTCCTGAAACCCTTCGGGACTGTGTGATCAAGTTAGATGTTACAGACTGTTGATACACTGACTGTATCCCCTTACTCTCTTTTATATTTGTATAACCTACTAGCATTTTAAACCCTTAGGAAATCCGCTAGTATTTAAATGTATGTATATTTAGAAAACATTCCTTTTTCACAAAAGTATCATATGTTCTATTTATTTTGATTTCCAAGTTAATTCCGTTACTAAAGATTATTTCCTAGTTTATAAAAATTTCTCCGGTAATTTAATAATGTAAAAGACAGGAAATCAGTCCTGATATTCCCTTTCACGAAATTTTCTTTTTCTCTTTAATATCAGTTTAACATTTTAGTCCCGTCAAAATATAAATTTATTATATTATGAGAAACATTTTTTATGTAATGTAACATTTCTTCATCATTATAAGAAAATAATCAATTCTCTCGTTTAATAAAAATAATTTTTAGTTTCTCTTAAAAGGTATAGTTTTGAAATTCCCTTTGCCTTCCGATGAATTAGATAAATTAATTTTTTCGAATCAATGGAACAAAATTAGGTATTAAAAATTGTACAGCTTCGCTATCGGAATGGTGGAATTGAGAAGCGAGACGAGGGCGGTGCGACTGTTGATTCAGTTATAATCGTTAGCCGGAACAGAGCTCCGCCTCAAAATCCTCGAATCCATTCCGACTCATCTTCGTCTATAGGTATTATTTCCTCTCACACTGTTTGCACAAATTGATTCCCTTTTACTCAAATTCTTCCAAAAGTTATCAATTTTTATTAAAACTTGCAATTTTCATTTTATTTCTTACTACTCTTGGAATTCTTGAATCAACAAAATATTTTTTAAATTTTCTTTGCGAATTTGAAAATCAATTTTTTCTTGCGTATCCGTAATAACATTATTCATAAGCAGCCACTGCAAATATTCGTTATTCCGTTTATCAAATCAGAAAAGTGCAGCAATGTGGTATTCAAACCACATTTTGACTTATTTCCAAACAGAATGGATAAGAATTTGAATTATATATCTGACCGCATTACTGAAGCATGCAGATATCACGTGCGAAAGAAGGAAGAAACGAATAAAAAAAAGAAAGCCATTTTTGCTTCTTTTAGGGGAATTCCTAATGGCTCTCTAGACGGTCGAAGTGCAATTAAAAGTTGCGGGCGAAGCCAACTAAAGTAGACGTCGTTTGATTTAAATGTTTCCACGTGAAGTGTTTGTACGTGACGTCACTTAATTGCGTTTAAATAGACATTTACGGGGATTCTATGCAAGTCTTAACCGCATCTTCTACGGATACTTTATTGTCTAAACATCAAAAGGTTAGGTTATTCGATGCGGTACCTTTATCCAGCCTCTTTATTCGTAATCCTTGCGGAAATTAACATATCATAGCGTATATCGTGGAGGACATTTTCATTAATACCGCATACGAAACAATTTTTGCCTCTAACTCCTATTACGCGTCAAGTGTACACATAAGGAAGGCAAGAGGGAATACAGATGTTGTGAAAATGAAAATTGTCATTTTCTCTCAGCAGTGGAACCAGTGGAGCGACAAATAACTGCAAATAACGTTCGGGGATTACTTAGTTACCGCAATACAGTTGTGGCCCATTCGTAACGTGGTAACTAGGTTTAACTTCGCTATGTGTGTAGGTAAACTCCCACATACACGATTATAGCAAAACCATGGAACAAAATATATGGAGGGGCAAAGAGAGAAGACACTCGACACGTTCACCAACAAGGGGAATTGAAAAGCTGCCTGGCAATCCGGACGGCTTATCCCAGACATCTCTAGTTCTGGAATACACGACCCTTTGCCCTGTATTCAGCTTTGGCTAGTGTGTTCCGTATATACGCGATGATAGCGATTAAGGTCTTTGAGTAGCTCCTCTAACGTTATACACCTACATCGTTTCTCTGCGAGCTTTAACACTGATATGTAACACAAGAAGAGATCTCTTACAAGAGCAATTTTTTTCCACTAATTTCGACCTAGTAACTTTTCAATTCCTTCTGTGATTTTTGAAGTATCGAAAATCGTACCCCTCCTGGTTTTACAATTGTAAGAATAACAAAATGTCGCATAATTTATCTTCACTTTCTAATAAGTGAATGGCGTATTACGTATGAATGCGCGAGTTATTACACAACTGATGATTTAACTTCGCAGATGTTAATAAACGTGTTTAATTAGCAAGCTTTCCCCACCTTTGTTCGGAATGAATATATAAATTGAGTTTAAGAACGTATAGAAATTCAACACCAAGTTCGAATGTTCCCTTTTGATCCAACAAAATCGAGGGCATTAACAACATTCTCTGTGCGGACCCTTCTTACT
Source organism: Gasteruption jaculator (assembly GCA_949825005.1). Taxonomy (NCBI): domain Eukaryota; kingdom Metazoa; phylum Arthropoda; class Insecta; order Hymenoptera; family Gasteruptiidae; genus Gasteruption; species Gasteruption jaculator. Next base: position 4,577,566 of record OX463769.1, on the reverse strand, counting down.
TGGGTTACTGTAATGTATAATAATATTTAACTCGTTCACAGCCGGTTAATTTGAAAGAATTTAATATCTGTTTGCTCAAAACTTCTGTTATTAGACAGGAGCTGTATGTAAGGAGCTTCTGTTATAAGACAAGAGCAAAAACCTTTGTTTGAAAATATTGGGCTTTTATTTTCTTAAATGAGAATAATTTTCGCAGTATGAATTCAGAGAGTGAGAATACGAAATGATATAGATTTAAGTCAGTAGCTGCAAACATGTTAATTGCTGCAGAAATATTTTCCTAGAGAGTTAACGAGTCGTATAAAAATTTCTGAAAATCAGTGTGGTGTCTTTTGAGATGAACGGCTGCGTCAGACTTGAAATTAGTTTTGTATCAGTATGGTAAATAGATTAGAACACTAGATGACTCCATAACTTATCTGTTGGAGTTCCAAGGAGCACCGTAACGTTTACCACAACACTTGCGAGAAATGGTTACTTTTCTAGATAGTACTATAGTGGTTCGGTTTCACCAAAATACGTTTGGTATTTTCTGCAGTTACATAGAAAATAGGACTAGGTCTCTGGTTGTAAGAAATGTGAAGTTCAATAAATTTTTATGTCATCACAGTAACAGTATTTGCCAACATATTAACGTTGTAGTACGTGAGTGGTCGTTACGCATATTTTCATAATAAAGTATTAAAATTAAATTTACAGGATCTCCCTCATACTAGGACAGAGTAAAAATTGCTATAAACCGATGGGATGTTCTGTCACTTAATTATATTGCAATTACTATGGCAGGTTTATTTTCCACGTTTGATCTAGTATGGGATCGACATAGAATGCGCATGTCTATTTGTATAGTTAGGGGGAGTATTTACTGACACAATAATTATCACGATTGGTGAGGCCAACCGTACACGAGCAGTCTAACCACAAGGTAAATTCTGGGAATCGTTGAACATTATTCAGTATATGCCATAACCTCCCAATTTCATCTACGTCTATTTGCCCCATAAGTTAATTGCGTCATTTGCAAAACTCCAAAGTATACAAATTATTAACTTAATCCTTTGCGGACAAACGCCGTCAAGTATGTGGAATTTTCGATACATTTGCGAAAGTTTCGGCCACAACAAATTAATTTTTAAATATGTAATGTAATATTAAATTATATATGAGATCTTCTCGAATAATATAGACTAGTGGGAACAATCTAAAATATAATTTTTATGCATGAGAAAAAAGAATAATTTTAATAATAACATGAAATTATTTTTGGTTTTTTTATTCTCGAGAGAAACGAAAAACAATTTTAGAACAGCGTAGGGTGCATCTGTTTGTAGTACTTTTTTGTACTTGTTGGTAGGCTCAAGGTATTTGATATTTTGATTAACCCTAATGCAGTCGTCTTTGGGGGTACGTAGAGGAGTGGCACAGATCTACTGTTACACTGCAAACACATTTCGAATTGCATCTTCGTAATTCAGAGTAAAGTTTCTCTAGTCACTTTTAAGTGATTAAGAATAACGTGTTTCTGATGTGTTATGTGACTGTAATTGTTATTAAGAGTGGCGATGTAACTTTCAGTGCGACTACCAATGCTGCAAATATCCATACTCCAAATATTTTCTTCGTTTTTATATAATAGACAATTTACATATATAATAGACGAATGTGACAAATTATTATACTTATGACTATTCGGACGTAAGTGATTTCATATAATCGAAAATCTGAACCTGTCAAAAACTATCAAAATGTTACTCGACCGTTGCATTATTTAACACTCAATGGTGTGAGAAATTGTTCCGCGAGGAGTAATTTGTGGATACAAGCAACTAAATAATTCCCAAAGTCTACAGTATGCAGTGTAAAATCTAAACACTGTCTACTTGGAAGAACATAATGCGTCGCGTGCATGAAGTTCGTCGCGTGCACGCGCGTCCAACAACCAACCGACCCACCAGCCGGCGGGTGCGATTGTCCTTTCGTAACATTTGTTGCACGATTAGTGCGTAAGTGTAACAGGAAATCACTACGCTCTCTACGCGTCAAGTGTTTGCCGAATAATCGGACTCGGTAATACAACAGTTACTGTTACAATCTCATCAAAATCACAATGGCTCCGACACGTGACTATAGTCATTCATCAAAGAACGCTACTTCAGTGGAAGAAACGCTCGTCGAGGGAATAAATCTCTGTAAGGAGAACTCACCGTTTCTTGTGGAGGGCTCCAGCACTGGGGCGAAGTACTGTTACCGCTATGAGTACTGATCGCAGAGTTCGAAGTGGACTGCATGTTCTGCAAAGTGGTACTTAAAGGCGGGTCGTCTTCCGTCGTCTCGATATCGACCTCGTCGTCGGAAGTTTCCTCCTTCGCCGTGGAAATCTCTGGAACCGGTTCCGAGAGGACCAGTTGATCCACGACAGGCCCTCGAATCACCGGACGAAATGCCGATTGATGCAAAGGTGCAGTTACTGCAGGCAACAACGGCTCCGTCGGATTCGAACCGCCGATAGGTGGTGGAAGAGGACCTGGAGAATGATCGGATAAATCTCAGTCCGCGTGTCACGATCGAGAAAACTTTCATTTCTCAAGAAATTACCTGGAAATAGCACCGGACTCCTTTTGGCCAGCCAAGGAAGAGCGTAAGGTGGAAAAGCAAAACCAGGAGTCTTGGCAGCAGCTACAGCGGCAGCTTGTTGATGCTGATGCCAAACGTAATCCATAACGAGACTTCGCGATAATGGTAAGGGTAGTTCTGGAAATGGCGGAACTCTTGGATGGGCGGTTGAAGGAGGAATGGGCGAAGGTAATTGAGTCGTAGGTGAAGACCTCGGTTGTTTAGCGGGACTCGGTGATCCTCTTGAACCAGGATTAGACAGTAATCGTTTTCTTGTGCCACCGTTAAACATAGCTTTAACGTCTTCCCAAGCATGGACCACTTCGTCCGGGGGATTGCCCGAAAGTTTCATGTGTCTCCTCCATGAATTGAAGTTAGCGGCGTCCGGTTGGACGTACTTGTCGGATGGACCGATTCTATGCGAGTGGAATATAAATTTATTCGGTGAGAAAAATAAGCCACAGTATGCACATTTGATGCATTTCGCACGGGAACTGTTGTAACGAGCCGGTAAAAATGCACCGCGACAACCCCACGCGCATTCGTGGTGTACAGAAAAGGCAAAGTCTTCGGGAAGTCTGGAATTAAAGATACTTTATTTGCCAATGTTTAGATCCTTCGTTGTATGACGGAGGTTTTCGGGTATACAGCAAGATTCGATCGAACAAATTTCTACCCAAATTCACTGTTTGTCTTTTTTTATGTTCTATATCTTGTAACGGTTTTGCAAATTGGATTTTTTTTAAAACAAATCATTCTTCACAAGAAAGCATAAAATTCCCTTTTTTTGCACAACTTAGCCACATTTTTTATTTTCCTTATATTGAAAATATACTTTTTAATTATTTTTTTAAATAGACAATAATTTTTTATTAAAAACTATGTAGTGCGAAATCCAGGATTTTATATTCTTCAAATCTAACTTCATATTTCTACTCTAAATGTACTTTACGATGATTATAGAAGTACCAAGAACTGCATAAATTGATTTACGAAGTGGAAAGTGGCAATGAAAGGGTTAATCGAAATTATTCACTCGAATCAATCTGTACATGCTGTTGTATTTCTTTGTTTGATTCGAACCTTGGGGGGGCGTTATCGCCTAAGAAGGATTTGCAAAGACGCTCGGCTTCTCTTCGAGTGATCATTCCGCATCGTCTGGAAGAAACGGGCATAGCTCCAGCGCGGCGTAAAATTTCTAATTGGACCGGTGTACACTGAACGCACGTTATACCCAGTGCAACACGACGATTATGAATTTCGTTGTAGCTGAATTGCTTTAACAGAGTATTGCTTATTTGTGCGAGACAGAGCCTCTCTTGTCCCTCGATCACCAGCGACACGATATGTATTCCATACAGAGACACGGTACCGACCTGCAACTCCTAATTTATTAGATGCACCTTGCGCCGTGTACTTTCACGAAATTATTTTTTTAATTTATCGAAAATAATACTGAATCATTCGCTGTATTTCGACATATATCTTTTGCAAACGAAAAGGATTATACATTTAATACAATATACTACATTACTTATTTTATAATACAAGTGGCGAATGTATAGAAACAACTTATTTTCTACCGTTTCCACTGCTACTGGGGAAGAATACACTGATAAACTTAAAGGTGTTCCAAAAGTACTCATTATTATGAGGATATCGTTATTTTATTTAATTTCAAGTGTATTAATTATCACTCGAGATTGGCTTGTATCAAAGGTTTTCATCATGAATATTTTTTCAATGTTGCATTACCTGATTCGGTTTCGAATGAGGTTGGGGCTGCGGTGACTGTGTTGATTTCTGAGGAGTCAGAGGTGGCAATGATAACACTGCAGCTCCTTCCATTCTGAAAACAGATGCATCGATTACAGATACACAGACTGTGAACCATCTACTTTGAATTGCAGATTTTTGCATTTTGAAAAACTATTAATTTTCTGAGAAATATATATTCTCTCTTCAGTCTATCGGTTTTAAATTTATTTATTTCAATTATTGTGTTGACGTTTCAGCAATTAATACCTTGTAATCTTTGGAACACGAATTTAAATTATTACTTTAATTTCATGTTTTACTTTCTTAAAATTGAATTAATTTGATAATATTAAAATACATCGTAAAAGATGTTGTCGATTATTAAATTTCTGGAAAAGAAAATACAAAAATATTCCAAATCGCAAAGATGTCAACCTTTTGTGCGTAGAATTTTGTTAACTTTTTAAAATTCCATGAACGCGGTTCTTAAAAACTTATCCATATTAGTTACAATTTATTTTTTGTTTTTGGAAACAACGCTATTTTTTTAAATTTCTAAAAACTTTTCAAAATACAAATATTTCTAGACTTTCAAAAAGGTGGTAGAGAAAACGTGAAACGAGAGTAAAATCAATTCTAGAATGGAGCCATTATCAGTTGTTATAATTTTCTTTGATGACAGTCTCATTCTTCCTAATTACGTGAACAATATAGCTGTTCCTAATATTCCGAATACGATGTATTTGACTTAGAAATTAATACAATACAAAACTCAAAATAAACTAAAGATACTTTTATCGAAGATATGTGCCCATAATTATGAAAGTGGTCTAAGTCATATTTTATTGTGTTGATAAATTTAAAGGATTTGTTTTAAATAAAATAAAAAATATTTTTACATTCTGCAACATTCTAAGTTGGTCTCGATTAATAAAGAAAAAAAATGTATTGCAGGATAAAATGATGCAAGATAACTGAAAATCTCATCTTATTCAAATCTTGACTTAGACCACTTTCATAATTATGGGCACATATATTTCAAAAAATGTATCAAGAAGAGAAGGCAAAAACACTCGGATATCATTGAGTGTTTATGAACGCACGTACGAAGCATACATAATATTTCCTAAAGACATTTTTCATGACGCGTAGAAAAGAGCCAAAGTGAAAAGTAATAAAAGTCATTGTAATTAAATGTATTACACGTTATCGATCCGCCCGGGAATCGAGTTTGTATACGTGTATGTATAGTTTCATATAGACATTGAGAGCCGTATACATGAAATGTCAAAACGCATTTAGTTTAATTAAAACGCTTTTGAAGACCTCCGCTCAATTTATCGGAAATGAGCGAATCAATTCACTTCGAAAGAGCTTCGAAATGGTAAGTTAATACCTATGAAAAGCCGTGGAGACACGCGTGTCGATTGAAGTAGTTGTACCTTAATTATCTGGCAGTAATTAAATAAAATCCGAAGATTAAACCGTTCGATTTTATTCAGAAAACAAGAAAACTTTTATTCTTCTTCTATTTCAATTAACTCTGCTTTTTGTTCTCTTTCAAGCAGTAAGTAATCAGTACAAATTTCTTTTTCGTCGTTTTCCCTTAATGTATACATGAACGTAACGCTCCGCTTTATTCTAATTTCCAAGAAAAATCTGTGAAAAGAGAGTTTTTCGAGGTAAAAGAAATAAAAGTAATATGAAAAGGAAACGACGGATGGAAGGAAAGGAAGCAACTCTATTTGAGTTCCTTATCCTCTTAACTTTTCAAGATACAGGATCAAAAAGAGAGAAAGAGAACTCTCTAGCGACGCCTTCCATTAGTTTAACGCGCGACGAAGATTTCATTGAAATTGTGAATTTTACGAACTAAAACCGTGGGAGGATGTTACGTTTCCCCTTCCACTACGGTGTTGATTTTAATTGAAAACGCCTCCATAAAGCTGCTGCTATAGCAGTACATAGGTATGTTTGTATGTACCTGCTGTGGACTATGTAACACTGAGTACCCTGACAGAAGCGTAGAGCAAAAAGAGAGAGAGAGAGAGAGAGAGGCAGAGAGAATGTTCCAACAAACGTCCCCGGGGATCGTGAATGGGGGGGTAATTCAATTTGACACCCCCACCCACACTTAAACAAGGCAGCACCCATTCGACCTCCCTTTCTCTCTCTCTCTCCCTCTCCCTCTCTCTATTTTCCCAAACCATCGCGCTGTTTCTCTTCCTCGTGCAAATTAAATTCTCATCCACCGTGAAACAATGCCAGTGTACAAACCCGGAACCGAGGGAGAACTTAACAGAGGATATATATATATACATATACATATATTGTAGTAATACCTAAACACGCATAATACAGAAAGACTGGACACGGCAGCCGGTCAGCGTTTGGACAAGATCAGGATTGCCCCAACCGCATTAATTACTTGCTACCACCGCCTTGCAATTAGTAAGCCGTTGATCATCATGGTATAATCAATACATGCTCGACTTAGCGCTTTTAAAAATCCTCCCTACGATGATAATTATTTCGAGAGCTTTAACCCTTTCCACTCCGAGATGTACTTCTTATATACATGTATCACTTTAAGTGGCAGGGACGGGTTAGGACACGACGGAGTTACGTAAAATTCATTTTCTTTTGTGTATTTAGGAATTAAGACGCTCAAAAACAAGGCAATTCTCAAAATTTTGGAAAAATTCAACGAAATTATTGGATGGGACATACAGTAGTCCAGACTAAAACTGTACCTATTTTAGTGCCGTGAGAGGGAGCATCGTTGACAACTTTTGTGTTGACTACTCTACAAGTTCGAGAGAAACTTATGACAGATGTGTTTTTATAGCATGACTATTATCCGACTTGAGCAATTATGAGAAAAAATCGAGAAAGCAAAATCACATTTACATGTTTGCCCACAATTATGAAAGTCGTCTAAGTCATATTTTTTTTGTGTAGATAAATTTAAAGAAATTGTTTTAAATAAAATAAAACATGTTTTTACATTCTGCAATATTGGAAGTTGCAGTTTTATTGGTCTTGATTAATAAAGAAAAAAATGTATTGCAAGATAAAATGATGCGAGGTAACTGAAAATCTTATCTTTTTCAAATCTTGGCTTAGACCACTTTCATAATTAACGGCACATATAACAAAATATAGCACTGCATCATCAAATGCTAAATAACGGCACCTGAAGCAAGGTATTCGGAGTCCCAAGTCCATATTTCATTATTTTTGTTGCTTTTGTAGAAAACACGTAGATGTAACAATATTTTACGAATGGTTATTCTGTAACTGGGATGGGATACGATTTTCCTAAGGACACTTATTAAAGGATGAAAACGTCACCGTAGCGACGCTAAATGAGTGGAAAAGGTGAAATTCGTGGAAGTGATGCATAAGATTAAAAGGACGACTCTTACGGAGGGAATTGTTGCAAAGAGCAAATGTGTATGAGGGCATTTAATAATTATTCTCGTATAGATAATACGGAGATTTGACAAAGGTACTACCTCCAGAAAGATTTTACTGGGAACTGGAACCTTTGTAGAATTAAATAAATGTTGGTAGATTGCGTAAAGTTAATCGCAATAATAAAAAGCATGCATTAAGAAACGGGAAAAGCATATGCCACTTTTTCCAGGAAAATCGGTGACGCCTAAACAACTTTCAACAGAACGGATTGTTCTTTGTTTCATAAAACATTAAAAACGATGTTTGTTATTTCCAAGCAGACGTTTTTCAAAAGCGTTGATTAAAATGAGTACGAAAGGGAGTGTCGCAAAGTGTCGTGAAGTTTAAAAGGAAACAAGGTGTAGATAAAATCTCGAAATCTGTTTGTTTTTATGTTTTCTCCAATACAAAATATGAAGTGTGAAACGAATGCATAAGGGACTTCGCATTTTGCCTTTTCTGGATAAAGATGAATAAGTTTCATGAATTTTATTAAAAAATCACATTGGGGGTGGATAAATATAGAATTAATAGTGAATGCGAGTCTTTCAAAAAAATAAAAAAGAGTAAAAATAAGCCTTGCTGACACGAGTCTTTGAGTCAGCCTAAGCCATTCTCCCTTTTAGTTTAATAGAACCCTCTTAAATTTAATAGACCTTTAGTCTAATAGAAATATGAAGTGTAGATTTTTTCAAATGCAAGATACTGCATATTTTCTTCTTTTCAGGAAGGTGTTCGGATTAAACGCTTTGCATCACGATTTTTCTAATAATTGTGTGAACCGAAGTTGTATGTTTAACATTTACATTTCATCTGAATTAAATGTAGGGTTGGAACATAAATGCAAATTCTTTGAAAAACATGCAGATATTTTTTACAATTAGTCCAAGAATAAGCTCTAGTGATGAAATTCTCGAGACCTTAAATCCATGCTTTCTTTTTTTGATGATTTTAAGAAAAAAATCGACATTCCGGAAAAATAGGTGTACCAAAAAATGACGTGTAAACTTCGCGAATTTCGTATAAATTGGTGTTCAGCGAATTTTCGCTGCTGCTCTTAAAATCATGAGCCCAAAAGTTGAAAGCAATTAGCAGAAATACCAAACGAAATAAAGTCATTCTCGTTGAAATATGATTCGAACTATATACGGTAAATTGGAGTGCCCTAGTAAATTAAAGGACACTCGAACAATATGAAATAATTTCATTATACCTCCGACATATCCAGGAACAACACATTTTTGCCGAATCTGATCTCTATAGAATAGTCATGAGGCTAATGAAGGACGAACTAGAATACGACATTATTGTAACGATGGTTTTCATCGTACGAGTGTAGTTAGTCGTGTGTACTTGGGAAACGTATGAAGTCACGGAATAAGCGGCCTTACGGATTATTTAAATGCAAACAGAAATGTTGTAGCGGGAAAGCATTGTCTCCCCCTACTATTCTCGGTTATTTTACAATTCAATCTGCGAACCTCGTTCCTGCAGGCAAGAGCCGCTACATAAAGAGGATGGGGTATAACCATTCCACTCGCTCGCTCGTTCGTTCATTGTAACGTTGTTAAATCTCTGTGCTCTTCCATCATGACTATCCTAACCAACCAACCAACCAACCAACCAAACCAAACCAACCAACCAACCAACGAACCAACCCTCTTCTATCTACTACTTCTTTACATCTCTTTCTTTCTTTTTCTTTTTCTTTTTTTTAAGTAGGTACAGACTAAAGTACTCTTTCTCCCTCGGTAATTGTAGTACTTTCTTTCTTTTTTTTGCATGATTTAAACCTATACTATTATAATTTTAAACCAGAAGAATATTAAGTTTGTAAAAATTCAAGGCTTGTAATAAAAGAAGTATTTTTAAAATGGGGAAATAACGAAGACTTCGAATATTTCGTAGTTATTCAAAATTTAGTTCTGTTACATTTCGCTGGTACTTTAAATTCCATGAATGTTCAGGTTGTAAAAATTAAAGAGGAAATATCCTCCCGCAGAAATCTGCAATAGTAGAAAAGACCGAATGAGAATCTTTAACAGCCAATTCTATTCTCTGATGCTAAACTGAAACAATATTCAAGTTGAAAACTGTCAGGAACTAGAAAGTTTGGTATCTGTGAAATTAATAATAATAGGGTGGTTTTCAAAATAGGGATATAATAAATAAATCGAACGTTACTATCCAGTTTTGGTAACATTTGCTTTTTTAAAATATAATTTTCTTAATTTGCTTAGATTTTTTTGGTTATAATTTATTTCAGTAAAGTTATTGAATTAGAAAATGTCGCTAGCTTGCCGTCGATCAACAATCTTACTCACAATTTTTCGGAACTGTATCTTTTTTATACCAAGCTGATTTGAATTTCATCCAAGAATATTATTTGTTCAATCAAACAGGATTTCTTGGTTATAAGGAATGAATTATTTGTTCTGATAAATGAACTTGGCATTAAAAATGTCTTCTTCGTAAGAGTAATTTTATTTTCTAAGTATAGTAAATAATGCGAGATTATGCATATGCAAGATTAAAGAGCACTGCCGAAAATATAATCCTACAGCGAATTCTCTTTTGAACGGCTAGCTTCCGAGTACCTTTTCACTAAAACTATTCTTAATAATAATACCGCTTTAGGGCTCTTTATTATCCTTTAAAAGGAACATCACTTTTTTTCGTTTCAAAAGATCAATTTAGTAATTAATTTCTTTGCCTCACTGTTAATTTTCGTTATTACACATTAGAGGGTTATTTTTTCATCCCTAGAAAATATAATATCTATATACAGGGTGGGTCATCACATTTTGCCATCCAGATTTACCTCATTATTATTACGCATAGCAAACAATGTTTTACATGGAGTTGAGTGGTTTTGAGAGGGGCACATTCTAATGGTAAATTGTTTTCTGTTAATTACTTTTTTATAAAGAATGTCAAGGAACGTCAGCTGATGCAATAAAGAATATACGATTCCGTTTAAAAAATATTAATGAACTGCATACATCCTTTACACGTCCACCTACAGAAAACAATTTACCATCAGAATGTGCCCCTCTCAAAACCATTCAAATTCGTGTAAAACATTGTTTGTTATCCGTAATAATAATGAGGTAAATCTGGATGGCAAAATGTGGTGACCCGCCCTGTATATTCAGAGGAATTTTCATTAAAAATCACGATTTTTCACCATACATTATAAACTTCAAGGAAGTGTGACACAGGGATCATTTATTGACACTAGGCGGTATTGCTAACCGTAATACGTCTCCATAAAGAAACTTCCAGCCATAGGACGTGGTGCAAAAACTGTTAAAGTTTACAAAGTTGGAATTGTACTTGTATAGCAAAACACCTGACTCGAGAACTTTATTAATTTCCTGAAACAAAAGGGAGCACGTTATTTTGTAGTCCACCCATACAGTAATCTTCGAAAAGAAGGAAAGCTAATCCCTTGTACAAACAGTTTATGGTGTTTGTTCGACCCCTACGAGGGAACGAGCCCCTTGTGTTCTCCAGGGACCAGTTTGCCCGGTACTCGTGAATCGGCTATCAATTTATTTTCACTACCATCTACTTTAGGTGAATTCAACATTTTTTTCGTTGATCTATTATGACAAATTTTAAGTGGCTACTTTTTTATACAGGAAAGGGTTTGCACAGTATGGAAACTACTGTGCGTGACACCGTATTTAGTTTAATGCAAATCGAACAAAATTTATAGGTAAATTTTTATTTTTTTATTTATTATTAAAAAATTGCAGTAACTGTGACAAAGATTCGTAGCATTGGTAGATTGAAAAAATTTTTTTTAGCAGAAAAGTATTTTGTGCGAGGGTAATAAATTTGAGTAAGACATTTTACACATTATTCCATAAATATAAATATTGATTATGGTTGTAAAAGATTGCAGCACTGTAATTTCTAGCTTTGCTGAAGGTACAAAAATATCGCCTCAGTCATATTTTGTTGGTGTGTGGTGAAATAGGACATTCTCAGTAGCAATCAGAATCTCTTATTTAAGAAATCGATTGAAGAAGAGCAGCCGATAGAATGTTACTTTCATAAAAGAAAATGGACCAAAGCTCCATCCAAATTTCAAAATGCTATAAATATTAGGGTGTTCAAATTGTGGTTTTTGCGCTTATTTATGCGTGGCGTAAATCTCAAGGTATACTTGCAATTTTAATTGGATATGAAAGTTACACTTTGAAACGGAGAAATTAGAGAAAGTACATTTTACTACATAATTAATGATACTACTTTATTGATAATAATGGAAAAAAATTTGTGTGTATCACATAGGCTTGCAGAATAAGAGTTATTTTACAAAAAATTATTTTCACAAAAAATCTAACCTAATATCTATTTTTGCAACATTTTTTCTACAAAGAAGTCCATCGCGTAATAACTTTGATTGAAAAACAACACGGTAAAAATTAATTCGATATAATTCTCTGATTATAATCAATTTTAGTACTTCATACCGCGCAGATGCAATTCGTGGGAATTAGCAGCATTTCCCAATTACCTTCGAATTGTGGCGCCATTTTCAATTAACGTTTATTGAAAGACACTAAAACAATTATTTTAACACTAAACCTTCCATGAGTGGTCAAATGAACCTTTTTTACACGTATTTTAAATGGCTAGGCGACGTCACAGTAGTTTTAGTGGTAATTCGAACGTCAAGTATACAAAATATAATTGTTTTGAACAAATAAGATTGCTAATATAAATTGCAACGTATGACAATTTTTCTTGTATCCAAATATCGGCAAACTTTATTCTACCACTACTTGATTTTGCTTCAGTCAATTCGAAAAGTGATGGTATTTTTTGTATCAGAATAATTTCCTCTTACACAAACGTACGCGGCTAACTAATAAAAAAAAGTAACGCTAACATGGAATTGCTTACGGGCTAAATATTTCTAGGGAATAAAAAAAAATAAGAAAAATGTAATTAATGTCACGAACTTACCTGCTGTTCCAGAATTCACGATAAAAAGGTACTAATAACACCGAAGTAAGATTATTCCTAACGAAAACTCGAAAATTCCTCGAATACAAGTATGCAATAAAATTCACGAATACCGCAAAGTAATCCACATAAAACATTCCTTTTTTGTAAACAGATGTATAGGATATCTTAACGAACGAGCAACTGTCTACACAGCGTGAACTGATACGAGCTTTAACGTCAACTTATACGTTACAGAACGAGATCCAGAGGGTGGGATCCGCCCTCGAAACATAACCACCCCCGTATCGGCCAACCCCGCGTCGTTGAAATTTCCACGAAGGCGGGGCTACTGAAAACGTCCTTGTTTAGGGTGGAGGCTCAAACTCAAGCTCAGGGGTAACTACAAACACGTAGTTACCGAACATTATTATCGTAGACAAGTATACGTATGCATGAACACACCTATGGAATGACTCTTCTACCTGTGAACTTACACGAAAGCATTTAAAGCTTCAACCACTAGCGAATAGTCAAGAACTGCGGAATTTCTCCGAGGAAAATTCCATTAGATACTTGAATTGTATATCAAAGTTTTAAAGTCGTTACGTAACGGAAAGTTATATTATCTCTTCACTAAATATGATGGTATTAATCGTGTTTCAATTATTACTGCGATCATTATTTTTAGAATTGTAATAATATCATATTAAATGCAAAAGAAAAGGCCAAATAGCAAGGCTGCGTCACTGGTGGAAAAATGAAAGTTTAGAGAAAGTCTGGCATAAATTTACAGCTTGGTTAGGAAATCAATAGCGTGCTTTCGAGTATGACAAAGACTTTTGCCATATCTCCACTTATGCACAAGATTTTATTGGTAAAAAACGTGGGAGATGGAATCGTACAAATAAGGGATATCTGTTGATTTGGTAAAATCAAAATCAAAGTTGACCAGCTATCAAATTTGTAAGTAGCGGATCAGAATTTGGGGCAAGTGGTGGAAAGCGAATAATATAAATCTCAAAATTAATAAGAAATACTGATCGTCAACCCTTATCGTTAGTGAATTTCAGAATATTTCTCTAATGGAGTATTCTGGTAAAGTGGGTCTAGCTGGGGTTTTATACTCCATAGTTCATAGAGTTAATTTTTTGAGTCTCCATTTATTGTTAATATCAAACAAGGATAATAATTTTGAGTAGGAGATTTCGGAAATTCAGCTTGGCCGGAATTCAAAGATAAACTACAACGACATTTTTTTTATTATAGGTACAGACACATGTAAGTATCTTAATTTTGGTGTGTTAACAGTTAATAAATTAATATAAAAAATAAATGTGATTAATTTGTGATATAATTTCCTTTTATCTTTCGATGATAGCATGAAGAATAATATCACGGTTTGGTTTTTAGAATCAGGTCGTCAGTAATGATACCGTTCAGGGGTTGGATATAACGTAACATTGTAACGCAGGAGTTTTACCCTTCATAGACAACAACTGTCGGCCTATTAAACTAATTGACTGCACAGTATGCTTCCACCACACACGTACATCTGATATTTGGCTACACTTACATCCACGTTTCATATTGTGTATATTAAACATGTCCCAGTATCTATGTATAAATGTGTTTTGTGAACATACACACACACACCGACAAAGTATGTTTGTACAACTATCATGCATCCCCTTGTGCAGTAATTGCATACGCATCGTCGCCTCTGGACGACGTACCGTGACGTTCGGAAATTGTACACCATCTTATAAGGTTACTGTAAAGTAATTGTATTGAAGAATCAAGGAAACTTTATACATCAGCCATATTTTTTCCGCAGGTTTTTTTCAAAATTAAATTAATGCTGATAAATTAATTGATTAAATTCATTTTAATTTTTAAAAGACTTGAAAGGGAATAAAAAATATAACAAATTGAGTCGGATGGAAATAAAAGAATTATCAGTTTTGCAATATTTCTTGAAAATACCTTTTTTTTCATAGTTAATTTAAACTTAATGAGCAAAATTTTAAGTGCATTTACTTCATATATACAAATTCTGCAAATTAGAAAAAAAATGAAAGGGTAGTTTTCCAAATAAGGTGTTACTCCCTGTACGCAATTTATTCTAGATATAAATATCCTATCTAATCACGGATTAAACGAATAGTACCTATATTCAAAATTGAATCCATTTGATTATTAAAAAACATACCACAAATCATAAAAAAATTAAAGGTATGAATAGAAGCCAGGTAAACGTTTGTAAATTTTCCCCCTCGTGTGGTTTAGTCTTAATACCCGGCACGCGACCTCATCAAAGCAATCTGCACAGTGGATGGGTGGTACATTGAAAAACACATTTAACCACTCAAATCTCCTTTTTGGGGTTAGATTTGAAGCAGGGTTTTATCGAGGCTCGTTACTTGTTTGTCGTCCTTTATGTGTACTTTATACGTCGTTATACACTCAGACTATTCTGCAATAAAACTCAGTTAATTTTATCGCTACCAATCGAAAAGTGCTTTAAGAATATGGACATAATTGGGTGTTAAACTCCTTAGATATAAAAAACAGAAGGGAACATATTTATTCGTTTACTTTTTTCCCATCAGGGTTTAATACTACAGAATTCATTGATACCACGGAGCGATAAGGCGTTGCTTGGCTGTATAATTTTTGACAAATAATGTATTTTTAATTTTCGAGAATCTGTCGTTGCAGAGACTATATTTCTCCAGAGTTAAGAAAATATCTGGGCATACAAACTTTTCGAGAACTATTTGGACGAATACCCCGGTTTCGGAAAAGGAGGAAATGTATAAAAATGAATATGTAATGCCCATAAATATTAAAGTTCTTATTTTTATAGGAAAAAATGAGTTTAATTAAATTAATTAACTGATACTCGTAAAAATTACAAAAATATATTACTACTTTCTTGGTCAAGTGTTGTTCGGGTATTCGGACTATTTCCCCAGGCTTTAATTTTAAAAAATTTGAAAATTGTGGTTTTGGAAGGGTAATATTTAAGATATTAATAAAAAAGCAATAAGTAAATAAATAAAAAATAAATTAGGTATATTTTTCTAGTTTTCCTTGACATTATAAATATTATCGTATTTTCTTCATACGTTTATGTAATTAATTTTCCTTTTAATTAATTCTTCTTTTCTACCAATTTCATAAATTTTCCAATGCAACAAAACTCTTTTAAATCTATCGAAATTTTTAACTGTGTCTAATAATATAGCCCATACTTTATTAACGTTGCTCTGAAAAAAGTAATTATCTTAAAAAGCATTTTCCTAAAATTTCGAATTAAACACTCAAACGTAATTACAAAAGTAGAAAAAAGCTTGCACGTGACTGAATTTACTTTTGAGGGTGCTCCACTTTTACGCATAAGGCGAAAGAAATTGAATGATGTGTTTAAAGCGATGTCACCGATGACTGGTATTAATAAAATAATGCAGTCACGCTGTTATTCGAATGCACTCGATATATGTTACATAAAGAAGGGTAGAAATAAGGGGTGTGAACGACGACAACATAAAAAAATATAGGAAGAAAGCTAAGGAAAAAAGAGGGTAAAGTGAGTCTGACCGTATGTTCACACATTTTGACTTGTGTCTCTCGTCTATCCCAGAAAGAAGCAGCCGTAGATAATTGGCAGGGGTCTGCAACAATATTTATGACATTCGGGGGTTGAAGCAAAAATCATCATAATAGCCAACTGGGGTATTAAACCTAGTGGTACCAGCCTCTTTGCGGTTCGTTAAACGATGTTTCTTTTAACAAAAAAATCAGTTGCCTTATGTAATAAGCATATTATTATTTTAATTTTTCATTGTTTCAAATTTTTCAAATAATTTTACATTTTAATGCTGTGGTAGGAATAAACAAATTTCAGATTTGTATATACAATTTTTACATAAGCAAAATAAAATTTTTGGGAAGGGATACAAAGTTACTAGTAGAATTGTAGAATACTTCTTTGAGTTTAAGTCATTTTCGAAAATGTTTCACAGGTTCATTATAAATGCAATTCCTCTATTTTACTGGAATTTAATTTATCCGCATTGTGATGCATAAAATTCAAGACACTGTTGTATAAAAAAATGTAATATCTTTGCCGCTGGTTTTAGATTTTTTCAAAGTGTGTTTCATCAAAATTCTCATTCAATTTTCGTTTTCTATAAAAATATAAGTCTTTTTCTTGAAAGGAATCTGTTAATACGAAAGAAAACTCTTACAGAAAAGAAGATCCGTTTAATTTGTTACTTGAAAATCATCTATTTTTTAAATCAGTTTGTTAGATTTTAATTACTTTAGTTCCTAAAATTTTTCAATTACACATTTTTTTTCTGAGCGGAGAAGGAATTGCTATTTTTATACCCCAAAAATTCCTATATCCAACCACGCATGTCGGTTAGAAAATATTTTTTTTTCAATATTCTTAAGATAAATCGAAGGATGATTACTACATATATTGTGCATACATAAATACAAGTATATATGTATATATAGCCGAAGATAGCGCGAGATCGTCACGCATTATTTGAAATATCTTTGTGTAATGACTGTAATCCGTATTCTCTGAATCCTCTTGATACTAATAGTTGAGGGATAATACAGATTACAATCCCCTGTTTGCAACCCACCCCTTTTCACGATGTTCGAAGCCGAACGTGTTTGCCACTCGAACGGCAATCTGAAACAATCCCGAAGCAATTGTAGAAAGTCTGGCTTTCACTGCCGCGGTCAGCACTATTCTCTATTTACAATCGATTGTCAATTATATTATATAACAAGAAAAACAAAATCAAGCAAGTAGGTATTTATTTTTATAGTTCCCGATGAATTTGGTATTGCGCAAACGAATGTTTATTTAAATCTATTTGACATAATACATACAGTAGCTTGAATTTAATATTGGTCGTGTGAAAAAAGATAATAATCCTATTTAAGTGAACAAAAGATTTGCTACAGTTAATACAAGTAATAAATTAACCCTTGAAGTATGGGAATGCACAGGACTCTTGAGAGGCAAATAAGGAAAGACCTTAGGGGGTTAGGCCACTCCAGAGGCTGAAATAATAGGCCTTTTTTGGGAATTTTTTTTAGACAAACTATAAAATAAATCGCAATTACGAAAAGGGGTGTTTAATATACATATCATCGACTGTATACACAAATTTTTTTGAAGCGATTATGTTCAAAATGGCCGCTGTGCAGCGTTTTTGCGAAGACGCCTCCTATTTTCCAGGCCAAACTGCTAGAAACGCTCCGTCTGTAATTTTTTAATTATGATAAGTTAGTTACTTTTTTCGATTATATATTAGAGCAGCCATAAAAGTACATATCACTTTTTCGATATATTGATTTTTGACAAAATGGCGCAC
This sequence comes from Gasteruption jaculator, assembly GCA_949825005.1. Lineage (NCBI taxonomy): Eukaryota > Metazoa > Arthropoda > Insecta > Hymenoptera > Gasteruptiidae > Gasteruption > Gasteruption jaculator. The sequence goes on along the minus strand of OX463769.1, from coordinate 4,559,375 downwards.
TTCTGAAAAAAATTGCCAAAAAAATCGTCAGAAAATTATTAATAACAAATGAACTATGCAATATAAAAAAAAGTAATATGTACTTTTATGGGTAATGTAATTTTATAAATATATTTAAAATTTCAAATTCATCGGTTGAAAATTGTCTGAGTTCTGTTTTCGGCAATTTTGAGAAATGTAGTTTCGAGATAAACGCGTTTGAAGTTTTGAGAAGTAGCTCGCTGCGGACCGGGCGGCCGTGTACTAAAATTCGAAAATCGAGTACTTTGAGATTTGTCCCGGCCATAATCTTTTGGGACATCATTTTTGAGATACCAAGGGACCGTTTAAGACCAAAAAAAATAATCGATTTTTCGAAAATCCTAGAGGGGCCTAACCCCTTAATTACTTAAATAGTATAAATGTTTCAGAAAATTGGGCGTTTTTTAAATCTCTGTTGGATTATCACTCTCATTTAGATAAAAATGATACGTATACATACACAAGCTAAGTTTTGTCTGTGTGAACTTTCATATTGTACAGTGATCCTCTTGAGATCAAGTGGCAAGTAATATAAGGGGTTGAAGGGTCTTTTAAAGGGGTTTGAAGTACAGTTTGTTGTTACACTTAACACTTAAACCCAGGGAAAAACAAACCCTTTGCATTTCGACAAAGTTGCAAAGGCGAAACGTCGTCACGGTGAGAATTATTACAAAAATTTGAATTTTCCTTTTCGACACTGGTCTGGGATTTTGAAGTAAGCTACTAGAACGTTATTTAGAGAAAATGTACAATAATTTCTCGCGTTTTACTGCTGGAAAATATTTTTGACAATTGGAACGCTCGCATCCTGACACCAGGTTCTATTTTATTACCGCGGATAGTTTTCCGTTGTATGAATTGAATTCAAGAGAACCTCAAATATTAAACCCATACTCTTTTTTTCGTCGCTAGTGAATAAACATTTCCATTTAATCGTGAATAATTACAACTTTCAAATTAATTATTCAAGATTAGTGGTAACTGTGTCTAATGAGAGCTTTGCAAACGAGTGAGAGAAATATTATGTTCGTATATACCTACGCAGAGCTCTATTAACTGTTATAAATACTACTGGAATATGGATACATGTAAAATTATATCCGTTAGGTATAGGGAGGAAGGTATTTTCGGTGGATGGTACTATTGCAACGATGTGCAGCGGCATATTTTAATGCACGAGATGCAGCTCATAACGGCTATAATAGGTTTTTATCCACAATGGAATAGAAGCATCAATGCGGTGAATTATACTAAGCACGCGTCCTGCTATACTGTAAGGACATAAAGAGATCTATATATAACCTTTTGTCCACTTCGATTTTTCCTACGTTTTGTATAGTATTAGTGTTAAATTCAACGATACGTTCAAACCCACACATTAATTTCATACTAACAGCTTTATTATATGATATGTCGACAATGCAACTTGTCAAAAAAAGTCGTGATTATTATGTAGGTATATTTTAAGGGGGGAAACGTAATAAATTGTATAAGGAAGAGAACATCGGCTTTTTCAGAAAAAGGAAATATGTATGCACGTATGTATTTCATTTGTATAATTATATGCTATTGTACAAAGATAAATGAAACTTCTTTCCATTGGGAGGAGTTTTATAAATCGCAGTATTTTCCCATTTTTTGATACTATAATTGTTTTTTTTAACTTGGAAGTATGACTTGGAGTAGGGAATCACAAATTCTGTTCCTTTCAAGAAAAGTAATTTACTTATAATCTATCTTTTCGTAACAAGTCGTAAAACGTACATTTAATTACCTGTTCTCTTTTTGAGATACATGTCTCTGAACTCAGGCACTTTAAGTATTTTTTTACAAAATATGTCTAATTTGATAATGAGTGCAGTTTATAAAATATGTACAGAGAGCATGTGAGTTTTTACCCTATGGTAAAAAACCCTTTTTAGGAAGAGCATTTCTTGAATGTTGGAGGTTTCAATATTTAATTCGAATAATTATTCTGAAAATTACTCAACAATGTTATAAATATAAATTTTTTCAAAACCTAAGATTTACTTAGGACATTTTTCCTGCAAAACTGGAAAATGAGTATTGCAATATTAAAGCCTGAAAAAAGACTGAATAGTGTAATGATTTATCCAAAAGTTGATAAAAATGAGGAAGAATCTTAATTCGGAACCCACGAATATTCTCTTATTTTATTCGGAGTATGAATATAAAAGAATAAAATTGAAAATTGTAAAATTGAATCTCGGTATCGAGATAATCTACCCTTGTATGTGCACCCTTAGGTTGTTGGCTTACACTTCCATCTGTCGGAGGGTAGTTTTAATACAAGTGTTCAAAGGTACCCTTCTTATTGATATACCGTCGAAAATATAGAATGCAGTAGGTAACAATCCGGCAGTTAATAAATACATTTTGGTAGTATGGTTCGTTAGAAACTTACTTTACAACTAAAGAAAATATGTAGCTTATGATTAGTTCTATAGAGTTTTATAACAATTAGGAAGATGGCACTGCTATAGTAGCAGCACGATAAAATTTAATGTTTGAGAGAAGAGTTGTTCCTTACCTGCTGATGAGTTGGGAAAGTTTGGAAAGTGTAAGTGTAATACTTCGGGAGAAATTTACGTTTAGGTAATTTCGAATGAATTGTTCTGATCTGTTGATTAATTGCACAAATTCAAAATTGCAATAAATTGCTGGTGTAAACGAATTTAGTAGCCTGATTTTTTACGCTTTTTAAATATATTTTAAAGTGTCCAAAAGTATACTTCAAAATCGATTTAAATTGTTTAAACATTTTGAATGAAAATTCATTGTGTATAAATATTAGCAATTTTTATTAGCAAATTAATAGTGTAAAATTTAATTTTTTGCTGAGTCTATAATTTAAATAAAAAGGACAATTTGTTTACTATCCCTTTTTAAAATTGTAAATGTGGAAATAATACGTAAAAATATATCTCCTATTATTTATTAACTAATTGCAATTTATATTGTTAAAAATAATTCCGAGCGTTTTTTGGAGGTTCTCAAAATTAAGTTTTCCCATTTGAAACTATTCTGAAGCAACTTATTCTGAGAATTTAAGAAAACTGGTTATGTTGCTAACATAATAAGTAACTCTAAATTTTATTAGCATTTCAAAAATGTAGAATATTGTTTAAGGATTTTGTATCAGTCCCACAAATTGTGAAAATACGTTTATTAAAGATGAATACAATTTTCAAAAATCGGAGTAATCTTTTCAAATTTCTAATTATAACGGATAAAAAAAGTTTTCTAAAAATTGTACTACCAACGTACATATAAAATTAAGTAGACCTACATAGTTAATTTTAACATAATCTTTGCTGCACTAATGAAACTACCCTCGAAACTCCAACACTTAGAGCCCCAAAGAAAAATCGTTCGCTTTTGGGAAAAAGATTCCTAGAATACATTCTTATAATCCAATTAACAATTATTCACAGTAGCGTGTAGAATCGACTGGTATGTTAAACGTATAATATAGACTTGACACGAATCACGGGACGTAATCGGTGTATTTAAAGACCCGTGCCAAGGGGATATACAATAGCGATTGGTGATGATGTATGTATGCCGTGCATTGAAAGTTGCATTGTTGATGTTCAATATAATAGTCTCCCCAAGCTAAATACCTAACTACAGTCACGCCCTCGAAGTTTCTCTTTTTTGGTATCTACAAAACGTGCGAAAAATAAGTACAAGGACCCTCTTCTAACGCAGCACATAAATTTTTTCAAGTCCTTCACTCGAAGAATACTTCTTTACCTTCCTCCTTTTCTAAAGGGTTAGAGGATCAGTATAAACCCTCCACTAATCCCGGGCTTACACGGGTTTGAATGTAAATATTGATTCCAATCTGTTGCTCGTACAATAGAAAACGTTGACCTGACTATCTCTGTCTCTTCAAGTCTGTCAAACGTCTGATGAGAGCCGCTGTCAAAACAATCATTAGCCACCTTGCAATAAATGACCGTTCCTCCTTCTTTTATCAAAAACACAAATCTAGAATTGGTTCTGAGAAAGAAGACAATAATAATAACAATAATAATAACAATAATAATAATAATAATAATAATAATAACAATAACAACAGTGATAATCGCCATGCTTTTTATTTCAACGTCGGTTGCCGATTCTCTCGACATCAGTTCCCGGCAGTTGCGTGCCGATGTCGACAACCGGCGTGGAACCAATGTACACGATTCTGCCATTGACCGGATCTCCGGTAATCGGTGGTAAATTGGCACTATCGTAAGCCATACTGTGTTGCGCAAAAATATCAGCCTGAAGACGAGTCATGACGATACCAACGCCTTCTATCAAAGCCAAGAGAACACCGCCAACGGTAGCGCTGCCCAACATGGCTGGGACTCCGGTACGAGCTGCCAAAACTCCCCCCGTAAGAGCACCGCTCATTATCGAATTCCACGGGTCTTCTTTTGACCGACACCTTATCAATGCGCATTCTATGGCAGAGAACAAACCACCCCAAACTGCGAAATTTCCCGCTATCTGTGGAGATTTCGTTTTTGCAGCCGTCAAACCTCCCAGTAACCTTCGACGAAATCCTGACGGCGAATTACGGAAACCAATGACACTCTGAAACAAAAAAATTAACGTCTTTGCAGAATATTCAAGCATATTTAGAAGAATATTCAAGCAAAGCTTCAAAAATATGGTTCGACAACGCTTATTTTGATGAAATCCTAGCGGAAGTTGGTAAAAGATAGATTTGTTGCGGAAAAATCGTATTTCTGATGAGATCTCAGGAATTTTAATAATGAAAATAGATTTCTCAAAAAAAAAAATACATCGGGTAAGAGTCTTCTGGAAGTGCATAAAAGTTTGTTACAAATGTCGGATTTAAAGAGCATCACTTTAATCTCAATTTAATAAATTCCTTAATTATAATCACTACAATTTTTGCATAACCGCAAAAGAGATATAAAACGCGTGTGCGCTTCGCGAGCGTTGTTGCTAGTAATTATAAAGAAAACAATTCAAACTATCAGTTTTGCGGTTCGTCAATTACCCAGATTATAAATGAATTAATACAGCCAAGTTTAGCAGCAACAGGAATACCTGCACTTCAAGAATTTTTTAATGCAAAATATATAGCGCCAGTATAGTTTTTATAAATACCTATCATTCAATATCGCCTGGAGGTAAATAATTTTAATGCAACGTGCATTTTCGAATCTATACTCGGATAAACTTATAACTATTAGGTATACAGTTGCTTAATTGTAAGCAATCAACTTGTTTAACAAATAAATAAGGATTAAAATGCTAACTATTGGGTTGGCAACTAAGTAATTGCCGTTTTTTCAAAGCAAATAAATGACAAAATCCGCAATTACTTAGTTGCCAAACCAATATTTTTAAATTTGAATATAAGTACTTGAAAAAGTGATCCTCCGATGGATCCCATAGCAAAAGCACCACCACAATCATCAACTATTCTCCATGGACATGGCTCTCTTGCATATTCCATTATATCATCTGAAAAGCTTTTTTTGCAACTTATTCAAGTATAGCCGATAAAACAATACCGTTTGCGTCGTACACATTACAAAAGTATATTTGTTAAACGAACAAAATATTTACAAAATAAAATATTAAATAAAGAAAGGATTTTTAATACGTAAAAATTGCTGTCCATGTAAACCCTCGTTACTAATGTCAAATAAAAACAAAACCCTAACCAAACTTTTCAAAAATCTCTAATGCACAAAAGTTAACAGATCTTTTACGCGCTTGCGCTTAGAATTTTATAGTATTTCGTTCCATTGGTACTGTGATCGGTCGTTTCAAGTTTTGACTTTTTTTTGCATATGGTTAAAATTCAGTTTTTCTTTCTCATCTTCTAATCTTTTTGGAAATTGATAGAAACTGCAGTTTTATTCTATATATTTTATTTATCTTACATATATCTGTTACAATATACAATATTTAGACACATAAGCTGCAACAATAGAAATATAGCAAAAACTGCTAATATATAATTACCAAAACTAAAAAATTCTTTCATAAAGCGCATTAGAATTTTTCGTAAGCATATTTTGATTAACACTATTCCTACCACGCTGATTATACGGAATCCAAAATTCAAAATCAAATACATAGAATTATAATTAAAACATATTTTCTTACTTATGATACAATTTTTTACATACGCATAAAACACCTCCCGTTTGTGGATTTAAAAAAAATATTAAATTAAACCTTGAAAATAATTCTAAATTAAAATTCTACAAACTATCTTTTAATAATTTTGGTAGAAATGGTGTTAATAATCGAACAAAATATATTTTAAGTAGTTAGTAATAATTAAATAAAAATATGTTATATTAAAAAATGGATACAACTCTGCAAAAAATCCCCCCTTAACATATTAACTAGTACGATGAAAATGACTACGTCTCGAATGAGCATTCCGAAATGACTTAATAAATGTCATGTCCATTTTTAATACTGAAAGACCGAAGATAGTGTACCGATTGTGTACCGACCAGACACTAGTATGTGTAGATAGTTTGCCCGTAGGCAAACTTGTACACTACCCTTCTTTCTACAGATGATTATACCACTATTATACGGTGATTGTCAAATAGTAACGTGGGTGTAACGCGAGAAATAAGTGTGCAGTTTCATAGTCGTAAGTGGATCCAATGACAAACTGAATAAATCAACATTTGAGTGTTAACCACGTATTTAACGTCACTATGAAACACATGGCTGTACATCTGTCTTCAGGTTTTAGCTTTCAACCAGTTACTTAATATCAGTTCAAAGATTATACGCATGTATACGGGTACATAGTATGTAAACTATTTAGTGTATGTGTATATATTAGCCTATATCGATGATTACTACGTTCGAAATTGGGTAAAAGTATACTAGCAATCTTGAGCCTATGTTGTCCGAGAATGAAGATGTTGAGATAAAAATAAATTTCACTGCCGATTGTCTTGAATTCAACAACTTATACATAGATTATTTACTACTTTTATTATTATTTCTTTTTTATCAACAATATGAAAATACACCCTTATATTTTATTCTAAATACTTTAATATTTCCTGAGTTTTGGGGGATGGCACCTCAGAAATAAACTATTTTCAAAAATTGACAAACGAATCTAATTTTTGGAATCAGTTTTTTGAGAATTTACAGGTTGCTATCGAACATATCTTTCCAGAAGGAATATATGTAAATAGATTCTTCTGGAGATATGTTTTGACCAATTTGGATTTGGATTTTGTTATCATTGACCTGCACGCCCAGCTACTCTCAATTATGAATTTGTCAACCCTGTTCTTCGCGTTTCTATTTTTTTCTGGTGTGAGAAAATTTCCCGTTACATTTTAACAATTATAGTGCAATTGAAAATGAAACATAGTAAACAGTACAGTAGAAAATGCTATATTATTTTTTACCTGCATCGATAGAAATTGATCAAAGCGGAGGGTGCTCCAAGCTGCTCTGCAAAAATGTCCCCGATACCATATAACTTTTAACAGAAAAATGAATATTTAATTTTTAAAGAAACTTTGATGCAAAGTGTCGATTTATTTTTTTTGCCTAAATTTCCTTACTTATCGACTGTGATAAAACTGATAAACGTGATTAGAAAAAACCAACCAAACCAGGTTTGCAAAAATCCGTATAAAATACCTTTTTCCAAACACAGACACATGCAGAATCTACATAAAAAATATGAATCTCCGAGTGTTTACATAGAGTTTGCATGTGTACATTATGACATGCAAATTGAATTCGTCTGCTGCTTTAGCTATTCTCAATCCTAATCCAATTGGTACTCCATATTTTCTCGACCAGAGGAGCATGTAAGGTATGTTACAATGTAAAAGGGTTTCGTAAATGCATACATACATATACATGTGTTATTAGAACACGTTTATCGTAGAAACCTGGAAGTACACCCCCACAACATGTCCGTTTACGTACGTATATTTGATGTTATTACGGGCTATTGCTCGTCCAGGGAGGAAGATAGGGATGGTGGAGAAAGAGAGAGAGAGAGGGAGAGAGACCCCTTTCATTGTCTATTATGTGTTGTACATACGACGACAATAGGGGATATCTCCTTTGTTGTGTTGGCTAGCAATGACTATTGTTGCGGATTGACACGCGGCGGCAGCTGTATTCGATACTATCAATGACGACAGTGATCGGATATCACTAACAAGATATCACTCTGTCGAAACCACTACACTCTGCCGTGGTTTTTTTTACTAATTCCTTATTGTTGGTAATTAAAAACCGTGCGCATTCAAGGGACAGATAAAAGCTGGATAGGAAAAATGTTAATGGCGGCGAAACTCGTATACATTGATACCCATTGTTGCAATTATTCAGAGATTTATATCAGTGATTGTAATGCATTTCTCGACAGGTAATGAATTTAATGCAAAAAGTGGTACCAAATAAAGGAAATGGATTTTCAACTAATGCTCCTCCATAGCATAAAATTTGTCGCACTGTTGCCGCAAAAGTGACAGAATTCAAGAAAGGGAAAGATTCTTCAGAAAGGAAAAAACCAATTTATACCCTTAGAAAAAATTGTGGGAAATGAGAAAAATGTTACTACAAGGCCATTTTTCTTGTTCTAATGGGGCAATATTTAACGTGTACACAATATTTGTATCTTCTAAGTTCTACCACTTTTGTAGCAACAATGCAATGAAGTTTGCAAAATCCATCAAAAACATAAAATTTGGAAAATACTTCTGGTTGGACTGTCATAACAATAGAGATTTGGCACCGGTCTTACTGAGAAATTACACCTAACGAGCTGCTTCATACTCGCATTTTCGGATTTGAATTTTGATCCCAGCCAAGCTGGGTCAAAGTAGTTAATAAAGATAAACTAGGAAAATCCAGATTTCTCATAAAACGTTAACTTTGCATTTCTTAGTGACGCCTGTAGTTCATATTCAACATCTTTGTTCGTATATGAACCTGTATTCATTGCAGTTACGTTCGAGTCAAGTGTAATTAGCAGAAGATAACAATTTTAATAGAAAAATGTCGTATCAGGAAGTTTTTCCTCTTCTAACATTTTTGTCGTACAAATTTATTAACAAAAAAGTGTTGGGAATTTCGGTTATAAAGACAGCATACCCTCCGTATCAAAGTCACCCTTTGAAACAATATTGTGACAAGATCGAAAACGTATGATCATATAAATGATGATTCTGAAGAACTCTTGGATACCTATTTGAAAGATCATTGCTTGGCATAACCCTAGCAATACAAAATAGATATACTATATATTTATTTCGAAAAGTTTATATTTGAATTTTCAAGGTACAATACCAATAGCTATCTAAAACAGAGAGAAAGCCCTGGAGCGGCTGTTGTAACACTTAAAATGTTTTCATAGGATTCTTTGAACACCAGGCACAATACTAGGTGTATACCTTCTATCCTAAACGATATATTGATGCATGTAGGATTGTTGGTATAAGCTATAAGCCCCGCGTTCTCATCACACGCTAACTCAGAAAATAACAAACTTTTCAACCGAATAGAATTCTTTGCTAACGTTTCATCGTTATATCTGGTATTGACTCTCGATTCTTCCGATATGATCGATCGGAATATCATTAGTGGAATGAGGAAGAACCAGCAAAAGAGTAATTTGTAAGAATGCGTTTCGTATAAAAACAGATTCTATTAAATGCAATCAGTACCAGTACAATTTCTGTAAATTTTACTCTGTACGTGACCTGGAATTGACGGTTATCGAACAAAACTCACCATTTGTCATTTTTTTGCGATTACGCCGAGAAATAATGGAAGATGTGAAAGATTGAATATTAAATTATAGAAAGTGCCAAACAAAAAATTACCATGGCTCGCGGCATCTATTTACCCGTAGAAAAAATTACAATTGTGTTTATTGACTATTTTATTCTTTTATTCTCCTACTATTGGAATGCAATAGTCCAGTGATAGGAATATTGTCAATTGGAATCTTAGTGATCAATATTTCCATTGCTAAAAATCCAAAAATAGTGATTTTAATATCTCCTTACTTTTAATAGTCGATGTACATGTGTTTAATGAAAACATTAAGAAATCCGAAACTTAACTTTCCAAAAACTACTAGAAACTAGTCATTGACCTTTACCTGACATAGCCAATTATATTAACTTTGCAGGTACAACATATGAGAAAAGTAATACTCCCTCTCTGTCCCATAATACTTGATAGTTTTCTCCTTAGCCACGTTAACGAAAATTATCAAGCATTATGGGACAGAGGGAGTATAAAATAATAAGTAAAAGTATTTTATGCAAGGAGAATATTTAAATGTAATAGGATTAATAGTGTACTTAAGAATTTAATAGTGTTCGTTAGCAGTTTGATTATTATATACTGGAAGTTAGAGGAGTCGTAATATATGGTATTGGCAAAAGTATATTTGAGTATAATGTATAATACATTCTAGCGATATTGGGAATATGAGATCAAAGCTATCTGGATCCCAGTTAACGTCCAAATGTCGTAGTCGACGTCGTTTGAGCTTTCTATGAATATTTCAAGGCCGATTTTATTCAACCACATATACTCAGCCCTCGAATGATGTCGTTCCCGCAAAGAGCATTTGTGTAATCTATTAGTACGCTCACGGGACTCTCGGGGATGAAACCCTTTTGTCGTTCGTGCGAGGTGCTTATGCGGTTGGTTTAAGCTCTAAATGTAGGGTTGAGTGCTAATATTACTACGTACTCTTTATCCATTTCTCATCATTCAATCATCAGGTATACTTTTCCTACCTGCTACTTGCTGTGCATTTGAAGAAATAATGGGCATTATCATACACGTGTTCAACGAAGATGCGTAACGAGGGAAAAATTTGTCTGGTAAAAAATGCTATCAATTATGATAGAAATTATATTGCTATTCGGCAGCAAAACCCTTCTAGTTTTACGAAAAATCAGCAAAAACTCGAAATATGTAATTCTCCAAATAATTCGTTTTAGTGACGCTCTTCTGTTTCTTTCTCTTACACGTGTTTCGTGATGGAATTTTATATTTTTCTTAAATTTAGAATAAAAAATGGTGATTTTTCTAAAAAAGTTTCCTTTTCTGAAATTTAACGTTTCATTCTATAACACTGTATGGAAACTGTTGAAAACCATTTTCGAAACAGTTCGTCCTAGATGGAAACAGCTTTCTCTCTTAACTTTTAATTAACCTGATTTTTAATAAAATAATCTTCTCCTAAATTTTTCAACTATTTATGCAAAAGCGTTTCTAATTTCAGTAGAGTATGAAATGGAATACATAAATACTCTATATAAAATCGCGAGGATGAAGGAGTACACTCGAGATTCAAGTTACACAGCAGGATACCATTTGTGTTTACATTGCTAAGTCCTTTGGGTTTAACGAAGCATAGAAGACTTTCGGGTTCTGGTAAACCTGGTAAATCGTTGAACCAAGGAGGTACCGAGTCGACAATTATCATTCAACTGAACAAGAGGGGGGTCTTTCAAACGTTATAATGTATAATGGGAGCGGAACAAGATTTCGTTATTGTGTATATATAGGCGAAAAGCCGGAAATCTTGGAGGGCAATGATTCCGGTACGTAAAGAAAAAAAAAACGTGACCATTTGCCCATGTAACTGGATTTTATGTGCCGAGATTAAGATATTTAATGCGGTTTTTAACAAAGTAATAGAAAGCACTCCAAGGATTTGCTAATATTTTGGGTGTTTAGCTTTATACCATGACATTAAGGGTATTCTTAAAAAGGAGGATGGGCGTGGATGGTTCCCTCTGGAAATGGGAGACATTCCGAATTTTCTTTTTCTGCTCCGTGCATTTTGATACTTCTTTTCAGAATTTAATTTAACAATAGACACCTCTTAAAATGGTATTATTCCATTTTTTTTCTATTTGTGACTTTCTAAGTGTATTTTCCGTTTTTGAAGGACTTTTATTAGTGGTAGCTTAGTTTGTGGTATATCTTTCCGAGGAATAGGAATTAGTGTGCAAATGATTTATTAAATTTTTGTTAAAATTCGCACTTATTTTGTACATTAAAAATACTATACCTTAGTTTTAATTGTACAACAGTGAATTAGACTGTGAGAACTTAGAATTTGCCTGTAGAAATATACTGAATTTTTTTTTAAATTCCTGGTATTTCATATAAATGCGATGCAGTAACTTTTAGAATGTTTAAAATAAATTATATTATCTTACAATTGTACCTACAGTGCAAATAATATATTTCATAATTTTACATTAGTTAAACCTTTACAACTCAATAATACTTTCTCTACGTAATGAAAATTCTAATAACGTAGTAAATTAATTAACTATTTCTTCAGTCTTTCGCTCAGCATTATAATTTATTTTCTATAGTATTTTACTTCAACATTTTAGTAAATAGCTTAAAAATTAATCTAATCGAATGAAAAAATATTCAGTTTCTTCAAACCGAATCGATCGAAGAACAAAAAAATGTTTGAAAAAACATAGTAATAACGTAGTGAAATTTAACTAATATTCTCACGTTTTTTCTTAAACATACATTTAAAGTGATTGAGATTTAAAAAAAATATAGTTGAATGGCCTCCACGACATCAATTAACAAAATGATGGACAATCGACATGAAGTTTCTAAAGTTGAATTAAGTAAAAATGCTATTGCATAACAAAGTGTTGTTGTTTAACGTAAAATGAGACATGGCGAAGAGAAAGTTGTTGTCTTAAAGAGCGAATGTTTTATGCATGTTGTAACGAGCTTCCGAATCAACTGTTACTAAACAATACAGCTGCCGTCTAAGAAAAACAGAGATAGGAGAGAGTAAGGGAAGAAGTTCTATTGGCTTCATCTAATGTAGGACGAAGATACGACGATATGCCAATAAAGAGGCAAAAGGGGTTATAAGGTATATGTATATACACTTGTAAGAGGTGAGAGAGAAGGAATGTTAAAAGAGAAAGAGGCTGTATCAAGTCCATTAGCTTTGACGTTACCTCTCAAAGGGATGCTCTCGTTTCAGCGACGTATACCGTCGTGTTTCCTAAGCATCTCACTATATTTCCTCTACTTTCTCGCTCTATCTTGCTTTTCACTTTTTTTCTGTTCAATGGTATTATTGCTTCAAGGTAGGAATATGCGAGAGGAGGAGAGAAAGTATATTCCGGAAACTCCCTTGTTCTTTATGAAACTTTACTTAAATATTCATAATTTATAAACTCTACCACGGTCTCTTGAGCTTTCCTGTTTTCCAACTTGAGATTTTCTTGGCAATCTTGTCAAATGAGAGTACAAGCTAAGTTGCGAAAAGGAATTTTTTACTAGATTCTAATCATATAGTTTTTGTATTTGCGAGGAAAAATATTATTAATATTTAAAGCGTAATGCACAACGTATTTAACAAAATAACAATTGTATTTTGTATATGTATAAATTAACAATATTAATTGATCTTAAAAGTCTTGGGGATGAGATAGACGTAAAATTTGAAGAGTTTGATTTCAATTTATACTAATCTGAATTTTACGGATAAACTCAAAAATTGCTCTATTAATTTCCGTAAGTATATTATTATTACATTAAAAAAAGAAAAACAGAATAAATGATACGTAAATAGATAAATAATTCAGATTTTTTAGTGATCACTCATATTTCAATTCATAGAAAATAGCAACATTTTTCTTGATCTTAACATACTAATTACTATTAACATAATAAATATCGTATCCAATGTTTTCAAGAAATCTAAATAATTTCCCATTTTATTTCACAAAAATTCTAAATTTTGTTACATTGTATCTTGAAATTGATCAAACTTAATGTTCCAGCATTTGTGAGGCCCCGTAATGTTGGTTTGAATTTCATCCCCGTAAATATTTATAACGCTGATGATTCACACAAAAGCTTAATTGATACAACCTGCAAAAGTGTACGTAAAAAATCGGAATGAAAGAAAACAAGGATGTATGTACCCCCAGGCGTGAAGAAATTGGAGAAGCTGTCAACTCGTAGCCATGCATCTGCCACTTACCCGCTACCGCTGTACTATAACCACCCTCAATCGTTGCGCTACATTTTTTCTTCTCTTTCTCTTTTTTTTTATGCTTCTCAACAATGACGTTCCATTTCGTTACAATTATCTCCATTATTCAGTGGCGAGAGACATTTAGTATTACCCGATTAACAAAGGGCGACATATCTATAGGTCGGGGACGCATCTTCAATAAACGTCTTTAAATTCTTTTTCTAGGTCTTACATCGGTAACCAATGATCTCATACCGATCAAGTTTTATTGTGTTTTGACAGAAGTGGTTTCGTGTAACTATCTTATTTGAGATTTTTACGTGTTCTGTTACATAGGAAAGATGTTTATCGCCATAAATGAGTTTGCTGCTGTGCGAACCTTTGCGCCTTTATTATTGTCACCTTATTTTCTTCCTTCTTCGGAATATACAATATATCTTGATCAGACTGGATATAGAGTTACGAGTTCATCTTGATAACTGCTTTTTTTGGTTTCGAATAAATAAGCGCGTTATGTTTTCTACCTCTGGGGATTTGGAGAAACTGGTTATTTAATAATAGAGGAAACAAAAGTGTCACTAATGGACGTGTAGGTAAATGTTTCCCCTTCAGGCTCCAATAGTAGAATTTGGATTGCGTACGGATAAAGATACGAGTTAGAATACAGGGTGCGACATTTAAATATGAACACCTAAATATCTTTGTTGTTTATGACCCTGTCAAGGAAAATTTTTAAGGAAAAGATGCGCTGGCATAGGGAGCACATGTGATAGTAAGACTATTTTTTCCAATGTCAATATTTTACGAAATTTTAAGATCATCAGTAATTTTTCAAATTCAATTTTGTATTTTTTTTTTGCATTTGTCGATGTAACTGTTCGTTTATATCCAAAAATGGTATTTCTTAAAAAATACACCGGAAATGGTTTGCCTAAAAATCCTCAAAAGCAAATACCAATTGTCGAATTTTTTGGAAACACGTAAAAACTCTCGATACCGGACGTGCGCCTTGAAACAAAGTGGCTTCCCTTGAGTGTGAAGGTTCTTTTCCATTTACTTTTTACTTTCAAATAAATATATAAAAAATATAATGGCTATTTTGAAATTCCAAACTTATTTCTTTGCTTATTTAAAATGCAAAATTTAGTTTTTATTTTCTAAAATTGCCATCAAAGTGTTCGCAATTATACATTTTTTTTTGTAACACGTAACTGTAAGTTTTCAGAATAACAAGCATCCCCCTATTTAAATATCATTGATTTTATTAGAAAATGGGTTGTCTTTTGCCACGAAAAACTCGTTCGAACGGTAACTTTTATGCATTATGCAGTTTCAGCACTATTACTCGAGGTATAAAATTGCTGCCATATTTGTAGTCCCTTTTTTCTAACGAAGAGAGTGTGAATTCAACCGCCTCTTTTCTCTCACCACACCCAAAATCCTTTGAACCTCTGCGAGGATAAAAGAGCTTAGATGTATAAAAAAGAAGGAACGTTTTAAAAAGCATATGGAGTTTTTTAGTATACACACGCAGAGAAGTTGAATGCCCGCCCTGTAACTGTTTGTAAGCATCCGCCATACTGCCTGAGTCTCATATCTGCAATTCCACAATGCAGTGCTACAAAACAGTGTTTTTGTATACCGTTTTTGTGTGTGACAGTGTGGCGTTTATTACGTAGTCTCTATATGCGCCACGCCATACATAGAAGGATTTCAATTGTTACGTTTCGTACCAACTAACAATCCCTCATATGCGGATACATCCATGTATATGAGCAGGGAGTACCATACGTGTATGTACGTATACAGAATCCAACATTCCATTTTACGCATGTCGATTATTTCGCGTTGCATTTTAGGGTGTAATACTCGCGCAATGGATTTTCAATTCTTGCCCTACTCTTTATCGCATTTAAGTATGATATGAGTCAAGCAACGAGGCATGGTAAGAAAAACGAAGCAGAGAAATTAACGTTTATTGGATTATAACAATTTCTATGGACCGAAAAAAATGACTCAACTCTTTTGCAGTTGAACGAAAAATATCTGACAAAATCTGCTTCTAGAAAAAATCTTGCTAATTTTTTTCCGAAATTCACCAAACTGTCAAAATAAAATTCCTTGGGTCGCTGAATCCCAAGCTGATGTCAAATTTTCATAGCAATTTTCATCGGGAAGGGTTAAAGAAAAAGAACAAAATTCGATCCATTATTAATGTGTAACCAATGTAGGGAAACCCAGACATGAAAAAACGGCCAAGCATCGGTCAGAGTATGGTTTACAATAAATGACCATAGATCCGTCCGTCGTTCACGGCCCACGAATGGCAAAACTCTGGCAACCGTCCTATTAGCGGAGGCCTAGACATAGCAACAGGGACCAGCTATTGGCCAGAGTGGGGTTTACAATGAATGGCCGTAGATCCGTTCGCCGTTCACGGCCCACTATTGACAAAGCTCTGGTAACCATAAACTTTTGGATTTTGGAATTCTTTACTGGCAATTGAGAATGACGTTTTACTGGGCCACCGTAATACAACATAATTGGCATTAGAGACTCGCCATCATTAATTACCTTTCAAGTTGGTTATTTTTAAATACTAATTTGTTAGAATACTGTTCTGAAATAAAATAAAACATGACAAATATTAATTTCAATAAAAGAATAATTTTTAATCTTAATACTAATTAATGTATTTTGTTAATAATTTATTCTTTATTACAATTGCTTTCATAATAATTTTTTTTGAGACCTATATTATTAAAATTCTAAAATTATGGGAAGGCCTGAACTAAAATTTCGAGGCCTGTTTATAATTAAATTTTATTATTATTCTTTATTATTATTCTTTAATTCGACGAATGCGTTTATTGGCCGTATCAGGCTACCATTGATGAACCAAAGTTGAAAAGTCTACAATGGTATATCGTTGGTTATATAGATGGGCTATTAAGGGCTGCTGTTCTTGGCCTAATACATATAACCATTAAAGGACCAAAGTTATCATCCAAGAACTTTTTAGTACTGGCTCAGTCGTGGTCGCCATTAATAAATCATTAATGGGAGCCTGGCAGCCAATAGTGGCCCATTAATGGCCCTGTTGTTATTTCCTACATGGGAAGTTCATTTGATGAGAATCAAAATGATAAAACGACGTCACAAATTGTAGACAGAAAAGTTCCTATTTCAACAAAGACGTTCGAAGGGAAGACTATAAAAATTAACACTCATAACCACTGAAAAGAAAAACTTGCAAGTAAATAAAACATGAAATACGTGCATTAACTATGAAAAAATCTGAGCCACACAATTATGAACTATCTGCACTCCAATAATAACACGGCTGCTACAGCGGTAATCATTCTTGTGGCAATTATGTATAACTCGTCATCAATAATTGCCTCCGGTTGTGTTGGCAAACATTTTCGATGGTCAATATTTTGATACCGAAAAATCGCAGAAATTCGTACGATATAACGAGAGCCGATGGCGTGATTGAATATCCTATTTGTAAAACGATACATCGGTGCCATTTATGAAGTCGTCGGCCTGCTCGCTATCGAATAGCTATAATACAATGTATCGAACTCGCGACTACAGATAAGAACCCGGTATCAAACAACACAGTTTCCTTGGTGTGTACGTATACATGGAGTTTTTGAACACGAGACAATGTTAGTGGATTACGTGAACCTCGAGATCAATATCTCGGCGTTATGGGCGTGGTATTGCCCGATCCATCGTTGTACGCCTCCGAAATCCCATTGGTGAAAAGCAACTCGTTGCTTCGTGTTGCCCGGCAAGCTTCTAATGAATAATAGAGGCGGCGCTTGTCAAACATTCGCTCAAGAAGTAGGGGTACAGCCTAGTACATTCATCAACCAGGTCGTAAATCATAACCAGTTTGATCGCTCGGTAGCGAAGCTAAACACCCCTCGTGCAAATCACTGCGTTATTTCTTCCTTTCTCTCTTTTTATCCGAAGTGAAGTGAACGAAATTTACAAAGACAAAGGATATCTAATGTATAGCCGGTGATTGTGTGACACAACATCGCGATATATCGAACAACGAGAAGAGTGTGGTAACAACGATGTGTAGCAACGAGAGCCCACCACCGGCCAAGGAGCCGCTGGCCGTAGGTCTGGCGAACCCCATGGCCACTTTTTTGCCAGGCTTGGAGCACTATCGACTGCAATTGTACCATTACGCGATGGCCGAGCGACTGAGATTGGCACAGCAGTTGCATCCGCAGCATCCCGTTGGGCACCCGCCCTCGGGCACCCCGACGCATCTTGGTATGAATCCAGGATTTCCAGCACCTCTGCCTTTGTACCCAACTGCAGCCGGGTATCCCAGTAGATTGGCCTTGTCCATGGCCCTGCTGCATCCGCATCATCAACGCATTCCGGAAGAGCCCAAACCCCAGCACAGTTACATCGGGCTCATCGCCATGGCGATTCTGTCATCGCCCGAAAAGAAACTCGTGCTGTCGGACATCTACCAGCACATTCTGGAGAACTACCCGTACTTTCGTACCCGTGGGCCTGGCTGGAGGAACTCGATTAGGCACAATTTGTCGCTCAACGACTGTTTCGTGAAATCCGGCAGAAGCGCCAACGGCAAAGGGCACTACTGGGCGATACATCCGGCGAATTTGGAGGACTTCCGACGCGGAGACTTCCGGAGGCGCAAAGCCCAGCGCAAAGTACGACGTCACATGGGTCTGGCGGTCGACGAGGAACCCGATAGTCCCAGTCCACCACCTTTGCCGGCGACGCCACCTCCCCCGACGGCACTGGGACCACCGGTGACGTCCCAGCCAATCGCCGGGATCTGGACCCCGCATCATCAACATCATCACCATCATAATC
This sequence comes from Gasteruption jaculator, assembly GCA_949825005.1. NCBI lineage: Eukaryota > Metazoa > Arthropoda > Insecta > Hymenoptera > Gasteruptiidae > Gasteruption > Gasteruption jaculator. Next base: position 4,540,417 of record OX463769.1, on the reverse strand, counting down.
CGTATCAGAGTCAATCGTTAAGACAATCCTCTTTCCAACCGTCGAGAAAGAGACAGTTCGACGTGGCATCGCTCCTGGCACCGGACGATCAGCAAATGGATCTCAGACCGGCCAAAACGAGACGGTTCAGCTGCAGCGAGGATGAGTTGCACGATTTGCAAGAGGCCGACGCCGACGAGGAAGACGTAGACGTTGACGTGGTCGCAGAAACAAATGCAGGCTTACCGGCATCACCGAGTGGCACCCCGCCTTCCTCGAGTCCGGAGGCTAAAATCGTGTCTCCGGGGCAGCACTGGAGTAATCAAATGATGAATTCGGGCCAGCAGATACCAACCATTCATCTGCACAATCAGATACACGTTAGGAATTATTACGTACCAGCTGGCACTGGAACTGGTTCGAGTGTCTAATATGTGGGATAAACGCGGTTCTGTTTTGTAAAAACTCTTAGAAAGCCAATCATTGACTCTAGTCTGAATGAATTTTGTTGAAGGGTGCAGTATAACGGTCTGATTTTTGTGATTTGTAACATTGGAATGGTATTATTGAGGAAAGTGATTCAAACGATTTATCATACAAAGTCATTTTGGGGATTATTTTGGAATGTGCACTTCTGTAAAATGTGGTTTCGTTGTCGTAAGAGTAACACTGTACATAGATTTACCGAAAACCATTTTTACGACTTACACACCACTTTATGTACTGCGACACGGTCTTTCCTGCCCTAAAGTGACTTTGCGGTAACAATTGTATTCTCTTGTGATTTCAACAATAGCTGTATCGATATTCGATAATGCCGAAAGAGAAAATGTAATCGAATAACACCCTGTCTTCAATTTGATAGTTATTACATGGATAATTACAGTTACGACAACTGCATTATTGTCGGAAACTCCCCTGCTGCAATGTTTGAAAGTACCATTGTACGCTTACGAGACCTCTAGGTTTCTCAGCTCGTGTAAATTTTGTATAACAATCATTTAGCAATGAGTAGGTGCTGATATAGTCAGTTTATTACATTTTTCAGTTTACTTTCTTAACGAAAGGAAAATGGGGAAAAGGAGTTTCTAGATATATTTCTTTGGTGCATATGAAAATTGAAATTCCTTTGACTTCTATATTTATTCCAAGTTGAATTATTAGCAAATTTTATCGGGTACTCAAGTCTACGGAAGAGAGGAAATTCTTTTAGATCTCATACCGGATCCGCTTCTATTAGGAGCTGTTGGGTCAATCTTACGCTGTATGAAACTTTTCTTGCCAACAACTGAATTATTTTTCAAGTTTGCGATTTTCTGATTTTGTTGATCCAAACGTAGAAATTTAAGTGGGTCCAAATTTAATCCAAAACGCATCAGGCAATCAAACGAGACGAATCTTGAACATAGATAAATGCTTGCTTGACTCAAGCAGGACTTTATTATAATGTATGTGTATTGGATACCTCGTACCAAGCAAAAGTAGATCCAATATATGTTTATTAGACCATATATGGTTGGAGCGCGATTACGATGCATTCCGTCGCGAGTTATTGCCACTGAAAACTCGACATTCTGTTTGCTTTGAACGCTTTCGCTCTCGAATGATTTCGTTGATAAACTGATGAACCTGACGCTCTAAAAATATTATGTTAGAATGAGATCCTGGTTGTGTCAAAATTCATTAGGCACTATTTTAGTACAGTCGGCACTCCACCAATCTCCTCGCTTCATTCTTCTATTTTTCTTCGATAGTATTTTAAAGAACTTGAGGAAAAGTGTTGAGAAAAAATTACCCTCGAATAACCAAACGAAAACATCCATTTGCCAAATTTTAATCTTATCGATTACATAATTTAGATTTCGAAGCTTTCGCAATTCATATAATGATAGAAATCTTCTTTCACTGGAAAATAAACACCACAGGATCCAAATGAAAAAATGAATGTTTCCAATGGCAACAACACTTGCTTCCATTTCGAGGGGAATTTATTTCGCCAAAATCCTTTTGTAAGTTTCAAAAAGACTCTTGATTTCGCGGATACAATTGAAACCGCGTTTAGTAGAAGAAAATAAATACATTTCGGATATTTTCGGAAATTCTTTTAATTGAGAATAAAAAATTCTTATCCCATATTGCCATAAAGAAATTGGTACTATTAAAACATTTAGATTTTGAGTAGAAGAAAAATATCTAATTTTTACAAATAAACTTCCACCGCGAATACATTTCTTTAGTTTCAGTAATTTTCTTTTGGAGAGAAACAGCATAATTCTAGTAATCATTTTTTTATTTGTTACTAATAATATTTCACATTCTGACCACAAAAAATTAATACCTACCCCGTGAACACACTTATTCCGGTATTTTTTTTTAACATTTAATAAGAAGATTTTATACTTCCTTGGGAATAAATATTGCCTGTGAAGAAATACGAAGAAATAGTTAATCAAAAGAGACATTGGTAATAGTAGTTGTTGCTATCATTGAAAACATAGAGAAGTGAAATCACTTCTTATTACCTGAATTGGAAGGAAGCCGATTATACAAAATGAGTAACCTTCCCAATGGAATAACGGCGTAAGACGATAAAAGCAACAGCCTCTTTTCAACTAACATCCTCCTTCCATTCCTTTCGAAAGTTCATGTGAAATGTGAAATTTTAATTGTATAGGTATATTTAAATGTAAATGCGATTCCTTGTAAATATATATATATATAATACGTGTACTATAAAACAAAATGGAGGATAACGATGTTGAAAGCAAAGATTCACAATTCTGAATGATTTTTACATGTGCAAGCGTCAAAACTGTTTTAAATATCGTGAGATATTTCCTCAACGTTTACGCATTATTACACCTACATGATTACACTGTTTTGTACCTTTCTTAAAAAGTTAATTAGTGTGTAACTGCGTAACACGGTTTCATTCGACGAATTTTTTGTTGTCAAACTTTTATTTCAACTGGTTCAATTAAATAAATTATTTTTTGAGAAAAGATATTTGATTGCTATTTTCTGAGAAGCTAATGACTGGTTTCGCTTTTAACGAAGCAAACTTCAATTACGATTCTTCCGACCGCACCGAAAAAAATTAAGGCACGAATTATCCAATTTCTAGTGGGCTTAGCCACAAAAATAGTTGAAATAACAATCAATGCCCGTTAGAACTACTTTTCGTTTTTTCGAATGTGTCGGACTTATCATTTTTGCTGACTAACAAATTTGCTTTTGCGAAATAAATGCCTTTTTACAAATTCCATATGTATGTGCGTACATATCTTTGCTGTAACTTTAGTATTTTTTGAGAATACTAACTTCAAATTGAAAATAAGCGCACTGAAAAAAATATGTAGTAATTCTAACTATCGCCATAGTTAAATATGGCAACAGCAATATATTTTCTAGTATATTTAACTACATTTATTATCACTCCAATTATTTTCATGTTTCGATCAAATAGAAATTAAATAATTAGTGCCTTCCTTTTTTTTCGATGTACGTGACTATGAATTAGATCGTATAAATTTTAAGTCGAATCGGATAAGGAAATCTTTTTATTTTCTTAGCAACTCGAAGAGGCAAAAATATTTGTTAGTGCTGTTAAGTTCAAGAATTTTAGTGTGGGATATTAAAATTCGATACAAATTTACCAGATATAAACGAAACTCTTGAAATACGAAATTGGGTATCCCCATTTTTACTTGAAGAAACAATCAGTTTACAATCAATCGAACTAATTTTTTTCTAAATCGCACCCCATTTTTGGCTCTATTCACTTTCGACGGTGTTTAACAAAATCACCCTTTTGTTGCCCAAATTTGAGATTGGGCCAATGTTGAGCGGTACACGACTGCCGTATTTGTAGCTTAGGATAGAATATGCGACGGTAGCAAAAGCCAACCACGTACATTTGATTCTCCATGGAGATGTACACGCTCAAGAATTGGCGATTCTCCAAAACTTCTCCTTTCTCTTCTCCGCTACAAAATATAATAATAAAAATACTAATAAGAACAATAAAAGTTAGGGAAATATCTCATCAGTATTTAAAAAAAGGTACAGGCGCTCTTCGACTGAAATGGATCTCGGCTGTTCAAAGTGTAATATATAAATTTAAAAGAAATAAAGAAGTTTTATTGATATAAGAAATACGTTAAATAATAAGACCACGATCCTAAAAAAGTGAATAAAAATCTCCACTGTACAAAGAACACGTTTCCAAACCCTTTATTCTTTTTCTCGATTCGAATGTATGTATGTACGATGTATGTGCCTAAAGTATTCCAAATAGGTACCAAAACAGGAATTTGGTTGAATAAAAGAAATCTGGATGAATAATTTTTCCTGACCTGGGTAACGATGGTGAATGTTTAAATAATCACCAGCTGTAACGATAGACAGATAATATTTGATATTGACTTCACTCTATAAAAGTTAAGTTGGGGAATGTTATTCATCCAGTTTTTCTTCCATACTAGAAATAAATGAATCAAACACAAATGATGGAAGTTTAATAAAGTTCTGTTCCCATAAATCATAATATTTCTTGTTATTAATTTTGGATCCTTGCGTATCATGTCTTTGTTGCAGTCTTTTACTAACAAAGTAGCAATTTATTTATAATCAATTATTAAAAAGATTTGATTTTTATTTGTCATGAATATTCCGACGTAAATATGTACGATTTTGGAATCAACGAATAAGGGTTGAATACTGACAATAATATTGCACACTAAGTTCGAATTTTTGTTTCAAATATTGATTTTCCTTTAAAATAGTTGCTTTTGCATAATTAAATTTTTGTCTTGAAGTTGGAGCCAGTGCGATTAAGGAAAACAAAATTTTAAGTTCGGTATTTTCAAATTTCCAATTTCTGGAAACCTCCTTATAAAAAATTTCCCAATTTAAAAATTATCTCATACAAAGTTTCACTTGCAGAATCTTACGTGCCTTTATGGCGATGAGTAAATCTTCTTTTCAATTTCATTTAAACTTCATTTTTTCGTATGTTTATGCTTCCAGCAATTCTTGCACGTACTTAAAAGATAGACATGCTTTTTTTTATTGGATTAATGACTACAAACACTAAGCAATTATGATTATGAGGATTGCACGTGAAAGCCACATTTTCCTTATAATGCATTTATGCCATATACATATTTATATACGATTCTAACGTACATTGGAAAAATTGACATACATTTACGTGTGTTTGTTATCGTCATCTAATTAAAGGTATTATCCTGTCATGACGCTGATTTGAAAAGTAATTCTTCACGGACAAACTGTCCGTCCAACATGTAGTTATCGCATGCAATTCGTATATGCATAGATAAACGTACAAACGGATGTACATACATGAGAGTCAAAAGCATATCTATTATATATGTACGTAAATGTTAGAAGCGACAAGTACCTCAGAATTCTATTTGTAGTGATAATACCTTACCATATGCGCCATTAGTTATAATGTATACGTTTATGCCGTTCGTTTAAATATTGATATATTACCTAACGATATATGCAACCGGTACTTCAATATGCGTGTGGAATATTTTTGTTTCGATTATTTGAATATCAAACTTTCGAATTGAAGCGTCTATTTTTTTTCTGTTTCGTTTACTGGCCCGTGGTATGCCATTTTCCACGAGTGAAAATATTCTCAATCGTTTCGCCCCAATCCCACTCATATTGTCGCAACATTTTTATTTTACATGAAAAACAGCTAGAATTGAAAAATATTTGAAAATCATCAGAAAAATTCTGACAGAGAGGAGAATTGTTGCTGTAATTATAGGCGAATCAATAAAGAGTAGAAATTCGTTATTTTGTTTATATAAAAAGTTGCAAAATTGTCTGACACTCGTGTTATCAAAATTTAGATTTTTCGAAGAAATAAAATTGCAAAATAATAAAAAAAGAGAAGTCTAATTCCTAAAAATATAAAAATTGAGATCTTTTCGTTAAAAAATTGAGCCTCTTGTCAATGTTAGTCTGGAACATTAAAAACCAGCCAATTTTGAAAAAATGTGTAAACTCTTTTTAAAAGAAATTTGATTTCAAATGAAATCTGAATATTTTGAAAAAATAGTTCAGTAAAAATTTTTAGATCACTTTTTATTCGAACTAGCTTCAATCTTTGTGAACTATTAAGAAAATATTCTCAAAATTTTAAAGGATTTTATAAAGTTTTATAAAAATTTAATTTCACTACACAAGTTTAGATTGTTTATGTTATTGAAATTCTTAGTTAGACCTATGAAACACAGTAGCTTCAAAAGTAATACCGCAAGTTGCTTATTCAGGCTTTTCGTGCCATATAAGCCTAAAGAGGCCCGTTCTGCACCTGGTAATCTTTGAATTTGCACATTCAGCCGCATTAGCCAAATAGCGGTTTGATCTGTTTATCGTAAATAATTCCATTGGGAAAATCCTTACTAATAAGAAACATACTTGCACTTCGTCCAACCTTCATACCAAAATCCTTTGGAAGGATAATCCTCTTGTTTCTCGGGAAAAAACCAGTACCATAACCACTCGCTCCAGTTTTGAAGAAACGCTATGTTTATAACTTTTGCAATTTTGTGGGGAGCCAAAAGTCTTAAAAATTACAGTTACAATCAATATCACCCCCCCCCCCCCCCCCCCAAAAAAATCATCGTAATCCTTTAAGGGAAGACTAAACTGAAAAATAGGAAAATTTTGAGGTTTTTATAAGAGAATTTTTTTTTTCTTGAAATAAGGTTTAAATTGAAATTCTAATCTGGAGTTATTATTTTTTAGGGCTTTTTTGATTATTTTAGATGTCCAGCAGTCATATATACCTTCTCACTTCGCGCATGGGTTTATTCTCTCTGACACCCGTTTTACGTATAAAATTTAGGTTGTAGGTTATAAATCTTTGTTTTGGGGACTGTCACTAGGTGGAATCTCTTAAAAACCTCATTTTACTCCTAGGGAACCATAAAAAAAAAGGTTTAAAGACAACAGCAGCGAATTTTCATTTTTCAGTTTAGTCTTCCCTTAAAAGGTTTTCCCTAACAGAATCCGCAATCAAAATTTGGTGAAGTTTGTCGACATAACATTTGCACATTTTTTAGTTTTGAGGAACCTATTTTTGCAAAATTCGTTTTCGAATCGTTTCCATTAAGAGCCGCGTATGTTATGGGTAAATCACGTATAATGGAAACATCGGAGTACGAATGCTACATAAGTCTTTGAGAGATATAGTCATTTGGTCGTTTGTAGGGAGCTTCGTATTGTCTTCCAGCAGTTCATCAAATGAAACCTTTATTGTTCATGAAACGTTAAATCCCCCAGGTCCTTGAAGGGAAACCTGATGACAGAAGGAAAGCAATTTGTTAAATGTTGCTTATGGTATAGTAATTGTCGCAAACACGGCAGCCGTAGAAAATATATACGATTTGTAATGTAACAAAGCAAAGTACATTATATCGATGGATCCACAAAAACATAGTAGATATATAAATTTTATACGTACCTAGAGGTTGTTCTCACGAACGCGTTACCCCATTTTCCAGATGGACAAGTATGCGCGAACTTTGTTTCATACGAACTCTCGGAGAATATAAAATAATAGCATTTTCACTGTCCATCTTTTTTTGGCGTCCACAGTATCACGATTTCATAGTCGATTTCACCAGAATAACGTACTTGGCAAACTGGGGCTTTTTCAAATCTCGGCGTTAAAAATTTATAGTACATGGAAACCATGGACTTTTTTAACTGAACAAAATTGTATGATAGTTGTTAACCCTTAACGGACGAGACCCGAAGGATTAGCGTTTAAAACTGACGACTCTAAGTCGCCACTCGTCCGTTAAGGGTTAAATGTTGTTTTAACAGGTAGTACAGATTATTTTATGAAAATATAATATTTATGGTATGAAAAAAATTGTAGAACTTTCTTTCTATAAAAATGATTGAACTGGAACTAAACTAATATGTGGTGTCTCAAACCCTACTAAGTCAGCTTAAGGTTAATGTGACTAGTTGAGGCCATATTGGACTGAGAAAATCGCTGGAATTACTTTGTGCTTTTCCAAGCAGGTGGTAACAATAGGTGCTCAAAGAAATAAATGAAAAGTGTTCAAATTCATTGGAAAACCACTAGAAAAAGTGATGGAATGCCATTTCCAACTTTCTCACAGTAGATATTTGGAATACGAGAAAAGGTGTTAGAAAAACATTCAAGATGTTTGTTAGCTGAGAATCTACGGTACAAACGTCGAAGGTTTGTTGTTTTTAAAAACGCAACTGACACCGCATCAGGCTTCTACTTTTTTTGGTTGTTTAAGATAGAGTATGACGTGGCGTTCGTTCATCATCACCTGTCGACTAATGCAAAAGCATTATTCTTCTTGCCTTCATTTCTTATTCTCATACCCGCCTAAAAGCTTACGCTTCGGCAGAAAAAAAAATGCGAGAATTAAATCGAATGCACGAAGGGAGATGTTATCGATTCATTTTGACGGTTTACCTCGCGTACCATCAAAATATACGAATTTATGAAAAATGTGAATCCAACGACCACGAATTGCATACCTGCACCTCTCGTAAAAATTCCTTGTACGTATACCTATGATACAAATCCCGCAGTTGTCCCTTCTTTTCAATTTGCCCACTGCCATACCAAATAAGGAAAAATCTCTTAATAATAATAATTATAACACAAAGTTGAAAATTCGCTGCAGTCGCAAATAATTTTGCTATCGCTTCAAATAATGCAATAGCTAGATTTAAACAATTCACTAGCATTACAAATACATTTCGAAGTAGAAAGTCCCTTAAATAACGATTATGATTAATAAAAAATCGAGTATATTTGTTAAGCAACAACATCTTAAGCATAAATATCAGTTTTTGCCCAAAAATATTACTTTATTACTATCGTACAATATATTTTGAAAATCGTCCAACTGAGAAATTAGTAATGGCTGGTAATTTCGGACAAATTCGATAACCTTTCATAATGTCAGTCCAAAAATGAATAACTTTCTGACAAGATTTGCGGTTATTCAAAAAAACTCCAACCTAACAAGGTAAAAATATCAAAAATCACGGTCCGATCTAAATTTTGTATTAACTTCGTTTGAGATCTTTCCCAGCTTTAAAAGATAGCAAAAATCAAGTAGACCCAACCGTATTTTGTTCGGATGCACGAATAGGACAATTTTCCTCTGAGCATCGGTACCATAACCCATAACTCATTGGGAACTCGAGACTTCCATAAAGAAGTGTCTCGGAAAAACTCGTTCATCCAGTATCCGATCAAAGATCTTACAGGTGATAAGAAGAATGTTTGAGAAATCTTTTTACACGTAACCCAATAGCTTCCTGTTATTCGTATTACTGTATGTAAAGCGGAAATGCATCTATACTTAGTAGCTATATTTGTATTATTAGAAATAGGTATATACTGTGCATCGTTAGATGGGAACGTTTATTGTTTGCAAAGTAGACGCTGTTGGTACACTGCAACACCTATAACATAGCTTAGCTGTATAAATGTATATTCAAAGGGTGTATGGGGAGACCAAACCAACTGTATACATAATATGTACATAGACTATGGAATCGGCTAGGTGATCTCGTTAGCCAGGTCGTTTCATTGTATGTTGCAAATGGATTTGCGGCTGCGCAGATTACAATCGTAGCTGGATCTCATGCATCCGAATACACGCATCACGCGCTCCGGAAGTTCCCTGGGATGCAGATAGGATTCGAGTGCAGTCCAACCGTAATTTTACTTCCACGTCTTGCAGTAGCGTCTTGTCTGCTGCACGTTTCAATTCTTTTTTCTTCTTTCTATTTTAAAAATGTGTTTATCGTACTCACAATTAGAAGGTACGGGAATGATTAGGGTAGCTACCGGTATTATTTAACATTTTTTAAAAATTGGAAAAGACATTTTTGAAAAGTATCGGATGATACTCATTTTGCAATGTAAGAAAATTTCCGAGACCGTGATAAAGCCAAATATTTATTCATTGCGGTAGTTTAACTGTTAGGTGGTCAATGGTGCCTAAAAGGCTCCAGTATAATTTAGCTTAAATTGTTAAATCTATCTTGGAAGGAAATTCTACATTTTTTTCATAATAAATATTATATTTTCATAAAATAACCTCTAATATTATTTTTTTAATTACAAAAGGCAATAACTTCCTCACAAAGCAAACTCCTATAATAGCCTATAAAGTATCTCAATAGTTACGAGAAGTAGGTGAAAATAATTATTTCTAGAATTAATTCTAAGAACTATTATATTTTTTAATTTAGTGATCATCAATAGTTGGTTTTCAGCACAATGTTAAAAATAGTTGAAACAATTGTGCAACTATTTGCAACTAGTAGGATGTCCCATAAGTTTTTTCCGCCCCACGCTATGTATGACCTCGAACCGGAAAGGAGGAAACCTATGGGACACCTTGATACAATGAATTATTAATTTTGGATTGTAATTAAAATTACTAAATTTTTTTTCAATATGAAATTGAGGTGTTTTTTTATATTCTTTCTTCTCAACACTTTCTTTAAAATAAAACAGAATTTATGTGCAATAATTGGACTTCATGATTACGATATTAACTTTAGTCAAATTTTTTAGATTTTACGCTAAAATTTGCGTTCGATAGCTGTGGAAAAATTCTTTTTCTTCCCAATGTGCAACGAAATACGTTACAGGTAAAATATTAGCTATGATTTGTTGAGTGGCTCGTATAGATTCATTTTGTAAAGAAGCCAAAGGTTGAGAAGAAGTGTGCATATATTTCAATTCAGGTGTGTACGTGACCATTCTTATACGTTACACCTAATAAAATCCATTTACGACATTTCCTTTTTGTGATCTATTATTATTCATCTCCACATTTTCTATGGAAAAAAGGGAGCGAAGAAAGAATAGAAAAAGATTCGATTTGTATTTTTAGGACCACATTTTTATTTTCACAATTGATCGACAAATATATGCCTACATTTGGAAATTCTCCCTGCTTCTGTATTTCCGGTAGTATCAAACCTCACTTGAAAATTCTGATTGCCTGTATTTAAACGTAACTTTCAAGTAGTCCCTTTATATAATAAACTCCAGGGAGGCAGGGAGAATACTTCGATTTCTCACCAAATAAGAAAATGGTATTTTTACAAAGTAAGCAATAGATTTTAGGAAATTACATGAATAAGGTATTACGTCAAATAAGAAAAGATGAGTTCTTTGTCCACTGAGAAGAAAGAAATTGTCGATACATTGAAAGTTGCTACGAAACATAATAAATTTGCAACGGTGACGTAAAGTAATAAATTAACTGGAAAAATATTTACAAAAGGATATTCAGTAAACATTCATAAGATACTAAAATTAACAGCCAATTTGTAGTAAGCATTAACGAAAGATATTTTTTACTCCAAGCAAAGGGTTTACCAACCATATTTTTGATACTTTAATATCTTCCATATTTTTCCGAAGGAGGCAAATCAACAAATAGTACTTTTGGATATTGCAGTTCTGTTCCGTTCCTTGGTGTTCTACCCTGATGATTAACGGATATAAATCATGCCAATTAGTAACCAAATTATAATACACATGAAATGAAAAGCGAATGAAGAAATTCTAATTAACTTATTAATTAATTAGACATTTAAAAATATACATGTAATAAAATTTCATAAATCTACATTATTTTACGCATCGGCTGAAAATTCAATAGAAAAGTAAATTTTGCTGTAGCTCTTACTGCCCGAAAAACAAATTTTTCTACGTTGCAGTAATTACTGCGCATCCATTTTATAAAATAATAATAATTTTCACCGTGGTATTACAAAATCTTTTGCTGTATTACAAAAATACTATAAAACAATAAAATACTCAAACACTATTTCTTAGTTTTCGCATTTTCCACGTAGCTAATTAATAATTTCAATCTGCAGAAATATCGCAAAAGATTTATGGAATTTATAAATATTTTGTTAGCCAGCAGTTTCTAATACATCGGAATTAAAACATTCTCTTTATGCGGTTTAAAGTACATTTCCATGCAAACCGTGTATTGAAAAGAGGTGGATGTTGCCAAATATTTTACAGCGACATCCGCATTATGTTGCACGGTAGAACCCGAGCCAGACACGTTATTTTCCCGGGCGAATACAAACCTTTGTGCAAATGGTATAAAAGGATAGAGTGGTACGGGTTAGAGAGGATAGCATCATGCTACATATTTATATATTTGCATGTACAAGCAATTTTATGAACCGCGGGAAATCAATCGAGATGTACGGTCCACAATAAGGGTGTGTATTAATGTATACATGTATGCACACGTGCACAAAAGTGGTGGATGTTTTAACGCATCAATTTTATATCACAAGTTTATATACATTCATATATTTATACATACATAATGTATACCACAAATTGCTCCTATTACAAGCATCAATACCGCGATGATTAAGAATGTGTATTTATAAAATTAAACACACGAGCGCTAGAATGCTAGAAAAGTGAATCCAGCAAAGTTAAGTGCAATTTTCTCATTCATTCATTTTCTACATGTACAAAATCGAATTTATTGATCTCAAAACGTACGTAATAAACGGCAACGTAATGACTATAGCTTATTAGTTCCTCGACTATCCAGGGCAGAGTAAAAATACTTTTCTAGAACAAACACGATGTTATTTATAATGTGTGTCGGCATACGTTATCAACAAAAATTTGTAATTTTATTTGAAAGCACTAGGGGGGGGGGGGGGGGGGGGTTCTGCCTTGTAGGACCGAAAAAGTAGGTGATATTTGCGAATTTCTTAGAAAAAAACTGTTGAACGGATTTATTTGAAATTTGGCAAGTTGTTTCATTGTACCCTTAAGTATTATTATAAATTTTTATGAGGCTATACAAAAAAAAATGTGCGTGTGTAGAACGTCGATTGCGGAACGTTGAGAAAAAAATTGGTCGTGCTGGCGTTGAAGGAAAGTGTCCTATGGTTTATCTGAAAAACAAAAAGAAAAAGGGATTCTTAATCTGCATGAACATGGCTATCCATGGACCTAGGATTATGGCTGTATCTGTTACCGTTCTTTTTTTATTTAAATAATTCTTTGCGATTTTTGGACGAAATTCGAACTTTTTTTTTACAAAACGCTGCCTTTTTAACAGTTTTTCATTTTTCTGAATTGTTCTAGGTCCATAGATAGCCATGTTCATGCAGATGAAAAATCCCTTTTCCTTTTTGTTTTTCAGATAAACCATAGGACACTTTCCTTCAACGCCAGCACGAGCCATTTTTTCGAAACGTTTGCAATCGACGTTCTACGCACGCACATTTTTTTTTGTATAGCCTCATAAAAATTTGTAATAATACTTAAGGGTACAATGAAACAACTTGCCAAATTTCAAATAAACCCGTTCAACAGTTTTTTTATAAAAAATTCGCAAATATCACCTACTTTTTCGGTCCTACAAGGCAGAATCCCCCCTTAATTGGCACTGCTAGTAATTTTGGCATGAGCTTTTCAATTGTTCTCAGAATAAATAATTGCAGAGGGTTACGAATGCGAAGATAAAGTTATCCAAATGAAATTTTGACGAAACTATGGCCCAGACTTCGGGGTAGTTATTTGTAGTTCTTCGAAATTTTATAAATTTATCGCTGAAATACTTCTATTTTATTTTAATTTACTGTGATTTTCTAATACCCTCATTTTGTTCATGTGGAAAAAATTATCAACCTTATTATAAAATGTAATAATCAAATGTTCTTGGTTTTTTGGTTCTTTGTTGAAATTTAATAATTTATTTTTCTTCTTCATTTTCTAATTCGATCTGAATATTTTAATTCATTCATCGGTTCTTAATATATTGAGGTCGAAATACAAAACTAAGAAAAAACATATAAAATTATAAAATGCTCTTCTGAAATAAACAATGATATTATTTGCAATGAAAATATTTGAAGAAATCATCAAAGTGAAAGTAAAATGAACTGTTGAGTGAACGATAATAAAGTAGTTTGGGACAATTATCATTAAACTTGAAACGAATTCCTTCGAATGTTTTCTATTCATCGTGCCAACAATTGCTGTATTTCTATTTATAAAGAGGAAAACTGAAGGAAGTGAAGATGAAATGCGAATGAACACGAGAGTATAAAGGTGTATAGTATATATACGTGGATACGTATAGTAATATGTACTATATATCCCCTTAAAGCTGTTACATTTACTTGCTTGCTTTACCCCCCAGCAGGGTTTCGAGCATTAGCGAATAGTTACATCTATTTTCGTTGCTTTCTCACCTCTCCCAATGAATTAACAATCGTAAATGTAACCGATTGTCCGGAGGTATTCAAGCAATGGAATCACTCTTGAGGAAAAATAATTGCATCTAGTTTCATGCATTCATCTTTATCGAAAGGACACGTGCGTGTTTTATATACATATATAATTCTTTGTCTTTGTTTTCAACCGAATAAATACCTTTTTTGTAAATAAAATAATAAGAATAGGAGGACATTTTTTTCACAGATCGAAAAAGTTCATATTTGGCGCGACTTTGGTTCAGTGAATTTGCGCTACAATATTATTTTAATATAAAAAAAAGGTAACACATATACACTACCGGTCAAAAGTTTGGGTCCACTTGCTTTATTCATTAACATTGTGAAGTGGACCCAAACTTTTGACCGGTAGTGTAATATTACAAGATATCTATCAATAATTCAAAGCTAATCGATTCCAATAGAAAATTTAAAAAAAAATAGATACTAGATGCCTGTGGAATTTGACAAAGACATTTTTTTTCAATCGGGAAGGATGAAATCGATGTTTATAAAATTTAGTTAATTTTCAAGTAAAATATGAGAGACTTTCTTCCATTAGTTTCGTTTTTCGGTCGCAGCTGGCTAACGAAACTACTTTTCTCCATCGAGAAAATGTATATATACACATGTTTTCGTAAGATCGAATTTGGAATGGCATTTTTAAGGGAACAAAGGAATAGAATCCTCAGAAACATTGATAATCTTCCTTTGAGTGGGTTCTTGAAGTTGTTTAGAGAAGAAGGTATATATGAAAGCAATGCATTCTCTCAAACAGAAGAGAGAAGAAGAAAAAGAAACCAACCGACTCATCGTGCAAAATTACCTATAGGTACGTTGAAGACCGGCACTCGTGGCGTCGTACCTTTGAAATTAGTCGAAATTTTCACGGAGCTTCATTGTCTCGTAAAGTCTACTTTGACATTGATATGCTGGCTTAGTTGAATAACCTCATGCAACCTTTTTCGTTATAACACTTCTTCTTCCTTTTTTTTTCTATTGATCGATCGGTCTTTCTCTAACATCATAAGCAAGAAGAGGTATTCAAGAAAACGTCTTCATCCAGTAACAATGACTTTACTGTATATCGATTCGTGTTTATTTAACTAACAAACCACGTCTTTCACGCTGATCGACGCAGCTACACGTCAACTCTTTAAATCTTACACTATGGAGAAACATACACGAACACAATGGCTATAAAAGCATCGTGATACAATTGAAATAGACAGCTATATTTTTCCTAGAACAAACATCCTTATCATGTCCTTTTTGTTCTCTTACATTCTTTTTTACGATATCAATCATTTCATCCATAAGCAATAAACATATGGATAAACAAATGCGAGATTTTAGTTGAACCATGTCGTCACTTGGTCCAGGAGTATCCGGAAAAGACCCCTCTGGGACACCAAATGCAATGTATCGGAGGAGTTTCCCCAAATTGTTGGCTTTATCAAGCAAAGTCGTATTGAGTTAGTATTGAGTTGTATCGTATTTCTTTTACATTTTTTAGAGATATTGTTACGCGCATATAATTGTAATTGAAGTGAATAACTGCACCAAAAACAGCAATAGCAGGATCTATTTCATTTCGAGATGACGACCCCCTGAAAGTAGATGGAATATCGATAAACGGGCAATAATTAAAATTACCGTATGTGACGTTAGATATGAACTTCTTCATACCTTTTGCCAAAACTTCCACTTTTGCAAAGTCCTTTCAATTATCTGCTCTTCGCTTTTGGACATCCATTCCTCTTTCACTCAAAGCTTCTCACTCCCTTTCAATCTTCAAAAACGGTTTACTTGCTTTCTTATTTCGCAAGGAAACAAGCGAGTCTCAAATCTCAGATGCCTAATAGATTAAGGGTGAGTCCCAAAACTGAAGGCTATTATTAATTAATAATTATTAATTAAATCTGGTGCCTCTAACAAACATACGTGCGATTTATCTTCTCTTCTTTTATTTTCCAATCTTTCTCCATCATCTTTTCATCTTCATCATGCCGAATTTTATTTCTTCTTTTCATTTTCATTTTCTTTTCTATTTCTTTTGTTGTTTTCTTCTTATTTCTTACTTACTACTTCATTTAATTTGTAATTCTTTGCAAACTACTTTGTAAACTACCTTTGTAAACTACTCATAATTTGTATTCACCAAATTGTTACTATTATTATAAATTTTGTTCTCTTCCTTTTTGCCCAACGTTCACAAGGGTATAATAAACGTTATACAATACAATACAATATGGGAAAAAATGGGTTAAGGGTACTTTTACTTTCTAAATTGAAAAAAGACAATATTTAAATATTTAAAAAAAATCTATTTTATTTATAATTATAATTTTTTTCATACATTGTTAACAATGTTTTAAGGTGTACAAAATAATTTTTTTTGGGCACTTTTAATTACTTTTTACCACTGCAGAGGGCGTCTTCCAAAAGATGTATTTTAATTTCCGGGACACTTTTCTGCCTTCCTGTAACAAAATTATTTAAATTTGCAATGCGATTCAATTCATAAGACTTGAAACTAAACAATATACTTTTAAAAAGTTAATTTTTTTATATTGTATGGCTTTTATACGTGGTTTTATAAAAAGATTGAAAAAACGCCTGTTTCGGGGATGAATTTACCCCTGTACTAAAAAGATGGGGTGGTGTTACTTTTTACTTTTAGAGGTTTATTTACTAGTTGTTTGTACAAAGTATCAAAAAAATTTTGGTTTACTGAGATTGGTTTAGTAGATTTTGAGAAAAACGTCTCCCAGATTTGAAAAACGTGATTTCGAGAAAAGCACGTTAAAAGTTTTTTTACTATAATTTATTCTTACGCAGGTACCATTATAAATACAGCTATAGCATTCTTTCTATTTCGAATTTCTTAATAAAATTTTAGGGCAGTATTTCTATGATAAAGAACATGTTTACGTAAAAAAAATCGATATTTTAAAAATTTAGAAAGTAAAAGTCCCCTTAAAACAAAATAATGCACCGATCGCCCGACATATAATGAACCGTGAACTTTTGTTTATAAAAAAATAGTTGCAGCACAATCGTCTTAGTACTACAGACATCAATATCGCGATAAAATAATTTCGCTTAGTGTGTTTCTTGTCCGAATTCTTGGAGAGAAAAAAATAGAAGATGTTATATGTCTTTCAAAGATATTTCTCTTAGTTCTCACGGTGGTTCCGAAATGACGTACAGCAAGATACAGCGTAATGCCTTAGGATTAGTTTTTCTAGATCCTTACGGTTGGTTAGCTCCGTCAATGTGTTGATCCTTCTTAAAAGAAGGTAAGAATCTGCTAATCTGACTCTTTTTGCTTTTCATGACTCCGAGAAAGTAGTAAAGTACGAGAGCTTTTGTTCGATGTCGAAGTGTCCTTTTTAGCCCTTACTCCGTTTCTTCTATTTAACAAAATTGTACCGGTGAATTTGTATAATAATCGATAAGTTGAGCATATATACGTAGCCGATTTTTTGCATTTCAGCTTTTAAAAATGTACTTATACATATGATCTCAATTTGAAGAATGTCCGGTCCGTAATGTTCCAGAGTATATTTGACAAACTCTTCATCGGAGTATCGTTCGGCCTTCACAAAGCGACGCCCTCTGAAAGTTTTGTGCAAACATTACCGGATAGCCTTCGATGCTGCTCTTCGGTTTCTTTTTTCCGATCTTTTCTTATGTCGATGCCAAAAACCATGATATTTTCTCCCAAATTCTGTTTCCGCTTCAACGTTCATTTTTCTACTAATAATTTTATGCAACACTTATTTTAATCTGATTCTTAACCAATTCGCCGCAAATTTGCAACCAGAAACAGGTAGAAGGTTTAATACTTTTCCAGCTCGATTCCCTTCCTTCGATATTAACAATGAAATGGAGGTTACACGTAAGGATGTATAATAACAGAGAAAATAAAAAGAGATGGAAGCATGTATATATGTATGTAAAGAAGTACATACGCATCACGTTCCTCCGGTTTACTAGAATACGTGTACTTAAAGGTTTCTGGTGGGTCGTCACCTCGTGACCCGAGACTCGAGTGTGGACACTCCATTACGCGGCGGTAGCATCAGTAAACGCGCTTTGCTTGCTTCTTCATACCAGGATTCATTTTAAAAACTTAAAAACTTGCTGTTCCTGTTTCATTGGTGTATCGAACATTTCACCACGCCGTAAAGAATTTCGTGTTAGTTTCAACAAGAACTCGTGAAAAATCATACTTTATTTTTACTAAAACGAATCCCTACGAGTTCGTTAAAAAATATTGAAACTACCATTGTTGTAGAATTTGTATTCAAAATTAACCCATGGACAAATAAAAAAAAATTGTTTACAAAATGGCGGCCGTTTGAAAAAAAAAGTTTGAAAATACGGCCGCCATTTTGTGAAAAAATTTTTTGTTGACTTGTCCATGGGTGAGCCCATAGCGAGATCTTTACTAATTAAGAATCCGTTGGACTTTTTTGTGTCAGATGACCAGAAGCGTTCAAACCTTGTACGCCAGAACACTCTTTTTTTTGGACCCCCTACTTTGCCAGCTCATAACTTCTTAAATTTTGAATTTTTTTTTTCATTTAATTTTTCATGTATTCTTAAAGTATCAATAAACGAATGATAAAAAAATGGATACTAAAAATATTCTTTGTTTTATTTTTATAGAGCTCGAAAAAGCGACCGAAATTCGTGTCTCTCGACCAGAATATCCCCTTAAGATAATTGGATTGGAAACAGCTGAGTTGTGAATTTTGGAATTGTAATCAATAAGTACAATTTTGGACGTATAAAAAATGTCAGGATTTTGAGTTCTTTTTTACAAAAATTGAAATTCTTAGCGAGCGAAGGGCTGGAAAATGTATCTTTACGGAAAATTAAAAAAATTCATTGTCCCCAGGCATCTACAAATGCCTTGAAATTTATTTCGGATTGCGTAATTATTACCGTTTAATATCGTTGACAAACAATCTTGAGATATTTCTTTTGCATAATCATGTTTATCTACAACTATAGTATAAGGATCCGAATTAATACTTATTTAAATATGTATTTACCAAGTATACAAAGTTCACTTCTGGCATGCTTAAAGGAAGAAAAAAATGATTGTTGATTAATTATTCACTTTGTAAACTATCTGTGAATGAAGAATTCGTATAGAAATTCACAGCATAACAATTTTCATAGGTTTTTGCCTTTCTTCATGGTTTCCAAAGATTTCCTGTAACACGTGTCTTTCTTGGATGGTGATTCCTCTATTTTTTTTAATGAAAATTGCTACTCTTTAATATTAACACTATGTCGTCCGGTGGCACCACGTTGCCATGCGAAAACTATCGGGCAAGCGCCGGTGGCACCACATTGGTGTCGTACATAAAGAATTATACAGGCGCCAAACGAAAGAATCCCGATCAGACACGCGGACGGCAAAAAGTATTAATTTAGTTTTTATATTTCCTGAAGATAGATTTTTCTCTATTTCCTTGAAAAAAATTCATAGAAATGATATTGGATCTAAAATCCTGTTTTTTATTATGACCTTTCTCTTTTTCTTAGTTCCTTATATTCAGACTAAACATCGATTATTTTAATCATTGCAATTTTCAATATTTGAATATATCATCGTCTCTCTTTACTATTCTTTAGAATTGTCGAAAATATGTAAAATTCTTTCTGATTAACGCTTTTGTCTAGTGTTTGAAAGTTGCTTTCCACGCTGTAAAAATTGCTGTATTGCAAAAAGACTTACATGTTAAGGATATATGTAGGAAAACTTGCAGTTACGGACACATATTTCCTATTTTTCTTTTCTTCTTAGCATATCAGAAGCCTTTAAAATCACGTAACTCATTCACGTAACTGTCGCCGCAAATCGCCCCAAATCATTCAACAATGTAAATTTCGTCTCGCTCTTCCGTAACTTCTATTCGGAGTCGTTGTAAATAAAATTAGTTTTTTTTAACAGTGAATGATTCGGTATACTGAAAATTCGATATATTATTCTGCACTATTTCCCAAGACTTTTCCACCCAAGGTAAACCGTTTTCCATCTTAACGGGATTAAATTGCGTTCATCTGTATAATACGTAATAACAGAGCTCAGGAGAAAGAAGGGTACACACGAACGAGCGTTAAAGCATGAAAGCATCAGTATTTCACCCCATCATAATTTCTCCGAAACTTTCATTGGGTTGTACTTTATAAAGTTAGTAACAAGAGATGGATAACTATATATATATAGTTTTCGAAGAGACTACGTATAAATACGTTTACATGAGGAGAAGCTGCAAAGGAAACTTGATCGCCTGATTCTCGGTTGAGGTGCCAGTTAGTATCCCTTGGGGTCGGGAAGATGGTTGGTAGCCTCGAGGTGAAATTTTCCCTTCACTCTCGAGAGACCATCGTACCTTTAAGCATCATCGCATCATTTATTCGACTAATGTCTGCATTATAGCCAGCCACTTTCTGCATGCGCATTTTTCCTTATAAACGCATCGCTACGCGACCATCTCCCGTCTCCTCGTCGTCACACGTTTCCTGCCATTTGCTTTTTTACAGAGTCATCGTCACATTTGAAATAAATGTCACCTGTCTATCCCACACACAGACCAAGAAACACATAGGAACAGGTATCATTTCTTTCATAAATAATAATTAATATTAGCATACCAGACGTCATTCGCTGCAGTCTTTCCCAATAAACGTACACATTTGATGCATCTCCCGAAGAATCTAATGACTTTATTCAACGTCAAGTTAGTCTGTAATTACCCGCAGGCTGTGCGATGTATACTACCCCTCTTTCGTCGATTACCAGGCTTACCCCTGTTCATTACCAAGTTAGCTTAAATAGGGAATAGTGTTTAGGGAGAGTCATCCGTCTGGACCTAACTCTAATCATCATTGTTACGCCATAAGAACGTTAACGTTTAGGGTTGCTTTTAAAATTGCTTTCGGTATACATATGTATGTGTTTTATATACACCGTTGACATTGTTTAAACATTTTTTTGACTTTAACCCTTAGCTAGCCCACTTCACCGGAATAACGTAATTTGGACGGTGGGAGTTTTCAAAACTCCGCCAATGAAAATTTGTATCGCGTGGAGGATAATGAGTTTTTAACTAACAAAAATTGTATGACTATCGTTAGATGTTATTTTAACGGATAGTAAAGGTTGCGTTATGAAAGTATAATATTTGTGATGTGAAAAAAAAATGGTAGAATCTTCTCATGGGGATGCTAGAATTGGGGTTGAACTAAACTGAGGCATTTCAGATCCCAGTAAGGTAAGGATTTATCATATTATAAATAATGGAAGAGAAGGCGCTAAAAATTTAGTAGAAGAAAAGAAACGTTTATGAGTCTGATTTTACTCGGAATTCATATTTAAAAAATTGTATTTCTATTATAATCTAATTGTATCTAAATTGATATTGAGACAGAATTGCTTTGGTTATAGTTTTGTAATTGTGCCCATAATTATGAAAGTGGTCTAAATCATATTTTTTTGTGTTGACAAATTTGAAGGATTTGTTTTAAATAAAATAAAAAATGTTTTTACATTCTGCAATATTGAAAGTTGGAGTTTTGTTGGTCTTGATTAATAAAGAAAAAAATGTATTGGAAGATAAAATGATGCGAGATAACTGAAAATCTCATCTTTTTCAAATCTTGACTTAGACCATTTTCATAGTTATAGCACAATTATTTATTGCAGATTGCATAAAGAAAAGAAGATAGTAGGAAAAAGTAAAGGTTAGCATATCGTGACAATGTTTGTAATATAGAAAACAATTTTTACTATATTACAGAAACTTTTACAACATTGGAAACATATTTTACCGTACAAGAGCAACTTTTACAGTATAGGCAGCAAATTTGATTAAGAGACACGGAAAG
Source organism: Gasteruption jaculator (assembly GCA_949825005.1). NCBI lineage: Eukaryota > Metazoa > Arthropoda > Insecta > Hymenoptera > Gasteruptiidae > Gasteruption > Gasteruption jaculator. The sequence continues at coordinate 4,518,190 of OX463769.1, read as the reverse complement.
TTTTAATTTCATAACAAAGTAATGTTTGCGATTAAGGTATGTGAGAATATAGTAGAATTTATTATGCTCAGAATTTCTCTGACTGTTTTATGTGAGAATGGCAGGTAAATTTTTCTTAAGGATAAATATTAAAATAATTTTTGGTTGCAGTGCTACGAAAATTAATATTTCAATATATAATATAGTAATAATTACGTAAGTGAAATTTCCTATAGTGTACGTATAAGTAGCTCGTATATAAAAAACCCTGGGGTCCGACTAAAAGATTACAGTAGGTAGATGGAGAAACTTGAACGTTGCTACCGTATACGTAATTGCATTTACCAAAAGTTGATACCCTGGGAAAGAAGTAATGATGATGACTAATGAAATAATTAAATGGAGCGCCAACTATATGGTTACGGTAAACCACCTGGCTCCGTAATTGGAGATACTTTCTTCTCAATTCCTGGCGTTACTTTTTTTAACCATTATCGCGTCAAGAAGGACTCAAATGAACCATCCGTTGTATCAATAATATTAAATCCTTTACAAATTGTAAAAAACTGGAAGAATAATTGAATTGGTAACTACTTAAATTACTCCACATTTTTTCATGAATCTTTTCCAAAAATATGCAGCAAATGATAAATAAAAATAGTCCGCAGTTCTTTGGTTTGGTTTTTTGCCAAAATTGCGAATTCTAAAAGTTACATAATATTCACTTGAAAAAATAAATCAACGTTTATTTAATTGTTTAATTTGAATTATTTAATTGCTTTTTACTTAAATATAAAAATACTTGGAGTATCGAGAAATTTAGTTACAACTACTATTTTTTTTACAAAAATATATTATCCTGATAAATTTTAAAATTCTGTTAACTTAAAATTATGCCGATAAATTATAATTAACATTGATAATGATTGTATTAATGCGGTACATACCTACTAATTATTAATAAATTGTAAAAATTTTTTAATTGCGCGAAATCTGTAACAAATCGTAAAGTTTCGCGACATCAATTAGATTAATAAATAACAAGTAATCGAAAGTCCAAATAGTGAAATCGTTTACTTCTGATGGATTATAATTTGAAATGTGGCCGAGATATTTTCCAATCCATTACCTCCTCCGGGTGTCAGGAGTCGCTGTGACGTCACATTAAAAAGTCCATCGATGCACGGGTTAACAAAAGCAAGAATTTCTGGAAGACAGAGGCGAAGAATGATCGGGAAAGATGACGGTATGAAAAGGGATGAAGGAACTATGAAAGAAAAATAGCGTAGGAGGTAGTTATATCTATAGGGAGGTTGGCGTATCCGTTCAGAAATTCCATCCACGTGCAAGATGGCGGCTGTAGTTTGCTCCCGGCATGCACCGCCCCAGTATGCTCCCTCCTGAATTCCCTCTCCTCATCCTCCGAGCGTTGGTTCATTCGTTGGTTGGAATACCCACTCGGTATATACCGTGAAGAGAAAGACGGAAAATAGATAACAGAAGCAGCTATAGCGTCCCGACGCTGTGTGTTGGTTAGGCGTCCCAACAGTTTGACGACATACCCATTATACCGGTTCCTTGTTGTATAGTATGTAGTTGAGTCGAGCTTTCGGCGCCTTCCAAGTATACTACCCCTTACTCTTACTCTTACCCTTACCCTTACCCGCACCCGCGCCCTCTCTTTCTCGAAGGTATACGCGTCGAAGGCTTGGCAGTAGCTATTTGCTCGTCTTTGTAAAATAAACGCCCGAGGATACCCAACTTGAATACTAATTTTACACACTGAAACCCCGACCGATTTTGGATGGAAACTACTATTACCCCCGCAAAAGCACTTTTCCTAAAAACCGCCATTATCCCTTTGAACATTTTTACTAAACATTTCAATTCTATTATTTTGTTTATTTAAACTTTGTACCTACAAACCCGTGTTTCAGAAAAGCAGAAATCGCGGTATAGCAAATTTTGCCATGTTGCAACAACTCCTACGTATACTATGAAAAATAAAACCAGTTTAATAGAGATTTACTGCGTTTCTTTCGACTCTGTTTTGGGTCTGTGGGAGAGGGTTTGGGTAGAATTTTAGTTATTGCAGCTAAAGTTGGTATTGTTTGGTACTAACGCAGAAACATGTTTTGCCACTTGACATAAATTTATCCATTGCTAAAATTTTGGAACACGGCCAACCTGTAATACGAAATCTTTTATTGTCCGGCTTGTTTCCCTTTTCTCGCGGGGATGCGATAAAATAATATTTTTTAAATATTACTGAAGAAAGGGTAATACTTCAGACTATGGTTAATTATTATCGCCTTCGCAGTCAAACAAAAGGCAGCTTTTCCTGTAAAAAATATGTGACAATATTTTTTTTGAAATTACACCAGAATTTTAGACTAAACATTTTTTTGGGTCACTGAATCTGATGTTTAATTTAAAAATCTAAAAATGTGAATACAATATGATAAACAAAAAACATTTAAATTTCTGAACCCTAATTTAATATGACACTTTCACAATATAAAATGATGGACTCAATTGAGTCACTGATTAGTAAATTAAACTGAAAATTCAAAATGGCTCAGTCTTGGAGCTTCTGATATTAGACTTTCCATTTGAAATTTGCAAATTCTGGGTCCAAATTCGCTTTCAAATCCAGTTTCGCCAACCCGAAAAAATTAACTTTTCACGGTGTAGAGGAAAGTAAGTTATGGTGTAGCAAATATTATTTCATAATTATTAAAATCTACTCTACCCCGTTTTTTTTTTGCATTGCACGACAATACGAAAATTCTTGTGGGTGACCGTGTAACAATTTTCCCAAATTGCAGAGGGGTCTCTCCACGTATACATATACGATACAGGCAAAGAAAAAAAAGTTTGCCGTTTTGTAAACAAAATGGATGTTATTAACTCGACAACTGTCTAAAGTAATCGGTATTAAAATAAAAGAAATCCAAACTCATGCAACGACGAGATCGCGGATGGGTTTTCAGAAACGTCCTCGTGTGTATGTTTGCTACGAGCAAAGTGGTCGTCTCGAGTGGTATCCATTAGGCGACCAATGTACACGCGCGTGTGCGTGTACACTGCCCGAACAAAAAAAATACAAATAACGAGAGAAGGAAAGAAGTATGTGTATATGCGTGTGTAAAGAAATACCATATAGCAGTAAAGACACTGTGATTGCACGGCTACCGGATAGCCGCAGGGTAAACAGCTTCATATAGAGTAGAGCTTTTTCTTTTTCACTTTTTTCCCGCCTTTTTTTTTCTTTTTTCAAGATATTAAACATCAAGCTTTAGAAACTTTTCAGCAAACATGCACCTTGTGTACAACTTATTGATCTAATGGCTCTATCTTTTACAGAATCGTACTGAAATTTTGACATGGTTTATGGTAACCATAGCGATATACGAAGTTACAGGTATTACGACGCTATTATAGCTTCTTTTACCATAGAATTCAGTTAATTTAGAACCAAAACTTACCTGGAGTAAATTTCACATGGTAATTTTGTGTTCTTGAATAAAATAAATCAAATTTCGTCCACTTTGGTACCATTACACCTCTTGGTTTCATAAAGAAAATTCACAATAATTTAGTTACTGTCCCAAATCAAGTAAATTTTACGGTAAAATTTGCCATGTTTTTAATTCTAATTTAATTGTAATCCGAATCTACTGACAATTCTTCTCTAGCAACAGAATACACAAATGTCTATGCTTTGTTGAAAATGGCGGTAGATGTTGCTGTAAAACGACAATTAACGTAACATTATTTTGACTCGATGTTGAAAGAACGAGTACAAGTTCTTGGTCTGAACAGAAATAAATTTCCATCACAGCCAAGTCGTGCAATTGCGTTAAAAAAATCGGTTGAAGTTTCGCTAAGAGAATTTGCCATTAATTTGAGTCTATTACGAATCTCAAGTATCTCGAAGATCAAAATTATGGTTGCTACCACATAACATAACAATACCAACTGGTACGAATTTCGAAAGAAGTTTTGCCCAATTGACAAAAGTGGCCAAAAGACTATCGTAGATGGTAGTAATTTTTACCATACCGACAAAGACTCGATCAAAATTAAAAATAAGCACAATGAGAGAAACGTACTTTCTGCAATTGTATTTTTGCACACATGGTAAAAACTTTCAGCAAATCATTTTGTTCAACGAGAGAAGAAATTAAGCCATTTTCTTCGAAAAACACAAATCAACATGAAACTCTTAGTTCTTTGGCCTTTCACTCCTGCTTTTATGATATTTGTTTATAATAAATTTCATTTTTTATAAAATATATAAATACTCCAATCATGTACAGCTGCACTGGAAAAAAATGTAATTTTTAGTTGACTTGATGAAGAAAGGAGTTGGAATAACATTGAATGCAATTAAAATTATTATAAACGTAATTTTTGCAATATCATTTTTGCACATAAAAACTTTCAGCAAATCATTTTGTTCAACGAGAGAAGAAATTAATTCATTTTCCGAGAAAAACTTAAATTATCATGGGTCTCTCAGTTCTTTGGCCTTTTTCTCCTTCTGCTTTTATGGTATTTCTTTGTTATAAATTTTATTATTTATAAAATATATAAATACTTCAATCGTGTACAGCTGCACTGGAAAAAAATGTAATTCCTAGTTGACTTGATAAAGAAAGGAGTTGGAATAACATTAAATGCAATCAGAATTATTATAAACATATAACCGGTGCCATATTTAATCACAATTCCTATACATTTTTTTAGTCTACTTACCGAAACGAGTGACACGCCCACGAACTATTTTTATTATAGAAAGTGTTGAGTTTCTGTAACCATTTCCTCAGGCGTTTTCTTCGTGTTTATTCAACAAAAGTTTCATTCGAAGCAGACACGATATGTTTATTCTTTGTAATTATGACGGTACATAAGAGTAGGTACACTTTTTAGGATTGAAATAATGGACGGTTCATTATACCACACACGTCTATCGAAAACGTATGTATATGTTATATACACGTATGTATATGCGCGAATCTTGAATATTGAGGCGGCACACGTCTTAATACACAAGGGTGTTTACGTAAATCCAAATTCAGGTTGCGTCAACATACACACAGGACATGTCGAGTAGTCCTGGAGGACCCTTCTAAGGGTACTTTGAATCCTACGCGTGCTTTACGCACGAATGAATATCATTATTGAATGGTCGAATTTTGCTTTAACAATTTATTTACGATTTATTTCGACCATCGAGAGTCCTCAAGAAAGCCGCAGTATGTTAGGTACTTTGGCACGTACGAGCACATTCGATCACGCGCTCGGTTACACCCTCGAGTGTTAAACTTACCCTCCCTCTCCCACTCTTTAGCCGAAACTCGCTTTTCTTGACTTCCTCGAGTGTACTTTGGACCCTATGTTGCTCTATCATAACTTCTATCTCATTTCACACCTATGTAATGTGAATTCATTCAGCGTAGAGGCTTCGGCTTTGCGCTTTTAGTGCGTCAACAAATTTTCTGTGACACTTTTTAAGTTTGGAATTTGGCAGTAGGTACATCGTTAACGGTTGTATTATACATTCAAAAAAATCTTGTTTTTGTTATTTTGCAGTAATTTTTACAGTGCGACTAAAAAATTTACCATACCAATATGCGAATCAGACTATACTGTAGCTGCTATAATGTAGTAAAATTCACTTTCTATGTAGTAGTAGATGCTCTGACGCAACAAAAATCGTAGCCCATGCTGTAATTAAAAGTAAAATTTACCGAATCTACTCAATTTTGAATATTTTTGGAAACTAGAAAAAACTGCTAACAGATTTAAACGTAAATTCGAATAATTGAGCCGTTTATTTTGAAAGTGGCCTAAGTCCAGTTGTTTTTAAATTTCGAAATTTTTTTTTAAGGCAGCTAACGACAAGGGGCACGTGTTATTACAATTAACAACAAAACACTCAAAAATGGAGTTAGACCGCTTGCAAAATGAACGACTCAATTAACAGAATTATTATTTATTAGCATTATATAAGTAATACTTTAGGAACTTGTACTATAATATTCTACTTTTAAAATACAACGCAGATAATTATTTGCAATAACTATTTTTTAAATGTAAAATCTGTTACATATTCATACACGAAAATAGTGAACATTACCTGCAGTTCTAGTTACATTTTTAGATAGTTTTGCAAAATGTATAATAAGAGAGATAACTGATACATATATTACACTATACTTGAGACAACCATATCTTTGTATTACTACTATTTTCATATTATCGATTATTCAAACTCAGATATGACAATTGATTAGCCAGTCGGGAGTAATTTAATTTGAGTCACATCCTGTGTGGTGCAGGGTGGAGGAACAATTTCATGTGGGGCACCGAATTTTATTTAGGGCACTTCTTCAGATTTCGAGTGGAGAGAGGGGTTCCTTTAGAACACTATTTTTAATACTTTTTTCGACGTTTCGTCATAATAGAAAAAGAATCTGGCGCTAAATAATAGTTATTTCTTATTTAGCAAGACATTCGATATAAGGCCTATGAAAATTCTGAAACTTAACTACGAAACATTGATCCTCTATTACTTAGAAATAGAAATCCAATACGAAAAATTGCCCCTAAGCAAGAATTATAAATAATAGGGAGACAAACGTGGACTCACAAGAGGAAATTTGTTAATTGAAAAGTAATTTGAGTTTTGAAACTCCCAAAACGCAACTTTTTTTTTCATATCGTATCTCCTAACCTTGCATATTTTATGCCCCCCCCCCCCCCCCCTCCACTCTCCTTTGTAAAATTGTCAGAGTTATATATAATTGGTCGAATTTTTCCTAAGCTTTGGCTAGACTTTTGAACCGACCAAATGACACTTACATGCATAGTTTTGATAATACGTAGGAGTACACACATATATAGTTTTCGAAATGATGAAAAAGCTGAGCTTTCTATTATTTGTCAAAATGACTCGCGGAATATCGAAACGTAGCATCGGATCTACATTGTGCTGATGCAGCCATATATTCTCGCAGTTTTAATCAACGCTCCGGTATAAATCCTCTCTCTCACAGTTAGCTCTTTCATTTTTTTCCTCCCTCGAGCTTGTCCATTGAGACCTTTTTTTTCATTTCATTAGCGAACAGCAGTCGGATTACGTGGAACGAATCTCTCTTTGGGATTATCAAAGCTCTGGAAAAACTATGGATTGTACGGACTGAAGGTATATACATATACATACATACATGTATACATACGTACCAAGTTTTGCCCAGCCATAGTACCAAAAAGGAAATGAAAATGCACCTATTTTCAATATATATAGGAGTCTCGTCCGATGGATTATTTCCAAAGATTCTTTGTACTCCGCAATTACAAAGAATTCCTGCAAAAAAGATTATTATTATTTTTACGCCGCTGTTGGAGCAAAATTATACGTTCATGCGGTATTTTGTTGCTCTTTTCTCTCAACTTTTTCTTCCAACCATTTTCTTTTTCCCTTTTTCAACTGTGCACCTTTTTTCCTTTATTTCACATCGCACAGTCGTCGCGAGACGTGAATGTGGCGGGTGAAGTTTCATCCCTGGTAGTCCCAGTGAGCCCCGCCCAAAGCTGGTATTCCACCCCTCGGCAAAAATAAAGGAACAAACGCCGTGGCATACAATCGTCGAAACATTTTTTGACGCGAGCAGCCTCCGTGGTAGAAGTTGAAAGAGAGATAAAAATATATATGGATGTACTAAAAAAAAAGGGGGGGGGGGGGACGAAAAAGAGAAATAAATACATGTATATATGTGTGTGCGAATGAGAATAGATAGAGGAAAGAGAGAGAAAACGAGATGGAAATAGTAAAGATACAAAAGGTATAGAGGAGATAGAGGGCTGATGGTGACGCATAGAGTGAGGAAAGAGGTGGAGAAAGAGGCAAAAGGAAAGAGGTGGAGGAGGAGGACTCGAACGAACGCAATTTGCATGATTTTGCATGTTTTAACGCGAGGCTCTGGCGCACCCAGAGCTGTTTCAGAGCTGTCTGTCTAGGGTTTTCTGCTTGCTTTTCTACCAACGCCGCCGGACAAGCTTGATGAAAAAGAAAATTATTTTCCTTCGGTTTTTCTTCGGGGCTAAACTCACGGGAATATCAATAAGATTCACACCCTTCGTGCCTCTAGTTTTTACTCTACCGCGAGTACCGTGCACCCTTCGCGCAAGATCCGAGTATCCCAAACTTTTCGTGGTCGTAAGATTCACGAATATACATGTATCTGTAGTTATCTTGTACCCCGGAAGCATAGAATGATCCGATAACTTCATTGAATGCGAACGTTATCAAAAATTACATTACCATATTATAAGGCGAATTGTAAAAAATTTAGTTACTCAAATTTGTCAGTTTCTGAAATTTCTCATCAATGCGCGACTCATAAATTTATACCTTAATGTTATATTGTAACCTACCTATATAAAATACTTCAATCATTACGTAGAATGCAAATAATATTAAGGGAAGACTAAACTGAAAAATATGAAAATTTTGAAGTTTTTATAAGAAAATTTTTGTTTTCTTGAAATAAGGTATAAATTGAAATTCTAATCTGGAGTTATTATTTTTTAGGGCTTTTTTAATTATTTTAGATGTCCAGCAGTCATATATACCTTCTTACTTTGCGCATGGGCTTACTCTCTCTGACACCCGTTTTACGTATAAAATTTAGGTTGTAGGCTATAAATCTTTGTTTTGGGGGCTGTCACTAGGTGAAATCTCTTAAAAACCTCATTTTACTCCTAGGGAACCATAAAAAAAGGTTTAAAGACAACAGCAGCGAATTTTCATTTTTCAGTTTAGTCTTCCCTTAAAGATAAAATTATTTTCAAAAAAGTCGAATTTTTCAAAATGAAATGGCTCGTCCATATAAATTCCAACGAGATCGATTACGCCCCTTAGAAAATAATACAATCGTTAAACCAAACTTATTTTTCGAAACGTAATAATAATTTTTCTAAATAACTCTTCCCTAAACGCGTATATCGCAGGGTTGAATATTTCTTCTTAGATTTCGGTTGAACCGCAGCAAAGACAATATTTGTCTTTCGTTCCGACACTTGTATAGCCTATATTTAATATTATAACATTTTCTCCGCGTATCCGTAGACCACAGAAAAGTATAAGACTAGAGATTGAAAATGCTTGGTGCAAATCTGGGATAACGGAAACACCTGCCGAACACAGTTGGAGATGGACGAAATGTTTATAATACAAGGGAAATACCGGAAGGTCATACCGTGGTACCTGTTCGCATTGACGGAGAGTAAAAGCAGCGATGACCTGCTGCAACACTGCCGAATTTTACTTTCAAAAATTTAAGCCGCGTAATCGGCTTTGCAGACAATGAAATCCATTGAGAGATCCTTCAAGATATTACCTGTTAAACAAACGTCATTTCCTTTTAAGCAAAGGATTTCACTAATTTCTCCCAGATTTTCAGATAAGACGGACATGCGTAAAAATGGTTTCTGCAAAGTCGACTAAGACAATTCGTCGAACACTGACTTTTTTAGTTGCTGGAAAAAGAACAATATATATGTATATGTATACATATACATACATATATATAGAAATAAGCCGTGTAGATTTTCTGGATCGTAGAACGTGCGAGTGATTTGCACGATTACCTGTAATGATGCTCTCTCTGGTGGTTGTACGATATCGTGTGTGTGGACATTCAACGACAATGGTTGCTCATTATCGGCTAGCTATTGGCCTATTGTTATCGCAGATGGATAGAGAGAGCAACCGGAATAGCCTTACAGACTACGAGGAATGATACCGAGACCACAGGCTCACTCGTTTCTTTTTTCGATTCCTACACTGGCCGAAATACGATTTTCATTCCCATTCGATCTCCCGCCCACCCTCTTTCTATCTCTATTTCAACTATATGGCTATTATTTGAACTTGTAATCATTTCTCCTATGAATAAAACATATGCGTCTATCTCTCTTTGTAGTTAGAATCATTCGGGTTCGGTAATAGTTGTATAACCCACTGGATATAATTTTACAAAGTAGCGATCATGAAACTGAAGATAAACTACTCCCAAAGAATTTGCCTGCTTTTAATGCGCCAATGTATCAGAGACGTAGAAGAATTTTGCATCCGCGGTAGATGCGTATCATTCTTTCTGCTTTCGTCGTACCCAGAATTGAGATTTCGAGTTAATTCAGGAAATATTTACTTTTCTTGACTGTTTTACGTAAACTCTTGAAATGTAGAACTATGAAACCGTTGAAGAAAAATTCTGGCATTTATATTTTGTTATTTATTGGTGAAAAATCTGATAGAATCATTTTCCAAGCGCTACGATTACTTTTTGAGCATTTTGTAACAATGTAATTATAAATTGCAACAATGGGACTTATATTTAGGATAGAAACAATATTTAAGGATGCAATATTGCAATTTCAAGACTCGCAGGATCAAGAGACTATAATTTAAAACCAGAAAAGCTTCGTTAAAAATCAGATATTTGAATTTTGAGAAAAAAATTATAGGAAATAAAATAAAAACTTCAGCTGTAGCTGCACTTGACGACTTCAACTAACGTAAATTATCTATAGTGAAAAATTTTGAAGACAAAACTTGCAATTACAAAAAATATGATTTTTAAAAAATGGGTGTCTCGTAACAAGAAATGTTACCTTATATAAAAATAATACAACTATTTTCGTTATACTTAATAATACTTGGATTACGAATTTAAATATTTTGTTACCAACATTTGTGCATACTTGCCAGCATTCCTTTGACACTATTTCTACCAAAGGTGTCAAAAGATACATTTTAGAATTTTAATTTGGAATTATTTTCGAGGTTTAATTTAATCTTTTTTTGAAATCCACAAACGGGAGGTGCTTAGTAGGGCAATTATGCGTCTGAAAAAATTTGGTATCAATTAACACTACGCCGTCCGGTGGTACCACGTTGGTGCCATGCGAAAACTATCAGGCTAGCGCCGGTGGCATCACGTTGGTGTCGTACATAAATATTTACACCGGAATCAAACGAAAGAATCCCGATCAAACGTACTGACGGCAAAGTGTTAAGAAAATCTATTTTATTTATAATTCTGTATTTTTGGTTTTGGATTTTCGATTGCGTACAATTAACGCGGTAGAAATAGCGTTAATTTATATTGGCTAATCTTTAGCCGAAGAGGTTTTCAATCGTCAGCGTTATCCGAATTTCAAAGTGTTTATTTTGGTACTTGCACTAAAAATGTATTTTTTTGAAAAAAACTTCACCAGGACGTTTTTGCATAAATGCATGATTTTCACGTGGAGACTTCATGTTGCCACTAAGTGTATCAGGAAAGATGATCTAGAAAAAGGGTTAATTGCGTTTAGATGTATGGAGAAAGAGCAGTACGTATTCGAAAGGTAGAATGACTTGCAAAGGCATAGAACGCGGTGAAAATAGAAGGTGTTCAAGATGAGAGGGCGGCTTACCGCGTTTATTTATCCTGCCCGCCAAGGGCTTTGGATTCTTCCTTGTTGCTTTTGTTGCTACAGCTATCTCGTTCTCTTTCTTCATCTTATTTCTTCTTTGCCGTGCATATACGTGCATCTATATATACGCACACACCTCTGTCTTCTTTTTCTTCACCCCAAGTGAAGTTCTTTCTCCTTTGTACCGGCTTTGATCACTATCGGTGTGTGTTGCTTAGGGCTTTAGAAACGTATGCCCCTTGTCACGGCCCTATAATCATCAACTATACCGCCGACACTATAAAACCAACGGTATTCAGCTTCCTGAAGAGAACTTAACTTCGCTGCATCTCTTAACATCGAGTCATCATTGATTAGATAAATGTAAAACAATTGAATTGAAACGTGGATGGGTTTTATTACGCGGCATTATGATATTGTTTTCTGGTGACCATTGTGAGAGGCGTTAAAGTTCATCATTTTTTCACCATTCTCCCGAGAGTGCATTATGATGCGATATTTGACATCCGGAAAAAATTGGATTTAAGTATTTGCAAATAAAAATATTATATATGATTGTTGACGTACAAAAGTTATAATTAAAGCGATTCGAAGCATTGGAAAAAAGTTAGTACAGTAGAATCTCCGTACAAGATACCACAAGGGACCGGAGGGGAATATGATTCCAAAAAAAGAAGAAAATTCCCGTTCCCCCACTCAGCGGCCTGTTACGCCGGAGAGAAATAGATCTCACGGTCTTCGTACAAGATACCATGCAAAATAGTTTAAAGTTAAACCGATAATGTAGGTTGCTTTGTATATCCTTTTCCTTCTTTTTTTTGTCACGTGACTAGAAGTCCGCAAATGAGGAGCTCTCGCAGTGTTGACAAGAAAGAAAGAGAGAAGAAAAGTTATTTTTACCTTTTGTGCAATTATCTCACGTAAGTAAATCAATTTTAAACATTTGAAACACATCAAAATAGGCTTGAGTTCATGCCCCGACAAAAAACTACGTTTACGAGTCCTTGAAAATTCTCTATGAATTTTAAACCAACAAAAAATTAAACTGTTATCTTAAATAATTAATAATTTATGATAATAAATTTAAAAAATCGTTATGTGCAAATAATTCTGATTTTTTCTCATTTATTTCCGTGGTATCTTGTATGGAGCGAGCGACTCCAAATATTCAGAGGCGAAAAGGCATTAGGAGTGGGGGTAGTGGATTAGCGAAGGGGAACCCGTGGTATCTTGTATGAAGAGAATCCAAGGTATCTTGTACGGAGATTGTATTGTACTGGAATATTTACAGCATAGAAAGTTAAATTTTAGATACGTTGTTCCAATCAGAAAATTTTGACATCAAAATAGTACCCAATCGAATTACCTCGCATCAATTCTGAATCCCTTTAACACAATTACCACATTGGTGTTATTCATGTATGAATGATACAAATGTTTGCTGTGGCGTCGCATAATTCATATACGTATGAAGGGTACCTCCAGCTATTAATATATACCGCATTATTAAAAATACCAAGTTCGTATAAAATTAAAGTTTTATCAAGTTGGTTATGAGTAAAATAATAAATATGTTAGTAATAAGGAATAAAAAAAATAAATGAGTTATATTTCACATGAATTAACATTTTAAATTAGGAAAAATTAAAACTTTGGATTCTAAAATAAATTGTCTTATGTAAATTTTACGATCACAGCGTATTTACCATTTTTGTATTCTGTTTTTTTTTTCAAATGTACGGCATAGTGTTTACCAATAATATTGATCCTTTTTTATTTTTGAGTATGTAAATATTCAATTTCAACTTTCTCCTTGTCAGTGCGACATTAATTCTAAAGGGGCCCGCAGTAAAAAAATCGATGAAATAAAATTATCTCTTAGATATTTGAATGTTATTGTTACTTAAACGTTTCCTTTACATTTCATTTATAAGATTATGCATTTTAATACACAATTATCGTAATAAAAAAATACTGACGTAAGCATGTTACATAAACTGGAAACTGACTCGCTGCCGTGAGCCACCAGCATTCATATGTATATGATTTTTTTTTTCATAGTAACATTTAATGCTTATTTACGTTTATAGATTGTTAGCACTGTATTGCAGAATAAACAAATGATAATTGTGTAAACAGTTGTTTGTGTTATAGCTAAAATGCATTGAAAAGTTGTGCTTTGCGTGATACCACTATCTTGAAAGTATTATAAAATAACTTTTTCTAAACAATTTTTTTTAATGTTTAACTTGAATGCCCTCAAAAATTATAAAAGATACAGGAGTACCTGGAAATTGCAATTAAAAATTTGTTCACAATGAGATATTTGCTTAATAAAAATTTTTCAGTAAATACTCGAAATTTTAAGACAAGCTGATGGTAAAATATGCACGAAAATGTGGTAATTAAAATTTCTTTAATTAAACCAATGCAGAATGCATTGCTGCATGCATTTGCTGAGCAACGTTTTTCTAATCACTTTTCGGATCATTTAACATAGGAAGTATAAGAAAGCGCATCCCCCTTAAAAAAACTAATACTCGAAAAATGTAAAAATTGTTCGCCTTAAAATCATTTGTGGAAAACCTGGTACTAAAAATTTAAAAAATCCTCATTTTATGATGAATCCGTCGCGGTACTTTAACATAAACACAGCTATTCAAAAGAAATGTTGTCTTGGACCCCGAGAAAATAACTATCGAATTCTCCTGGCATGCAATCCTGCTTAGAATGCATTTGGATTGAAATTTGGACTGCGAGTTGGAATATTTCGTGGGATGCATTTCTGAATAGGCGTCTCTTTAACTCCTTAACCCGGGGTTGCATCTTGACAAGTTGCTACCGGGAGTACATTTCAATTGTGCATCCCCTTCTGGTCTTCCCGGCTTGCGAGTATAAAAGGGTGTAGTTTCGAAAGCACGAGTGTCCAGCCTAACCATATGTGATTCCTGTGATATTATTATTTTCTCACTGTTTATGTTTTACGCATTTCATGTGCATATACAGGGCATTACGAGTTGTTTTAGACTACCTCTTCTTCTTTCTCTCTTTCCTCTCCCTTTCTACGTTACTGAATAGGTCTCTATGGAGACACATTTGAAAAGGTATCTATGGTAAAAGAGGGTAAGCGAGAGGGAGAACGATAGGGTAAGAGCACAGCATGGGAAAGACAAAGAGAGGGAATCTGCTCTGGGATGGATAGTTGCGTAGCAGGTTAATACAGTGTAGCACAGAGTAGAGGGTGGCTTGATGTAATTTTTGCTCGTTTGATGTCTTTAATGGAATCAGGCGGGTATCTAGCAGGCGCCACTCAATTTACAGAGTGTGACTAATGGCTGCCGAGAGGTAGACATGGACTCACCGATACTCCATATACACGTACCGTCGTGTTACATGCATTTACTATGCCAGTATATCACTGGTTACCCAGTAGCCAATGTAATGCACTTGCAAATTTTACTACATGGCATTTACATGTTCCTAAATAAAATATCTCCTATAAATAGCTTCGTCATAATGTTTCTTTAACTTCGTTATTCGATCATTTATTTTAATAGCATTCACGGATTCCAAAATTCACTCAATTTACAAACTTTGAAACGGCTGGATCCAGCCTCCGTGCTGCACACGTGTCGAAAAAGGTGCATCATTTCATCCCCAAAATGGTACCGTACAGTTTTCGGGACCGTAAATATGTTTCGTGCTACGATTCAATTAACTCGAGGCTTTGTGAATCGAAGCTTCTAGTTATGGCAACCGCATTTTGCTCTCTACCCTGGCAGCATCTACCCGGAGAAATAACAATCTACCAACGCTATCGACAAGCCGCATGAAGAAAAACCATTTATGAAGCTCGCTAAGAAAATAATTATAGGATGCATCCGTAACGAAGAATATTAAAATTACACGCAGAAGTAGTGAAAGACGCCAGAAAATTTCTGAAATCTAACAATTTCTTCATAAAAATAATAAACGCAAGCGCTTGATGTAATGTTGAAGTTAAATCTTAATCCTCTACGAATGTCTATTATTTTGTCATTCAATTTCGTTACTTTTTGTCTGGGGTGCATGTTTATTTCGACGATTTCTTTGGTCTCGGTGCATGTTTACGAACATTAGCACGGCAACCTTCTGATCCTTATCAGGGTTGGGAAATTCTACGCACGTTATGGCCAAAGTGTAATTTCCATATGGGTTTATTTTCAGGGAACGCCATTACTTTTAAAACCGATGCGTTATCGGGTCCTAGGACTTTCCTTCCGGTCGTACATAGGAAAACACATGACGAATAAGTTACGAAAATCATTGGTGCAGGAAGAGCGACGTTTGCTTGACCCTCCTCATGTCTACCAGTCACGTTATTTAAACAGCCTCATTTTATTTATACACTTACCATTGGAAGTGATAACAAATAACAGTTCGATAAAAAAATCTCGTTTATTTTAACTCTCCTCCGTTTTTCTCCCATTATTTTACAAGCAACATCCGAATTCACCTTCTCCCAAAGAAGTCTATGCGACGAAAGGGAAGATTGCGCTGAAAGTTACAATTACTCCTATCGTAATAAACATAACGAACAACAATTGGTAATGGCAGAAGTTGATAAAAGGAGGAAAGCGTGAAAGAGAGCAAGAGGGAAAAGTGTGCACGGTTTCCCAAAGATTATAGCGACACAGCGTGCTGTAAAATATGTTCCTTTCATTATCACGCTATTCTTCATGAGCGATCGCGTGGAATGATAGGGCTCCTTTCGACTGAGTGTATTTAGTTGATGCTCCCATGAAAGTTACGACCTAAATGTTTGACATTACCTAACGCGCGTTATGCTATCCCATACCTCTTTTCAAACCCTCTCTATCCATCACAGCTTGGGAATGCGTTTTCACGCCAATTTATCTCTCCGGAAGCTTTCACAAGTCTTTACGCTACCCTCCCGATTGTCCTTTGAATGATGTAGGTACACTACGCGACGTTTTATGCGTTGATTTAATGCGTTTATATCCACAGTTTCTACAACCTCTATAAAATATACAGGGTGGTCGCTATGAAGTGGTTGGAAATTCGCGGGCACGAATTACAAAGCCTGGGTGGAACGCTAAACGTTTATCAGGTATCCTCTGTGCCGATTGTTGACCGTGCGAAGCTCCTGTGTCCGAACTTTCGTGAGTATGAAAATATCAAAAGGAAATACTTTCTTTTTATTTCTACACCTTTTCAAATATCACATAATCTTCAAAGAATTTTGGGAGGTCTGAAAATGTATTAACCCTTTGTGGTCGGTGTCCCCGTAGCGGGGACATTTTGAAATCATTTTGAATATTATTAATGGTTAAATTAATGGAGAAATTATCTTTAGAAAAGTTTTCGGATCCGATTTTTGAAGACGACACTTCCAGCTTTCGAAGAAGGAGTTTTATTATTTTATTATGGATAATGATTTTCTATAACAGGCATCTATTTGCTAAGAAATAAGGTTGCTCATATTATACTCCCAAACGCCCGAAATTGTAAGAAATCTAAATCCAGTGGTTTTTTAATAATATTTGTATTATTACACAATTGAAATGTACTTCCGATAGCAACTTGTCAAGATGCAGCATCGGGTAAAGGAGTTAAAGTGACGCCTATTCAGAAATGCAAATGACGAAATATTCGAACCCGCTGTTCAAATTTTAATCCAAATGCATTCTAAGCAGATTGCATGTCAGGAGAATTTAATAGTTATTTTCCCCGGGTCCAAGACAACATTTCTTTTAGGTAGCTGTTTTTACGTTAAAGTACCGCAACGGATTCATCACAAATGAGGATTTTTGGATTTTTAGTACCAGTTTTTTCACAAATGATTTTTTAGGCAAAAAATGTTTACATTTTTCGAGTATTAGTTTTTTTAAGGGGGATGCGCTTTCTTATAATTTCTACGTTACATGATGGGAAAAGTGATTAGGAAAACGTTGCTCAGCAAATGCATTCTACATCGGTTAAATTTTTTAAAATAATTATAGATATGTAGTATGGGAATAATGGATGGTCAATCAGTAATTGTGGTATTCAGGGTTTATGTCCATTCAAATATTACTGGATTTCATGTAATTTAAGGTAATTTTTCTCCTCCAGTATGTAAATTTTACTCTAATTAGTTTCGTCAGAGATCGTTTCCCTTTTTATTATAATTTCAATTATGAACTGACACCAAACACCAAAGATTTCAACAAACATCGGTTTCTTTAAAGTGTAAAATTTCGAAACTATCGGCAACTTTAATATTTTATGAACATCCTTTAGCCGTTATTGATCCGTGGAAGTTGATAATCCACTAACTTTTTGGTACAGTTTCCTAACACATAATTAAATTCGAGAATTACCGATTGATGTGGGATCGGTAGTTTACAGAGGATACCAAGTTAGTCTGGTACCGGTTACTTCGGTCAGTATTCGAACACACAACTCTCACCGCGAGAGTCAAAGGCGATGTTAGCAGATCCAGCTCCATTTTTAGGAACTTTCTATCTTCTTCCAAAAATTCAACGACTACCAAGTAGAAAAAGACAAGTAACCCCTACGCTGGTAACTCTGTTGAAGCATTCATGTCACTGAAACCTAATCCTAACCTGAAATTTGTAGTCTCACTCGGTACTTTGGATCAGAAATGAAAATTGATACCGATAATGAGCTATGATACCGATATAAAAGAAAAGATTACCGATAACCTTTCGTCTGTTGGGTCCAGGAGCCATCGTCCAGTTACGAAAAATACTGATTCCTATTTACTGTTCGAAAAGACAAGAAAAAATAGGATTTTCCATAGCAGCCACATATACACGTTAGGCGAAGTTTCAAAAAGAAAAATGTATCTAGAAATAAGCCTTGTAGTACATATGCGTATACAAATACGCATGTATATAATAACGCAAAGAAACCCAACGAACTATATTTCCCAGGAGAGTTTTAGAAGCTTAACGGATCTTCGCCTATTCGAAGAGTCAAAGATGCGGAAGATCATATCGAAGTATAGATAATTGCTTGACGATCCTTTCGTCTAAACCCTCGAATCGGTAACCGTATAAAACTCTTTCCTTTTCTATCCTCCAGATTGCTCCGGAATTATTTTCCCCTTCTTTTTTCAATTGAAGCATTACAGGCATCAAGGGATTGTTTTAATTAAAAGCACGCGAATAAATCCTCTTTTTATCCCGCAGTAATATAAAAAGGAGGAAAGTTATATGTATTATTCCGCGAGGCAAAAATGACGTTACCAATTCTCCGATTCTATCAATTCTTTTTTTAAACCCACAATTATGTATACATATATATTTCTTTGAAATATTATCTTTAATCTTAAGATGATGAAAAATTATCTAACCTCTGTAATATTTTCAACCCAGATTGTAAGAAAATGAAAATTGAAAATTTAGAATCCTGATCTGAAAATGTTGCCTCTAAAATTTTGACATTAGAAACCGGTAAATGGAAATAAAATTGCCGCCGGGTGGGAAAAATGTTGTTATACCAATTAATTGCTCGAGAAATTACATGGAATAGTTTGAAAATGTAGCGTATGACCTACATTTCCACCTCAATTGGCCATTCATAGGAACAGTAACTGTTAATAGTTAGGTAGCGCGTTTAAAACGAGTTTGGATAATTTTCAAGAGTGACAAAAGAGAAAAGGGAATAGTTTTGACATGATTTCATACTACTGAGGCTCTACTTGACTATTGGGGTAGAGAGAAAGAGCTTGCCAAATCAAATTTGCTTGCTCGCTTTATTTGATCATATTTTACATCAGCTTTGACGCTGCCCTCGGAAGGTACGCTTTTAAAATACATTATGTACATGTCGTCCAATGTAGGTATGGAATACTTGAGTGAGAAACTGAGTTTCAACGCCTATATCTCTCGCGTTATGTATGTGTAAGTTGTAGCTCTACACTCTTTCTGTATTTCTAGGGATTGTCTGTTTGTTCGTTCCAAGAGTATTTTTCGAAGAAAAGAATTCTTTTACGAAATCCAATTGGTATGAAGTAATAATTTCAAAATTTCCTCGGTGTCGACAAGTCAAAATGTCAGCATCGATTTCCTTATTTGAAAATTCATTATTTGGAATCAATTTTCAGGCTTAACCCGAACATTTAAATTAAATCGTTCAAAAAAGCTCCGGCGTTTCAACTTTAGCGTGTCAGTTGACACGTTGCATTTTGGAAATGCCTGGGAATTCCTCGCGAAAAATTTCCGAACCATCAGTCTTTATCGCGGAATCGATCTTAAGCGCTCGAAAAGTAAGATTCTGGTTAGAAAAGCTTATATACCAACCGACTGTAACGTAACAAATTGTACTTTATTCTTCAGCTAAACGAGAACAAATGTTAGATACATCGATAACGAACCTCTTACGTTCTTTTATTTATAAAATGGGCAGAATTCACCGTTGAACTTCGCGGAAGTATCCGAGACTCATCCTGTATATCCTTCCTTTACGGATTCATCGGAGTAGAAAAAACAGAAGCTTGAGAAATAGGCTATGAGAAATCGACAATAATTTGATTACTTTTACAGGTCTTGAAATTAGAATCCCCAAATTTACATTTATACATGTAGAATTCGCGTGGAGGAGAACGTAGCTGAGAGACGGAGAGAGATAGAGAGCGGGGGGAGGGGAAAACGAGAAGAAAGATAATGTTTTCCAACAATGTCTAACGTGAAGATTAAGGGAAATATATTTTATTCATGAGGGGAATAGATGCACGGCTTTTCCTACCACGTTTAAAATAATGCCCAGGGAGATAGAAACTAGAGGGTAGTGTATACGTATATATAGTATATAGGAAGGTGTGGATGCAGTTCTGTTACCTCTCGTCCTCTTTTCTCTTTCCTTTTCCATCTATATCTCTATATATATGCGTATATATGTATCTTTTACGAAGAACATAGAGAGAGGAATAACGGCTCTGCAAAATGTTCCACATCGCTTTGTACACATTTGCATACCGCATCTATGTGTGCAGCTTGGCGACGTGTGAAATTCAACTACCTCTCGTCACTTTTCCCCTTGTCTCTCTCTCCTATTGCCGTTCGTTTTAACCCGCTTGTCTCTCCTCAAAAAAGCCCCAGAGTGTTTCGACGATCCTCTTTTCCTCCTCCCTTTCCTTCATCCCCTTTCGAATACGGATTCCATTTTCATATTTATTCATCGAATTATTTTCGAAATTGCAGAATCGCATTTGATTTAATAGTCAATAAAAATTTCAATAATACTTACTTGCTCGGAATCTTTCGAAATACAAGTATCAAATTTTCAAAATTTAGGGAGCGAAGAAAATTTCTCGAAATTCAACCAACCGTGTGGTACACAATTAACCCCAGTGGTCTATCTTGCTGAAATCCTAGGCCTTCAGTCAAGTAAAAATAAAAATTTCAAAAATGTGATTGGACAACTCATTTTTAGGGGTAATTTGACGCGTAGAATGGATTCCAGAAATCCATTTTGACCAGATTCAGCGAAAGTTGGTGAAAAAATAGCCTTTTTGCGAAAAAAATCGTATTTCTGATAAAATTTCAGGAATCTTAATAATCACAACTTAATTCTAAAAGTCGATTTTTTCGAACATGCTTTGATCAGAATTACAAAGTAATGCTAATTACTATTTTTTTATTTATTCAGAGATTGTGGGCGATCTTTCGTCGGTGGAAAACTTTTTCGAGTTCCAACTGCAACTGAGTGAGTAAATAAATGTTTTATCTTCTCTCTAAGATACATATACATTAGAATCTCCGTACAAGATACCTTCGATTCTCTTCGTACAAGATACCACGGGTTCCCCTTCGCTAATCCACTACCCCCACTCCTAATGCCTCTTCGCCTCTGAATGTTTGGAGTCGCTCGCTCCATACAAGATACCACGGAAATAAATGAGAAAAAATGAGAATTATTTACACATAACGATTTTTTTAAATTTATCATCATAATTTATTAATTATTTAAGATAACATTTTAATTTTTTGTTGGTTTAAAATTCGTGGAGAATTTTCAGGGACTTGTAAACGTAGTTTTTTGTCGGGGACATGAACTCAAGCCTATTTTGATGTGTTTCAAATGTTTAAAATTGATTTACTTACGTGAGATAATTGCACAAAAGGTAAAAATAACTTTTTTTTCTCTTTTTCTTTCTTGTCGACACTGCGAGAACTCCTCGTTTGCGGACTTTTAGTCACGTGACAAAAAAAAGAAGGAAAAGGATATGGAATACAAAACAACCTACATTATCGGTTTAACTTTAAACTATTTTACATGGTATCTTGTACCAAGACCGTGAGATCTATTTCTCTCCGGCGTAACAGGCCGCTGAGTGGGGGAACGGTAATTTTCTTCTTTTTTCGGAATCATCTTCTTCTCCGATCCCTTGTGGTATCTTGTACGGAGATTCTACTGTACATATATCTCTCCATTATATGAAGCAGAAAAATTTTGTAATACCGTTCATTTCTAGTATGTCGCCTGTGTTAATTTTCTTCTTCTATTGGACTTCCTCTAAAATTCGGGTAATAATAAAAGTTTCAAAAAAATTTTTGGGTACTCGTTTCTAGGGGTAATATGACGCGTAGAATCGATTCCAAAGGTCTACTTTGACGAAGTCCTAGCGCGAGTTAGTGAAACAGGTTTTTTTTGCGAAAAAGAAATCATATATCTGTTGAGATACTGGACATTTTTCCAACAGAATTGGATTCGAAAGTCGAATTGTTTCAATAAATTCCAAGTTATGATCACATAAGTTTTTACATGTCCGCCAATAATAAGACGTGAAAAGCGTACGCCTAGCACGCGCGTTGCAATAGAGGGACAAATTTGAGCGTGTCGTTAATGAGTTTCAACTTTCTCAACGAAATGAGATCAAAACAAAACTATCATTCTATTAATGCTACACGTTTTTTGCGGCATACACTTTAAAGAGATATTAAAATGGGTTGATTGAGTTTGTTTTTTCACTAAATTCCTCGAAATGAATGACGTTTCGATTTTAATTTTGAATTTGATTAGAATCAATTTCTAGCTCCTTAATAGTTAAATTACTGGTTTTAGTTACTCAACAAAGCCGAAAACCTGTTATCGCCGATTTCATTTAAAACTAAATATCGAAATCCGGTTTTAGCCCATACCTAGTCTGCATTTATTATACAGAGGTTTCATATTTTTTGTCCCTGAGCTATCGTTTCGAAAAATGAATTTTCTCGAGAAAAGCATTTTTTATTTAGTACACGGAAAACGGAGTGTAGTTTATAATGACATTTTTATGAGATATAAAGGATTTGTGGACAAAGTGAAGCAAGCAGAGGAACCAACGTCTTCCTCCTTTTAAGGAACTTACTAACGAGCAAAAGCAGTACTCCTACTCTATAGTGTATAGATATATATGTATGTATATATGTGTATATACATATACACTGGTAAGACTGCCTGTATAGAGACCGGAAACAATTAAATAGTTGTGCTCGAACGGTTGCATTGTTCAATCCCCAACAGGGCTATCTCAAGTATATTGAGTCGAATCATTCGTTCGAGATACAGTTGACTCGCGACAGACGTTTATTGGGCTACGCTTCGTTGCTCGTAGGGTGAAACACACGTCAGCGAGACAAATCTGTTACAAGGGTAGTTACAGTAACTCAATGATATGGTACCTTGGCAAATTTTATCATCGACCATTTTCCTCTCGCATTGTAAATGTTTATTTCATGACACGTGACTCGGACTATATATTTTTTAGATAAGTTTATTATCATGCTTGTCTTGTAAAATGGGTTATTAATCTGACGTTTGGATTACGGTCTTTCGACAACAAGTCTCACCAGTAACCAAAATAGTGGCTCGTTACGCTTCCAGCGATCGAAGGAACGGATAAAAATCACGATCTTAGCGTAAATTTCCAGTCAAAGAGTGACGAAAGGTTCGGTAAAAAAAGAAAAAGATCTGTGAATGTTTCTAACCCTTTGACTGCTAAAGGCGTATATATACGCTTTGCCAAGTTCATGAATATATACGAAAGACGCATACATGCGCTCTTAATGACTGACATCTGAATATTGCCGCGTATATTGATAGTTTCATGCAAGAGTAAGCCGCAGTCAAAGGGCTAATAATCGTATGGCGGACCTTATCTCTCAGCAACAAAATATATAGATAAATAAAGAAATATAAACGTTAAGAGAAGAGTTAAGAAAATTTGATTAGTCGTATAAATAATTTTTGGAGAAACTTGGTACAACATTTTTCGTTCTGATTTAAACAGCTTTGTTTCTCTACGTACAAGCTGAAAATAAGATATAAAATTGTATAAAAAGATACTTATAAAAATTAAGTAAATGATTTTAAATTAGTTTTGAAGGGGCAAATGTACATACCACGCAATTGCTACAAAAGAGGTAATTCAAAAAATACAAAGTTTTCAGGAAAGGAAAATAAAACGTTTTCTAGTTCTATAAAAAAAGTAAAAATATAGAAAAGTATAGTAATAGATATCATTCACGAGTAAGAGTTCGTTCTTTCGTTTTTCGTTAGCATTCCAAGTTTTATTATATTTTCAAAGAAAATGAATGTCAATACTGAACTTGAAAAATCGGTAATTGTACGAATAAAAACTTTATAAAGACTCACGACTGGAAAGTGGAATTTTTCAAATACACTAAAAAAAGATAGTCATTCCGGTCTTCACTATAGTTGAGTATGGCATCAATTGTATATTTATAATAATTTCAATTTCATTTATTGTTATTCTAACTGCTATCACCGTTAAGTCAACTAGAAATTAAACAACTAAGGGAAGAGCGCCTATATTGGACCATTAAATTTCCTAATTTAGGCAAATTTGACACTTTCTCAAGATATATTATTAGTAGGATATAAACCAACGAAACTAAATAAAACAATACATGAAATTTCACAAAAAATGCGTAGATTAACAATATATTAATTAAATATATTGAATTTTAACTGGGAAGAGCTGGGCGCCTGAATGCGAAGCATTAGAAATTACAATATGCGCGTACTTTCCTAAGAAACAACTATTGTAGGAGACGCAATTGCTGAATTGCTACTAGCGTTTATTTTTCTATATATTATTATAGCTGGTTCGAGAATTTGTAACGAAAAAAAGTCGAATGTGAATTATTTGTTAAATTAAAAACTGGTCCAATTTAGTCGCACTTCCCCTAACTCTAACTTTTAATTTGTTCCGTACACTAGTCAAATTTTCCAGGACTGTTACGAACAATAAAAAAATATTCTGAACTTATATTCCGTGAGATTTCATGATTCTACAATAAGAACACTGATTTCTAATTTCTAGTTTAGTTTGTTGCAATATTTGCCTGGTTTGAAATTGTCACAAATCAGTTCTTCCAATATCTGGTATCTTTTACGGAAAAGTTTATAAAAATGTCGTTGGAAGGGTTTTCTACGGAAAAGTGCAAGTTTCGAATGGGGTATTAAAGATATAAGAGAGATGTATTTTTCGCAAGGTATTATAGAAATCAATGACGATTTCAATGTATGTTCCACGTATATAGTATACTCATATCTATATACATACATCTTTGTATGAGCCACGTATATTACATGCATGTTGGCATACATGTATGTATCTCTCACAAATCCCACAGACTGTGTATAACCCATAATCCGTCGGTCTCTCTATTCTATAGAAAGCACGGTGTATCGTGAGCTGATAATATACGAGTAACCACATCGTACAGTGCACACGAACACTGTGATATCCAATAGCTGTGTATGCCGACAGCGTGAAAAGGAAGACCCTGAAACACGTCTGTCGTTGCTAGTTTACTCTAGATTGAAACTACCCCATGAATAGAACGGATTAAACGTCCTTCGAGAATTTCCTATCACCGCGTCCTCCTGAATTTAAGAATCGTCAAATCTTTACAAGCTTTTTAAGATTCTTATCAGCCATTCTTACCAAGGGAAACGAGGGGAAGACTCAGTTTCTTTGAGAATTACAATGTCTGTGTATAATAGACATGATTCGTAAAGCATTATATGTATAAAAACAAGTATTACATTAATATTTATAAATAAGACGATCATCAGATAAAACAATTTTGAAGAATACTTCTGTATTATCAAGTGACTCAATTATTTTTATTTATTATGTTAATTTGCTCTAATTTGTTGGTCTTACGAGTTCTCCAGAATGATGATGATACCTGTTAAACCTAATTAGCACTTTTTCTACCGCGCTACTTATACGTAATAAAGAATCCAAAAATATAGTATTATAATTAAAATATAATTTCTTATTTCTGATTTAATACCAAATTTGTTTACAAATGCATTATTTCTCTACTAAGCACTTCCCGTTTGTGGAAGTCGAAAAAAGATTAAATTAAACCTCGAAAATAATTCTGAATTAAAATCCTACAAGGCGTCTTGTGACATCTTTTAGGATCAAGTTAACACTATGCCGTCCGGTGGCACCGCGTTGGTGCCATGCGAAAACTATCGGGCAAGCGCCGGTGGCATCACGTTGGTGTCGTACATAAAGATTTATACCGGCGCCAAACGAAAGAATCCCGATTAGACGCGCGGACGGCAAAGTGTGAATAGAATAGTAAATTGGGTAAATAGAATATCTGCCCATACACCCACTTACCTTCCCTGCGGAATTCGAATGGTAGTTGCCGCATCCACAAAAGTTCGCGAACCATCTCTAGCCTGAGATTATTGCATCCATTCTCCGCCGAAACATTCCACCTCCTCGAGGTCCATCTTGATATTATCCTCCCATCTACGTCTTAGTCCACCTAATGGTCTTTTCTCAATGGATTTACCCGTTAGCAGCCTGTATGCAATCCCTCGCTACGTCCATTTGCGTTACATGTCCGCCCATCGCCTAGTCTTGGCGATTCGATAAGACAGACTACATCCGGCAAATGTACATAAGGATTGCAGTTTCTTATTATGCAGCTCCTTTATTTTTTTGTTAATAGCACTTGAAAACATTTTCCGCAGTACGGTAGAATCTCCGTATAAGGTACCTTCAAATGCTTTCGTACAAGATACCACGGGTTCCCCTTCGCTAATCCACTACCCCCACTCCTAATGACTCTCCGCCTCTGAATGTTTGGAGTTGCGTATTCCGTACAAGATACCACGGAAATAAATGAGAAAAAATGAGAATTATTTACACATAACGATTTTTTAAATTTATTATCATAAATTATTAATTATTTAAGATCACATTTTAATTATTTTTTATTAAAATTCATAGAGAATTTTCAATGACTCGAAAACGTAGTTTATTGTCGGGGAAGTGGCGTTTCCGTGACGCACTGGACTAGTATGTTTAAAATTGATTTGCTTACGTGAGATAATTGCACAAACGAAAAAATAACTTTTCTTCTCTCTTTCTTTCTTGTCGACACTGCGAGAACTCCTCGTTTGCGGACTTCTAGTCACGTGACAAAAAAAGAGGAGGAAAAGGATCTGGAAAACAAAGCAACCTACATTATCATTTTGCATTGTATCTTATACGAAGGGCGTGAGTTCTATTCCTCTCCGGCGTAGCAGGCCTCTGAGTGGGGGAACGGTAATTTATTCCCCTCCGATCCCTTGTGGTATCTTGTACGGAGATTCTACTGTACCTTGTTTCCAAAAAAAAAAAAATGTTTCAGTTGAAAAAACCATATTTGGTTTTCGTATAAAACAACTGGAAAAATTATGTACCCAATTCGCCGATGAGCGATTTATTTCTCTGTAAAATTAATGAAGCTGTACGTAGTCTAGTATGCAATGGGACGTCGACCCATCATTGTTTTTTTTTCATAATTTTATCGTTAGTGTTATACCATTGTTTGTCTGTATAAACCCATATATTTGTTAGGAGAGTGCCGTTATCCATCGCGGCATCTCTATACCGCTGCTTTACTGAACAACATCGATATCGACCTGCCGCAATACAGAACGAAACAACATGGCGTAATGTGGTGCTTTGGATCTCCATAACGAGCATGGTGACTTGCATCTCTAACCCAGAACGCATTAGCCGTATTTGCATTTAATTGCCGGTTGTTTGTTTGACGTTCACTTCGAATGGACGATATTAGGAAGCTCCGTTTTTCAATTCCCTTTATATCATTCTCGCACCGACTTTAACAAACTTGGTTCTTTCTTTCGCTCTTTCCTTCCGGTTTCTCTTTTGTCCGCAAACATGAATGCACGTATATGCAAAAGATACACGAGGTCTTGCAAAAGTTCAAACTGTTAAATGCTTCCCGAAGCGGCGGCTAAAGTTTCCGAGGTGGTGCAATAAATAACGAATAGCTTTGACGTTTTAAACTAGACAAATAATAGATAAGTATAGAAGATTAACAATTAATTCGCTTGCCTTTGTAATGAAATTTATAGATTTTACAAATTTGTTTTCTAATTTTTATTATTTTTGTACATTCACTGATTTTCATCATGAGCATATTTTTATTATTTTCCCAACGAATTTTACAAACTCCTCTTTTTGCAGAAACATAAAGGATATTCGCGAAAAAATACACCTAATATATAAATAATTCTTTGACTTTGTTCCGTTCAGGTTTGCTATATTTTTCCAATAACATGATTTTATGATTTTGTGCACATATGCATAAATTTCCTTAAAAAATATGTAAATGATGGGGCATACACGAATACGTTATTAGCGAACGTTTATAGTACCATTCCACCTTGTTTTGATTGAGTCTTAACCGATTTGTTGCATTGTTCAATAACGAAACAACATCATTTTACAACAATTTTTATTTTCGTTTACGTGTATAATGATCCTATTTTCGACGGAACGTTTACACAATTTTTCTACTTTCTGTTCTCTTTCAATTTTAAACCCTCCATTGCCCCAACTTTCATTTGCGTCTGAACATCAAATTAAATAACAGAAAAATAGCGAACTTTCGTAGTAGTATAATTCAAAAAGTAAATTTCGACGCATAAATTTTATTTTTGTAACACTAAAATGTAACACGTAAAATCTTTTTCATCGAAAAATAGCAATAAACAACAAGCAACTCTACAGCAATATCATTACTTAATAGTTACGACGGTTCATAATGAACATTTTTCTTTAAACGTTGAAAAAGACGCACCCACGACAAATATTAGAAAAATTATATACAAAAATAGTAAAGATGATAAGAAAATTTCGCAAACTCTGAAATTTCTCTCCTAAATTAATATCTAGAATAATAAACGCGAATTTTTACCACAAAATTAGAGTTAATTATTAGTTTTCTACGAATACCACAAGGTTTCTGGTAAATTTCACTATTTTTCTTGACTCGCGGATGTCAAGGAATTTTCGTAATTTTTGCCAATTCCTCTTTTCTCAGTGTAGGAAACGTACTTTATACGGAAATTTCAACATAGCACTTTTCGACGTTGTTCATTCTGAAGATAAAAAGCTCATTAGTCTCCCCATGTTGGTGTTTATCTTAACGAGGACGAAAAAAGAAATCGCGTAATTCCATAGATACTCCTTGAGTTTGAGCAAAGTTTCGTGATCACAGAAGACGGAGTGTAAACTTGAGGTACAAGATGATAAACTTTAGTCTGTATCCCAAGGGGTTGGTGGTGGTTCAGTTACAAGAGAAGCAGCAGCAGCACGTATCTTGGACGATACGCGCACGGTAGATACAAGAGATAGAGAGATAGACGAAGAGATAGATAGATAGATAGATAGATAGAATCCTAACTGAATCTCAACCCTTAAAGGTATACGCTTGTGTTGCCACGAAACATTTCTCCATCACACATTTATATGGTGGCTATATATCGTATTTCTCTCGCTCCCTCCCTCTCATTCTCTCCTCTCGCTTCCTTCTTCTTACTCCACCTAGAACCACCCTCTTCCTCCTATCCCTTTGGGCAACCAATCCTGAGTAAAGTTTGTTACACAACTCGGTAGAACTTCGGAAAATGGTCTTGCCTTCGCCAAGTAAGCTGTTCTTAGCTCCCTCGTTAGACTTTCCTTACTTACTCTCCTTTAAGGCACACTGGAACTTTGTGTAGCAACCGCATAAGAGGTCTTACACGTGTAGCTGTCATTACTCTTACCTCTTTCAGCCTGAAAATGCAGATTCCGATTGTGATTGATTAAATACACGAAAGTATGCGAAAAATAGAGGAAATTTAGAAAAAGTTCGTGTAAGATAATTTAGAAGGTGCCCCCTGAATCGCAAACTATTGTTTTACGGAATTCGCTATATTTTCATTTCTATTCCCATTCTTCAAACGTTTAAAAGTGATTACTACTGCATTGCAGAATAAACAAACGATTGGGTAAACAGTTGGAATGCATTGAAACATTGTACTTTGCGTGACACCGGTATCTTTAAAGTAAAATGGCGCTTAACGAAACTCATAGTAATTTTTTATTTAGCAAAACCCTAACAACAATTTTATTCGTCATTGCTCGAACGCGAAGATAAAGATCGCGTTCATGGCGGGCACGCCGATTTAATGTCGAGGTTTGATCGGCGATTCGTAAAGCTTCGTTGGACGATGACAGTTCATAAAGGAGTCAATTGTATTGGTGATATTTTAACACAGAAGTTTCTCTAAATTTCAGTTATTTCATTTTTAAAAAAAGGGTACATTTTGCAATATAAATTTTTCAAAAATTTATTCTTCAAAATCTGTCAACAATATAACAAAATTTTGTTCTTTTTCAAGCTCAATTTTGTTAATTTTAACCACTACACTTTTATATTAAGGGGGGATTGCGGTGTAACAGCTTTAAAAATAGGTGATTTTCATGAATTTTTTTTGGAAAACTATTAATAATTCCCAAATAATCTCTTTTGGGATATGAAGAAGTATCCATGAAATATTGAAACAAAACTTTTTCTTGCTATTTTCTGTATTATTTATTTAGTATTCATAATCCTGCCAAACACTTCCGGATTGTTGGTGTCTAGTATAGCACCTGTTACAAGCAACCAATAATTAAAAATGAAAATTTTTCTTAAAGGTAGATAGTTTATGCTGGGGTTATACCATTTGTTAAAAGAAAACATGAAGAATCAAAAAAGTCCTAGGGTTTTGAAGAAAAAATGAACTTTTTGACACACAAATTGATTACATATTGCCACTAAAAATGTCGTTAAATAATATTAAATTAAATAATTCTATTTAAATTGTTGATATAACCCCAGGAGAAATGTATATTGATTGGATTAAGCCTTCTGTGAAGTTGATCGATTGATTAGTTTTTGCGCGAAGTTTTTGGCGACTTTTGGCGAAATTTTACGATACTTACAGTTGCTACTTAATTGCGATACTACTTTTGGAACACATTCTTAAAACATTGTACTTTAGATTTATGCAAAGAAAAAAAATTCGATTTTTTTAACCTTTTACACCGCAACCCCCCCTTAATAAATTACACTAAAAGTAAAAGGAAGCGTTTAAGTTGGTCCAATTGTGAGATTTGTATATCCTTCGTACAGATAACAAAAGAAAGCACTTATCGTGCATATTTTGAAACTCGAAGGTAATTTCATGCGATAGAGATTTAAAAATTTGTCAATACAAGATATTAGTGTATTGAATTAACGTCTGTAAGTTGAGAGGTACATGTTATGGCTGAAAGTGGAATTGTCGAAGAACATAATCGCGATAAGGCTTCCACGATTTCGATAAACACGACAGGTATGAATTATCGTTGCTGCATAATGATGGTTATACAATTTTGAACCATTATATGATCGGTTTTAAGTATTTCTAAGTACTTTCCATCATTGTTCTTAGTCATGAACACATTATTTATAATTTTTCAGTATTTTTTATGAATAATAATAATAATAATGAATGCGTATAAAAGAATTCTGTTGAAAAATTGAAATTATTAATTAACTTATTGCAAAACTGATGCATATATATTCCTCATATCCTAGAAAATGACATTCAACAAAAAGATCAGCTACTCGAAAATAAAGAAGGTGCCGAGAAATCCGAAAGTAGCGGTACAAGTTCTCCGTCGGACTTGAAGAAACTCCTTTACGAACTGTCTTCGTCCAACGAAGCTTTACGAATCGCCGATCAAGCCTCGGCATTGAATCGGCGTGCTCGCCATGAACGCGACCTGTATCTCCGTGTTCGAGGAATGACGAATAAAATTGAGGAAAAAGACGAAACAGAATCCGCAAAGAACGCGAATTCGAATGCTCGTGAAAGGAGAAGAAGAGCGAAAGAATCAAAATATTCCAAACCAATTTTTTCTCCATCATCGTCCGAAGAAATCTGCGATGGAAATTTCGCGAAGTTTCACGATTTCCAAAACGACTCATCCAAGTATAGAAAAAGCGGGAGTTTGCAGAATGAAGAAAATTTGTCAAATTCAATCGATGGAGACTCTTATCGCAAACCCAGTTTTGAAGTCGACAGTCGAGAGGACGTTTTTCCACGTCCATACGTTTCGAGGAGCAAATTTTGGATTCCTGGGAACAACAATTCGCCGATGAATTTAACTCCGAGGAAATTCGGGGGTTACAGAAACCAAATCCGCGGCGGAGTGATACTTCAACATTTGAGTTCAGAGACTGAATGCGACAGAAATAGCGAAAGCGAAGGGGAAAAAATGACATTCCAATTCCAGCGTAGGAAAATTAAACCGTTCACTGTTTCCAAAGTTACCTCTAATTTGGAAGAAGGGGAAGGAGGAGATAAATCTCCAAATTTCACTAAAAAACTGGGAAGGAATGAGTACCAAACTGAAAGTCAACCAAGTCCCAGTAACTCGAATTCGACAATTTCTTCCGATAGAAGGTGCAAATTTGAACAAGACGATGGCGAAAATTCGATTTCAAGATTGTCGAGGGACGAAAGACTTAAACATTTCAAACAATTAAGTGCGATGTTAATTTTGCAGGAAAATAATTTCCCAGAAATTCATCCCCCCTCGATTCCTGATTCTTTCGCGATTTATGGCGAAAATATTTCTGGGGTAATTGACGACAAAGAGAAAATAGAAATTCCGAAGTTAGATTTTGCATCGGAGGAAGAAATACTCTCTTCTTCGAGTAGAAACCAAAATTACACCGAAGAATCGATGATTTCGGAAAAGTCGATAAAACGAATTGCCTCCAAAGAAACGATCGAATTCCATCAAAGTGAATCGAGTCTCAAAAGTAGAGATTATTCCTTCGATGCATCCATGATTTCTGTTACGGATACGAACCATCTTCGATTAAAAAATTTATCGCAAAGCCTTTCAAGAATTTCGCAAAAAGGTAAAGACCATTTTTGTGTGTCCTCTTGCCGAGATTTGCGTGAATCGGCAAGACAAGAAACTCTCGATACGGTTTTGGAAGTTCTTGAACAAACCTCTTTGTCCGCCAGAGCGGATTTGTGTGTTCAACCGGAAGGGGCGTATAAGAATTCCCCGAGAATGGATAAGAATACTTTTAGAAGGAAATTGGAATTAAAACCGCTACAGAAAAGCGAAACAAAGTTTCCTGAATTCACCAAGAAAAGTAGTTCGTCTGTTTGCGAATGTGCAGGAAATTCAACTGATCGGAATTCGATTATTTTAGAATCGTCAAATATGTACTTGGATAGTCGAATTCTTACTGATAATGATTTTAGCGGAAAAAATACCTTTAATCCCGAAGAACGGGAAATGAAAAGAGCATATTTTGATGATCAGAAAGCACGGAAAATTCGAAAATTTACGGAAATAGAATATTCGCAAAGTTCGGAAAAAACAGAAGGAGAAGATGACGAAGAGCAGAAGGAAAAATACGTAGAAAAAAACATTAACATCAAAAATGAGGGAAATTCAAGGAAGAATATAGGACAAATTTCGAAACTGGTTTGCGATGATTTGGAAAAATTGTTAAAAAGCGAAATCTTGTCGAAATATTTGGAAAACTCTAGAGAATCTGTTGAAGCCATTTCTTCAGCTACTAAAATCGATTGGAAGAACGTTAAAAATGTATCCAAGGATAAGAATTCTGCAAATTGTCGAGATTCAGAAAAAACCTCTGGAAATTTTCCTGCAGAAGATCATAAGTCTGAAACTATTGATAAGGAATTTAAAATATTATCTTTTCGTGATCAAATAAACCCCGAATATGGAGATTCAAAGAAATCTTCAAAATTTGTGTCTGAAGAAGGAAATTATTCAGAATTTGTTAAAGAAAAAACGAGAAAATTTTCAAACGATTTCAAATTTTTTAGAGACTCCGAAAATGCTTCCGATTCAGTTCTTGATGAAAATAATCTTTCCGCAGAGTTAGGAATCCAAATTGAGGTGGACCTAGGAAGGTTTGGAAAATGTAGAGAACACCTATCGGAACTTGAAAATTCAGCGAGATCAGCATCGGTCGAAGGAAAAGATCAAGAGTCTGCAAGCGTTGAAGAGAAAAGTAGAGTTGAAGTGCCAGACGCTGCGAATGCAGTGAATATATTTATAGACAGAAAAGAAATGGAACTGAAAGACTCTTCCTGTCAGAAAAATGCTGGACTTCCATTTTCCAAAAATGATTTTCAAAAACATCCATGTAAGGATTCGACATTAATTCAATCTCAAGAAATGGTAAATTTTCAGAAAACAATTTCTAAACAATTAGAATTCAAAGATTGTTCACCGAGAAAAAGAACGGAAAATGCAGTTGGAAGTTTTGTTTCCCAAGAAGAACAACTGAATAAATTCAGTTCTTTGAAAAATGATGGAACTTTTGTGATCAAAGATGAAAAGATCATTAATTTTTCAGAAAATTCCGATTCCGGAAGAAGTTCAAGAGTGTTTGCGGAAGATAAGAGGGAAACAGAACAGGAAGAATTACTTTTAAGTTTTGATTCTCAAAAAGACGGACCGAGATATTTGAGATCGTTCCAAAATCAGGAATCCTTCCATGTGAAGAAGAAAAGTGTTCTCGAGTCTCCAAAAAATTGTAATTCTTCAAGAAAACAGAAAACTGTTGCAAAAAAGAACGAAATGCAATCTAAAAGTTATCCAAAGACAAAATTCAAAGATTCGTTTTCGAGTACTGCATCTCCGAGGGATCGATTACCATCCATAAGTTCGCCAAAAAAAGCAACAACGATAAACAGTGAAAAGAAACGCTTTCCTGGACTTTCGAGAGACTTCGATTCTCCAAGAAATCGGAAAACAGTTACGAAAGAGGAAGAAATCGAATTTAAAAGTTACTCAAAGGCAAGATCCGGAAGTTCCTTTTCGAGTATTGGATCTCAGAAGGATCAGGGGAGATACTTGAGTTCACCCAAAAAAGAAAAAGCCTCAAGCGATAAAAAGAAGTACAGTCCTGGCTTTTTGGGAGATTCAAATTCCCCGAGAAATCGAAAAATATTTGCAAAAGACGGAGGAGTAGAGTCCAAAGGTTATTCAAAGAAAAGATTCGAAAGCTCCACCCCGAGATTGGACCCTCGCGAAAATCCGCCAAAGCGCTCGACTTCGTCGAAAAACGAAGAATTTTCAAATATTAAAGAAAAGAATATTTTCGATCCACTGAAAAATTCTGGATCCTCGACAGAGAGATATGTGGATCCTATTTTGGATTGCGATTCGGAAAATCGTCAGCTAAAACATATGAAACCTTTGAAAAATGAAAAAACTTTCATCATTGAACCTAAAAATGTTACTGACCCTCAAGAAAATTTGAAAACTGAGAAAATGGTTATAGAAAAAAAAGAAGTGGTGGAATGTGAGGATTCTTCGAAAAAGATTTCGAGAAATGCAGATTCGCGTGTCGATTGTCGGAAAGAACGGTTCAGAGAAGCGATGAATTCTTGGGCGAGCGGAGAAAATATCAATTCCACAGCAACAATTGCTGAAAATTCTTCGAGTGATTCTAACAAAGATTATGAAAATCCGAAATTCGAAGGGTCATTTTCCCGTACTGAGTTTCGCAAACAGCAATTGGAGAATTTAGTAAGTTCGTTGAAAAATCGTGAAAGTTTAGATGCGAACTTGGATGAATTTTCGAATGAACCGAAAGATTCCAGAAAAATAGTTTCCAAAAAAAGGCAATTAGACGAAACTGACGAGTGTCCTAAAAGGACACTTGGGGACTCGTTTTACCTTAAGAAAAGGTCTTTCGAAGTTGAGAAAGGCGATAAATTGTCCAGATGCAGGACCGAGAAACCTTTCCAAAGTTTTTGTCATCTTGCAGCTTCGCATAACGATTTTGAAGATCGATTAAAGTGCTTGAGTTTCTCAAGAAACGAAGACATTTTATCTACACCCGCAGAATGTGATAGAGAAGGATTTCTTGGATGTTCTTCTTTACCAAGAATATTTCGAAAAGAGAAAAAACAAGAAGACGGTGGCGACAAAAATTCTGAAAATGTACTTTTAAGCAGCTTGAAGGAATATTCGGATAAAAATTTGAATAGAAGGGGAATTCATGAAACAGAAGAGCGAGAAATTGAGAAAAGTAATCGAAAATTGAGGAACTCAAAAGAAATTTCCTCCGATAATGAGGAGAAAGGGGAAGAATTTCGAAGGACTTTTAGAAGAAAGTGGGATTCAAAACGAGAGGAGATGATTTTTAGTCTGGAGGAAATAGGAGGTAGCGAAGGAGGAAATAACAGATTTATTTCGCCGGATTCTATTATTTCCGAAAATAGGCCAAAAATGTTTGACGAAAATCTAGGATCTGAAGAAACTGAGAATTTTGGTAAAATAAAAATTGGTCCAAATATATGCACTTCTTTAAAATCACAGAGTGGAAATACAATTGGAACAGAAATAATGAAGGAGTTAAAGCTAAATCCCGAAAAAATGTCGAAAAATGATAATTGCAAATTTTTAGCTGAAAGTGAAGCTGAAAAAAGCGAATACACGAGAGTGGATTTCTTCGAGATACTCGAAGAAAGAGGAAATATCGAGTTAAAGAAACGCAATTTTCAAGAGGTGCAAGGATTTTCCATCGAAACTAAGCGTCGTGGAAAAAATGCAATTCCTGCATACGTAGAAACTCAGAGACTCGAGGAAACTGCGAAAACGGTACGCTCGGAATCGTCCGTCGATGCTTATAATAAAAAGCAGGAGATAAATGGAAAATTAAAGACGTCATCGTCCACGTCCAGATTGTCGAAAAATTTCGATACCATAAAAAGAAGATCCCAGGATCGATTTTCATTTACGATATCCGAAGGGCAAACTTTGGTGACTAATTTCCAACCGGATGTTACTGAAAGCTTGTTTAAGCGCGGACGACGCGATTCTTCCGAGGATACGGAATACAAAGTCATCCGACATCC
Organism: Gasteruption jaculator; assembly: GCA_949825005.1. Lineage (NCBI taxonomy): Eukaryota > Metazoa > Arthropoda > Insecta > Hymenoptera > Gasteruptiidae > Gasteruption > Gasteruption jaculator. Next base: position 4,481,440 of record OX463769.1, on the reverse strand, counting down.
GAGTATCACGCGATTAGCTATTCGTGGTTTCGAGGAAACTCCTCGAGATGTTTTGAGCTACGCCGAAGAGTGCGAACGCATTGAAGATAAACAATTGGTAACGATAATTATTTGGCAATCATTTTTGTTTAGAATTAGCTCTTGTACGAAGACGAACGCATACTGAGATCATTCTTATAGGTAATTCCATTATTCTTTGTCGCGAGCGCATCTATTACTTTCTTGGCAAATTTTAGAAATCAGGTTTCTCCAATTACCTTTGCTTCAAGGGGGAGGGTCAAGTAAACAACCGTTTTTTCTCGAATTATTTTTGAAGAGTGCGTAATATATATTTATTCAAAGGTAATTGCTTGTTATTTTGTAGCATCTAAACAATCTATATAAATTTTTTCATGGAAAAATATTCATAGATTACTGAACAGCAGCTGCTTGAAATTGGCTTCTCGAAAATGCGCTGTGCAACGCACAGATCGCTCTAATCATCGGAAATCAAAGATCCATCAATTTTTCGTTAAAATATAGTAATACGCTTTGCATGAACCCATTTGAAACAAAAACACTTAAAAATTAAAAATTCCACGCCACGTTAAAAAGAAGTCGCAAAATCTTGTTGTAAAAAATGATTAAAAACATTGTTTATTTCAATTTTTATAAAAACCTTTAGGTTGATGCAAAGGAGAATAGTTTAGGGAATATTTTGTGCAAAATTTCATAGCAATCGGCTGAGAAATCTCTAAGCTACATTGCACGGCGCGCGAAATTTTGCGTTTCGAGAAAAATGCGTTCAAAGTGTATATCTGCGCTCCGTACCGTTCGGAGCGCGTCACTTTAACGACTCTGTGGGTACATTTAGAATTAGAATTTTTAACTGAAACAGTCGGAGCACATTCTCCAGATGGTAAACTAATTTTCTAAGCAAAAAAAAGGACAAAATTTTTAATTTTACTTGACCCTCCCCCCTTAAATTTTTAGGGCAATTGAACGATTTGCAAAGAGAGTATTGATCGATTGACAAAAAACATATCGTTTTTCTGCTTTTCTAAAGAGATAAGTTAATCCTCTTGACATACATTGGCTGATAAGAATAGGAAAAGTTATCCATCGGTATGTTTTTCACGAATTGATTAATTTATTCCAATAAATTGATTTTTTAATAACCATTATTCTTTTAAATAATGTAGTCAAATATAAATTTAACGATGAACTACAAATTCTTGTCTGTCCAGTTGCTTTCAGTTAAAAATTAATTGGACGGAATATGTGATTTAGAAACTTTAAGTTTCCGGTTACACAGAATTTTTTCTATGTCGGATTCTTTGAGAGAGACGAAGCTTTTTAACCGGAAAAGCTGTATCAAGTTCCGCACATAAAAATTTTGTAAAATGTGCTTTCAATTACCCGTTATGACTTTCTGGAAAAATGAATAATGCAGAAAATTGAATTAACAGAGCAGAAAAATGAATTATGTATTGGATTACGAGAAAATTAGAATCTTCTCTGCAATGCAAGATTAAAATATGATTTTACTTCGACATCGAGAAGCGAAGGATATTCTCGATAGAAAGAAATAAAACATTTAGAAATACGGATTCTTGATTTAAAGACAACCCGAGCAAAATTACTAAAATTTGTGGAAAATCCATTTTTCTGTCTATGTATTAATTCATCATTTTCTGATGAAAATTTATAATCGTTAAGCAATATAATTTACTAGCTTCAAAATAATTTGTATTTCATCTTAAAAAAATTAATAGTTTCAGTCGAACTAAATTTGTTGATTGAAAGTAATTTTTTTTTCGTTCGGAATGAAAATGAAGTTATCATGAGTAATTCATAGAGGTAATTTTTCATTATTAACAAGAATATGCAAAATTGCATCATGTGATGAAAGAAAAGATGCGTTTCCACAAATTTTTAACTTAATGACACTTCACCTATCCCTTAGGTGACGCGAATGAGAGGATTCGTTCAAAAAGTATCTTCAAAATGGAAGAAGACGAACGTTAAAGTTAAGCAATCCGATAGTACAGAAATTTTGTTTCGAAACCAAAAATATCACGTCGATTCGAAAAACGATAGTGAATCGGACGAATTTTGGAATCTCAATTTCCCGGCTAATAATCTCAAAAACGTTGATTATTATACGAAGAAAAGTAGGAGTTCCGGTAAACCACCTATTTGTAAAAAAAATGAAGATTCATTCGAACAGATTGCCAATCAAAATAAGGTAAAAATGGTATCTGAGAAAAACATAAACGTTAATAAAACAAAAAGTGTTTTTTTTCAAAATGATTCTTCGAAAAACTACAAGTGTCACGTTACAAACGGAAGCAGGAACATAGAAACGACTTCTTCCAGGACGTCAACCGGAAAATCCTTGAAACCGAAGCAAAATAGCGAAAATATAACTCTCGCGTTGTCCTGCGCGCGTAAACGAGATGATTCATGGGTTCGAAATTTCGATTCTGATAATGAGAACCTGGTTGACGAGTCGACGACCGAAGATCCTTTCTCGAGTTTTATTGCTTACGAGAAGAAACGAGATTCAAAAAAGAAGGAAGAAGTGAAAGACGAACAAATTATTTCTAAGAGAAGCACCGAAGCAAAAATTCTAGAAAATGAAAAAGAAGAGGACAAAAATGAAAACTCGTGTGAAGGAAATCAAAACACGGGATGTTTCTGTTTGAAACTTTGCGCTTTATTTTCAAATGCAACTCTTATCCCTGGAACTTCTGTCAATCATTCATCGTTAAAGCAGAAATCGAGCAGGCGAAAGAGGAAACCTATTACACCTTCAGAGATGAAGAAAGGATGACTTCCATCGTTCTCAGTTGGTAATGTAGAATTTTCCTGTTGACATTTTGTAGATTCATTTCTTTCCTTTCTGTAGTTCCATTTCATGATAATGCGATGGTTAAATAATTTCCAATTCAAAACATTCAAACTTACGAGCCTGGTCAAAGGTTTGTCTTTAAAGCATGTTGGACTAGGAAACCTCCTATTACCGATCGAAAGTTTACCACAAGTAGGTAACAGATGCGTATATGGTTTTCAGCGGGAAGTTTTAAATTCATAGCAACAATCCCTCTTGCAAGAAAAATAAGACATATATGATAATAATCGCAATTTCACATAAATTTATATATTAATTAAGAGACTCGTTATAAAAATTCTAAACAGGAAGTTTTTTGGAACCTCTGCGACGAAATAACATGAATTCAAATAAAATAAATGTAGGACACGGTTTGGGGTTGAAAGATTTTATACTTTTTGGAATAATTTATAAATAATAACACCATAATTGTGTCAAGAAGAATTATGGGGGTCTAAAGATCAAGCGCAGATAGAAAACCTTTCGATCAATTGCTAGAAAATGATTTTCCTTTGTGTTGTTGCTTATAAAATCCCTATTGTTGTAATTTTAGAATAATTTATAGACTTTGGACTTGATTCTGAACGTATCTCCTGTTTTTCTTTAGGGTACAAGGGATGTAACAACTTTCTATGACACTGTTCTTCGTTACCTGAAGATTATGTGGCCTAGAAGAGTCTAAATATAAAAAGAATCATTTCCGTCCGGGAATAAAATTGTTATTTTTTATTTATTAACCAATCGACAGTTAAATCCAATATTTTTAGTATAATTAGCTTGAAGGAGGTATACAAAACAAACGAGCACCCTATTTGCAGAATATTGCTTCCCTCCTGCAAGAGGCAAATATAGTCTACAAGTGTGGAGAATTTAAAATTAAAACCGAACGCTCCGTTGAACTTAACGATAGGAATCTTATAGCATTGTTTCATGGGATAAAAAAATAAGTGAAGGAATTTCGGTTTGCGAACTTGAGGAATTTCTCCCCCTACGTTCTGCGAAAAAAAATGAATATAACGTTAACGCCTCTGCTCTGAAGCTGTGATTAAAAAAATAAAATAAACTTATTGTTTCGCAAATTTGCTTCACTTACACTAAAACCATACAAAAATAGAGAGAGAGACGTAGGAATGAACGGAACAACATTTGATACTTCTTTTAATCGCTCTTCTTTTTATTAATTCTCATACAGTTTGCTTCATTTGTTTCGGTATAATTAATCGTATTTCATTTATATCCCGTAACGTAATCATTGTTTATTTTTTCTTTCATTTTCATGTACATCGAAAAAAAAAATTCTTTCAGTTTCTTTCATTGTTTTTTGTCTTGTTGTATTCTTATTTTGTAGAATTCATACTCTCTACTTTGTTTTTCATTCTTACCTTTGTTAACTTATTATCATTATTATCGTAATTGTTATAGAAAAAATAAGTCTTTAAATAATCACATAAGAGTCGTCGAGCGTTTTAGGAGTCGGTTCAGGAATAAATTTTAAATAATGTTAAGAAAAAAGAGGGAGAATTTTTTCAAGACGGCATTAAATAATTCGAATTTAATGCAACTCGATTGGAATATTTTCGAAAACAGGATATATATATATATAGAACGTCAATTTTATTTTGTCACTTTTATATATACTTTTTCCTCTCTTTCCTTCCCTCCGACTCCCTCGAAAAATCGATGCCCCACTAAGCCTAGAAAAAGATCTATCTAATATGAGAAAACAACGAATCGATTTTCTTGAAAATATTCGAGAAAAATTACGACTGCTTTGAGACAAATAAATATTTATTTTTCATTGATGTCTTATGTGAGACAAAATGCACTTGGTTTGAGCAAACCTTCCCTCGTTGATGAGAAATATATGAAGTGTATTTGTTACAGTAACAAGCAAAAATTGTAGGAAATAAAAAAAAATATGAGAGGAAAAATTAAAATGAAGTTTTCAACCGATTCAAGTTTGGTCGATATAAAATCGGATGACGTTTTTAACAAATGGCCCGTTTGTGAAGTAACAGTTTTAATCCGTGAAAAAAGTCCCTTAAAGTCACATGATAAGGGGAAATATTGAATCGAAACGTATTAATATTTATTACATTTCAACGTATTAATATTTATTACATTTCAAGTTGATTTGAAATTCGACGCGCTGCTCATTCTTAAGAGCTTTTATCGGACTATTTTTGATGAATATACATAAATATAACATTTTATAAACATCTCTGCCATAGTTTTTGCAATAACATAGATCTTAGGGAATTTCGAAATTCTATAATTTTACTTGAACTTTTTTGTTTCAAGAGAAAGTTTAGGAGGGTCAAACCAACTTGAAAATGACTTATTAAAAACATCGGTTACTTAAGTTCCCGTGAAACCTGGACGTTATCATTATGTTTTACAACATCATGATTTGCAAATTTTTTATACAAGAGTGTAACCGCTATTTGCTGCCATAGCGAGACAATTGGTAATTATAATTACTTATATTATAAGCGGTTCAAGAGATTTACTTTGCTTTCTTATTTTCATCATCAGAAAGTAGCTGAGAATTTCGATATAGGATTTTCCTTTTTACGGTAGTTGTTACTCGTACTTCTACTGAATATTATCCACCGCAATTGAAATACAACATTTTGAAATATATTATCAGTGAAGTTGATATTAAACATTGTACCGAGTGTATTATATCTTAAAAGTTGAAAAAAGTAATGAAATGTATCATCTGCGAGTAGATCATTTTTTAAAACGTACATTTTTCTTCTTTAACTTGTTGTAATTATTCTTTGATTTATTAGGCAATCAATTATACTTCGAATTGTTACTCTAATTGTGTTACTAAACTTCAAATCAAAACCATAACCGTATTAAAAATCATTTTAATGTTATAAATATTGTTATAATATTTGAATGTGTTTTATAGTTGTAATTTTAATTTTTCTTAAACAAGAATTTAAAGTTACAATTCAAACTATGCGTGAAAATAAGATTTCAGCCTCGATTTTCTAGCTTCGAAATTACAATAATGATTTCATGTATGAAACGCCATTAAATAAAACAAAGAATGATTACAACATTTTCAGTAGGTTGTCAGTAGATAATAAATCATAACTTTGGAATATAAGTGTCGCGTAAAATGCTCTGCATTCCGGCCAAAGGGCACTCATCGTCGAAGAAAATACGATCAAAACAAAGCGAATCTTTTATCGGTAGGTTTTCGGTCGCCTTCAACTTGAAGAGCAATCAAAATTTATCAATTATCTCACTGCGGTTGTTGATAGCGATAACAGCAATTCTTTTGATCGGCTTTGTATTCGTTGGTAAAACTTCTTATACCGCACGATTGCTCATCTTGTACAAGAATGTGGTGGTACAGTGACTGGGAAACGACTTAACTCTTTAAATAAAAGATAACATGAGCCTTTTAGGAATAATTATCGTTCCAACGTGAATTGCAAAGTCTACAAAAGCTCAACGCAAATTTGTTGCGAATTGCTTCTTGCATTATTAAGATAAAGAAAAAAGAATGTACAGTTACCGAGATAAATAGTTTCGAAAAAATTTCATGTGGGGCCGAAAATTAATATTTTTTCGAGAGTTTGCATTTGGATACTTTCTCAAACGTTTCATCCATTACTTCAAAACTTCAGAGTTACGGCGCTCAAGGGATGTTAAACGCCTAGAATCTGATTCTCCCTGACTATAAAAATTATGTGGAACAAAATCAAATACGCTATCGTTCATTTGTATTCAGGAACTAGTTCACTTTAACTGACGGGTCAAAAAGTCTTACAGATTTTAAATCTACAAAAATCGGCAGCGATAGAACTGGAATAAATGTGATCAATTTGAGGAAACTCTGAGATCTAACAGGAATTAAAAAACCTTTTCATTGAAGTCATGCTTTCGACGTATGAAAAACGCTGAATATGAATTAATATGGGTAATCAATCAGGAAAAATTCTAAATAATAAAATTTCCATTAGAATTCAAAATGTCCTCCAACTGTTCCTCCACAGATGCTCCAGTTTAAGCGAGACCCTACAGGTTTGCATTGATTTTAATAACAATTAAGGAATGCTTGATATATTCGGTATATACTTATTAGAATTTCTTTGAATATTCCTGTTTGAAAATTTCGTAAAGACGTGAAAGAAAAAGTTTAGAAAAAATTAGCAACGAACTTGTAGCAAAAAATGACACTTCATTTTCAGATTGTATTATATATATGTATATATCTTCGTAAAAAGACAATGGCTCGAAAAAATATGAAAATCGAAGCGCAATGACGGTCTTTTATCGATCGTCAGGACGGAAGCTACGCGCGAAAGGAAATGAGAGAGAACGAAGAAAATTGAAAATAAACTCGAATAATTTCATATTAAAGATTCGTGTCAACTCTACGTTTTCCATATTTTAAACAATTGTTTAAAACATGAAAAATAATGACAAAGACGAGGACGACGACAACGAGGAACAAATATGTAAATATATGCAGATATTTACATACGTTGCGAGAATAGTTGGTACTATTATACAGCTCTTACTGACGTTTCTGTTCTGTTTTTTTTTTAATGCGTGGATCGATGGTCTAACATTAATGTTGCAAACAATTATTTGTCTGTGTTATTTGTTCGTCGTCGTAGTCACCTAAAGATTTATTCGATTCATTATAATGATGATGATAATGGTGGTAATGATGATGGCGATTTTTTTTGGGGTAACGGCGTCACAAAGGAGGTGGAATGGAAAACTCCTTCCGTACGTAAAAGAGAATATAAGGCTTACATTTGGCGACAGATTCTGTAGTTGCCGGTCTCACTGAACTATCATTAAAATGAAACCATTGACCGTCATGAACGGCGAAGGCAGTGTAATGTCCTGTTCCGGCACTGAAAGTAATGCATTCGTTAGATGATGGGATTCCGTATCTAAGAAATATATCCTATTTAACAAAAAATAAGGTAAAGGTAGCAGGAGTTAGCCATGTACCAGTAGTTGACCATTTTCTAAAAAAAACATAAAAAATAAGATTTTTATAAGATGTGACGTTTTTATTTTGATGAATGTGCACGTCTTATAAAAATCTTACTTTTTATGGTTTTTTAGAAAATGCTCAACTACTGGTACATGATCAACTACTGCTACCTTTACCTTATTTATCAAAATTTCTTATTTTTCTTAGTGTAAATTTGAGAAGTTCCGTGTGAAAATGCAAAGCACAGATTGCATTTTTCAAAGAACCGTCAATTGCAGGTCATAGCTTTTGTAAAAACTTACCCCGAGCCATGATGAACAATGACGGCAGCTAAATCATACAAATGACTGTTCTGTGTACCCAACTTTGTACCCGTAACTCCACGAACGGTAAATGCAGACATGTCTAACGATTCCATCGGGAAATCTACCTGCGTGTCTACCTTCGAGCGATAGGAATTGCACCACCTAAATCTTTTAATGTGAAGGCACAACACCTGTAAGAACCAAAATTTAAGGAATTGTTTTTTTTCCGCATACACAAATACATTTTAGAAAGTTACAGCAATATTGTGGCAATAAATTACACAAAAGATAATCGTAAACCTGTTCAATGTGGCGTGAACGTAGAGTTTAGTGTGGGTCACCGATGACCGTCATGGCAGTCAAAGTGTCAAGGATTGTATTTTCTTTTATTTTTTATATGAATTGCGAACATGTAACTTACATTAGGTAGCCTGTGTATCCAGAACCTCTTGGTAGAACGCTGCTTTCCCATACAATTATTACAAAAGTAAAGTTCGCTATCGGCAAGCTCTTCAACTTTAAAGAATCGCGTAAGACTGTATGTCAAACTACAAACTTCCTCTTGTTCTTTAGTTCTCCTTTGCAATCTGTCTGGAATGTCCAGAGAAAGATCTTGGAAAGCTTCGTGTGTTTTCGAATCTGTTCGACAATTCATACAGTGTACCTTTAAGAAAAATAGTCAAGATAAATCAATCAGTCAAATTTATTTAACCGTTTGAGTGCCAAGCGGCGCAATCGCGCTTCTTCTGTTCCATGTCCAAAAATGCCAGGATTTTGAAAAACGAAATGAAAAGAGCGTTACCTGCGTCGCCTGGAAATTTTTAATTTGGAAACAAAGAAAGACCTCTGGCACTCAAACGGTCAATTAATAAAAGAGCAATATGAACTGTGCTTCAGATATTCACAATTTTAAAAAAACAGAAAGTTTAAAAAATATTCTTTTCATGTAAATCTTCGAGGCTACTGCTACAATTCTTTCCAGTTCAAATATTAACACCGTGCCGTCCGGTGGTACCACGTTGGTGCCATGCGAAAACTATCGGGCAAGCACCGGTGGCACCACGATGGTGTCGTACACAAAGATTTATACCGGCGCTAAACGAAAGAATCTCGATCGGACTTGCGGACGGCAAAGTGTCAAAAATAAAATCGACTGGGGATTTATTAACCCTCGGACACCGGGCTATACTCTTTCTGGGAATCAAAAATCAAAAGTGACCCAAGTCCGGCGTCGGGGGGTTAACAAGATTGATGAGAAGATTTGGATCGTACGAATTATAATTGCCGACATTACAAATAAATGTTTGCATACCACGCTCAGGAGTGTCCCGCCAAAAACCGCAGTAACGATACTCTGTTTTCCTCTTAAACCAAGAGGTTCGTGTCCCAATCTAGGTAAAAGTTGCAATAATTCGGTATGCAATCTATCCAACATATAAGTAAGGAATTCGTGAGCATCTTGCTGTTGATAGCCACGGAAACGTGGCACAACTTTCCAAATAACAAGAAAAAGACATTCCGGTGAAATAGCTTGACCGTTGGATCCGCCGAGACTTAATCCAAGGAGAACTTTACGTAATTCCTCAGCCAGCAATGCGTCTGTCATCGAAAGTTCTTTGGCACGTCCAGGTGTGACGATTCTTCCACGATGTGTCGGTGGCGGTTCGTCAAAAGCGATGCCTTCGAGACAAGGCATTTGAGTGAGATATTCACAGAAATGACTGATGTTATTGAATGATTGTAACACGACATTCATGAAACACGTGTTGCCGAGGTTTCTCAGACCAACAACTTTTTTCTCTTTGGTTATTTTCGAACTTTTTTTTTTCGTTGCCGGTCTGTTATCGCCACTCGTACCGTCTAAAGAGTGCAGTCGTTTTCGCGCTGTACGTGGCCTAAGATTTCTCACGACTACTTCGGCTTTCCAAAGTGCATCATCGTTTGTCGTATTGCTGGATACTGGCGATGTCGACGCGCTGCTCCAGCTCTCTTCGTTTTCTTTATGTTCGTCCTTACGAAATGCACTGTGTCGTATTTTCTCGATATGCCCATTTGTCGTGTCGTTTACTACGTATTCGTCGCATGAATAACTGTAATCAAGGAGAATAGATTCTTTCGATAAATGATAAAGTATGGATTCATAATGGCTAAGTTTTAGGAGATCGTCTTAACCCTTCCGCGGCGAACAGCGCCTTTAGGCGCTCAGGCAGAGTTGCTTGCTCCGAACGAACGGCACGAAAGTTGATTGATTTTTTATTCCACATTACAGTAAAAATAAAAACAAAATTTCTTCTTATATGATTCAGAAGTTCTATAGGACGAATTCGCAATCTACGGTTTTATGTTACAATTTATGGCGCCGTCACATTTCATTTCTGACCGTTCCGCCGCGAAAGGGTTAAAGCACTTCTGCTTTCAAATTTTGATATTTTCAAATATCGAATAATCATATCAATGTTATATCAAATTTGCATATCCAATTTCTAGAATTGCAGCTCCTAGCGCGTGCATTTGAAAAATAGCAGAAAGATTCGTAATTTTTAGACAATTCTTTTTCACTTTATATAAAATTTATTTTTATTCCTTCCCATGGCAAAAATATTAAGAAAGACTCAATCGTTACAAAAACTGAACTGAAGCCGGAATGTTGCTGATGAGGATCTTACCAGAATACTGCCAGATTTTCACAGTCAATGCATACACAATGCTGAGTATTTGTTTCATGATGCTGCAACGCGTGTCCTGCCACGTAACGTCCACAATGAACAGCACCGCAGTGCAGGCATAGCCACGTACTTTTCTCTGTGCCGCATACTGCCCACAGATCCCAGGAAAAGAACATGGAAAAAGAAAAAAGTAACCTCTTTATAATCCCGAATTTCAAATTTCACAGTTTTTATAAATTTATAATTTTACAACGTTGAAGTTTGAACATTTGAAGTGTCAATTCACATATGCAATTGCATCAGTACAACATAATTATACCAAGTAATTGCCTTTGCTTTCGAATTTTTTATACATTTGTGCCCATAATTATGAAAGTGGTCTAAGTCAAGATTTGAAAAAGATGAGATTTTCAGTTATCTCGCATCATTTTATCTTGCAATACATTTTTTTTCTTTATTAATCAAGACCAATAAAACTCCAACTTTCAATGTTGCAGAATGTAAAAACATTTTTTATTTTATTTAAGGGGGGAGGCCACTGTAAAATCATTAAAACTACACCATAATTTAACATTTTTAATAAGTTGAAATAATTGATTCAGTATTACAAATAAAAAAGAAACTGAAACTACACTTTTTAACAATCCGCTGGTATGCAGGATTAAAAATGAACCGATTCTCTGAAAAATAAAAAAAATCCTGAGTACCTTTTTGTACATGTGCTCGTCTGGTAAACCTCATATATTTTCAAAATATTTAGTTTGAGGTTCCAAAAAAAATTTTTTGACCCTGGTATGAAAAGTGAAAAATTAAAAACTTTTTCTTGGAACCTGAAACTAAATATTTTGAAAACATATGAAGTTTGCCAGATGAGCACATGTACAAAAAGGTACTCAGGATTTTTTTTTATTTTTCAGAAAATCGGTTCATTTTCAATCCAGCATACCAGCGGAAACGCCCATTCTTCACAACGGCCTATCCTGGCACCTTCGGGTCATAATATCGGACCATCAATTTTTGTTAATGATTGTTAAGAAGTGTAGTTTCAGTTTCTTTTTTATTTGTAATCCTGAATCAATTATTTAAACTCATTAAAAATGTTAAATTATGGTGTAGTTTTAATGATTTTACAGTGGCCTCCCCCCTTAAAACAAATCCTTTAATTCTATCAACACAAAAAAATATGACTTATTGTTAGACCACTTTCATAATTATAGGCACATTTGACTATTACTACCACTCGTACAAATCCTTTGAATTAAAGGTTACTTTTGAATGGAAAAACTAACTCTATACTATTACAGAATTTTCAAATCCTGGTTACAAAATTTGAAAATTGTTAATTTCCTCTGAGTTACACAAATAAAATATTGATGTGAACGTTTGATAGAGAACATTAGTCAAAGTAAGATTTTATATACTTCTAAATATAGAAAACTTCTTTCATTTCTTGGTGGATTTTTAAGCGAATGTTCCTCAGAATTGTAATTAATAGAATAAACGCTGTCTCATTTTAACTTTTCCTTTATTTATATTAATAACTGTAAGGCAACGTTTGAATATTGCAGACTCTCCTACCACTCAGGCTTGGTAAAATTATATATCTGGTGGTCCGTGAGAGGTATTGATTCAGCTATTATTCTTTTATTTTTCTATATATGTAGAAGTAGAATTTTCTATTGAGCATCGGTAAAATCCGGGAGCGTTAAATTCCGAAGTGGAAAACTTGCTGCTGCATATTACAGTACCAAGTAATTAGACTTTTTTTTACCACGTCACACGAATATTATGATTATCTGAAAGTTTTTCACCACGCCCATATTTTTGGATTCCTGAAATATTTCGTCGGTAGCATAAAAACTTCCACTGTTTTTTATCGACATAAGAAAACAAAAGGGATTGGAGAGCAGTAGATTTAATTATATTGAAATGGTTCTTTCTTTACGATGAAAATTTACTATGCTGAATGGTAGCAATCCATTATTTATCAGAACATTAATTATTTATTAAAAACGAGTCCGTTGTAAATAATGAATTTAATTATTCGAGTAATTAATTATTCATTCTATTAATTAATAGGTAGCAGCTTGATTCCATACCATTTTAAAACTAAATGGGTGTGTGCTAATATTAGTTTACTTCCATTTTCTGAAAAATTCTGTTTCAGCAAGTTTTCTGAATATTTCAATTTTATAAATGTACAAAAAAAATCTGTAAGCGACGGAATGAAATATTCCTAAAGGGAACAAGACAATTCTTGCTGAATTGAAAATTTACAAAATGGAAATCGAAAAAGGTATACGTTTGGAAAAAACAAAGTTTTAGTTCTTAAAGAAATTTCGTAAAGAAAATTTTTGCTATCAGGAACAATCTCTAGGGTTGAAAGAATATTGTTTGATACAAAACTGGTAAATATTCGCATAATTCACTGTAGAATTCTTGTTTCTTCCAAGTTATAGAAGTTTGGTAGGAATCATGGTAACAGCTTTCGAATGAGCAGCAATTTTTGTATTGCGTAAGGGCTATTAGAAAATAATATAATAAGTATAATTTTTTTTAATATGACGTATGCATAAATATGTACCTCTGTGTGTGTGTGTGTGTTGAAAATGAAAAGTGCAAAGTAACGCGCTATTTTGTAAGAGAAGGTAAAAAAATTGCAGTTGTTGAAAGTGCACTGCAAAAAAAAATAGTTGTACGATTAATCTAAAAAGCTACTGCAAACGAATGAAAAACGAGACATTTGATATATGAATCTGTGTATATGACATATATATGCTAGTGTATAAATTTCAATATAGCAAATCTCAAAGGTATCAGGAATATTTATCGCAATAGAAACTTGATCCCTTTTGGAGGTCGTTTTAAGATGGTCAAGCGGTCGCCCCATAGTGACATATGTCACATATGTATGTACTAGAAACCTTAGGATCACACACGCTTCCAGTGGCTTCATTGGCTGGGAAAAAACTATTTAAGCGTGTTTTTAAATCATGGCAAGGCAAAGTAGAGGGGTCGTTGACTAATTGAGGCTAAAATGTGGGTGAAGTTCGCAAAGGATTTTTCCCAAGACTTCAACTGTGTGGTGGCATATTTGGAGACACCAAGTTTAGCAATAACAGATAAATATTAGTTTAACAAATATTTACTAACGCGGTTATCGAAAAAAGATCCTCTAAACATTTTTATTTTGATAAGTTTCTTGGATGTTTCAAAATTCGAAATTTAGAAAAAGATTCTTTAAATAAAGAAAACTATAATTAAAATATTCCAAAGCCGGTTGCTATTTTCCTGTCCAGCTTTGAATTTTCAAAATGAAATTAGAAAAAAGTAGAAAAGATAAAGAATGGTTTTAAGAGACTCGCAGAAATTCGAAATCCTAATTTTGGGGAGTCTCAATTTCTAGAATTGCAGTTCCTACCGCGTGCATTTGAAAAATAGCAGAAACATTCGTAATTTTTAGATAATTCCTTTTCATTTCATGTAAAATTTATTTTTATTCGTTCCCATGGAAAAAAATATTAAGGAAGACTCAATTTTCACACGATTATCATTGTCCTGATAATTTTTTTTAAGGTTTCGTGGACGTCTCACGAAACATGTAAAAAATTTGAGCGATGTGACCAGAAATACAAATGCTGTAACAGGAAATCGTGTTTTTCAGTACAAATTAGAATCTTTTAAGATTTTTTGGCCGTTTCCGTCCCTTTTTCACCGTAGTTGCCCACATGAAACAATGTGACGGTATTTTTTGCTGGAAAGATTTCTAAACTTGAAGCACTCAAGTGATTACTGCTAGTAATTCTGACTTTCTAATGACATTTCTAATAAACCTTAATTTATGGCGGTATAAATAACACTCCTATAAAGCAGGAATTGTCGCAACGTCGTAAACTTTGTTACATCACTGCAACGTTTCGCCAGTAAACGGGAAATTTTACTGTGCAGCAGGAGGTTTTCGAAAGCACCTCTGAATTTTTCGTGGCTTACATGAAAAATAATTTCCACTGACAGGAAATCATGGGACTGTGCGAATTATTTTCCAATATCGTGACACAAATATTTCCCATACAATTTAAACTCTTTCACGGTGAAAGGCTCCTTTATATTCTTCCCCGGTAATATTTCTGAGGTTCAATTTCAAGCGATTCGTTTTTACTGTTATTATCCACCCAAAAAGAAGGAAATAGGAACGTTTCAAGTATACCCGAAAGATTCAGGTATAGTATATAATTCTGCAATCGGAAAGGGATTGAAGCGTAGGATGAAGGCAGAAAAAAAAGCTCTTGCTTCAACGAAAAATTGGAGCGTTCCTCTCCAACACCATTAGCCTCGAGGCATCCGATTAGCTCACGCTGGTGCTATCGATTTTCCGCTGAGGTGTACCCGTCTTTTTTTAGTGTCTCTAAGAGTCACTCGTTTTTATTATTGCCATCAACTGGAAAAAGCATACACTTTTCCATGGCAAATAAAATGAAGTATCTACATCTCTTGAATTCTGTAAAAAAAAAGGTTTTGCACCGAGAGAGAGGCGACCCTGAACGCGTTTACGCGTCTCCAAACTTTCACCCTTAATTTCATGGCTTTGTCGTTCATTTTTGAGGATGTCAACGTCAACATGATATTTCTTATTGTTAGAATCGAAAAATTCTAGATAAAATTAATAATAGTTAGAATATTCCAAACTCGATTATTTCTGCATTTCAATTTTTTTCTGTATAGTCACGAATTTTGGGTATTTCTATAATCATTTAATCGAAGTTTAAATGGTTTTCAAATTTTTTTTTTAATTTTGTAGGATATTCCAAACTCGATTATTTCTTAACCCATTAACGCCCAGACGCACTAAATTTGTCACTCTAAAAAGTTATATAAAATGATTTTTTGGTCGCCATATTGGACACGTGATTTTTTAATCTATATGAGTGTTTCAATTTATTCTAGAGAACCGTATATAAAATTCTGAATAAGAAAAAAATAGTAAGATACAGGCATTATGTCTCATAAAAGCAAAAAATCTGAAATTTTGGCCTTTTTTTACACTTTGGCCGCCATTTCTAAGTCGGCCATGTTGAATTTTGAAAGTTTAAATATAGTACTTTGTAGTTTAACTATTTTGCCCACCGATGACATAGTTTTTTAACAGACCCGGGAGCGTTTTCATTATGAAATTGTGCTTTGAAAAAAAAAATTCTTGAGTTTTCGCGATTTTTTCATGTCCAAGACGCCATTTTGAATTTCCTAAATAAAAAAATTAAATTCCGACAACGCCATCGTAAAGAGCGATCCCGAAAACCCCTAGTTGACGTAGGTTTATCAAAATTTGTCACCTCCAAATGTTTGAAATCTCATTTCAAAATCAAAAGAGAAATTTAGTGCGTTTGGGCGTTAATGGGTTTTAATATTGTGTTTTTTTTCTAAGTGCGAATTTTGGATGTTTCTATAATCACTGAATTCAAATTTAAATGCTTTCCAAATTTTCTTTTTCTATTGTGCAGCTGACAATGAGTTATTGAAAAGTGTATTGGTACTAAATGCAACGCAAAGTTGTATACCCAAAGGTAGAGTGCCTTTTTCAAATGCAATTGTGCGAAAGGCACTCAGGAATGATTGTTTGTTAACATTTTTCTTTATTCATCACATGGCGATGGAGAATGAATGTAAAAGGCGACGATTTCCTTTAAAATGTATATCAACACCCGATTGTTTCTCACAATGCAACGTGGGAAAGTACGTAAAATGTCTTCGAAGTTGAAGACAGAGGTTGGAAAATGTATTTATGATTTCGCGAAAATTGCTACACCTAATTCCCAAAACTGGATGTATATGTGTGTGTGTCGAAATTCTGTGATTCATCTCTCATTTTCTTCTCCTTTCCACTCTTTCTTTCTCTTTTACTCCCTGGTCGTGGCCTTTTAAATCGATCCGGCTCGTCTTCTCGACGCGTCACGAGCCACGAAGCATGAACGTCCGATCTTGCAGCTATGATAAACCCTAGGAGTACTAGGTTCTGTTCTGCACCAAACACTTGGGAGATTCCAGTCAATTCTCAAGTGTCCGTTTGTAAAATGAGATATCCTTTGGTTTTTCTTATTCGACCCAAAAAGTTGTAATAAAAGATCAATTTTCTGAGTAAAAACCGATGGCTAAGACTTCGGAGGGGTTTATATATTTTTTGAA
This sequence comes from Gasteruption jaculator, assembly GCA_949825005.1. Classification (NCBI taxonomy): domain Eukaryota; kingdom Metazoa; phylum Arthropoda; class Insecta; order Hymenoptera; family Gasteruptiidae; genus Gasteruption; species Gasteruption jaculator. Next base: position 4,464,442 of record OX463769.1, on the reverse strand, counting down.
ATACCAAGAGCATTGTTCTTAGGGTATTTTGGTTTTTCAGTTTTAAAGGGATTTTTCAAAATTTTTTTATGAATTCGATCGATAAAGTATTACTTTTATTCCAATTTTACAGCATTTTTATATAGACTGAACAGCAATTTTCAAAGAGTCAAAATAAAATTCTTTGAAACAACGAATTTTTTTTTGTAAAAAACAAAACTTATTTAAGTTAGGTCAGTCCTACGAAAAATATGACAGAAATAGGAATCGTATCATTTCTTAATGTTAACACTATTTCTATTGCGTTAATTACACATAATAAAAAATCCAAAAGCAAAAATATAGAATTATAATTAAAAGAGATTTCCTTAAGGGGGGAGTCTGGTGTAACTAAGGTATTTTTCCATTGCACATAATTTCAAGATATAACATAATTTTTTTATTGAAACTTTTTTCACGTATAAAGGGAAGTTCAAAGAAGAAAATTTGCCATTGTAGATTTAATTTGAATATATGCATATATAGATATATTAGTGGCAAGGGAAGGATTCGGTCAAAATGGTGGGATACCTGGAATCCTGAGAAAATATCGGAAACGTAAAATGAGGAAAAATTTTTCTTTAGTAGGTACATAAAATGCGGATGAACCTCAGTTTGAAAAAAAAATTGTTAATTGCAAAAATGGCGGAAGGAAACATGAAAATGAATGTCCGCTGTTATTTTGCAATAACTTTATGCTATAATAATAATTCATGGAAAGTCGAGGTTCATTAGCATATAAATTTAATTATCTACAATTTAAACGTTGAATCAAGTGGATCGGATAAAAATTCGATGAGTTATGCGTCCCGCCAATTTGGAAAACGTGGTTTTGAGAAAAACGCGTTTAAAGTTTTCGGCTAGTCCGTGTTTAGGTGTACCTACTTGGCGTTCTCACCGCTCCTAACTATATTTCGAGATTGAATTTGATGCTATAACTTTACAAAAGCATTCTTCACACGTTTAAGAAGATTTTTAAGCAAAAGAAAATCGATTTTTTAGACCTGTTACACCAGACTCCCCCCTTAATTAATATCAAATTTTGTACTGACGCATGATTGCTCTACTAAGCACCACCCGTTTGTGGATTTGAAAAAGAGATTAAATTAGTCCTTGGAAAATAATTCTAAATTAAAATTTTAAAAGGTGTCTTTTCACACTTTTGGTAGAAATAGTGTCAAAATGGAGCGCGGCTACACCAAAAAATATAAAATCATTCTTCCCGCAGCGTTTGGAAAAGGAGCAATATTACTCTTAGCTCCAGTATAATTACAACAATTAATTGCCCAAAAAAATCGTCGGGGTATCAAAAATGTTTATCTCCACCTTCATAATACGTTTCAGTCTTCCTTTAATAATAAATATTTCACGATAATATACCACCAGTCATTAATAACGAAAATTTTAGTCATTTATCTTCAACTTTGACATTTATATTTTGTACGGACGGACACAAAAAGATATGAGAATGCTCACGGTTGACTTTAAATAGCGTTTGGTGTCACATTTCTATTTTTTTTTATGTCTCTTCTCTAATGAAAGTTTGGCATCATTTTCGAAATTTCATTACGTATATATAATCTGTCCGATTTCTTCCAATGGTTCGTTACAAGTATGGAGAAGTAGGGACAATAACGTGCCCATAGTTAACCAAGAAAGACAGAGGAATAGATACAGAGGAAGGGAGAAAAGGAGGAAAAAGGCAAAGATCGCACGTTTTTCGGGTAAATATAGTCTCGAGGTCGGACAAAGAGAAAGGTGCAGAAGCAGAAGCAAAAGCAAAAGCAAAAGTAGACGTAGAAGTAGACGTTAGAAGAAGAAGTAGAAGGATACGGAGACGAAGAGGTGGAAAAACAGAGTAGAAGGAAAAGACAGAGGGGAATGAGAAAAAAGAAGAGAAACTGGGGGTGGTACGAAGAAGAAGTGCAAGCTGAATAGAATGCAGAGAGGAGAGAAGGTGCTTATTATGATCCAGCAGCTCTCGAGGAAGAGGTATTCGAAAAACCGCGAAAATCTAAACTTCTTTGAACCCTTCAAAAAATTTCTAATATTAAAAAAAATGGTAATTCAATTAAGGGGTTATACGCACTTCGAAGGCCGAAAAAAGCGATTTTTCAAGAATTTTTTCTGGAGAGACGTTTTAATTTATTAATTTCAAACTTTGTGTGTATATGGTAGTACTCTGACTACTTTCTCAAATTTTTTAGTATAAAAATAATCATTCTGACACCGCTACAGCCAATCTCCGGGAGTACCTCGAAAAAAACACGTTTTGCGGTGAGCACGATGTCTCCGAACTGGGTTATTGGAAATAAAAAAACTAAAAATTTTTCGTTAATATAATGTATTATCTCGTGTTTGATCGTTGGGTTTTGCAAAATACTAATTTTTAACAAAATGGCGGCTTCGTAAAGCGGAAATATCAAATTTTCATGAGAATTTTGCCCGCAAAATTGTTCATAAAATGAAAAATATTTGTCGTAGAGTCAAAATCAACGATCAATTACTAAATAGTATATCTATAAAGCTTGTGTAAAAATTTAAGACCGATCGGTTTAGCCGTTTTTGAGAAATCTTGCTCACCGCAAAACGTGTTTTTTTTTCGAGGTGCTCCCGGAGATTGTCTGCAGCGGCTGTCAGAATGAGTATTTTTATACCAAAAAAATTGAGAAAGTAGTCAAAGACTACTACAATATATACACAAAGTTTGAAATCAATGAATTGAAATGTCTCTCCAGGAAAAATTCTTGAAAAATCGCCTTTTTTTCGGCCTTCTAAGTGCGAATAACCCCTTAAATATCGAATGTGTCTTGTTCCATATAAAAATGCTGAAAGTTCAGTCGGTGATAATAGAAAGTTCTAAATTACTATGAATTTTGTAATGACTGCAGTATGAGGAGTACTTCGATTATTGGAAAAACATAGCTTGCTACTAGCGGAACGAATGGGCTAAGAAAATAGACGGTTGGGAAAACTAAATTTTGATAAAATTGCCAATCGTAGTCGAGTGGATGGAATTTTCAGGGTTTGCTTTATTTTTATCGGGACACGCCTAGGCATTATTCTTTTCGGTTCCTTTTTTCATTGCTTATTTTCCTCCAGCTCACCTTATTTGCTCGATGGAAATCTAAAATCATTTTAAGCCAACAAAACAAAAAATGAAAGGCCTGTCTGAGTAACATCAGTATTCAGTAAACATCATTAAGTAATCATGACGTAACTCTGACTCTGAATCATAGTAAACACGTATGATAGTTTGTCCGCTAAATTTCATTTATAAACAGTTATGCGAGGATATTGAACTTTAATGAAGATGAAATTTTCAACGGTTTTATAACTTTTTCACCTTTTCAAACAATAAGTCATCCTTTTCAAGTAACGTAAAAATTCTTAAGTCTACATGAATATTCATGATATTTTATTGTACGTTATAACACGAATTTACTGCAATATGTTTGCTGGCTGAAAAAAGAACGGTCAAGCTTTTTAGCTGAAAATGCTTAGAAGTAAATAGTCAAGAATTTTTAATAGCTGGTAACTATAAAACGAAATTTTGTTTAGCACGACATAGCTCGGTATGAAAGAAACGGTATTATTACATGTAGTTGTAACATAACAGCACGTATACATACATAATTGCAGCAACATACAAGATGCGTCTAATAACTTAAAAAAAACTAAATGCGTAGGCTGCTGAGTGAAAGAAATTATTTCCTAATAAATACTAACAACATTGTATAGACCTGAAGGCAGTTTTGAAGAATAAATCATAGAACAATTTCAGAAAAGTAATATTGTACTTTGTATCAAATGAAAAACAATTGTTTGCATACCGACTTCGAGGTTTTTTTAATTAACTTTCGGAATTACAGCTAACGAGAACGAAAGTAAAATTCATATCGATCAATACAACCATGCAAAAATCCTAATGCATAGAAAAAGTCGATGTTCAAGAATTACTGAATTTTAGGTATTTTTTTTTCCTGAACGCAACAGTTTTGGGTTTATATTGGGTTGGTGCATAATTATCAGGCGTTTTTGAACGATACTATCAGGCAAGAAACACCTGATAATTATGCACCAAACCAATACATTTTTCGCTCAGTTATTGCAAAGTTAGAAATTAGTTGATTCGTAATTTCTATAAAATCGACATACATTTCATCCTCATGATTAACATTTTTTAGCGTAGAATTGATCCCGGAGATCTATTTTGATGAAATCCAAGCGGAAGTTAGGCAAAAGTAGGTTTTTTGCGGAAAAATTGTATTTCTGATGAGATATCGGAAATTTTAATGTCAGAAATGGGTTCCTCGAAAAAAAAAAATACATCGGATAAGAGTTTCCCAAAAGTTCTTTTTTACCAGGTAAAAATTGAAGTTAATGATTACTGAGAATTTGTAATTAGTAAAACTTGTTTATTGGAATCGTGCATAAATTTCAGTATTTTCATGTACTGGACAATAAGAATGTCTCAGTGTTCCACTTCCTCTATGAATACTGATCTCTTGATACTGAAATTCCTAATTCTAGCAAACTTAAAAATCAAAGATTTTGGAATTCCAAGAATTCGTGAAGAATGTTTCTAACGTCATCTGGAGCTGTAAGTTGTAAATTTACGTTATAAATAAACTACGCGAAGAAATTTGCGTAAAATGCTTTCGTTCTATTATTACAATTTAAGAAGAATCGACTGACTTATATACTATTAAATTATAGAATTGTAGGCCCTTGTACAAGTTCTCAATTGAAACTATTGCAATATATCATTCCGATAACTCCTTGAAAACAAGATTAGTAAGACCGGAATCTTTTCAAACTTCCACACTCCTAACAAGTTCGATTGCAGATAAAGATTTTTTCGAATAGATAAATAAAGTTACAGGAAAAATTTGTTTCAAGCAAAATACGACGCAGCTCCAAGTGACAATTACTTTAGTGATTCATGGCGAAATTACTTTCTCTTGAAAAAAACATATCTTACAGAAAATGTCGTACTAAAATAAACAAAAATTAAAACACTTCCCTGAACTGATGAAACTTTGGATGTAAAAATTATCAATTCATTGTATATAAAACTCAAATGTCGAATATTTTACAATCAAAATATAGATTCGAAAAACATTTCAAGTTCGGTTTCGTGTTACGAGAATATTTAAAACCTTGCTTTTACTTCAAAACGGCGCTTTCCTGAACCTTTGAATACTCTAAGGCCGTAGAAACAGCGTTCATTATATGAAAATATTATTACGCCGTTGATCTACAGGCTTTGTTGGAAGAATAATCGTGTTTACAAGTCTGAGGCAAAAATATGAAATTACGGTCATTTAGAAATGGTTCCTGAAAATTAGTACATCATTTAATTTCATACAAAAAAAAATGCTAGGGAGTCATCAATTTATTTTTCAATTGTAATTTTCAAACAAACACAATTAGTCGCTACAGTTTTAAATGTTTAGAGCATAGTTGGCCTCTCAATTCTATGTATGTCGCAAAGAATAATTGAGCTGACTTATCATATACTTCTGGTAACTTTTATCGCATGCGATACGTTAATTTGAAAAAGACGAAGCCATTTTGTTTTTAAGCAGCAACATTGAACAATTTATTCGGTTTCTTGTATTCCAATTTTCTGTACCAATTTCGACGCTTTCGAAATTACTTTCAATTAAATCCGGGGCTTCGATAAATACAGCCTTTGCAACAACAATTGGAGATAAAAAAGATGGTTACTTTGTAATGGTGCAACGTGAAATTGTAGACAGTAATGGTCTTACAGAAATGCAACTCGTGAGAGAAAAACGCCTTTTTTAGTGCAATCATGGGCGCACCCAAATCACTAACTCTCAGCCTCAAAGATTACACCAAATTCTTCAATTGCTTTCTATCTTCCTTTTCCTTTTTTCTTCACTGGAATTTTTTGCTTAAATTATTTATTCCTATTACATTAGCGTGAATATTTACATAACCAAATGGTCAATGTCATGTGAGTAATATTGTAACTATGCACATGTTCAGTTTTGTATACATAATGTATATCTTTAGCATATCGCATAAGCACAGATCTTGGAAAACAAAACCACTGAGAGTAATTTCCACTTTTCCTTAATTAAACAAAAATCTTATTGACACTGTATTTATCCAAATTTCACATTTTAACCAATTTGATAATCCTAGTGTTAACAAAGATGACTCCAAATTAACATGTTCAACCCGGCGTGAACCACCGGTGGTTCACAGGCCACTGCTTTTTAAATGGCTTAAAAAATTCGCCGGGTTGAACGTGTTAAAAATATAATATTACAGTGAATGATTTTTAATGCCCACGATATTTTTAATCATCAGGTTTAAAGCAAAAATTCAAAGTATTTGAAATTAGAATGCGATATTTGCATTATCGGAATCTAGAAATTAATAATTTATTCATTTCCATTATTTATATAATAAGGGAAAGAATAAATTCCCTTATAAATATAATTTACAAGAATCTAATAACATTAGGTTGATGTAAAAATAATTGCGGGTTCTGACCATCAGTTTCGAAGCAGAAACCGATCTTTTTTTTTTAGACACCGATCCGACAGTGGACATAAAACCGAGTTTCGTCAAAACTCCTCGTAACAGAGGTACCCTTGCATGAGCACTAATTTTTGCAAATGCCCAGAGATTTTGAAAGTAGCACTCCATACAGATGGACAGGATGCTGTTGGCATTAGCTGTATCTCGCAATTTAAGGAGTCCTCATTTGTTGCTACTCCGAACAAAATGGAGTCTATTTCGAACGTGAGAAAAACTGCGAAAAAATGGTGGAGGACGGGAAGGAGGAAGTCATTTTTCCGAAAGAGAGAAAGAGATATATAGAAATGACGGATCTACGAAGAGGCTCAGCTGATTAGTACCGTCTGGTATTGATTTTCCAATGACGCACACGGGCTACCACAAGCAACAAGGAGCGAAGGCACGCACACGCGCACGGAACTCACGCTACAGCGCGGCATGGAACACGATAGAATCCACTCGTTCTGTCTTTTTTGTGAAGGAAAAAAAGTTTCACGGATAGAAGAACCGCGGGCATAAGTGCATATGCATGCACACTTCGTCTTTCCATGTGTACGCGCATACGAGTGCATGCATATATGTATATAGTTTATGCACACCTATACGCATGGAAGAAACGTATACGCGACGACCGCACACACGCATACGTGACATATACACCCTATACATAATATAAACACACGCGACAAGGAGAGAGAGAAAGATTTTCGTATTCATCGTGACTCGGGTGTATTTGTATTGGTAGATTCGATCCTCGGGGAGTACGTGTTTTGTTTAGAATAAGGTTTTAGCCTCCTGCAATCCAGTTTTGCGATTTTCTACTTTTTTTTCGCTCGCACACTTGGAATACTCATTTCCGGAGACGAGACAGGAGAGAGAAAGAAAGACAAAGACGGAGATAGAAAGAAAGAGATTCATGATCTCTTGGACGGGGCAAGTCCAGACCTCAAGGACACAGAGGCAAGAGAAAGAAGGGAAATGAGTGAGATGAAATAACGAATGGAGTTTACCTTACGCAAAGTTGTAGTGGTGGTAGTAGTAAATAGTAGCAACAAGAATAATAATAATAATAGTAGTATTGAACCCAAACACCAAAAATCCTAAAGGTTTTGTAAAATGTTTTCGAGGCATGAGAGAGTTCCGTCCTACCTGCACAGACGAATGGTAAATCCTTCGTACAGGTCGCCTCGACTTCGCTAATGCCAACACGGACGCTCTGAGCAAGATGCGGGCACTCCATGTTTTTCCCTATTTAATTCTTTTGGAGGCTACACACAACGTTTTGAGCCGATCTCTCTTGATTTCAAGCCAAAATCGGGGGGGAACCACCTCTCTTCTTGAAAAGAGTGGAGAAAGGGTTTAAGAGAGAGGTGGGGTACCACCTCTCTCTTAAAAGATAAAACCTTTTTCACAACAAAATCGATGTTTTCGCTTCCTTATACGACGAAGAAACGTATCGCAAAAGAAGCGATGCGATAAGTCGACTTTGGGATACGTTTTTTCCTTTTTTACAAATCAACGCGAAATCAAGAGCCGAGCTACTAAGAGCTCGGTTCCGCGGTGGTCGAACCACCTCGAGTTACGCACTGCTAAAGTGCTAATAGTCGACTGAACAGGCCAAACGGAGTTGCCACTTCCGGCATATTGGATTTAGTACGTGATTCTGCGCATGCGTGATTCCTATGCAGGAATGTAACAAGTAACATGGAACCCCCCTCTTCCAAAATGTTATAGCGCAAATATATCGTAAGATAATACAATCACTGTCGGTAAGAAAGATATCACCGAAAATTATGACGAAAGATGAAAGCTTGGCCGAACTCGAGGATCGAGGTGGAGTTACAGTTACTCGTTGACAGAATTCCCAACCCCGCCATTTTGGATTATGGTACAAGTTACTGCGCTTGCGCGTTTCCCGACAGTGACGTATCGAGTAACGTCGCACCCACCCATTTTGAAATGTTACGAATCAGAAGTGGCACTGGCTACTGGTAAAATAGATTACCAAAGTGAATCTCGTCGAATAATGATCTCAGGGACCTGTATATATGAATTATTGCACAATATTATTGCATTTAGCGCAGGGCCACTATTTACTCAAAAATTTAGAAAAATTTCAGTTATTCAACAACCTTTCTGAGATATTCGGACTTGCGTGACCAATCTACTTAATTGACAGTAGATAAAGTATGTGTATAACGACATTATTGTTTTTGAAACGGCAGCATGCACAGCAGTAACGAACCTTTGGCGTAAACGCGCTACAAAACATGGCGGATTACTGCACTTTCTATTGTAAACGTACTACTATAGTAGTTATAGGGTATTGCTGTTTCGTACTTCTCTTCGCCTTCGGCTCAATTTTCAACTCCTTGTCAGATTGGGTTCACAATAGAACGATTGCAGTTGCGCAGTACTGCTCCTTCCATTATATGTATATGTGTTTAATTTCGTACCTGTTTTATTGCAACAATGTTGAAGAATGTGTATTTGAGGTATTTCATGTAAATCCAATTTCAAAGTTTTGTATGATTCGTTTTAATGTAAGAAAAATTAAATTCTCTACTTGAGTCTCAAGAATGACTGATATTTGTTTCTTCATAGGAATAGTTTATTATCCTAGTCGGATATACTATAATTATTAAATTCCATAAATGACCAATTTTTAAGAAAATTGAATTAGATAGGATAGCGTATAATAGTGAATTATTTTAACGCGTATGTCTCCATAGAGATTAGTCGCAAGATTTAATCCACATATTATTTTCTAAGATTGGTAAACAAAATTATAAGGTTCCAATATTTAAATTCTTTTTTATAAGAAAAAAGTTACCATACAAAAAATTTTAAAACCGTATCATCATGAACTACTATCAACAAATTCGTGTTCGTTATTGCAACAAACATAATTTGCCTATGAAAGAATTTCATAGCTTTATTAATACTTCCTACGTATTCCAATGGAGTATTAACACTTTGCCGTCCGCACGTCTGATCGGTATTCTTTTGTTTGGCACCGGTATAAATCTTTATGTACGACACCAACGTGGTGCCACCGGCACTAGCGCGATACTTTTCGCGAGACACCTACGTAGTGTCACCGGACGGCATAGTGTTAAAAAAGTAGTGTGGAAATTCTGCAATGTAATATTTCCGGAGCCATTAAACTAGTTGCATCTCTCCACTATTACTTGGTATCAAAAATCTTTTTTAGATGTAATTCAAAAATAGGTACACGAAGCAAAAATGTAGGTTCCAAGAAATATTCTGCGCTCAAGAAACTAAGAGATGAAGTTTCAAATATATCCGACAATTATTGTTTACAAACTTGTTATTTGTGTACTAATTTCAAGATGTTCATATCGATTAAACTCTGATACTTCAACACATTTTTTACTTATCGATCGAATTGGGCTAGAATTAAGTAAGATTACATGAAAAATTAAGTTGAATATTTGTTATCTGATATTTATAATAAATTTCTAAAATTGCAGAACACTTACGAAAATTGTGACTGGAGGAATTTTAGACTAACACGACAAATAAAACTTCAATTCTTAATTTCTTAAACATTGAGAGTAGATTGGATTATAATTTTATTCAGAAAAATCATAAAACAGTTTCATGGTGAAAAGAATTTAGGATCGTCTGCTAAATTGATGTGGAACAGGTTGAGTGAGTTGAAGTCCTGGAATGTTGTTGAACTCCAGCATCTTCAACATCTCCTTGGTTTCTGGATCGACTTCAAGAATATCATGTTCCAATGCAGATACCTCTGGAACGTAGTTATCCCTACGTTCTCTTTCTTCTTCTTGTAATTTGATGGAGATTCCACGTACTTGGCTGTGTCTTAATCTCTTCATCAAATGCGTAACAAACCTGTTAATCGGATTCATTGTTAAAAATAACTATGCAATACAGGTTTGTTACAAGTTTAACAAAAATTAAGATAACACGAAGATTTTAAAATGAGAAAAGAAATAAAGTTGATGTTCCAGCAAAATCTTAATATACAATCAACTTCGGTATGTCATAATATCTCGTGGCTTTTGTTGTTTGCTGCTTTGTATTAATACTGAAATATATCTCAGCTACTATTATTGTTTACGTCCCAAGAGATTCCTCGCATATGCTTTTTTAAACACTCGCGCTGGAAGAAAAGTCACAGAAGCACATGTCGAAATAGTTGAATGCAACTCATTGTGAGGCTTAATAATTGCCTGCAGACAATGTGTGTTGCAACAAAAGCATTTTGACATGTGTGGCACATCTTTCCAGCGCAAGTGGTTAAACTATGAAAAATAACTACACATTTTTTGAAAACAGTAGTTTGTTAAAGACAAAAACTTCATCTCTCTTGCAAACCACAGCAATATAAATTTTGAAATTATAATATTATTAACCGTTTGCGTACCACAGAGTTTTGAAAAAACGCGATCGAAAAGCGCCAAGGAGCGTGATCGTGCTCCTTCGATTACGTGTCGAAAAAAGCTGAACTTTTTCAACACAAAATCTGAAGAGCGCGAAAGTGCTGCGTGGTATGCAAACTGTTAATAAAATGGTTATTATAAATACTAAATAAACAATTTTGAAAGATGTATGCGTGAGAAATGCTAAACTTGTTGGTAGCAATGAATAATGGCAGAAAAAGTAATTAATGTACAACCGAAAATAATTTAAATCACACTGTATTTTATGTTAAATTTTAAAATTTATCGTTGCTATTGTGAGCTTTTTTAAAATTTTACTGAATTTTAAAAAATTTATAATTTTTTCATCATGAAAGTGGCTTTTATTTTGGAAACATATTCTTAGTTGACTTTTAAATTAAAAAATAATTTCAATATAGTTACTTCAAGAAAATCATTTGGAACTTCAAAGATCAATTTAATGTAATATTTTAAAATTAATTCAAACACAGCATATTTTTGACTCATTATCATTAACACTTTACTAACCGGTAGTTGATTAATCGACTTCTTATGAACTACGGATGAAATGCCGCTGAGAAGGGCATGGTCTGTTTACGCGCTCGCTACCCGTTGGTAAAGTGTTAAGAAATAATCATTTCAAATACTTTGTATTAAAAAAGGATGGCTCAATTGTGAAGCATAATATAGGAGCACAAAGTATAATTTATCAAATTAAAGATAATATCACCATAAAAAATAAATTAAATTAAAACAGTGAATAATAAAATGAGAAGATCCAAATATTTTCATAGAAATTATTATGCAACACTTTTCACCCTTCTAGTATTTGTTACTTTTAGATCAAAGTCTAAAATACTAAATGAACTTATTAAAAGTAAAAATAATAAATAGTAATGAATTTTAGTAACATTTATTGCGTAGCAATACTTTCACTAGGAAGGTGAAAATTCTGGAGCCATTTCATGGTGAGGATTCGATAATCGATCTCTATGGAAAACATACTCACCCAGCAATTTTATTTCTCAGAGGTTTGCTCGGAATAATAGCGATTTCTTCGCATATTCTCTTGTTGGTATGGAAATCCAAAGTCAATCGAGTGTAATACTTCTCGATGATAATCCTGGCGGCTTTCTTGACGGTTTTCGTCCTAACGCGACCCTGTAAACGAATACAAATGGAAATTCGAGGTTAGCTTTTGTATCACTTCGGCAATTTAACACAAATATTAATATACGGTTAAAACGTTTTCTGAAATTTAATCGACAATATATTTGTTCGTCATTTCTCGTTATTAATTTCACTTTTTATACAAAGATTGCTAAGAATTTAGCAGATATTTTTTTTTAAATATACAATCGACATACGCACCATGATTGCTGGTGTACCGGAAAAGACCTAAAGGCTTTTAGCGACGCTAGGAGTGAAAGGGAAAAGCCGTATACTCCATTTTGTAATCTTTCCAAGTAAGCGGGATCTTCAAATTATTGCTTACGAATAGCTTTTGAGTAACTTATTAATAAATTAAAGAATTTAGTAAAATTAAAAAAGCTAATTCATTATTATTATTAAGAATGAGAATTTATTAATTACTGATTCTGTAACCTAATAATCTCTAAATAATATAACTATTATTTCAAATTTAAGGGAAGTAATAAATTGTTTAGATTAAATAAATTGTAATTGCTTTTAACTTAAAAACTATTGATTTTTCAAGAAATAGTAAATAAAAAAGTTAAGCTGATTTAGTTTTCGATAACATTCAAAGTAAATCAGTTTTCAGAATGGTCAACAATTCTAAAATTTGTTTCACGAAAGAAATGATTTTAACTCGTAGGATTGCACTTCTCACTTTAATTTTTAAAATTAAGTAATTTTTTGCATAGAAATTCATATCAACAATATTTTAAAAATAGTATATTTGTTTTGATATATTTTGAAATAAACTACTCCGATGGTAAAGAACGTTTAGAGTCGCTAGATTGAAAAGGAAAACTCGTCCTCCATTTTGTTTCTGTAATCTCGCGCGGTTTTTGAATTGCTTGTTATAAGATGACATAGGAATTTTCAAGTTACCGCTTTTCAATGCCTTTAATTTTTTTGGATTTTATAAATTGTAATTGATAATAACTTTGAAAATATCCGTTTATATAAAAACTATAATTTTTTTTCGTTCATAATTTTCATAGTTGTGCGGAATCTAAAATTAAGTAAAATTCAACTTTATGTAAAAAATTTCAATAAACCAGTTTTTTGATTTCTCAAGGTAGGAAGGGATTCTTAGAAAAAAAATAAATCTTTTCAAATTACACAAATTTTCAAAGTCATACATGTTACAGGTCATGTTTCGAAATTAAATATTTTTTTTCTGAATGTTCATGTAAATAATGTTTCCGGAAAAAAAAGAATTAATTTCGTGCAACTCTATTTATTTTTTCTAAGGGATAGGAACTTCTTATATCTAAAACAATACATAATATAAAATAATTAACAAACAAATAATACTATTCGTTAATTAACACTACCATTCGCTCGTCTGATCGGGATTCTTTCGTTTGGCGCCGGTATAAATCTTTATGTACGACTCCAATGTGGTGCCACCGGCACTTGTGCGATTCTTTTCGCAAGACACCTTCGTGGTGTCACCGGACGTCATAGCGTTAATTAAGTGCAAACAAATTGCAGATAAAAGTTTTACAATTTAAAACCGCAATGTAATTTATAACTATTGCAATTGAAATTCCATGGATACACTGCTTTACCGACGGTCGCCTGTGAGCTCTACTCTTGTTAGAGGGCGACACAGGTTCTAGAATTTTCCGGCTGCTTTTCCTCAGTATTCCCCGAAACGTCATTCGCGCCGGTGCTAGAAGCCTTGGTTTGACAGAAACACGAGCCTTCGTTCGCTCGTGTTTACTTTTCCTCCTCGCTGATGCCGATGTCTTCGGGGAAAAACACCATGTCTTTATCCTTCTATCGAGTGTTCGTATCGTCGATAGCTATTCTTTGGGAATTTCCTCAAAGTTGATGTTTATTTGAAGAGATAATACTCGGTGTAGCTTAGAAGCATCCGTCATCAATCTCTCTCTTATGACAGCGTACGTTGCGGTGGCGCCACCGTCGCTTGAACAGAGACGAAGTTTCGTAGGTGCGAGAGGGAACGAAGATTTCGTAAGAGGGAGCGACGAAGCGTGCGAAAGTGGGAAACGAAGAGATAGCTATATATGAAATTGTAGCGGGAGAGAGAGAGGCGTGGGAGTGAGAGGTAAGCGAGTTTGTTTATCGCCTCTGCTATACGCGAAAGTCAGTGTGGTGTTGCCACTTGGCCTGGAATGGTTCGGGACAGTCGGTGATAGTTTTTCGGTTATTTTTCGAAACTCGCCTTCATCGCGAACGTCACAGTGGTCCGTCGTCGCGTTACAAACTACCGACAAACTTTTTTTCCTTTACGGTTCCACGAGTTCTATAAAAACATCGCGTTTCCGGGTTCCAACTCTTTTCTTTTTTTTTACTTCCGATGTGTGTCTCGTTCGCGTGTGACAAATAATATTCGCCAGTTCCGTCCGTTTATTTTCCTCTCGATTAACACACATGTTCGAACCAGTTGGGTTTCTCCTACGAGATAAACAATTTACGCGTCTCATCGACCATGTCGCGAGGACATAAGAGATAATACATATCCGTTGTTGATTGAGTTCGCGTATTTTTTTCCCGTCGGCTTTCGTTCGCGTTTATTTTGATAACTCGCGTCTCGTGTGATTTGGAGAATTGGCCGAAATTAATGCCACGGATTCAAAGGTAAGCGAGTTAATCCTTTGACTTGATTGATTTTGAACAGCAAAGTTACCTTTGTCATTAGTGAAACGTGAAAGTGCATAAAGTAAGTAAGTAGAGGTTAATATAAGTAACCTGAAAAAGAAAAAAGTTTGAAACTCGTACCTTTCACACACACGAAGAAGGCAGTGCGTGTGAGTAAGCGTGCGGTTTTACACGCATGTGACAGTAGTCCGGCGTAAGACGAGAGGGTTAAAGGCTTTCGTTTATAAATTTCTCGCGCGTCCCGCACCTTCTCTACTCCTCCTGCATGGCCTTCATTTCCGTCAGCTGACGAGAGTCTCGTGATTCACGAGCGACTTTCTCCCCAGGCAAAAGTCTCTCTCCTCTTCTCTTCTCTTATCTTTGCTCGGGAATATAGATCTCCCTTTCTCACTCTTTCTTTTTCTTTTTTCTTTCTTCAAAGTTGTTCGCAACTGTCACCTTCCTGGTGGCAATTTGTCATATTTGAAGGTTTTATGTAGAGCAAATCTGATTGAAAGGAGACATTCCCCTTATATTTCCGGCCAATTGATTTCTCAATAAATGTTGGATTCGAAAAATCGGTCTTTAAAAATTCGACAATTTTTAGAATACTTTTTTTATAGAGAGTTTTCAGAGTTTTCGAAATTTCATAGTGTTCCCAACAATTTTCAGTGAAAATGTTGTTAAAAGTTGTTGAGAAGAATTCAATAGTTTTGTAGTACCTGAAGTTTTTTTATAATAATATATTTTTTAATTGAATGGGTCACTTAAAAAACTGTTGTAAGGTACAAATTGCAAATTGTTCAAAAATCCCCGAAAATACAAAAAATAACCTGATGGATTTTTTAAAACAATTTTTTTTTTTAAATGAACGCGTTTTTTAAAAAAATCCATCAGGTTATTTTTTTCATATTCGGGGGGTTTTGAACAATATGCAATTTCAACTACCAAAAATAACCTGATCGATTTTTTAAATACTTTTTTTAAAATGGATGCGTTTTTTAAAAAAATCTGTCAGGTTATTTTTTTCATACTCGGGGGTTTTTGAACAATTTGCAATTTGTACCTTATAACGTTTTTCAGGTGACCCATTTAATTATTACCTTGATAAATTGTAATTATATCTTTAAGTATAATATTATAACTATATAATATCTTAAATAGTTATAGTGAACTCTTTTAGTATTTTAAATTGTAATTATATCGTATTTTAACATTATGTTCTGCAGATTTGAATTTTGAAAAAAGAAACCAATTTTTTAGACAGCGAACTTTTGAATCAGATCGATATTTAAAATCGTTTGAAATCGAATAAATATTACATCGGCCGGAAATGTTAGAGGAAAATGCCAAAATTTCAATATTTAGTTTACTATTTTCAAAGTTTTTATTACTTTTTTCTCCAAGGCAGTAGCGTTTACATTTGTAATTTATGGGGTTTTTTACCGTTTTATTTATATATATTTAATATTTTTTATTTATATTTCTTTTAAAAACGTGATAAGTTTATGACAAAAAAGAATTGCAAAATTGGGTCCATTACTTTACGGTACTACGAATTTTTCGGCTTCGAATTTTTTTTAACCGAATCTTCAAAATATCCTGCATATTGGCATTCTACTAATTTCCAGTTTTCAATTGCCACATAATAATTTTGTTAAAGTGTAAAAGCCGATTGATTTGAAAAAGTTTAAGGATCTATTTTCTGATAAAAGAAATCCAGAAGCAAAAAAAATTACTGTAATTTCCACGGTCCTTAATTTTTCTATTTCCAACGTGTAGTTTCCTGGAACTTTGTTAGATGGTACGATTCTTGAAATTTCCTTTCAAATATAGCCCATACACAAATACTCCTTAAGGTGACTGTATCTCTTTCCCATCACGAGAACTTACAAACAACTGGTTTTATTCCTTGAAAATAGCAAGTTACTTTCACATTTTCGATTTTATTCAGCAGGATTTTATTTTTACATTCTCTTCACATTGTTTCGCTTTAACAAAGTTTATATTTATCAATACTTTCTTCAATTGCGCTCAGATGGAATCAAGGAAGTTTTACGTATCGTTATGCCTTTTTTCGAGCTTGTAAACAGAAAAGATTTAAAAAGGAGATATCAGAAGTTTTATTCTCGTTGTTGGCATTTTTTGGCGATGAACGTGATAACTCGTATGTTACATGGTACGATTGAATATTAAATTACAAAATAAATTTCCTATCCCGCATAAATTACTATATCGCGGTGATAGTAAATTTTTAATAAACTTCATTCGAATTTGCGGAAGGTAATTTAATGATACGCGTTAACTATCAAGGGCTCGTGCGTGTTCCTTCTTCATGAGAAAGCCACAGTTGGGTTAAAATGAGGTGTATTTGAAATATTTACTTTACATATTATAAATAAAGGATTTATTTGCGGCTATTTAGATGATAAAATACAACACTATTTTGGCGGTAGAAAATTTGCATAATTTATATGCGGACAAGAGTTAATGAAAACACGTTCAACTATAAAATATCATGATATTATTATTCAGATTAATGCAGGTGGGAAAATGGACGAGGTGAGGATTTTATATATACGTACATGTAGTCACACCCATGCAGAATACACACACACACACATGCACACATTTGTAGTATTCTAATTCCAATTCAATTGTAAACATTTCACAGTGAGAGTTTCCAAGTAATTAAAAGCTAACGTGCCTTCCATTTGTATGTAAAATATGTACAAGTAGAAATATATCTATATCCGCATGTGTAAAATTTTCTGCCAATATGCATGACGTATATATATGTATGTGTGTATATTATGTATTATCTTCGTAATATATGGAAGGAAGTAGAAATATGAATATAAGTATACCGCGTTTAGATATAGTAATTCTGTGGGTATGATTATATGTATCCCATGCGTATGTGTATGTGTATTATGGTGGATATGAAAGGGGGTTTAATCATTCGGAGTAGTGGTAAGCACGATTCATGAGTTTAATTCCTTACTTAATTCGAACGCGGTTATAGCGGCAAAGCCATCATCGCCGCAACAACGTGACTTCGTAATCCGTAATTACGCTTCTTCTTTCGTGACATACCATGACAGATATAGTGATAGAAAAGAAGAATAGCCGAAGGGCTTTGTCTTTCACGAGTAGAAATCTGTTCATGATAGGTACTAACGTTTATCGCTTTAATACAAGGAAATTTATTATTTTTCCTTTAATTGGTTCTTGGAATTGAATGTCGTCGTGATAACACATACAAAGTATACAGAGAACGTAGCAATTTTTTTCAGAATCTATTTTATTAGCTGAATCGGTCACCTCAAAAACGTTGTAAGGTACAAATTGCAAATTGTTCAAAAACCCTCGAAAATGAAAAAAATAATCTCATGGCGCAATAATAATTGTTTAAACAAATTTGTACCTTACAACGTTTTTGAGGTGACTCATTATATTATTGCACCATCAGGTTATTTTTTCCATTTTCGGGGATTTTTGAACAAGTTGCAATTTGTACCTTACAACGATCTTGAGGTGACCCATTCAGTTGTTAGAGGCTCGAAAAATTTGGTCATAAGAGAACTTTGGAAGGAACGCGGTTGAAGTTTGGAAAAGTTGCTGCAGTAAAAGAAAAAGACATAAAGCAACTTTTCACACGAAAGGAAGACCACTTTGAGAATCATTGTTACAAATTTTCGGAAATTTAAGAAATATAAGGTATTTTAAAAGTCAGTATAATAATACAGTATAAGAAACGGTTATGGGAAAGTAAATTTACCCTTGAATTACAGGTAATTTGAAAGGGCTAACCAATTTTTTTAAATAGTAGCGCTAATTTTACAATTTTATTGAAAAGTATTTCAGAAACTATCTCTTTTGCAAAAGGATAGAAGTAAAATTGAATCCTACTTTATGACCCTTTTTGAATATCCAAAAATCCAATTTCAGTAAATTCCCCCTAAAAAATTGAAAATATCTTATCACTTTGATAAAAAAAATGAAAATGCTTTAATTACAGCGAATCTAATTAATGGGACTTTTCAATATTTGTATTTCTAGAATTATAAAGTCATTTTAAAATAGGTTCGAAATTCACCTACACAACTGAAATTCGAAAAATTTGCGTATGTTTAAAAATTTGTGAGGTTGGCAAATTTGTGGGCAATTCTATCAAAGAATAAATCACGTTTTCAACCGCACAACGCATTCATACCTTCAACATTCTTTTATAAAAAAAATATTAAAAAATTTGCAGGAATTCTTCAGCAAATTTGGGTCTTTCTCCATATAGTCGCTTAACTGTATTATCAAAGGGTGCACTTTTTGTCATGATTCCGGGATGTTATTATAAACACGTAGAAGAATTTATCAAATTAAATTTTCTCTGTGTATAAGGCGTGTTTAATCCCTTTTCAAGTAGAAATATACCGCATCAAAGTGAATATTTGATAAAGCATTTTCCATGTGGGTGAGTGATTGTTTGCTTCAACGAATTATTAAATCAGTTATTGTACTGACGGAAAATGGAATTGACCCAAATTATTTCCAGTTTCCACTAAAAGTCATGTTCTCGCTGATAGAGATGTGATGATTCTAACATTAGTTATAATTTTGAACGCTGTAATGTGTATTTGATAGGTATTCGGGTATTTATGAGGTCATTCTTATTGTATCGGTTACTGCAGTTTCTTTGAACAATTCTATGTTAAAAAAAAATGCAACGAAATTTTAATACTCGAGTCTAATATTCTGTTACCTTCGCAGAATTCATTTGGAGTTTCGGTTTCACGCATGTCATTTTTAAAAGCCAACTTTAGAGTGCTTTTTTAGTACAAATTCTCGATTATTAAAATTTATTTTGATAAAAACTTTGCAAACTCAACTGAAGTATCTTCATAAAATTTTTTACGCAGAACAGGTATAAATTCAGAGTAATTCCTCTTACCACCTGAAATAGATTACTACGTTTTGTTTCACTAACGACATTTTGAAAGTCTTGAGGCGAAGTCTAAAACGTATTCGTAATAAAATAACAAACGGAAATTGAAATCCTTAATTCATTGCAAATTTCGAATAAAACAATTTCGAATTTCGAAACCCTTGTTTTCAAAATTACAAGATTTATAATTCAAGATGCTACATTTTCAGAATTTGAAGATTTTTTCGTAGCGTTATTACAAAAAACTAGAAACTAGCGAATTTCACATAATAGAATTTCTCATTTTTATTTTTGTTTCTTGATGACACAAAATGTCAAGGCATCAAAAATAATGTGTTGATTCCCGTGCATATTTTTTTCTCAAATATATTTTCACCTTAAAAATTCATTTAAAAAAATGGAAATTAATTTAAAAGCTTTGAAATACAAAGTGGAGAGCTCCTTTTTCATAAGTAAAACATTGGAATTGAAAATTTTGACATCGGGTAAAGTGAACAGGTTTTTACTCACGAAGTTTTATACAGATGTGTAAAAAATGTGTTAGACACAAATGCACACGTATCAGTAATTGTAACGACAGTATCGCCACGCGGTAGCATCAGTGTTATCTGAAAACATCCATTACAGATTGTATGCGCTTTCATGAAATAAATCACATTCGAATTTGTTACGCAGATTTAGTGAAAAGATTGAATGTTTAGAAGAACAAAAGTTATATATAAAATTGCACAGTCGTATTATAATATTGTAGTTTTGTTAAATATTAAAATATCATCTAAATCTGTTTAAGTTTTAAGGGGGGAAATACATGTAGACGGTGAGAAAATAGTCAATTTTTAGCCTTTTTTTTAAGGAACAAAACGTTTAAAATTTTTGAAACTTTCGGTACACTTTATTACATAATTAAACTGTTTAAATAAATTTTTCCATTAAGGAATATTGTCAAATGGCGATGTTCTGTCGTGATCTTCCAGGAAGGTTTTGGCGGCAGTTACCCGTTTGTGGGAGTCCCAATGACTTTAACCCTTTCAGGGGCAGTGGCACATATATGTCCCACCCTATTTTTTACTCCTTTTTTAAAAATATTTCTGACACCTTTTGCCCTATCTATAGGTACAAAAGTATTTTTTGGACTCTTGGGTACCTAATTTATGAAATTTTGGCGTAAAATTGCAATAATTAATTTACTAAAATACTTGTTATAAACAATTAACATGAAAAAATGCTGTTTTTTCACTGAAAAATCAGTTTCTGGGTAACGCATATGGCTACAGCTCTGAAAATTTTTTTACGTATTCTCCATATATAGGTTTCGTTGCTCAGTTTAAAAAAAAAATCTTAAAATTGCAAAAATCTCAAAATTTGAATTTTGAAAATCTGACTTCGAATTCGTAATCAGCGACCCGAAAAACCCAAGTAGTCACTCTTATTTTTATAAGTGTTAAGGAAAAATGTGCCCCTGAAAGGGTTAATGTTCATCTGAAAAGTATGAATCAGAAATTTTTAGTATTTTAACATCCAGAAGCTGAACTTATACCAAAGAAACATTTAAAAAATTGAAAATTACAAAAGTGGAATACTTCAGAAAACAAGCTGCAATTTTACGTAAATTTTTTTTTCTTTTTGGCAATAAAAAAGCAGTTTCGAAAAGCGATTTTCATAAACAAGTAGGTATAAGTTCAAGGTAATATTGTTATTGAGTTGTGTGTACAATTTTAGCACGATCGGTGGACTCGTTTTGAAGTTATGTTTCCCACAATCTTAAAGAATGTAGTTTTCCGCAAACCGTTTTTAAAGTTCCGTACTACGAAAACTCAATCGCTTTAGTAACTTACCGGTTAATTAGCGATTCCAGGGCCATACAGTAGTCCCTCAGCTTCTCCATAAAGTTCATTTGATGATGTTTAACTAACATTTTATGAAAAAAAAAAAATGATTTTTTGAAGCTGCTACATGTATTTCCCCCCTTAAGAAACAGTGAAAATCTAGTCGACCTCATTAAATTTTTTATGAGTATCAGTGATAAGGGTTTCTGCGGCATAAAAAGAGAAGCTCTGCTATTTTCAAATTCCTGCCTCTTTGCGTCTAAACTACCCGACGATATACATCTAAATGAGCTGGGTGTTGAATTTCAAATTTCAGTTCCCCTTTTTCGGCAATTTGCAAACGAAATTCTTATAAAAAGTCGGATCTTCCTTTTTTTCTTGAAAGAGTGGGATCGTGTTTAGGGTTTGTTTAATACTAAAATATTTATTTCCAATTATAGCAAATAGTAAATATCTAATTTATCCAACTGAATTTTTTTCGCGTCTCGTAAAGTCTTTTTAAGAAACTGGTTGATTTAATCTACAGCATCATTTCAACCGTAATAACATTGTAAACCGACTATACTCGTACAATTAGGACGTACTGTGCGTGCATATGCAGCTGTACGCGAAATGAGAAGGGCAATTTTATATCATGTGTGAATTATGCTGTAGTGTTGGTGGGATAACAAGGGGATGTGTCGAAAACCACGACACGATGAGTTACAAAGAGCTTTTGGGGTGTGACAGTGCGCAGATTACTCGTTACATCAACTTGATGTCAGCTTACAAATTAACGTGGAAATGTTAATTGTAGAGTGAAGTAATTTGTTTAGAAATAGGCAAATTCGTATCTAAATTGTACATATCAAATTTGTGGTAAGTGCGCCCAGGGTTGTTAATTGCCAACAAATCCAAATAAAACGTTCGAAGCGGTAACACGGAAAATTTATTTCAAAGGGACAATTTTCTACGCTACAATTTTCTCCTGATACTTTTGCAAAAATGCCATTCCGATATTTCAATTGCTATGTCAATTCGTTCGCTGTAATATTCGTCATTCTTTTAATTCCTTTACCGGACTAAATTCTAATTAACGCAGTCGCCCGAGTAGAAAAATGTATCTAAAAACCCTCTTAGAGCTGTCCTCTGGCAAAAGTTCTTTTAATAAGTACGAGGAGGACTTCGTAATTTATCTCAACCTTAGGGGACACTTAAAACAGTTTTGAAAGACTTGCTGGTCGAGGGTCATTAAGTATTTTTTTAAATTCTTACTCAGACTGGAAGAAGCTATTCACGGAAGATATTCTAAAGGTGCAGGTTTTCTTTTTTACAAGGAAGAGCAACCCAACCAGTATCGTTGCAGAGGTTTTCCCTCAAATTTTCAAGAGTCGTACTATTTAATTACCCACTACGTTTGTGGGTAACGGGGTACCGAGTTACAGTTTCGAAAAGTGCATTCCCCTACAAGGTCTGACCCTTTTACATTCTTTCCCGGCTACACAATTCTCGTTAATTTCAAAAGCAATCAAGAATCTAGTCGCCGTGCTTTTCTGAGCATTGTTGAATTTAATTATACATTGTATCTAATTGTAAGTACCAAAGGATACAGCATTTCAATTTTGCAATTCTATTTCCGGGTGGGACAGGAAATTCTGCGGTCTTTGCATTTCTTTAGTATTTAATTTCCACGATTTCAAGGAAGTCACAATTTGTCAACCTATGTCTTTGTGTATTGGGAGTATCTAGTGGCTTTCAACCTGTTGTCCACTTGGCCCCTAAGTTTGATGACTAGTTTCGGCTTTATTTCGTATGTAGTACATGCAACAAGTACAAGATCCGTGCAGAGATTCAACTAGACTGGACATAGACATAGACTGGATAGGCCCGGTTTTAGTTGGTCTAGTTATGCTAGTGTTATTACAGCATTGTTAGTCTTCTCGCTAAACTTTGTTGGAATTTCTATTGAGGAAGGGCTGAAGATACCCAAGTTACGGGTGATTCAAACTTGTTCCCTTGTAAATTCAAATCCAAGCAGTTTAAAGTGACGCTACAAATGCTCATAATCCCCCAGTGGCAGGTTTTCCAATGCAAACCTATTTCGCCTATATTTTATAGTAACTTTTATGCTCTGTACATTTCATCTTTATCGTAGCGCTTGTGAAACGTTAATATTTTAACGTCTCTCAAAGTTCAAATAAAATTTGAAGTTTCTTGAAATATTGCTTATCGCGTATTCGTACTAATAATGTAAAAGTGTTATTCTAAATCCAAATGTTACGGTTCAAGAAATGCTATATCGAGTTTAATACAATTTTTTACATGATTCCTTATGTTTATGGGAAGGTTTATTGCTAATAATAGTTACGGCACGGTAAAAATACATTGGATGAACATTTTTCCAAAGATGCCGGCAAGTGATTTCAAAAGTCGAATTTATATCGATTTTTGTGAAGACGTTGGTCGTTTCCAAGATATATGGAAGATATAAAAATTCCAAGAATGGTTTAGCAAAAATTTATTTTTAGGTATAATGCGGCTAGTAAATTCGAGTAAATTTGGGGATTCCGCTGTAACAAAAACCTATACGTTATTTCTGCCCGTAATTATGAAATTGGTCTAAGTCAAGATTTGAAAAAGATGAGATTTTCAGTTACCTCGCATCATTTTATCTTGCAATACATTTTTTTCTTCATTAATCAAGAGTTCAAGACCAATAAAACTCCAACTTTCAATGTTGCAGAATGTTAAAATATTTTTTGTTTTATTTAAAACAACTCCTTAAAATTTATCAACACCAAAAAATATGACTTAGACCACTTTCATAATTATGGGCACATTTGATACTTTTAATACTGATCTGTTGGTCACCGGTGACCGGCACTAAACCCTTCGTACAGGCCGCGCTGGTTATGACAAATGCAATAGCGTATACCATTACGACCCACGCGGCGCGAATAGGGAGTCACGTAAATTTTACGTGGCAGTCAACGCGTTAATGAAATGGTTTTTGGAAATTTCTACAAGGGATTGCACCTAAAATCCAACATGTAACAACTATCATACAATTTTTATAAGTTGAAAAGTCAATAGCTCTTACGTAACTTAATCTTGAGATTAAAATTGCCTAATAAATAAACAAAACAGCTTACACGTAACACTAATTTTCATCGGTGGAGTTTGAAACGCTAAGCCAACTGAGACAGCTGCATTTGCAGGTAACAATTCTGGCAACTATTTAACACGACCATTCGATTCCTCGCTACCTCTAGGACTTGGAAACTACCTGCAACATAAAAAGCATTTGTTTGTTGCAATATCATTAGTAAAACAAGAGAATAGATATATATATACCGAGCACTGCGGTAGAATATATTATTGCATGCATCTCTTCTCCTCTCTTCTATCCATTTCACTGACAGAATTGTTGAGAAAGTGTGTTGCTGATCGGTAAGGGATTTAAGCATCGGTCTTCCTCGTATCTCCACACCTCAACTCGTAAACTTTACGTGAATTTATTCACTCCTTTCGTCCTATATATTCAAGAGACGGCCAAAACCCATGTAGCTCCTGCTTTTGCTTGCCGACAATTGGGATAGCGTTGCACAAGGATCCGGTTTGAGAATTTCTACCTCCGGTTTCCTATCGCCAACTTTTTCTTTTCCGATGTCCGTTTCTATCGGTATTTCTCACTCTTTGAGTCGCAACGTCTACATGTTTACTCGTATAAATAATGCCGTCAGGGAACTCACTGAGTCCGGAAAACTGAGGACCACGATGGTACATGAAGAAGGATTAGCGTATTAGAAAATTCCAGAAGGGAGGATTTAGGTACGGGAGAATATAGCGAAGGGGAAGAAGATGGTTGAAATCTGGCTGCAGTTCATTTCCTTAATTAGGTGGTTTAACTTTTCATTCGCTCGACCGCACGAAACATTTGGGAATATTTACCTTCCTTGGTTACTTTTTTCATCAACCATTTGCCTCCGCACTCTGGAAGGTTCTGCGGGAGAATATAGATTTCATTAGTAGATTTGACCCAGTAGTTTAATCATTTCGCTAATTGAAATTTGCTTCAGGTGCTAAGCCAATGTTATTGTATCTTTAATAATTCAAGGTTCTTACGTTACTTTGTATAGATTTCGATCTTTTTATCCTGTTTAAATTACACTTTCTTTCAGTTCGTGTAATCTCCATTAATCTCCTTCGTTGTTTTTGTACCGAGAAATTATTCCAACAGCGATTAAATGTTTGCAAACTTGCCGCATTACGGAAGCGGAAGTTCACATTCTTGCTTCCAAAACAAATAAACAATCCTGTTGTTGCAAACAATCGCGAAGCGTCGATTTCAAAGAAGTTCAAAGCGTGGTGTTTTATAAATATTTTTCTTCGATAATGAAACTATGACGGCATCATTGTTTCAACAATGACGCAAATTTATGAAAGACGTGTCGCAGGCATTGACCGATTTCTAACCAAATTAATTATTTTCCGCTTCCGCTCTTATTTTTGTGAAATTCGATTGGGTAAGATCGATCACGGTTCTGGTTGACAACAAAATTAGGCTTTCATTAAAAGTGTTGATTGGTACGATATAGAATCATTGTGTTTATCGTACAAAGGCGTACACTATTTATATAAAATAATATTTTTTAAAATTATATCTTTTAAAGTTTGAAGAAGAAATGAGGCCATTATGAACTTGCTTCTCATTGTGATAATTCTTACCGCTTTTTTCCCCTTTACCGTGCTTATTTGATATAAATTTTTTATACTCGTTACGTGTATCCTGTATATAAACATTCTTATTCACGTCCCATGGCAAATTAGAAAGTTAATCTTGTAGAGTTATTTATTTTTAAATTAACAAGTTAATATAATTTCGTAATGAAAAAGTTGCGGAAAATTTTTGAACACTATTAATATAATAGCAAGAATTAATAGAAGGAACATAGTTTAGGTTTTGCTTTTTATACATAACTTATCATAATTTACTATATGGATCTGCAATTTGTGATGATTGGCATTGAATTAAATATTAATTTCATTTTAATTTGTGTAATTCTTGGCAAGTCAGCGATTTCTCTGAATACGTTAGCAACCTTCATTATTTAAAAAAAGATCCATTTCTCCGTATGGAGCCATGGGTCGATTCAGTTGAATTCAGATTTTCTTCATTAAAAAAGATGAGAAATAGCTTTCTGTGGGATGAATGTTGCATAAAAATGTATTGACGTAATGTGGATGATTGTCAGTAAAGCAGTGATGAATTTTACTTAAGAATTCCTACGTACTTTCATCGTCTGAAAATAACAGTATTTCAAGAATTCATGAGTTGATTCTTCATCAACTCGATAGTTTATTTCTTCAATTGAATTCAGTGTCGATTGCAAAAAATTTTTTCCTAAAGACGATTTTTCTCTTCTTTCTTCCTCGAAAGTGAATTTTTGTTCTTGAAAAATGTTGAATTAATTATGACGAAAGTTTTCCAATATGTCATTTTAGACTAAATCGGAAAGGTTGTATTTTTTCCAAAAATAGATTGACTTTAGTTTTAACACTATGCCGTCCGGAAAACTATCGGGCAAGCGCCGGTGACACCACGTTGGTGTCGTACACAAAGCGTTAATACCTAAGCATAATCGAAAGAGGTGAATTTTCCTCATTTGTCGAAAGTCTTGATTTAAAAAAAACTCGTTTTCGAGTGTTATTTTTAATATAACAATTGCCAAAAAGAAACATTTAGATACATGAAGGGTCCTTCGAAATAACACTAGGTGGTTAAAATGAATATTTTTCGAAGTATTTTGTTGATTTCTCTTCAAGTTTTAATAATCCACATTATAACGCAAGAAGGGTAATAAGATCTTTTTTTTGACGTGATTTAACTATTGGAAAATTTTTATTAAAATACTTCTGTGTGCAGGAACTGAAGTAATTTCTTTCGTTTCTACTTACTTCTGTTAATAAAGAGCCGACGTCTACTCTGAAACATCCTACATAAGAAAAGTTAATCAAGTGCTTTTTTGCTCGGACTAATGCTTGGCGAAAAAATGTTCTTCATTATAGAACATCGATATTCATGAGGAATTTAAGAGCAATGACTTGTTTTAACATCAAACAGATATAATCCTTTAAAACGGATTTGTATTTTCCTTCTATCGTTTTCTTAAGGCAAGCGAAATTTAATTAAATGCCAAGTAAAACGTAATGCAATCAATTTAAATTATGGTTGCTTGGAAATTTTCTTTGAATCCGTCAATTTTTCTCAGCTCCCAGAAGTCGACGAGAACTTTAAGAACAATTATAAACTTTCCATGTCATGAAACAAATAAACCCATTATTTTTTTTTCTTTATTGCTTAATAAAAAATTACGCTCGCAGAACTTTCCTCTAAAATTAAATATTTCATTTAGTGAAATCAGTGAAAATAATAGCGAGAGTAATTGTTACATGCGAGATATTTGAAACTCTGATTAGTTTTCAATTTTTTTTTAGTACTATATTTACTGTACTTTCACTATATTATTATATTTTTTTTATTACCCGTATGGGTTAAGAATTATTAAAAGAAATTTTGTCTGAATGAAAGGAGTTGAGATACTCACGTAAGGATTACGTTTTTGGATTTATCTCTAGAAACTAAAAATTCTGAGAATCTTGTTACCTAATAGTCTTCTGTTCCGGTTATACGGAATCGAATATGACAAAAACGAACAATGCAGGCATAGCTTCGTAAGCGTTAATTAAGAATTCGTGAAAGTGTTTTGTTAATATAAAGTTGGAGATATGAAATATGTATATACAGCCATACATAAATTTAATGAATATATTACATCAATAAATTTTAATATCGAATGCTTTGCGACTGAATTTCTGTATTTTAATTATTGCTATCTAAAAATTCTTGTACGGCTATTTTACATATAGCGTGTTTCGAATCAACAATTTAGGTAGTACAATTAGATAATTCCAGTTCTTTGGTAACAAACCGTATTTTCGTAATGGTGAACGAGATAATCCGAGTCGCCCCTTGTTTTAACTGCCAAGAATAATCTTAATCACACTGTTAGCTTATTAAGCTAATCGGACAGGCGGTACAGTAGTTACTTTTTAATTAGCGAAAAGTTAAATTTTAAAATAGCGTTCTCTTGCTTTTTTTAAAATTTTGTTTCTTACAATTTTCTCGTTGGATAAAATTTACGAAATTTGACCATAAATATAGAATGTCTAAAGTCGAGTGACATCTTTTTAACACTAAACCTACCGTGACGTCACCTAGCTAGTTCAAATACGTGTAAAAAAAAAAGTTCATTTGACCGTTCGTGGTAGGTTTAGTGTTAAAATCTCGAAATTTCAAATGCAATAATTTCCGCCGTCGTATTTATAAATATTAATGTTTACCCGTAAAGGAATCTTAAAATTCGGGAATTCTTGGCGGTTGGAATTTTTCTTTATTAGCAGCTCGCCATCCTTGTATCGATTCATGGAGTTTTAATTTAAATTTTGCTATTATGAA
Organism: Gasteruption jaculator; assembly: GCA_949825005.1. Lineage (NCBI taxonomy): Eukaryota > Metazoa > Arthropoda > Insecta > Hymenoptera > Gasteruptiidae > Gasteruption > Gasteruption jaculator. Next base: position 4,435,372 of record OX463769.1, on the reverse strand, counting down.
TATTTATCTTCGCTAAGAAATTGAATACTCAGCGTTTCTGTCATGTCATATGCATACGCGTCAATATTAACTGGCGAACGCTTGTTTGTTTCAGATATCAATGAACGGACGTGAAAACCACCCAACGAAGTTCGAAATACAGAACGTACTCGTTTCTCTCGTGCTTCTTTCTCTCACCTTGTGTAACTGACAAGGGAAACAGTGCCAAGTCGAAAGGATAGTTGGTGTTTAATTCAAAGAATAAAGTACAAGTCTTTCAGTCGGGTATCTCGGAAACGGTCAAACGAAGCGTGTCAATGAAACGAAATTAACGTTTGCGGCAAATCGCACGGTGGAGGTGACGGTGTAGTTTAGATTAACTCGCGCGCGTAGGGAACCACGCGAACGAAACAGTGGATTGAGAAAGAAGGGACGGATAAAGATATTGAAATTGTGCAAGATATACGCGTAATTATTTTCATCGTTCGTGCAAAGTCGAGCAGAAACGAAGGGTGAATTACCGAGATTGCTCTCGGTATCCAGTACCTTGACGAGATGAAACTCAGAGTGAATTTCGCGTGGATTGGTATTCTGGTGTTGGCTACCGCAACGAAGTCAGAACCATTGCCACGTTCACGACCGACACCCATTTATTCCAACCAGTTTGCAGTACACGTGCCGGATGGAGTGGATGCTGCTGCTGAAATTGCTGAGAGACACGGATTTGACAACTACGGACAGGTGAGTAAATATTTGCATTTCTTCATGCACACATATAGTGCACATATTAAGAAATATGTTGGAACCGTGGGAGGTATGCGACATTTTAAATATCTTGCCTTGAATTTAATCTCAACAGGTATGACTTGTCTCACCGAATGGTGTTGTACTTACTTCCTTCAACTGCTGTCCCTTTATGGACTTAGGAAAACGTATTGTTTATGTAAAAGATTAACTTGCTATTTTCAGCCATACAAGATCAGCGTTTGTTACAGAGACAATTTTTATTTATTGCGAAGTATTGTTTATCGAAGATGAGATTGTACAATCGAGGTGCTGGTAATGAGCTTTGCAATCTTGTTTTATTGAAATAACGTTCGCTTACCTCCTGAGATTTTTTTTTGTAAAGGTCTCTTGGGGACGAAATGACATTCAGTTTTTGAAGGAAGTACGCGCATTTACTTGCATTTCCTGTTTGTTTGTTTATCAAGGAATAACTTCCATTAGGATAAATATACGGCTTACTGCAATCATGTTTAAAATAATGGGTAGTCAGTATCGGATCTAAATATATTATAAAAATTTTCTGTGAAAATCTTTTCTGTCGTGATTATAATTATAACTATGAATACAATAGTAACAAATAAATTTTCTTCTTTTTTGCGGTATTGAAGGTCTGAGACAATTTTCTCAATTTTAAGGAAACGAAAATAATTTCAAAATTAAGTAATTCATGAACATTTATTTTAAGTCTTATACCAATACGGTATGATTATAATTAAACTTCAGCACAGATAAAAAATATCATACAATTAAAGAAAGACGGTAAATAATTTGTTGAATTTTTTGTTGATCGGTGATGATGATATTTCAATTTTTCCTTGGTTTTTTGTTTTTCGGCCAATATATACAAACATTCTTTTCCTTTCTCCTGATATTTTATATACGTTTCGATCAATTATTGCTGATCATCTTTAGTATTTTTTCATTATCGTAGATTGATATTTGAATATGCTTATTTTGTTACATTTTTTGCTTCATTTTAAATTTAAATCCTTGTTTTTATTTCTCTAGATGAAAACTGAAAATTGTAAAATCCGTTTGTGATATAAATCAATAAGAGATTCTACCCTTAAATGTATTGTTATGTAGAATGATTAGTTTAGATTATGAATACATACCATATCATTAAATTATTTTATGATATAAATATTGTTTGGTATTTTTTCCTTTCGTTTCATATGAAATTTTGTAGCAATTACTAATTTATATTATTAATTTATTCGATACTTATTCTTGTGATTGATTTTTGATCATGTATCTTTTTATTTTACTGTGATTAGGTATATATATTTTATTAGTCTAGTATGTGATAACAGATGCCATTTAATATATGTATATTATCTTCTATTGCGCGGTAATTACAAATTCACTTTTCATTTAGAGAGATTTGCTTTATTATTAGTGAGATTGTAATATTATGTTACACAATGTTTTGAATAGTTGTATAAATAGTAAATTGAATGAATAATTATAGAATAAATAGGTGATGAAATATATAAATAATTGAATAAATCATTATATAAAAATAAATATATGATATAAGTAAATAATTTTGAATTTGCTGATAATATTAATATTATATTGTTAGTCATTTAAATAAAATAATTTTTTTGAGTTGTTTTGTAAGAAAAGTTTTTTCTAAATTGTCAAAATTATAATAAAAACTGAGTGTTATTTATTTTTACTCTCTAGTATAAAATTATAGTAGTTATGTAAGTCATAACAATCTGTATTAATATTAACATTATTATCAGTTTCTTTAATGTACATAGCTTCTAATATTCGCCTTTTGTAAGTATCACATTCAGTATTTAAAATTTTTTATTTATTGAAGTTAAAAGAATGTTTGTTCTCAATTGCGTGTTTTGATAATCCCGTGCTAGTTCTAAGAAAGACGGTAAAATTAATAGGTAAATTTGAAATCTCTCGTTCCTCCCACGGCTCCCCTGTATAAAGGGAGAAAAGTTATTTCAGAAGCATTACTTTACGTCGTTGTCTACAGACGTCTTTTATTGCAAAGTTTTCTTTTCGAATTATAAGCATGTAGGCGTTTTTATGGTAATTCCTTTTTTTGCAGAATTAAAATCTATTTTCCTTTTGTTAGAAATTAGGTTTTTTTTCAATTTGAAATTCAAAGTACAAAATAAATTACGTTAGAAACCATTTTGATAAATTATTGCTGACATCTCATGCTCTTAACTCAGTAGAATCTGGCAGGTATCAACCTCAGATCTTATCCGACTTTGATTATGGTGAAAAGGGCAGCATTTGGGTCACGATAGAACCGAGAGTAATGTGTGTTATCTTCCGGGTTGCATAATTCCGCCTGTGATATAGAATTTCATAGAGAGTTTAACTGAGAAAGGGAGACAGACTGTTCAGAAAAGATGTTTACTTCCTTTTGGGTACTCGCGATTTGGGCGAAGATAAAAGTAAACAAAAGGTACACAGAAAAAAGGTGTGTTGTGTTAATAGCGGAGGAGATTTAGGAGAGGATATTAAAAGAGATGTAGAGGAAAAACGAGGTGGTTTTCGCATGAAAACGTCAACAGTCGTTGACACGTGCTGAAAATGGCTTTTCACAAGCTGACAGAGTTGAAAGGCTTTTTACAAGCAAATTGCGTTGGCGGATCATTCCTATACACACAGATATGTATATAAAGCAACAGTCGATACCAATCGAAAATTCCATTTTCCATAGTTGCTGAACTTTCTTTCTCGCGCAAGTGTTTTGCAAAAAGTTAACTTTATCAAACATGTATTCGCTAAATCATTGGTCGCGATTTCGCAGAATCGGCAAATACACTGCCGAAAGATAAAGCTTGAAAGAGTTCAGGGAAGACTAAACTGAAAAATAGGAAAATTTTGAGATTTTTGACAAATTTTTTTTTTCTTGAAATAAGATATAAATTGAAATTCTAATCTGGAGTTATTATTTTTTAGGGCTTTTTAAATTATTTTAGATGTCCAGCAGTCATATATACCTTCTCACTTTGCGCGTGGGCTTATTCTCTCTGACACCTGTTTTACGTATAAAATTTAGGTTGTAGGCTATAAATCTTTGTTTTGGGGGCTCTCACTAGGTGGAATCTCTTAAAAACCTCACTTTACTCCTAGGAAACCATAAAAAAAGGTTTAAAGACAACAGCAGCGAATTTTCATTTTTCAGTTTAGTCTTCCCTTAACGAAAAAAGAATTTTCAGAATTTAGAAGTAGGGTAACGGTCCCTATTTGTGTGCATGTCCCAATTAATGTGTCTCTGTATTTAAATGAAGTCAGAGAAAGAAACGAGTAAAAATAATAAACAGAATATTATTTTTATAAAAGTTAAACTACTAATATAGATGTGTACAAAATATTTCACATTTTTAAATTGCTATATATTTTCCGTCCAAAACGTTAAGAAATTTTTATGGTTTATTGAGAGATCTCGCTAGAGATCTTCTTTCTGTGCTCTATCGACCAACCGTCGAGAGCACCGAGCGCAAGATCTCGTAGCGAGTCTATATACAGTAGAAATTGAAGAAAACTCGGATCTCTCACTCGCACCTGCGCGTTTTCCTACCCCGGCCTTTAACTTTCCAAATTTTACGAAATTGTTTTCGTCTTACGGTACGACCGATAAAATCTCGATATTTATATATATCTCTATACTCTGCTATATGTATGTGTGTATGTGTGTATACTTCATAACAATCCTACAAGGTGCAAAGTGCGATCTTCTTTGATAATAATATATATAGATACATGTATATTAGAAGAAAAGTAGTTTTCTCAATACTTTAACTTCTTTTTTAATTCACCTCTTCGGAAAAAGTAATGATATCCCCAAAGAAAAACTTTTAAAAAGTAAAAATAGGTTCTGTGCTCAATAACAAAAAGTCTGATTATTTTTTCCAGAATTTCGAGCCGGACAAGGAATTGAAATCAAACTTCGAAATTCTGTGCTAAAGAGCTAAAAAAGGACGTGAAAAAAATTACGAGGTAAAAATTACACAGAACAGCGTGTATTTGCAGAAATATCTTTTGCTTTTTGTAAACAGTTGTTTACTTTGTAACACGCCGTTCTGTGTAATTTTTACCTTGCAATTTTTTTCACCTCCTTTTTTAGCTTTTTAGCACAGAATTTCGAGGTTTGATTTCAATTCCTTGTCCGCTTCGAAATTCTGGAAAAAATAATCTGACTTTTTGTTATTGAGCATAGAACCTATTTTTACTTTTTAAAAGTTTTTTTTTTGAGATAAGTGAATAAAATGAATATTAATGTGATTTACAGCAACTAAAATGTACAAACCCGTAAACTGGGGAAACATCAATATATTCAAATTATATTAGAATATATTAAATATATTTTAATTATCATCACGACTCAATGAAAACTTAAATATTTTTGGCTGTTTAAAATTGCATTTCAAAAAGAAAAGTATAACCCCTTCACTTGTGCGCTCGAGTTAATTCGAGCGCGCTAAACAGGCCAAACTGTGCACACTCGAGATAATTCGAGCGGCGTAGTATTTTATGCTGCTATAATTTTTCATACTCGAATATAATCGAGAACTGAAAATAATTATATAATAAATATAAATAAATATTTTTACTGATAAAAATATGTTTTTTTCGGAATAGCAAAAGAAAGATAAAAAAGTCGATGTACGTGGAACATTGCAATATTCGGTTATTTTCTGCAATGTGGATCAAAATCCAAAATGGAAATAAAAATGTTGATTAATTTTATATTTTTTTATTTTTTTTGCCAAGACAATGTTCTAAAGTGGTTTTTTTTACATAAAAAAATTGATTTTTTTGGCCGGTTTTTTAAAAAACATCTGTGCGTTAAGGGGTTAAAGAATCGTTACAAATTTTGGACACATGAAATTCGTGACAGAAAACTGGGTATTTGCTTCGCAAAAAAAGTATTTTGCTTAGCACCACAGTAATTGTGACAATTACCCTATCGAAGAGAGATCCCTATTTTCCAGTTGTTGAGAAAGTACAAAGAATTACTTTTAGCTACAAGGTGCAAATTCTATTTAAGAGACGTTCATTCCACTTGTAAATTGTGTACTTTGAAACTCATGGTGAGGAATGTTAAACACAAATGATACGCTTGATAAAATTTCACACAGTTGATGCCAAATTTGGAATTATCTCAGAATCCTTCTTGCTATAAAAAAATTAGTATTATTCTGCAATCGAAGTAGTTTTTTCTCCTTTCGTCTTAAATATTCCTCAAAATTAGTAATTTTATGGATCAAAATTTTGTCTGGGTATTTAGGGATAATCAAAATCATGATCGTAGGAAGTTCTTGCAGCATTTACGCATCTGAATTTTTGTGAAAGTTGTAGGCATAGTTCAAGCCAGATAAAAGGCTGGAAATTTATCGAATTGTTCTCATTTCTGTATTTCGCAAATTAGTAGAACCTAGAAATTTTATGGATCGAGTTATTTTTTAACTTTAACTTTAGTTCCAAACTTCTACGGAATGTAACTTACAATTTCTACAAATTAGATTATACAAATTAGAGAAGCAAAGAGATAATTTCTCTTGTAACTAATTCCTTTGTTAGGTATAAACAAAGTCTTTTCGTTTGAGAAAAATATTTGTACAGATGCACGCTTGCTTATCCATATACGTGCATATATTTGTTATACAGAGGTTCCAAAGAATTCTGGTTTCAGTATTCTTTGCTCTTACTGATAATTTTTCCCACCATACGGGTAAATACATATGTGAATCAGAGTGATAACATTTTTCTCGTTCCTATACCGAGAATGGAAAATTCAACTGTAATAAACAATAGGATTTTCTCCGTTTTTCCTGGCATTTTAATTTGCCCAAGGCGATACATTCTGTAGTAATAATCACAAGAGTAGTAATGAATCCATCCAAGGAGAGGGTATAGGAGAAAAGGTTAACCATATTTCTATAATAATTAATGCTGGCTGGTCCTAATTAAGCACACAGCCGGAGGAACCGAATTTTTCTATTCACGTACTGATGCGTTTTCAATCTTTTCACGATTTTTTTTCTCGTTTTAATGAGTTATTGCTACGAAGATGTTATATTTGTCTGCCAAGCATGGAAAAAACAAATAATTTCATTCAGCATAAAAAACAAGTCTTTTGTTTGCGCGAATATAATTAGTTTTGTTTCTTTAGAATTACCGTGCTTATTTTCGTGCTAATGTGCGAATGTATACGAGCATTTCCATCTTAACGAAATATGTGTATAACGGACCTCGTACGTAATGCTGACTTCCTCGTGTATTTGTCTAAATTTTGTATTCCTCTCGTTATCAAATTTGGAAAAATCATACATTCGAAAGTTTCGCCTATAAAATGTTATAACAAAATTAAAAATAAATTTATGTCTAGTTTGGAAGCGATTGAAACGTCATCTACCCTATTTATCAATTTCTTTTCGAAGGTGTATTCCAACTTCACGTATTAGTTTGCAAATCCTCAAAGTCCGTATTAGGAATAAATTTCAGTTATTGCTTATCCCGAGGGTAACAAATGCTGACGTTTTCCGACTATATTTTTTCAATTTTTAGAAGGTGGAATCAACTCCCGGTAAATCTAAGAGTTTTAAGTTCTATATTTCCAGTTTTAAACTGTCCAAAAAATCGATTATTGAAAAAATTTTTTGGGACTTTTAGGAAGGAAATACGGTCTTCCAGCAAAAAACCTATATTCCTCCAACTTCCGCTAGGATTTCGTTAAAATAGTTCTTTGGAGTCGATTCAGCGCGTCAAATTACCCCTAGAAATGATTTGTTCAACCACATTATTGAAACTTTCATTAAAATAGATTCCACCGGGAAATTTCTGGTTTCCATTATTTTGATCCATATATGTACTTTGACAAATTCTAATAACCGATCAGGTAAAGTGCCTTTATACGTAAAAATTGAAACTATCGCGTACTGGGGCTGAAAGGATTTAAAATCATGAGCGCAAGCGTTAGACGGATTTCCGAAAGTACTGTAAATTTGAGAAATCGACCCACTGAATAATTACAAGTGAAATGCAATATGATGAAAATAATAAAAATACTCCCAGTTCGATTCGCTGCAAACATAATTCCGACTCGATTAATTTCAAATGGGGCCATGATACGAAATAGCAATTTTATAAACAGAGGTAGATACAAGGTAATTTGATGCCCATTCGCCATCGGTTGAAAACGTTTCAAATTAATCTCGTGTATGGCATTACATTTTTCTTGTCTTTCACATACACCGGAAGATCCATTAGATTTACTCTTGGTCCAATTTCCGTGATTAATGGATTTCGCGCATTGATATAATCACTCTTTGAAACCAAAACTCGTTTCATCCCTGGATGCGAAATAAAAAGGAACGCGGAAGCGGCGTGGGCACATTGTAGGAGGTAAGATAAAAATGACAAGGCCGCAAACGTATTACGGCAGGATCGAACGTAGCTTTAAACACGATGTGGAGCGGAATGTTTGACGTTACGCTTGAATACTATAGGCGCCTTACTACGTCCACAGCTTTAGTGACGATCAGGGGTATCTATATTGAGCGGGATCGAAGGTGTCCACTGTGCTACCGGGGAATAAAAAATTGTGACAGAGCCGCTGTGTGCTCTGGCGCTCCAAGTAATACCGTGAAATAACACAAACACATAGGAGCGCATCTAGGAAAGACAGAAAGACAACATGGATATCTGTAGGAAATACGTATCGTGCACGACAGGATAAACGAGAGACGAAGCAACCAGGATTCCCCGTGCGTTACAGAGTTAGTACATTTGCCAGGAGCCCAGTAATAAACTTTTATCTCGGTTGTGACGTACGGACCTAAAGCTTGGGATGCAGTTCCTCTATCTTTGCCCCTATAGCGATATGCCCTCCTTTTCCACGGTGCAACATTCCCTATACACGTACACGTATATCAGCCTGAAAAGGTGGTGTATAGACGGTTGGCTGAAAATCGTGTGTGTTAACGGCGAAAAGGGAGGTGAGTCGCGGACCGTACGTCATATAGAAGATAAAAACTTTGCCATTCCTCTTCCCGTTGCTCGAGAAATACGATGGAACAGATGACACGGGGGAAATCGTCGTGGAAACTTGTTAATGCACTGCATTCATAACGCGGTCACTTCAGATAGCGACATTGTTATTTCTATCCTTCTATCCTTTTTTCGTTTATGCATATGGCTTTACTGCAAACTATCGTTTGAAATTAAAAGCTGGAATATTACCCCACTCGAGTATTTATATCAGTTTGTCAAGGTACGAGAATGACTGAAATTGGAGTTAGCGAGGAAGCAACGCGATGAAACCTATTGAATAAATTTGAATTAAAAGCACCAGACGTTACGGAGATTTTCTTTGGAAATTATTTAAGGGCGTCTCATGAATTGTAATCAGTCCGTCATATTTTCGTCCACGTCTAGCGAAAGTTCTCCCCAGACCCTACGGCTTTCAGGTGTCATCCCGACCCGTTTCAGTGCCGTGACAGGCTTCCCATACAACACGCATCCCGAAGAAAAAGTAGGTTCCAAGTGAAAGAAATGGTCTTAAGTGTGTTTCCCGACACTCTCGATGATCTTCCGGCTGGGGCACCGTAGAGACGTTTTAATCTGTAACGCATTATTCATGCTCTATTTGCTGCTCATAAGCCTCGCATTTGTGCATTCACTCGTTTCTGCTTAAATGATTCGCAAGAGTCGACTCTCCCCAGGCGTGTGATGGTAATGCGTAACAATTTTTCTAAATACAAAAGTGACTTCATCATATACTCGAGCGATAGTGCTTATTGGATTGAGATACGAATTCGCGCGTAACGCGTTATACGTTGCTCCAATATATCGCAATTTAAAGGTTAATCAGCATTTGTCAATTTTAATGAACGTGTCCATTGCATGGAAACAGAAGCCCCGTTGCAATACTATTGCCGTGCCATCAAGAAACGGTAGTAGTCCAGTGGTTGCACAGTTGCCTCTCTGCATCGAAAGTGAAACGCTAACGCGGTTCAAGTTCATCCCGTTCCCTCTCTTCTCTTCTCTTCTCTTCTCTTTCTTTTCTTTCAAACGGTTATTCTATGACTCCAGTTGATCTTCTTTATGAAGCGGTGATATGAAAACCGGTGTCCAGCGGTACCGCGTTGCCATAATCTGCCGTCACTGTACCACTGCAACAGCTGCATCTATAGCCTAGGGTATATAGAGCCAGGAAACCGGAGGAGAATGTACCGTTCGCTCGCTGAGAGGCAAACACTTGGGAATAAACCCGCGTGACTGCTTCGACTCCAGAGTGAAACAAAAACAAAGCCCGTTTACTGGAACTACTGTCTAGAACCCGGACTGGATGGCTAGTGGTTGCAGCCTGCCTGTTGACTGACTAGACTGGCATTGCCACAGTATCTACTGGCAGGGTCGTAGAGACCTTGTTTTCTTAACAGGGCCCGTGGGTAACCCACCCTACGTGAACTGCATAACGGCAAGATATATTCACTCAGTTTAACCATTGCCGCATGCCATATGGATATAATACTCGGCTTTAACAACAACTCCTTTAGCTTTAGCAATTAAATTCTCCCCGTTGTCGTCCGTATACATGCGCCGCTGCGTATTTCCTCGTTTATGTTGCCCGACTGTGTGTATATAAATATATTCCCTCGGAGGTATATAAATCGTTTATGGGTTTTGTCACGTTTCAATTGTTCATAGGTTACAACGCGGATATGATCCCAATCGCTCGTGATAATATAATTAACGTCCCCCGCAATTCCTATTAAAAATAGATACCCATTGAACGTGTATCGAAAATGCCAGTAAGTGTATACTTAAATAGGATTCTTGAAAGTGTTGTATCAAAATGCAGTTATTGCCATTTTGGGTGATTTAAAAGCCATTGGATTTAAACCCATAATTTCGAATTATTTCATGTCATTGAGGGACACAGTAATTTGTTCAATTTCGTATTGTAGTGAAATAATCCCAATTCACAATATCATTGGTATATAACGCTGCTATTAAATATTCATTGGCAGTTGTCGGTTGTCACAGCAAGTGAGAGGATGGAGAGGAGGTTCAAGAGTTCACCCAAATTTCACATCCTTGTTGTCCCAACAAATTTTCTCTTCTCCACACCGGCACTTTTTGATTAAATTTGACCTTCGGAAATGATAATAATTCTTGCTCGTTGAGCGATTTACGGACAGACCGCTGGAGTAAGGAACATTGATCCGGATAGAAAATGTGATATTTGAATTATTAATGATAAGTACGGGAATCACAGGGTGTGTCTTTTATTTTACTCGCATTAGTTTTGCTAACGACTTTTTAATTTCCGATGAAAATGCAAGGTTTTTTTTTCTACTATGCGAGAATGGTTAGCAAAAAAAGTTAGTCAGCACGAACATTTTCAATTTCAATAAAATCGAAGAATTTATGTCGTTTTGCAAAAGTGTGTAACTTATTAATGAGAAGTTTTTCATATCGAGTTAATTTCTGCCGCCCTACTTGTTTATATTTTCAAAATTTCGTGCAGAGCTTTTGTTGAATTTTTTGTGCGTTATCGTATATCTATATAGTTAAAATATTATTATTGAAATAAATACAAAAATAAATTAATGAATTAACATTAACCCCTTGATATACAAATAAAACCGAATGCACACTAAAAGAATAACGACCCTAAATCTTAATAGTGTGTGAAGGGGTTATTAAATAATTTCATTAAAATTAATAAACGATTAAATTAATGTAACACTACAATGCTACGCACAATAAAGTTTAAAAAAAGTCAAGAAATCCTTTGAATGCTATTATCGTTAAGAAAATTGTTATTAATTAGATGTACATTTTTACTGTAAAGAATCCTTTACTAACTTTTTTGGAATCAATTTTTATTAAAGGGGGAAATACATGTAGCAGCTTCAAAAAATCATTTTTTTTTCATAAAATGTTAGTTAAACATCTCAAGAATAACTTGGTAAAGTTTTAAACTGAAATTCGGTGTGGCCCTGGAATCGCTAATTAGCTGGTAAGTTACTAAAATGATTGAGTTTTCGTAGTTCGGAACTTTAAAAACGTTTTGCGGAAAACTACATTCTTTAAGATTGTGGGAAACATAACTTTAAAACGAATCCACCGATCGTGCTAAAATTGTACACACAACTCAATAGTAATATTACCTTGAATTTATACCTACTTGTTTATGAAAATGGCTTTTCGAAACTGCTTTTTTATTGCGAAAAAGAAACAAAATTTTACGTAAAATTGCAGTTTTTTTTCTGAAGTATTCCACTTTTGCAATTTTCAATTCTTTAAGTATTTCTTAGGTATAAGTTCAGCATCTGGATGTTAAAATAATAAAAATTTCTGATTCATACTTTTAAGATGAATATTAAAGTCGTTGGGACTTCCACAAACGGGTAACTGCCGCCAAAACCTTCCTGGAATATCACGAGAGAACATCGCTATTCGACAATATTCCTTGATGGAAAAATTTATTTAAACAGTTTAATTATGTAATAAAGTGTACCTAAAGTTTCAAAAATTTTAAACAGTTTCTTATTTAAAAAAAAAAGATAAAAATTGACTATTTTCTCACAGTCTACATGTATTTCTCCCCTTAATGATCAGAATTTTCACACACATATTCGCCTTCGAAAATAGAAAGAAACCAATGAATGTGAATTGGAAATTAAAACGTTATTAACTCGGGTGGGTCGAGCAAATGCCGCACTCTGCAACATAAATTAAGGAACTTGGAATTAGGTATAGCTGAATACCTAATTGGGACATGTAACTAATTCATAGAAATATCGTGTAGATAATTCCGTTAAAAGGGGGAAAAGAGGTTCGTGATATGATACGAATTTGTTAGATGCAGCGATAATATTGCACGATATACAAGTCGATTCGAATATGCGCTTTTTATGAGTACAATGTAGAATGTATGTGCATTCCGTGCCGGGAGTTCTTTTCTTTTGTCCCTTTTTCCACACAAGCAATGCCCAATCGACGGTCTTATACCATACACAGTTCCTGTTCTAAATCTAAAAATGTAAAAAGAGGGAAAAGGGGCAACGGGGAAGGCGCAGAGAAAAGCGGCAAGGAACGTGTGTTAATACTATTCTTGCGTGGCTTTGTTGCACTGTCTACACGCGAACAAGATATTAAATGCTATTAATAATGAGATATCACGTACTCGGAACCCATAATAACCCAACTTTTCCGCGGAACGTTTAGGGTACATTTACATTTGTTCGACTGATATATTCGTGCGCTCTTACACTTATTCATATCATTTTTTCGGCTACTGTTGTAATTATTTGATGAATAATGGAGGCGTAAGGTGTTCTCTCGAAGCAACGCTATGTTGGCCGTCTGCAGGAGCTCCATGTATGTAGGTAAAATTTGAAAGGTGCTTGCGATGCTGATGAAATTTAGAATTCCGCTATGTTGGACGAGGATTTCACTGAGACGAAAAGCAGTTATGCTTTGTCTCGGTGAACGTTCTAGTTTAGTTTGGACAACGGGATGTAAAGTAATCGGTTATTTAGGCTCAATTCACACCGAAGCGGCGAAGGATTCTTGATCAATATGGTACAATATGTTGAACGTAGCTTTTTTTTTAAATACACGAGTTTACATCCGGTGTGAATCCAGGCTATGCCAGAGTTCATCCATTTTATTTGCAGCCTTAGGGTAATTTCATAAATGGAATCGATTTGCGAGGATTGTTATATGGATTATGAAAATTCCGACAATATTTAAGCTCTTCAGGGCATCGCTGGGTTTAGATCAATTTTCAATCGATTAGTTTGTCCAAAGAAATATTCTATTATGTCCATGTAATTATGATAATGTATTTGAATCCCGAAAGCTGCAGTTAATGCGGCATAAATTGTAATAATAAATTTTACAACAATGCTCCAGAATATCTGATACTGGTTTCTCAAAATCAGAAACGAATCTTATATTTAAAATCTTATCTATAAAAATCTGCTGTGATACAATTTTATTTATTGTTCCAATTATCGCAATCGATAATCCAGAACCATAAACAAAGTATTATAAATAAAATAAATTTTTCCAATTCAATACCAAATTTTTTACAGACGCATAATTTGTTTACTCAATACCTTCCGTGTGTGAATGTCAAAAAGTAATAAATTCAACTTGGAAAACAATTATGAATTAAAATGATAAAAAATGTCTTTTGACACTTTCGGTAGAAATATTGTTATAGAATGTCGAATTAAAACCCAGATCAAAGCGAGTTAAGCGAGGATTTGTGCGAGCCAAAAACTATCCCCAGGTGTTCAGAATATTCAAAATTAATTATTAAATTCAGAAAAATATGCAACAAATTACGTGCCTTTTCGAAATGACATTGAGACACCAAACTTTTTACTGATGCAATATTTTGATTCAAAGAAAATAACGTTTTATCTATTTTTCTTTAATTGGGTCCAAACATTTCGTTGCCGCTTTCGCTTGGAAATGCACTTCCGCGTTTTCCACAACTCGTAAAAATGATTTTATATCAAACTAACATCGAACATGCCTCGCCTTCGCAACGTTGTCGCAATTTCTTTCGGAAGAGAGATACTTTCTATTTTGCTTCGCCGAAGGTTACGAAAATCGCAAGTATGAATAACTTGGTATAAATGCTTCGAAAGTCGAGCCGTACAAATCGCGCTTTATTGTAAAAGGGAAGGAGAGGAAAAAGCAACGATACAGTTACAGACCTGTTCGGAGAGAAGCATATAACGAGAATTCTTCCAATCCTGAACTTAATGGCATAACCGGTCTTTCCCTTTCGAGATTGCAACGGTGCACGTAACGCTACTAATCGGACAAGTCTCTTGATCCGCGTGTATACACTTTCACGCGCTTCGCGATACAACCTGTGTGTGAATGTATTTGAGGCCATATAAAACCGTGTATGTGTACGGTACACATATTTTTTATAACGAGTCTTCCTGTTTGTTTCTGAATCATGTTTCGTGTATACACATATATATATATGTATATATGTGTGCAACAATGCCATTCCATCGAGTTTGTTACGCTCGTTTAACCACTACATAGCACAGTTTCGTTGACTCTTTCAGGAAGAAAAGACAATCGTGATAACGACTTGTACGTGAGGTAAGATGACAACGTAATCTGCCTCCTCTGCGCTTCGCTATTATTTATAGTAACCCTGGTGTCATTTTAATTCTTCGCTTCGTTATTTTCTACAAGAAATTGAAAAGCGTTGAGTTATTTGTTCATTTATTTTTACCTCTTCTTCCTATTGATACAAATAGCACTGCAGTACGGACACGAATTTCTTCATGATAATTGGGTGAGACTGAAAAAAAGATAAAGGCGAGAGTCATTTAATTTCTAGCTTACTTAATCATGAAAGTGATTGGAGTAACGCTAAATGTAGCTGGTGATTACTAGAAATATATGGTTAATGCTATATTTAACTGCAGTAATAATTAGAGTTATTATATATTGTTTCCCGTGTAACACTAATGCACAATAATCGGTCAAGAATTCGTTGAGATGTCTGACAGCTTTTAAACAAAATTTTCTAAATAATAAAGATATTTAGATATTTCCATTTAAATGTTGCACTCTGTATTAATAAATTTTGAAAATAATTAGTAACAACGGGCGCACACTTTTTACGTTTTATTGGCGCTCATCAAAAAACTGAAATAGTTATAGTTTGGATTTTATTGAGAAAATTCTATTTTTGAAAATAACTTTTGGGGATTTTCGGGAGACCCTTAAGCCGATGTATTTTTTTCCCGAAGAATCCATTTTCGTTGTCGAAATTGCAGATATCCAGCGGGAAATACGATTTTTCCTCGAGAAACCCACTTTTCAGTAACTTCCACTAGGTTTTCGACAAAAAATAAACCTTTGGAATCGATTCTACGCGTCAAATTACGCCTAGAAATGTGTTATCCAACCACAATTTTGAAACTTTAATTTTAACCCTATTTTCGAGGGAAGGCCATACCCAAAAAGTTCGACTTTTGGAAAAAACTTTTGGGAACTTGCGAAGAACCCTTATCCGACGTGTTTTTTCCCGAGGAATCTAATTCTGTTGTTGCGATGCCTGATACCTCACCAGAAAAACCATTTTTCTCCAAAAAAACCTACCTCTCACGAATACCTCGTATGCGCGAATAATTTATCTTATGTTTTTCAATGTTGTAACTGAAAATGAACAATCATAATTATTTCCTCGGTAATAATTTGATAGTACTAATTTTATAAGTTTTTAGTTAATATACAAGGGAAGTGAATTTTTATGCGGGATCAAAGGAATACTTTTTAGAAATGTAGAAGCAAGTGGAATTCATAGGTTTAATTAAGAGAATTACTTGATAGCTAATTATACACCGTAAAATAAAGATAGGAATAATTAGCTTGGAAAGTTGCGATTATCCGAATGAAAGGAAAAAGGTATATTTATACTAGGTAGAAAGTTTAGTGTACGAGGTCATGATTAATAGTAATTTTATTCGTGGAGAATTAAGATATTCAACAGAGATTATAAATTGTAATATCGAGGGGGAATAATATGGATGAAACTTTCGGCGTTAAATTGGAACCGAGCCGTTTGGGTTATTTCGTTGTTTCGAACCTTAAAAAAACGCCGCATGTAAAGGTTTTTACTAGTTTTGCTTTCTCATCCTGGGGAAGTTTTGGTTTTCGTGAAAAAAATTCTTTTGTAGACTTTGCCCATGTTATTTGACCCCTTGAGCATGAAAAACGTAGTCCTGAAACATGTGGGCGCGTGCCGTCACGTAACTAATCAAAGATACTACGATCGAGAGAAGCAAGAAAATTTATTTGGAGTAAAGACAAAATACAACTACAGTCTGGTTAATAGCTAGGGTTTTAATGGTCAGGTTCAAAAGATTGGATAATATAAAAAGTCGAGAAACGATACACTGCAAAAGTAGAGATAAAAAATATAACCAAGTCTTTAAAATGTATATTAGTTTAAGCAAATCATATTGTACCTCTTGTTTGACATTTTCACTCTGATACAATCAAGGTTCATAAAAGCAAATGCCTGATGCATGAAATGCAAAATTAATCTCCAAATATAATAACCCCGTATGCACATATTAAAGTTGAAATTGTTTGTGCGTTATAATACTGAGAAATAGTACGCAGAGAAATTTCAAGAGAAAAGCCAAAGGTATTTTCTGTAGCAGATTTCACTTCAAAGTTCTTTCTTTTGTTCCTTTTTTTAATTGTGCTAATTACATTTTCATATATCATTCATATTTTGTGTAATTGAACAACGCTATGTATCCAATGTCAT
The DNA here is from genome assembly GCA_949825005.1 of Gasteruption jaculator. Classification (NCBI taxonomy): domain Eukaryota; kingdom Metazoa; phylum Arthropoda; class Insecta; order Hymenoptera; family Gasteruptiidae; genus Gasteruption; species Gasteruption jaculator. The sequence goes on along the minus strand of OX463769.1, from coordinate 4,418,286 downwards.
CTGCCGGTCGTAGATGTGTCACGAAAGTACGTCAAAGGATAGAGAAATTTTGAGAGCAATAAATATAACAATAAAAGGGAAACAAATTTTGTTAATCAAGTAGACACGCTTTGAACTCATAAATAGTTGAAATAATGTGCACTTTTTTGTAAGATAACAATTTTTATTTTCAATTTTGAATGAAACTCTACCTCCTGCATCAGGTTTTGCCTCTTTGAACTTACCTTTCTAGGATGCAAATGCAATTCGTCTAAAATGCTTGAAATTAACACTAGAACTACCGACAGTTGAAACGTAGCTATCTCTACTTTGAAAAAAATGACTTTCATTTTAAATTAATAAAACAAAATTAAAGTTCATTATATTAGTCATTTAGCTGTCTCTCCAAAAATCATTACATCATTGCGAAGAAAAAATGTAACATGAAGTAGGGATAATAAAATAAAATTGTCAAACCAGTCAAAATGACTGGTGTGGTAGTTCTAGTGTTAAATAACTAAAATTGTCTTTCCAAATCAATTCCAAAATAATTGCTTTCTCGTGATATTATTATTAAAATTCATGCACAAGTCGCTTGTGTATTCGATAACGTTAATTTATTATACTGTAATCTATATATTCGTTAAAGAATCATGTTTTTCCGCAAATAACCGCAGCGTATAATATTTTTTGACGGCCAAAGATATATGCGATATTTCGACGATCTGCACGCAGATACGCGCAATCAATGGAATTGTCCCAACCCGTGGTAAAAGATATAATATTTCTGTTTTATGCAAGTCCATGTATTATTTGCACCCATAACAGCAGAAAGTAATATCAACATTCCCGTTTGTGGCTGAGATTAGGTACACACGGTGTTTATATAGACTGACTCCCGGGAATCGAACGTACATTTACTATTAATTAACTAGTCGAGCGACCCTGCATTGAAATGTCATTTCTAAGTGAAGCGTGTTGTTTTCCACTGAAATTGTAAACGAGTCCGTCAAATTAATCAATTAGTACGTTAGTCATAGGCAGCAATGTACCTAATTTCTCTTGAAACAATACATTTCCTCCAGCTCCTGTGATCATGGCCAATTGAAGAAACAGTTTCCTTTCCCCATGAACACAAAGAGTTACACGGAAATTTCAATTAATTCCATGCGAAGTACCATAACAAGGATAATTTATTTTCAAATTACAGAAAACATGAATTCTGCCGATAATTATGAAAGTGGTCTAAGTCAAGATTTGAAAAAGATGAGATTTTCAGTTACCTCGCATCATTTTATCTTGCAATACATTTTTTTCTTTATTAATCAAGACCAATAAAACTCCAACTTTCAATATTGCAGAATGTAAAATCATTTTTTATTTTATTTAAAACAATTCCTTTAAATTTATCAACACCAAAAAAATATGACTTGGACCCCTTTCATAATTATGGGCACAATTGGTTTACACCAATTTTAAATCCTAGAAAGGTGTAAAAGCAAATGGTATTTTAATTAACTGTTTTAATTGTTAATTTTGTCCCTTTTCCTACCTTTGATTTATTTCCCTGTTTTGAACAAAATTAAGTACAGAAAAAATTCTTGCCCTAGTTGCTGATGCTGTGGCTGCCAGCAATGCTCTTATAATAGTAAAAATAGAAGTTTTTAATTTTTATTTTCGAATATAATCATTGAAATACATTATAACAAAACAGAATTGTGTTAAAATTGTTCGTGTGACGGATTTTTAATGGAAAAATATTTATCAACAATATGAAACAAAAAATCGGTAAATCTATCGGTAAGTCACTAAAAAAACTACTCCATTTAAATCAAGGAACCCGGATTTCGGATTTGTCGTTGACCGATAGAATTGACATTCTGTAAAAAAAAAATAACGTGTGCTGTCGATAAAAATCTTACGTTCCATTTACGGTTTGCATCCAATATATTCTCGTTGAAAATTGACTTTCATTCATCTCTCATATCGGGCAGTGACTATTTCAGGCTTTCTGTGAAACCGCATTTAAAGGCGGAATTGCTCGTGACAAGCTCTGTATACATGGCTTCGTGAAATTTATAAGATGAGCGAATGCAGTTGTCGAGCAACTCGCAAACTTTTTGCGAAATAGTTTTCATGAATTTTTAGACCTCCGTCATTATTAGCATTTTTTATTGCTTCAAAACGGGAAAACTTCTCGTCGTGAAAGTTTACAATACATGGAGAACTATATGAAAAATAGTCGACTGCATTCGAAATTGTGTACATTTCACGCTCAATTTTCTTTTAAAGCAACCGAGTGATAGATCAAGAAAGTTCATGTCGCGAGCAGGATACAAAAAACCAAGACTTTTTTTAAATTACACATAAACCCATTTTCTTTTAAAGTCGTGATTTATTGGTTTCTATTAGTTCAAAACAGTTTTATACCCTGAAAGGATATATAAAAAAATAATTATAGTTTTATTAACTGTTTCATATAGAAATATTAATTTTGCCGTTCTGATTTATTATTCACAACTCCGAATGAACGCAGAAAAAGTTCTTCCCACAATAGTTAATTACGTGGATTTGAATATTGATTGCATTACACAATGATTCCTAGGTTACACTATCGTAAACGAGAAACGCACAGTGCGGTCGTCGATATGAATTATATATAATAACTAAGGGAATTCGAAAGTTTATTAGAAAGATATTATTTTACATGTAATACTTTGCATATACAGTAGATTCTCCGTACAAGATACCTTCAAATGCTTTCGTACAAGATACCACTTCGCTAATCCACTACCCCCACTCCTAATGCCTCTTCGCCTCTGAATGTTCGGAGTTGCGTACTCCGCACAAGATACCACGGAAATAAAGGAGAAAAAATGAGAATTATTTACACATAACGATTTTTTAAATTTATTATCATAAATTATTAATTATTTAAGATCACATTTTAATTTTTTTTTGTTTAAAATTCATAGAGAATTTTCAATGACTCGTAAACGTAGTTTTTTGTCGGGGAAGTGGCGTTTCCGTGACGCACTGGATTAGTATGTTAAACATTTATTTACTTACGTGAGATAATGGCACAAACGGTAAAAATAACTTTTTTTTCTCTCTTTCTTTCTTGTCGACACTGCGAGAATTCCTCGTTTGCGGACTTCTAGTCACGTGACAAAAAAAAGAAGAAAAAGGATATGGAAAACAAAGCAACCTACATTATCATTTTGCATGGTATCTTATACGAAGGACGTGAGTTCTACTCCTCTCCGGCGTAGCAGGCCGCTGAGTGGGGGAACGGTAACTTTCGGAATCATATTCCCCTCCGGTCCCTTATGGTATCTTGTACGGAGAATCTACTGTATATTTGTCATACATTGTTCTGTTGCGATAAATACAATTTTATTAAAACAACTAAAATTTGTGTACCAAAATGTATCGGCATTGCAACAAAAACATTGGAATCATTTCATACAGCAATGTGTCTCGAAAAGATTGATGACACTTATACCTTCTACCCTATAAATTTAGCCAGCCGATTGCACCGTGAATTCGGTCCACGGGCAAAACACCAGGGGACAAAATACCGACAGAACCCGTGATATATTTTCCTTTGTTTGCGTAATGAGAAATAATGGCCCTTTTAATAATTGATATAAATTGAGTGCACGAAGTTTTAAACTATTCAGGGAGAATTTCAACGTGCAAAAAATCCAATAGCTAGAAATTCTATTTTTGAAAGACGCTGAGTTTGAATAATCGTTATTGTCCACACGTAAATTAGCTTTTTTTAACTCTCAAATTATCAAACATTGAACAAGAATCAATTAACGATAAAGCTCCTTGTGAAAAAATATCGTATCTGTAAAAAAGACATGATCGTTAGTTTTCACACAAATTTGCATGCATGTAGGTTTCGCTTTGGATAATGTTGAAATCTGGGTCTACAAATTGACTTGCAATAACTTTGTTGTGAGAGCTTGAGAATTGAAAACCAACAAGGAGACGTGTGTATTTGTGGTTTTGGTGGATTTCTTTTCATTAAAATCTCATATAAGCATGAGCCAGCAAAATCGGAAGTCGTAAAGCTTTTGGTATAACCGGCAGCTTACAATTTCCGCTGTGGTACTGTCCGCTCCGATAACAAGACTTTTATCTTAGATAAAATTTAAAAGCCACTATTGAATCAGTAGCTGTTTTGAACTACAAGATTTCTTGGAGCAAATCTGGTTTATTATTTAAATCAGCTGCAACCGCAACTTCCCTTACATCAGCTGAACGTGTAGTTAAAATTGCAACAACTGATAAGAATACTGATAAGAATAAAGGCACCGATTATCATCTTTCTAGTTGGCTTATCAATGAGAATAATTGGAGTAACAATAAATGCGGTTAGAATGACTGCAAGGTTACTGTTGATGCCATATCTGACTATACCATCTTTGACATTGGCACTTGTAGGAACAAGTGGGTCTTAACCCATGAATGTTTCTCACGAGCATTTTTTGCTATCCATATTTTTGTACAACATCCCGAAACCGGAGAAAATTAATATCCTCGTAACTATCGTTGCACAAAATTACTGTCTAGGGTTTTACCAACATCCAACTATAATATATGCATACGACATAAGTTCATTTAACTACCCTTAGCGGAGGATATATCTTTATAACGTAACTGTACGTTTGCTACTTCAAGGAATTTTCTCTATCATTGTACATAACTTTTCTACAACTAAGGTTTAAAAAGATACGTGAAATGACCTATTTGATAAAAGTTATTGCGGTATTACTTGGAATGATGTCAATTTTACTGGACCCAATGCTGCAGGTTTTTTTTGTGGATCATTTTTTGCACCGAATAGGTTTTTCCCAACTCCGAATGTTATTCTGTATTTTTGTACAATCGCGAAAAATTGTTGTTGCACGATGAACCTGAAAACAACAGTACACGGCCCGACGTAACACTTTTTACATTCAAATCCAAATCGTTTGTTTACTAGTTTTTCGCTTCAGTGCTACAAATAATGCAATTTGTTTGACTTGTAGATGATTTTTCTCTCTTTCACTAACAGAGGAAACGTAGCAGCTGCAAAAAAAAAAGATAATAATCAAAACCAATAACGTGTACATGAATTTATAATTACATAAATAATTTATAACGGTTCATGTTATATAGCAAAATATATGTAATTTAAAATCCTGGTTAATCTTCAGATTGCCCTCTTTTTTTATATAAAAAAAATCGTAGATTTTTGGCAAAAACTCGTATAATAAGTTTGTGAATCTGGGCCACTAGAGTGGCCAAGCGGCAGTTTAACAATCAAAGGGATCTGAACCAGTTAAAGAGTTGTCCCAAAGTCGAAATATTAATAATTTTGTTTGATTTTTAAGTAGATGTATAGGAATTCCGTCGGTTTTATAAATATAATAAATGTGATGAAAGTATTGTCATCCATTTTATGTAGCCCAACTGTTTAAAAATTTGATTTCAGTTATTATATGTTGAAATCTGAAGAGTGAAATGACATGAAAATTATATGAGTATCTATCAACACTTTGTCGTCCGCACGTCTGATCGGGATTCATTCGTTTGGTGCCGGTATAAATCTTTATGTACGACACCAACGTGGTGCCACCGGCGCTTGCCTGATATTTTTCGCATAACACCAACGTGGTGCCACCGGACGGCATAGTGTTGATACATAACCTAAAATTTTGATTGTCGAATAAAAGTCATTAATTATATTAAAGTTTTATTTGGACTACAAAAAATGGATGATACTTTGGATGGATTTATTATATTTTAAAAACCGGCGAAATTCCTATTAATCTATTTAAATGTCAACACTTAAGATGGTCTACAACCAAGGACCGAAACGTTTGAAAATAAAGTATATTGTTATAAAATATACGTAAACTACGTATGGTCCAATTTATAACAAAGTATTCATTGTATGAATAATTTTGTTTCTCAAAAGTCTATGCTACAAACCGAAATAAGTTTATACAGTGGGCCTTCGACTTTCGCACACAATTGGTTCCTGAAAGTGTGTGCGAATGTTGAATGTTCGAAAGTAAAGGGATGTAAAAAAGTATGCACCAAAAACGGTGTTTTAAAGTATTTATTTATTTATTTATTTAGTTTTCGGGTGTTTTCTTTATAAACTTGTCAAGAGTTAGTTGAGTAGCTCCTTTTTTTTTTCTTTTCGTAATAAAGATTTCTATAACACGCAGTATCTTTTTGTATTGTCTACGTACTTGAGATATACTTTCTCCATTGGAATCGCGTACCTCCATAATAGTTGAAAATTTGTCTAGATGTATAAAGGCTTATTCATATTTTTAATTGTCAAAGTTTTTACGTTTTTACCAGTTTCCTCTTCCTCACTTTCGTTGTGTATTTTATTGTTAATCAATTGTTGCTCAATTAGATATTCATTTGACAGCGATGCTGAGTGAGATTCAATTAATTCATTAACATCGTCATTGTTGACGTCCAAGTTAAATTCATTTATGAAAGTAACTATTTCATTGGTGATAGTTTCCGGTGTTTCTTTAAAATTTGTAAAATCATTCATCATTCGTGGGCATAATTGTTTCCAGGAACCTTTTATTGTCGAGTCTTTTATGTCAGCCCACAGAGGGAATATTCTACCGCAAAGGCTTACAAGTTGAATTTTTGAAAATGTGCGAAATAGCGAATTGTGCGAAACTAGAATTTGCGAAAGTCGAAGGCCGCCTGTAATCAATTCCGAGTAAAACTACATCAACCAACGCATCCGTCTATTTTTGAGATGCCTGCAATTAGCATGCACGTTCCTGCTTTTCGTTCCGAAAGGAAAAAACGTATACATTTATATAAAACATTGGAATTAAGTTCCAACCTGTTCAGATAAGCAGGGAAGAAGTGAAGCCGATAGGACATTTCGATAAAGAGTGTAACATCAAAAGAAGTAGAAAAAGAAGGAAGGAAAACAGGATTTCGCTGATTTATTTGTGGTAGACCCGTAAATCGTATCGTTGATACTCCAATTCTTTCCTGCTACCAACTGTCGTAGCAAGTTGGCGCGGAATAGATATGGTGTTTGGGATTGTAAGCGGTAATATATATATTTGTATGTATTGCTACATGGGTAGGTGTTGGTGGTGTTGGTGATGGTGGTAGTAGTAGTAGTAAAGTGTCGCACTACTACAACATTTCGATAACGCAATATCTGCTGCTCGATTCGCTGGACGGGAATCGGTGCCAAGGCTCGCATAAATTTATGAGATACAGAGACAACGCTCTTTCTCTCTGTCTTCTGTTGTAGATGATACTCATTGCTTTCTCGCTCCTCTCTTTTTATCAAGACCATACTGGAATAAATAATGCACATTTATGTTGCTGTCTAAGGGTCCTTCTTATGTACATTTGTCCCCCTGCTCGAGGTAGAAGGAACCTTAAAATTTGCGACTTATTTCTTTTTCATAAATGACTTATCTCTTAATCGTGAATCCCCTCGAGGTTGTGGCCGGAGGAAAAAAAGGAGACGCAAATATCATTTAAAGTACTCACTCTATATCGGATATATAAAGGTACGATGTTTAAATGGAGGCGGTTGCTAATTAATTAAATTAGAATTCATTATCTCCTCGGCGAAATTCTCAAGTTTGAAAGACAACAGATGCTCGAACAAAAGTACGCGTGGCTTTCTTTTTGCTAATTATATTTGGGTGCGGTATTTTTCAACAAAAAAGAGGCTATAAGATGAACGAGGTTCGTTCGACGGAAATTTTTGTTTTTCTACCACCTCGTAAACCAGCGTAGCGTCGTGCCATCGTTCCTGGCTATGGTCCTCCTACTTCCATACCATCATCATTCTCCGCCTTCTTCTCTTAGGATAGCAGTAAAAAGGAGGTTATAAAAAAAAAATTGGCTGCATCAGTAGTAAAGCCCTCGGTCGTCATCAGTTTACTGTCGAAACTTTACTCTGTTTACACGTCCCCAAAATGGTAATTTGATAGTTCCGAGTTATCTTTTACAGTTTATTATTTATCCATAAAATAATTCAGTTCAGGAAAAAAATCGCCGTCTGGAATATTTATCACCTCAGGAGGAGACTGGAGTGACAGGTCTCGAACACAATATTTCGCAGCAAAAAAATTGTAGAGTTAATACAACGCGTACCTTTCGCCGGCGATCCCAGTCGCCGGATGCATATTGCTGTTCATCGGCGAAGATACTTCCAGGCACGATCATTGCACTGACATATTCGAAACAAATAGAGCAATCTAGCGCAGAATGATTTGTTTTATTTCGATGCTTGCTCCATCGCCATCCGAAACTTTTGATTCTCCGTTAAATAACAAATCCCGAACATTTGCATTTTAATCATACGAAAGATTTGTTTGGAAGATTTTCTGCCAAGTTCTTGAATTTTTGCTCTTTCTTTCCCCTTTTTATCGTTGAACATAAATTCCGCCGGGTTTATAGTAAATAGTTTCTGCTTTTATTTAAGGACGTGAATTTTTTTCATGTTACGCATGTATTTTGGGCAATAGGTCACTAAAATTACAGATCTCTTTTTTGAATGTTGAAAAAGTATGCAATTTAAATATTGTCGAATTGTTTCTTATGCACTCTTAGGAAATATCTTGTTTCATTAGAAAAATTGTAGCTTTAAAATTTCTCTAATTCTCGCGATTAACTACAAAAATATCATATTGCTAATTTGTTAAAAAATCAACTTTTCGCGTGGAATCCATGGTAAAATTTCTTGAATTATCAACGTTACCATATTTTTTTAAATACAAAACACGTACTTTTTGGAACTTGTATTAGCATGTCGTTAAAGTGAAGACATGCAGTCGATTCGCCTTATCTGAACCCCATAGTTTAAAATCATACTTGTGTACCTCTATTGGTTGAGTCTATCGGAAAGCCCCATCATTTTGGCATTTTAGATAAGACCTAATCTTACGTAATTTCTCTAAAATCTAAAATTAACTAACCCGTATCCTTCCAAATATAATATTTTTAAACTTACTGCTTTTTGCGAAAACGCTGGAACCGTCTATAAAATTCATTATAAATTTCAATTTTTGAAAAAAATATAGCTAATTGAATTTAAAATATTTTGGTATACAAGATATTCCGCTGTTGCAATTGACCATTTCCTTCTTTTAGAATACGCATGTATTTTATAAAGGCAAAAACAGTTTGTCAGTGAGATCGTCGCAAGTTTAAACTTTGGAAATTAACTCGTTTCATTTTGATGCCGACTCACTTTAACACCCATGCATAGCAAAACAATTTAATGCAATTTGTGTAATTTTCTGATGAGGTTTCAGTTTAGACAAATAACTCGACAACTGTTCACAGAAGGATGATACTACTTTGATCGCGTGTGAACTTGTAGCGAGGTTGGCAAACAGTCTTACAAACAAACATCACAAGATATGCAGTTTACAACTTAGTTTCTCGCGGAACCCTTGCTTTAATGTAATACTCAAGCATTACATATTGAGCAGAGAAATTTGAGTTGTTAAAGATGAGTAGAGGGTGGGATGGTTACGTATATTTACTTAGAGAGAGAGAGAGATATATATATCCGTGTAAACGGTATGAAAAGCAAACGGCGTCTTTATGTACAAGAAGTTAAAGAGAAGTGAGGGTGGTTGTGTCGTCGATTTCATGTACGATTCCGTCGTGTCGCTGTTGGCAGTAGTGATGCAGTCTTCGTCTTTCCCAGCGTATACGACCCTTGAGATACATGTAGATACAACGGGGATGTTTTCTCAAAAGCTTTGATTACCATGACGACTGGAGGTACACTAGTTTACTCCCTTATGTGTAAATACTAAGAATTGTCAGTGAAGATTCTATCTCGTGATATAGATCTAAACGACAACGTTGGGTCGTAATTCTCGCAGCATTTACCTATCTTATCCACCACCTCCTTTACCACCACCCCTTAGCCTCTCTCTTTACACCTCCCTGTCCGCCTTACCTCAAAGGCGAAATAGACCAATTTAACTTGGTATTGGTTCACATGGCTTCTCAAAGTTTGACCAACGGGAATACCACATTACATTTAACTATACTGTTACTTTTACCATTACCCTTGCTACTGCTACCGCTACCGCTACTGCTACCGCTATTGCTGCTAGACACGCTTCTGTTGAGATCCCGAATTCACCAAGTTTCGTTCAATCTGGACTTTCGTATTGATATTTACACGGCTTTCAGATAAAAATACGAAATTGAATCGAACTTTATCAATTAAGGAATTCCTTAACATCGCCAGAAGAAGTAGTGCAATACAATTCGAAAATTGCACAAAGAATTCGATACTATAACGGCGGACTTTAAGACTCACAAGGGGGAAACTTACGGTGATGGGGTTGGACTTTGGCCCTGATAGGTTTTAGGTTTCGAGACATCGGTTTTGGGAACCGCAAGTTCTACTAGTTAGACGCACCGACCTCGAGTTAACACTAAACCTACCGTGACCGGTCAAAAGACGGTCTTTCACATGTATTTTCGATGCTCAAAAGATGTGGCGGTAGGTTTAGTGTTAACCACTCCACGAACAGTACCGTATGGTGCAGTGGTCAGGGTTGTTACTTCATGCACTGCAGTTTATTGCATATGCCTCCCTTGCATGTAGGTATTTCTTTTCTAATATTTATATCCAATAAGTTTCTTTTACGTACCCTAGTTAATTGTCTTGTTAAATATCTTTTGAAAATAACTATCGGTATAACATTTAACACTATTTCTATTAAAGGTATCAAAAGACACCTTTTGGAATTTTAATTGAGAATTATTATTAAGGTTTAATTTAATTTATTTTTAAATCCATAAACCGGAGGTGCTTAGTACGACAATTGTTCGCCTGCAAAAAATTTGGTATTAATTAAGAAAATCTATTTTAATTATAATTCTATATTTTTGGTTGTGGATTTTTCATTACGTATATTTAGCGCGGCAGAAATAGTGTTAATTTATAATTCGTAGTTTTTTCTTTTTTTTCTTTTTAAATTTTTGAGTCCAAGAGAAACTAAAATAACACGGAACGTTACCAGAGAGAAGAGTAGAAATTGTTTATTAATGTCGTTAGTGCTATTTCAGGTAAAAAATAATACAGAGAATTGAAATTAAAATTTGTATATTAGAAAAATGATCAAATTCTAAATAATATATCATGCTTAAATTCAAAGTATCGGGTAACAAAGCTTTGGAATCCAAATATTCTGATAACTTTTTTTTTCAATACCGTTGAGATATTTAAAAATCAAGACTATTTTTATAATTGAAACCTCTGAAGGTTTGCAATTAAGAGTTTTCCGCGTTTTACAACAGGACTGTTTTCAGGTTGCACGCTCATGTAGAAAAATCTTTTATATTTCACCTTTTTCCCTGCAGTCGTGTGTTCTATTTAAACGTCGGGTCTTGTGTAATCTGAAATCCCTGAAACAAATACAAGAATGTAGAGTTTAAGCATTCATGTCACTTATCGTGAAATGAAACCGTCGAAGAACTTGACTTGAAAAGACGAAGAAGAAGAGGAAGGTGAAAAGCTTCTTCGTCTTTCTTCAGTCCCATGGTATCTGTGTGATCTGAGGAAGGAAAAGAAGGATTGTGAGTGAAAAGTTGGTTGGATTAGAATTGACGGCGTGGGATCGGCTTTCGAAAGTACTCCTCTCGGTTTACTATACAATACTATAACCCAACACTTACTCGAGAGCAAGCGCAGCCTGTAAAAGGCAAACCTATCGATCTGTACGTGATGGACTTGCTTACTTTTTTTTTCAAGTTTTCGTTTTCGTTTTTTACATCATTGCTTCTTTTTCTTCTCATTTCTTTCGAGGTGAAGATTGGACTTTTATTCATTTACCATACGATATTTACCCTTCGATAAAACTGAGAATTCCACTTAGAGAGGAGTCTTTATTTAAGCATTCATCTCTTTTCCAGATTTTCAATCCGGGTTAGTAACCTTTTTGCTCCTCGATACTTTGCAAAGTGGGGTTCTCGTCACAGATGTCTCCTAGGAGGCTTTTTTTCTTTCAAAAGATTTTTTCTCGGCAGATACCCATGGGAATTCTTTGCGTGAAAGCTCGGAAAACCGAGAGAATGCTTCAAATGCTAATTCCTCTTTAAATGCTCTTTTGTTGTTTGAAAGTTTTCCGAGTATCGACTAGCGCATAAAGTCGCTGAAGTTTTTGAGAGGAAATTGAAAGTTTAGAAACAGGTGGTGGCGTTAATTAACGCAAATTCTATAATTCCAAAGTATATGGGGTTCTTTGGTTATAATCGCGTTACTTATTTTTTACTGGATTGGAGAAAAAAGGTTCTCTCGAAAAAATGGTTTTTTTCCTTTTGTGAATTTCTGGACTACTGCACTTAACATTCTTACTATATATATTCATCCCTCGTAGCATTAGAAAATCGTGGGGACGGAGAAATTTAGGGAGAATTCCCCTTTCTCACTGAAACAGGAGATTTTCCTAAATTACCTTTGAAAAAAAAGTGTTTCGTTAACCTTCGCGAGAAATAGCATCAAAAAGTACTGTGTTTTATCGATTTCTGCTGTTCTAATTTTTCGATATATGATAAATGCAGTGATTTTTCATTTTAATTAGTAGAATTCTTCTCACCGAAGAAGAAACGAAGGTAAGTCAATAAATTACGGTCTTCATCCATTCGTCGCCGAAAGTAAATTCCTTGGATTGGATCAATACAAATTTGATAAGTTTTACTAGAATTTACATACAACAAACTGCAATGCAGAGAAATCGATTCAATTAACATTCAGTCAATCGAAGAAAAACGTATTCTCGTCACAAAAGAATACGTAACTACTTGCAGTGAATTTTGTTTACACTCAAAAAAAAAAAGATTCACCAGTTGTTTGTTTTAATTTAAAATTTATGAAAAAAAAATAGTCACTATGTAATGCACACAATGTAAAGTAAAATCATAATAATGATTTTACTTTAATAATAATAAAAATAATAATAAAATCATAATAATAATTTTAGTAATATAAAGTAAAATCATAGCGAATTACGATGAAATCAGGGCCTAACGAAACTGGTTAGTTTGAAATCGGAGTATTGCAGCTAATTTGATTTACAAACTCAGTATGTTAACGAACCTAACCGAATATCAAATACTGCAAAACATTCAAACACATTAATGATGCATTTGACTTCTATTCACTCACTGGACGTGCTGTATTTATCATCATACTAATGGATAGCTCTTTATACACATATACATGCATATCTCATGCAATTATTTATTACTTCTACCCTACTAAATATTATACAACAATTTCCTTCATATACGTGTCATCTCATTTATCGAAATTTCATAAATTACGAAATTTCTTTCTGCGAGCGTTCTCCTGGTAATCGATTTATTGAATTAATTCCGCATTAATTTCAACGCATTCCTTTCAATAATTCATTAGACCATCAAAGGGGGGGTCTGTATTTCTCTACATTCATAGAGCAACCTTTTGTAATGGAATCTCACCAGCCAGTTTTCTTCCATTTGCGAGCTTCTTTCTTTGCAACGCTAGACTACAGATGATGCTTTCTTTTTTTACGTACATCTGGTTGGAATACTGGGTCAAAAGAAAGACTACTGTTATAGCAATGGAGAGAGATGTAACCGGAGTCACCGTCGAGGCAGTCATGTAATAGCAACTCCATTTAGATACACTCGATGGTTACATTGTCTCGTTCTACAGACCTGAATATTGTTTTTCGTATCAGTGACAACGCCTTCGAAGCGTTGGTTTACTTGAAAAATGAAATCCGCGGCCCTCTATTTCACGCTACCTTTGTTCGTTTTCTTTTTCGCTTCGCTCGTAAAAATGGAACCCACCTTGCCGCCTTACGAGTACATACTTTTATAAAGAGTAATAAGTCTCCTATTACCACGGCTACTATTTTGCTATTAGTACCTTTATTCTTGTTTTCAGCTTTACTGCCGCTACTAAATTACTAGTCATATTTACATTGCCATTATCCGCTACCATTACCATATTACAGCGATAATTTGTATTCGCGGCTTTTTGTTCGATTTGATCTTCTGGAAATGGCATATACAGGGTGGGTCACCGCATTTTGCCATTATTTGGCTATGCGTGATGGTAAAATGGCAAAATGTGGTGACCCACCCTGTATAGTCTGAGTGCAAAGACGAAAATTTCAGGTCTTAGGATTGTCATGAAAGTCGAACGAAAGTAATTAGCTGACGTTACTTCTGTAACGGAAGTTTCATAGAATGAAAGATTCCAAGCGTATAATTTGAAATTTTCGAATTTCTAGCTTGAGCCTTCTAAGTACCTACCTTTAAAGTTCTTTCCGTGCAAGGATGTCGGTTCAGTTAACTGCAGAAATAACTACGGTACTTGCAAGAGTAAGATTCTTGCGCGAAATTAAAGTTTAAAGGGTTTCTGTAAAAGGGAAGGGGTCGGTCCGAAGAGTTATGGAAAAACGAATCGATTGATACAACAAAATTAATAACGTTGCTTATATTCATCAACTTATTTCCATTTTTTTTCTGTATCAAAAATGGACCTACGAGTCAAAAGCTGAAAAAGATACTGACTGATAAACATTATTTACTGACCAAATGCTGACAAATGACATACTTAAGTGCAAAAAATTATCTATTATAAATTTTGTCCATCGTTATTACGCCTTCTAGTGTTTCACCTGCAGTTGAGCAAAATTTAGTTACAACTTGCGTGAAACTGCATCGAATGCGACCTTTTTGCTATTATTTAATTTAGTAATAATTTCCATCTGGAGAGGATTTTTTCGGAAATTTATGCGTCAGCATTACATAAAATTTTTAATTGGACGGTTATTTTCCAATTTGTACATAATTTGTTTCATTATCGAAGTTACCGCGGAATAAAAAATGGTATACTTTCATTAGAAAAATTGTTACTTGTTTTTCTGAACACGAAAAAGTAGATGGAACGGTGTCAAAATGACTGCATTTTCACTGACGGAAAGCATTATTTTTTTAATGAAATGTCTACCGCAATATCGCACATGTAATCACAAAATGTTTCTACAAACACCCCTCAATCGCGATAAAAATATCAAACTATATATGACGTTTACTCTCGGTGCATTTATCAAAGTTCATTTTTATTTCACTCATGAGCGTTAGAAGCTGACAACATTCATATTTCTTCGATGCATCAGTTTTAGTTGGTATTTCCGTCAGAATCTGTTCGCGCTTATTTACAATATAGATCGACTGTTTATTTTGAATATTTACGTCCCGTTCATACAATTCGGACTCTTCGCCGTAAATTTCAATCCAGAGAATCAACATTTATTTTGCATTAAGTTTGGTTATCAATAAAGGTTATACTACGGTAATAATGGATTGATCATTTAATTTCACTTATTGATGTGTCTATGTATTTCCAAGTTCTTCATTAATTCTAATCAATTTACGATTCGTGAATGTATTTAATTACAGCAATTTATATGGATTCGTGTATTTGTATTTCATGTAATTAATATTTCAGTTACAAACGCTGATAAAAATTTCATTTGATTTCTGTGATATGAATGAAATATGTAGCAATGGAATGTTATGAATTCTTCCAATTGCGAGATTTGCTCATCGCAAATGTAACATACAAACTAGTGTATTGCGTCTGATATTACAGGTTTTACGATATTTTGTTCAAAGTTCTGTGAAATCCAAAGTTCAATATTTCATAAAAATTTATAAAATATGCACTGGATACTTCCAGTGTGAGGTTTCAACATTTTGTGTCTTCTAACGGGTTGGAATGATACGGGAAATTGTAATTTTTGCCCTAATGCGATCCAAGAAATGTTACGGGATATTGTAATATTTGGGATAATCATTTTAAAACTGTTTTTCCTGGTCTGAATTCATTAGTAGCATCTTAGAGTTTAAGGAGGGTCAGTGAATATAAATTTGTTACCCCTAATTTTAGGGTTAGACCACATGTTCTCTCTGGTTATATCTCAACTGCAATCTTGGAACTGGTATGCATTTCTATAAGGAGGTCAACGCGTTCGCAATTCCTCGAATATTTTCAATCTATTTATATGTAATTTTAAGAGACAATTTCGTACACATAGTAACGGAATATTTGTGCATATTTAGAAAACCATGACTTCAGGTAACTTCTATAGTTTCGATTATTATAAATAGAAATAAATCATTTGTCTAGTCATTCACTTCATTTCTCTATTTCTGCTTTATTCCTACTATACACTCCCGTCCACAAGTCACCGGACACTTACTCGTTTTCAGCAAAATTATTATTGAAACTCAGATACAACTCTCTAGCTTGATTTTATTGTTGATTTCGTAATATTTACGTATTTTACGATAATTTCGGTATGTAAAAATAGAACTGTATATTATAGTTATTTAAATAAATGTATAAGAAAGGAACTGCATGTATCCATGTGTTAACAATTATTTTTCAGAAAATGGGAAAGTGTCCGGTGACTTATGGATGGGAGGGTAAACATGATTTCAAATCTGTTATATTACCTCAAAGATTACTGTACTAATTTTCAGAAATTTTGTAACTAAAATTTTGTATGAATGTATTAATTTCTTCAGTCTTTCGGTCTTTTAAAAATTATTTATTTCAAAATTATGTTGACGTTTCGACAACTAATACGTTGTCATCTTCAGAACTGTACAAAATTTTTTTATAACATTAAATAATTAGTATAAAACATTATTTTAAACAATAGATTTCGTTTTACAAAATTGTATAATTACCATAAATGATTAAAATTTAAACTATTTAAATAACATCGTCAAGATGCTTTCGACTACAGAGTTTAAATTGTAGTGACATTTACCTTTACAGTTATTAGTTTCGAAGTCAATTTAAATGAGATATACATAGCAGTTTTGTTGTGTGATAATCAAAATATTGAATGTTTTCATATTAACTAGTTTCAGTTTGATGATATCAATTTTCTATATACTTATGTACTTTTATATAAAGATAATCCTTTGAATTTTAAATTAAATATGACAAAGTATTCATATGAGAAACTTTTTTATTTTAATTATTAATGTATTTTATAAAATTATTGAATATGTTTTATCAATTTCTTTATAATCAGTAATTAAATTAACATTATTACTTTTTTTTGTATACGTGAGGCTTCCAATGTTTTCCTTTTAGTTAAATTTTTTTCTTTTTCTAAAATTTTAATTTTATCGATATTAAAACTATGTTTCGTTTCTAAGCTGTGTTTTGCTAAACCTGATTTTTTCTAAATTTTTTATAATATAATAATTATGTTCATACATTCGTTTTTCTACGCTTCTTTTTGTTTCTCCTATATATACTTTATCACATTCCTCACATGACACTTGGTAAACTACATTTGACATTTTTTCATTAGGAATTTTATCTTTCAAACCTTTTTGTAATCAAATTTTGTAATCAAAATTATGTAACACGATAACTTTCGTAATTAATAATTATCACGGATTGTGACGATATGTGAAGGTTACGTACAGATTTTGAATTATATTTTTATATCGGTAAAAAAAAGGTAAAAGAAGAGAGGTAGATAAAAAAAGAAATAAACCTTGATCAAATATTTTACTCATTTTGTAAATGATATTGACGTCAAATTTCTACTCCTTTGCTATCTCCATTCCTTTCACTTACTTCTAATCATATATTAACAAAATAGGCATTTGAAATTGATTCTATCTTTGAAATTACTTGTAGAAATGACTTTGCCACTTTCATTCTCGGCACTTTAATTTTTTCCATACTTTTCGAGGTTCTCTTGAAAACCGGCGATAACTAATCCGACGTATTCATTTATGAGGAATCCATTTCAATTGGCTCACAAAACTTGATCCTACGGCACGAGTATAATTACTCTTTGTAAAACACGTTTTTCGCTGACTCGCGCTAGTATTGTATTTCGCTATTTATAACAGATCCACGCAACTGATTCAACGCGCTAAATTACCTCTAAAAATGAGTTCGCCAATTCCATCTTTGACACCCACATTTTTTCTCGTTTTTCGGGAAAGGTCAGTACAAAATGTGCGTGCCGTTCACATATTATCCGTCTTCTAAATCCCTTGATGGCGTATCTTAATACTTAGCACTTTACCGGTCGGAAGCTTATTAATAGGTTTTTTATTGACAGCGTTTATCGACTAACAGTCTATTAAGCTGCTGATAACGTATCTGTACTCAAGTGATGGGTCGTGTAAATCCACTTTTGCTGCGCGTACTAAGGAAAGTGTTGATAGCTAGAAATCTTCTAGAGGGAAGTTAACGAACCATATCGAAAAACAGATTTCTTAGGAAATAATATAGCGGTTTGTGAGTTAGAATTGAATAATTAGGTTTTAATTTACATTTTTACATCAGTTTCATCAATAAATTAATCGATAAAATTAATTAATTTGCTATTAAGTTAATTAATGAATGAAGTTAATTAGTCAATACGATCAAGTAGGTAGTAAAGTTATTGATTAATTTATTTATTCATATTAACATTTACTATGGAGATTCCAACTTGGCTGGTAGCAATGTAGTGTTAATTGATGGTAAACACCAAAGAGGCTGAAATTCAACAGCAATTTTGCGCAGATAAATAAATGATAAGAACAAACTAGTGTAAGGACACACTTCTCGCTTTGCAGCCTCACAAATAGAATAGGAGAATGAATGTTCAAACGTGTTATTTTTTATATAAGTTGAAAACTATTGCGTTTTATTTATAATATTTTTTCTAATTTTGCGGATGGACATTATATGGGGCACAGTCCTTTCGCTTGTACGTTGTCAACTGTCTTCCGTTCTTGAATTACTTATATATATGTATATTTAATGATTCTAGAATGTTCCACACATCAATTAACTCTCGGAACATTCTAGACATTAGTCATTCGAAATATTTATTGGGGATCAACCTGTATTATTATCCTTTTTTCTTCCACTTGGGCTTATCCCCTCGTTCAATACAATCATGTATACATTCGAATGAGTACGATCGGTACATCGTCACATTATCCCCCTTTATTTATTTTTTTTTTTAACTAAAAAATAAATAAATAAAAATTACGCGCATAACTATTCACAAATAAATTGTTCGTCCATGGCTACGTTTCAATAAGTTCATACACACCTGATACAAAACATTCAATAAGTTAACACACACACAAAACATAACAATAACTATATACAAATAAATTACACATCATTTATGCTAATAAAATTCTGAAATTTCTCATTTCGTTTCTTCGTCTTTGTATAAATAATATTTTCTTAACCGTTCTCTATTATAAATCCCTTTTTCTTTGAAAGGTTCGTTAATGTCTACTAAAAGATACGCATTTTTTCCTATAATACTTTTTATCTTATAAGGACCATAGAAAATATGAAAAAATTTCTTTGTCTCTTTTTCAAACGCATCAGACTGTTTCGGTACCCTAATAAGAACCAAATCATCAACTTGTAAACAAATCTTGGATGGTTTTCTTTGTTGATTTCCTCGTTTTTCGAAATTATCTTTCAAATTTTGCCGAGCCAAAGAAAGTTTATCTTGATATTCATACTCATTTTCATAAATAGGAAATTCAAATTGCTTACTAACTTCATCGGTAGGTCTTTCATTAAAATGTAATTCGACTGGTGTAAATCCAGTGCTAGCGTGTGAAGTATTATTTAAACAATATTCGATCTCTTTTATCTTTTTACACCAACTTGCATGGTTTTCAGAACATAGTGTACGGAATAAACGACCTAATTCACGCATTATCCTTTCTGAAGGATTACTTTTCGGATGTCTAATTGATGAAAATCTCGTTTTAATGTTCATTGATTCTAATTCTTTCTTCCAATTACTAGATGTAAATTGTGATCCATGATCTGATAAAATTTCTTTCGGCTTTCCTACCTCACTTACATATCGTTTTATTTTATTCAACGCTGATATAGTTGTTGCCTTTTTCATTGCATACAATTTCACATATTTAGAAAATACATCCAGACACACTAAAATATACTTCACTCCTCCTATAGAAGTGGGTAAAGGTCCATAAAAATCAATCGCCAGTAAATCCAATGGAGAATTAGATTTTACCATTTCATGTTCACCTTCCATTCGAAATGTTAGATATTTTACTCTTTGACAAAGATCGCAAGAAAGCACATATTTCTTTACTTCCGCATCCATATTTCGCCAAAAATAAAATTGTTTAATATAAGTTTTAGTTTTATAAACACCTGGATGACCCAGTTTTGAATGAACAGACTCAATAACAGTTCGTGTCAAATTTCTTGGTATTACTAATTGCCATACTCTACGCTGATCATCTTTTCGAAACAAAATTGATTTGTATAATTGAAATTGTGGATCATTATTTTCTATTGACTTTTTTATAAAGGAATCTTGATCTTGATCATGTTTTATGTTCTTTAGACTCTTTCTTAATACAACATCGCTTCTTAAAATGCTAAAGAGTATACATGCGCTTGAATTTTCAGGAGAGCATGACTTAACTAAATTATATATAAAAGCTTTATTCGCTTCTTCTTCAGGCTCAAATCTACCAGAGGGGTTTCTACTAAAAAAATCAGCTACAATGTTGTCTTTTCCACTACAATGTTCGACTTCGAAAGAGTATTGTTGTAAAATAATGCTCCAACGAATCAAACGAGAGCTTTGATAAATTGTAGTATTCAAAAATGTTAGCCCTTTATGATCTGAAATTATTTTAAAATGAATTCCAATCAAATATGTCCTAAGCTTCATCACCGAATACACAATTGCCAATAACTCTTTTTCAGTGGTAGTGTAATTCTCTTCAACTTTCGACAAACATCGGCTTACTAATGATATTATATAATGATTTCCCTGTGGATCTGTCTGATATAGAATTCCACTAATTCCACGGTTAGAAGCGTCTGTTTGAAGCTTAAAAGACAAGTTTGGATTTATATGATTTAGCATAACAGAGGCTATAAAATTTTGTTTTAGTCTAACAAAAGCTTGATCATGATCCGTGTTCCAGTTCCATTGTGCTTTTGCTTTAAGAAGGTCTCTAAAAGGATCTAAATAATCAGAATATCGAACTACAAATTGTCGGTAATATGTACACAATCCTAGGAAACTTTGCAATTCTTTCTGATTTTTCGGCATTTCAAAATTACGTATAATATTAAGTCTGTCAGGGTCTGGCTGAATACCTTTAATCGAGAGTTCAAACCCCAAAAATTTAACAGAGCTGCTACAGAACTTTGATTTATCAAGGCGTAAAGTAAAATTTTGTTGTTGTAGTTTCGAAAAAATAACATCGATATGATCAAGATGTTCATTATAGGTACGAGATGCTATTATAAATTCATCAACATATGATGTAAGAAACTCATTATACGTATTTCCAAGCGCAATTGAAATAGCTCGTATGAATCCCCCACTTGCAGTTTTTATGCCAAACGGTATCCTACGAAATTGATATAAGGTACTACCAAATAAGAAAGCAGTATATTTTCTGGATTCTTTCTCGAGTGGTATTTGCCAATAACCATGAGCTAAATCGGTGGTAGTCAAATATGTTATATCATGGAATTGTTGCATAATTTCACTAATCAAAGGGGGAGATTCATTATCAGATTCAATTATATCATTAATGAATCTCGCATCTAAACATATTCGTACCTGACCATCTTTTTTCATAACAATTCTTAATGGGTTACAGTAAGGACTCGTTGATCGCTCTATTATACCATTTTCTAACATTTTATTTATTTCCTCCTCTACTCTTTTTCTATAAGCAAAAGGAACTGGATACGATTTTTTAACAATAGTCGTTTGTTTCTTAAGTGTTATTTTATGTTCATAAGTGCCTGCTGATCCATTTTTCATCGAAAATAACTTTTTATATTTTGATAATACCTTTACGAATTGATTCCGTTCCGAATGATCTAAACCTGGGAGATTACTCGCAATAAGTCTAATATCCTCGTAAAAATTATCATCTTCCCCTTCACAGTATAATTTAGATAATTGCTTATTGTCAAATCCATAATTAACACAAATATCTTCATATAAATCATCATCATTTGGTAAGTAATCATCATAATCAATACTAGTTTCATACAATTTATCATTATCATAACACATATCATCGACTTCATTTTCATCACAGTCATTTTCTTTATCATTTTTTTGCACTACATCATCACATATATTATCACAACTAATCATACCATTATCATTATTATCAATTTGATCACTAAATAAATTGTTTATACAATTCACAATGTCATTTTCGTCAGCATTAGTATTACTTGTTTCTTCATGCGTGTTGTCATCGCTAATAATGTCTTTTAATCGAGGATTTTCTGTAGTAACAATCGGTTCCTTTACTTGATTCGTTTCTCCCAACCTAGACTTAATTTTTGTTAATTCATGATCAACATCTTGGTCACATTCTGAATGATTTTGAGAAACCTCAACTAATTGATAGTTGCACGATCGCGACTTAATCGTTTTTTGAAATACATTTTCATTTATATTATACATATTTGGATTTCGTAAAATTTGAATAAAAAGCGTGTCTCCTCGTTGTGAAGATGATAATTGATCCACGGCATTAAGACTAGCCAAGATCAAATTCTTCGGAACGTCATAACCATTTACGTTAATATTAAATTTATTAAAATCTAAAATAACTCGATTTCTTACTAACCAGTCATTTCCAAAAATAATATTAGATGTTAAATTAGGTATTACTAAAAACGAGTATTGGAATAAATGGTCTCCTAATTTCATGTCTAATAGTACTTGTTTCTTTACCGGTGTTTGTTTCTTTCCTATAGCAGGCAAAACTACCATATTTGTAACGGGAAGTTCAGTTATTTCAAATTGATTCTTAATATAATTATAAAAATTTTCAGAGATACATGTTATTTGACTTCCTGAATCAATCAAAGTTGGTACAGGTATATTATTAATCGAAACAATTACATGTAAACATTTATCACCTTTATGTTCATTCTTTTTTTCTTCTTCATTTAAAGTATTGCCTACAAGGTCCTCAAGAAAATCATACGGTTCATAGCGTTTTGTGGGACCTGAATCCAAAACGCTCCCTTTTAGTTTAAATTTTGATTAATGTACATATTAGGCAGCGGAGGTGGAGGAACATTCAAATTTGCCGGAACACATATTCTTTGATTGTCAGAACTAAATCGATTTGTATTATAATCATAATGACTATCTCGGTGTACAGAGCCAGATGATGTAATTCCTCCTCTTTGATCATTTAAACTATTATTTCTAGTATCATCATAGTGTACTTGGGACCTAGAAGTCTGAGGTATTCGATTACAATATGAATAAGGCCTATGTCCCGAACAAGATTCAACTGGTACTGAATTCCGAGTATTTGGTCTATTGGATTGAATTCTAACACCTCGTAAATTGGTCAAGTTATTAGAATTATTCGCACCTCCACTATTTGGATTATTAAGTTGATATTTCTTTCGCTCTTCTTGTACTAAATCTAAATTTGCTAACGATTGTAAGATTATAGTACTTTCATTGTAATCGACTGATGCTAAAGCTTCTTTAACTCGAAAAGGAAACTGTTGTATGATTGTATAATTTATTTCATAATCTGGAATGCGAGGTTCAAAATATTGCGCTTCTTTCGATTGTTTCAGGAAATATACTTGAAAACTACCTTCCTTAGGGTTGCAACGGCGTGATGCCCATTTGGCCTTCAAACCCACTCTAACAGGAATGGAATAAAATTCTTGCAAAAATGCTACTTTAAAGATTTCATAGTCATAGAAATTGCAAGAATCATACCAAATTTTTGCACGTCCAGAGAGTGCATTTTCCAAAATTATAAGTTTATTAGCATTTGAGATTTTCTTTGCAAGAAAGTATTTTTCTATTTTATTGATAAATTCGCGAGGATTTGAGTCTACATAATATTCAAATTTCGGTAAATTAATATCAATTTGAGGTTGTATTATTATAGTATTAGCATTTTCCACATTTTCCCTCCTATTATTATTTTGCAAAACCTCTAATTCCCTTCGTTGATGATCAATGATTATTCGTAACTCTCTCATTTGTTCTAATAAATCGTCTTCATTTCTATTGTCTCTAACATTACCACGTGCACCTTGAGCTGCTTGTAACTCCTCATTTTCTGTTCGGAGGCGACGAATTTCTTCATCCAATTGGCTCCTGTTTCCTTGTGCAGCTAAAAGAGCGTTGTTTTCTGCTCTTAATCTTTCCAACTCAGCTTCCATTTCTTGCTGCAGACTAGAAGATTGGCTGTCACTTGATGAACTTTCCAAATTTGGATCGACTTCAGGCTCCGCCGATTTTTTTTGACGTGGATTTTGACAAAGTCTTTTTATCTTTTCCAATTGTTGCTCTTCCTCTTAAATGATAAACCGAATTTTCGTCCGATCTTTTTGGTGTTCTTAGTGTTCTACCCATACAGAGATAGAAATTATAACGAGTTCCACACCATTTAACAAAGTTTTTTATACAAAAAGTACTTCACTGTAGAACCGAGTGACAAAGCACAATGTCATATATATATATATCTTTTACAACAATAATAATTTATGCACAATAATACTTTAAATCCCGAGCCCCACGTTGGGCGCCAAAATGTAAGGACACACTTCTCGCTTTGCAGCCTCACAAATAGAATAGGAGAATGAATGTTCAAACGTGTTATTTTTTATATAAGTTGAAAACTATTGCGTTTTA
Organism: Gasteruption jaculator; assembly: GCA_949825005.1. Classification (NCBI taxonomy): domain Eukaryota; kingdom Metazoa; phylum Arthropoda; class Insecta; order Hymenoptera; family Gasteruptiidae; genus Gasteruption; species Gasteruption jaculator. The sequence goes on along the minus strand of OX463769.1, from coordinate 4,393,507 downwards.
TTTATAATATTTTTTCTAATTTTGCGGATGGACATTATATGGGGCACAGTCCTTTCGCTTGTACGTTGTCAACTGTCTTCCGTTCTTGAATTACTTATATATATGTATATTTAATGATTCTAGAATGTTCCACACATCAATTAACTCTCGGAACATTCTAGACATTAGTCATTCGAAATATTTATTGGGGATCAACCTGTATTATTATCCTTTTTTCTTCCACTTGGGCTTATCCCCTCGTTCAATACAATCATGTATACATTCGAATGAGTACGATCGGTACATCGTCACACTAGCAGCGGTCATGTTAATGATCGAAACAATATGCAATTTCAATTTTTACCCGGTTTTAGAAAATGGGTCTCCCCAACATTATCATATTGAGGTTGAAGCTAAAGGAAATTTTGCATAGTTCGGCACGAAGGTGAAATTATGATTGATTTCAAGTTGGTCTCAATGTGCTGAAGCCCTGAAATGCTCAACCTTCCTGTTATCGAACACCAACCGTTGAACGCAGCTTCTGTTGTTGAAAATTGCTGAACTTGATGAGATCTGACAATTTCTTTACGAGAATGTACTGTCAATTTTCTGTATTTTCGACTCGTTAAAGTTTCATAAGTTGGAATTATGAAATTCTACAAACAAGGCAAGATCGAGTCCAATTTTAATTTGGCGGTTCTTTGCCTGTAACGAAATCGCAATTTTGTTTCAACAATTCGAAAAAATCGAATTACGTTTTGAATGATTGCGAGAATATCGTATACCTAGCACTTCGCTTTTCTATAGTAGAAAAGGGATTAAATAATAGAAAGTTACATCTGGTATTCAACAAAATTTGTTCAACAATGATGTATGTCAGAAATGGTTGCTGTATTCATTCATCCACGGGAATTTATGTATTTTTGATGACTTTGGAACCACTGCTTTTGCTTCAGTTCGCCTGTATCCCGGTTCTATTTCTACGGTGAAATATAAATCTAAAAAAATATTCCAAATTGATCGTTAGTTTCAATTTCGGGCTTTATGAAAGTTCCAGTAGTCTACGATGCCCTCGAAATTGGACGTGCCACGCAAATTACATCCAATTGCAGCTAACTTTGTTACACGCACCGACCATGCGAGGGACTTAATTTAGAGCGTAATATTAATGACATTTGATTCTTATGGTTTGTTCCACTTTTGTGCAAGATACGGTAGAAAAATGGTTGACTTTAATAAACTGTAACGAAAGATTATTAACAAACAGAAGGGAAACCTTTCATGAGCAAGATTTTTAGAGACTGTTATTTTTCCGGAACCACACTTATTTCATCCGTTAACCGAGTATGAGGAATTAACTCGTCATTGAAAACTGCTTCCCCAGCGAACGGGACGAGTTAACTCGTCACGGAACTGTAGAGATTATACAGTCACGGCACGCACGGTGTGCGCTTTCGGTAAATGAACTCCCTGGCTAACAGATTAAAAATGTCAAGTTTGAAAAATGTGGACCAGTTTATTACGCCGTGGAAAAGAATGGACTTGATGCCTTTGAGATTGCAAGTATCCCCAAACTCGTATGATTTGTCGTAATTGCAAGGTGTACTAATTTGCGATGCTTGGCTTTAAGATGGTGTGCAGTTTTATGCAATATTTGCGAAAAGCTCCATCAAAAAGTGAAACGGTTTGCCCGTGTATTTACTTTTCTCTCAATTTTCGGGTCGTGGTTTTTTTTGTTCTTTTGTTCTAAATACAATAAGGTGTACAAGTGAAGTTTAATTCGTTCCCTCTATTCATTTTTCAATATGGAAAAATATGCTTTTTTTAAAAACGAATCTGCCGTATTTCGTGGAACCTTGTCATCTGTATTCCACGCGTAACAAATGTTTCATGTGACGTATTTTGCAAACGTACACTATTACACATAGATAAGGAAATATAGGTATAACCATGACATTTCTGTCGGCTTGCTAAGCTATTTTACTGCCACATCATCAAACAAAATCGATATTCTACGGATTTGCAGTATGTCTTCTCTATATCATTTTTCGTTCTGAACGACGAAAAGTGGCACAGTGGTTAACAAATGTGCTTAACGGTTTGTTAAAGCTGTCGGATTTAATTGGTACAAATTATGTAAATTATTAACGTGAAAAAACAGACCATAAACAGCTTTTCTCTAATAACGTCATGTCACACTGAAGTTGAAAGTTGTCAAGTCCTCCTTATTTCAAAAATAAATATATCAATAGATAATATTTATTTCCAAAAATATTCCGAAAATAATGTTTTTAAGTTTTCAAATAAAAAAGTTGAACTTTCGATATTCTTAGGTTCAAAACACAGCGAGTGTTGGTTTTTTAATTTTCATAACAATAATTATGCATAATTTTCGAAAAATTACGTAATTCCTAAGATTACGAAATTTATCCTGAAATTTTTTGCTGAAATATTCTTTTTCTATTAAGATTTTTCTTTTTTTGCATCACATGTATAGTTTGGAATCAGCACAGAGAGGTGCGGCAGTTACGTTATCATCCTCCTAATTGAAAAAATAAAAATACTGTTATTAAAGGACTCCAATTTCGTAACAAAATAGAGAGCTTCGAAGAGAACACCTCGAGGAGTGCAAAATTAATGCTACAAGTTTTTGTACATGTGCGGAATCTCGTTACCCAGACCTACACGTGTCTGTAAATTCAGCAATTTAGGGTAACGATTCTTCGTTACTTACTTGGCATTTGCGGAGGAGGTGCACCTCCTCCACAGGGGACGTTTCCCTCAAAGTAGTTCGACCTGTACGTACCTTAATAAGTTCGAAGTTGACAGACTAATTACTTGCATTCAAAACTAGAAAGATTGAATGTCTAATACGCGAGGCAATTTCTTTCTGACACGTAGTACATCATCTCAAATGGACTCCAAGAATTGTTTCACTTATTTTCTTCTTATTGACAACATTAAAAAAGAACAACATCATGTTATTATTGTAAAATTGATGTAACAAAAAAATCGACTTTTGGAATCAATTTTTGGCTCTTTCGGGAGGCCCCTGTCTAATGTATTATATTTTTTTGGGAGGAATCCATTTTCTATGTAAAAATTTCAGATATCCAAAGGAAAACGCGATTTCCTCTAAAAACCTATTTTTAACACGTTCACGCCGGCGTGACCAACCTGTGGGTCACACTTGACTGTTCCATGGGGCGGCGTGACCCACCGGTGGATCACGTTTAACTGTTCTGTGAGCGGTCCCGCCCCACGCGGAAAAATGTGAATATCGGCCCCGGCGTCAACGTGTTAACAAACTTCCGCTAGGATTTTATGAATATACAACCTTGGAATCGATTCTACGCGTCAAATTACTCCTACAAATAAATTGTCAAACCCCGATTTTGGGAGAAGTTCAAGAAATATTCCCCCCCAAAAAATAAACGTCTGTAAAAGTTGTTTTTGGAATCAATTCCTACTGCTGCTTTAAAAATTAGCGGATATCGACATTCGCTTGTTACGTTCTCAATGTGGAAAATGTGTAACAATTATACCCGTGGTTTCTCGCAAACCGGACAATGCGTACGACCCGTACACTAAGGGTTTACTTGGGCTAGGAATTTGTTGTGGATCTATTACATCGATTGATCTTTGTCGATGGAGGCTCATGTTTAATAAGTTGTTCACCTGAAAATCCCGAAATGGAACATCAATACCTTTCGGTTTCATGTATACACGAGAAATGCGGAGGTATATGCAGCACAATTGCACATACACGAGTCATGGATGAAATCGAGTACGCCATTTCACTTCATCCGGCCACAACAGTCGCAGGGAAAACGCATTACAAAGCGGATGTACACATAGAATGAGTGTTACGGGTGATAATCCAGATCTGATTCGAGAGAGTAACAATGACAGAATCATAGGAGATGAATACCGGAGCCCGCGCGATTGTATTAACGTATGTGTAAATGCGAGAAAATGTGAACTTTGAACACCTTTCTAGTTACAGGTCAATTCTTATTTTACAGCGCGTATCGGAATCCACCTAGAAATACAAAGTGGATTTGAAGAATAAGAGAGAGAGAGGTCCCTGTACCATGTGGGTGAGTTCGAAGCGTTGCACGCTTCACAGCGGATAGTTGTGCCTCTCTGCTAATTGATTTCATCAATTCCAGGTCTAGAAAAAAAAGCTATTCTTCCTTTTGCTCGCATTACAGAGCTTTATTCTCGTGTGCCCTTCAATATAAATATTTTTATCTATAAAGCCGTCGCTCGTCAAGTGAGCGAACGAGAGTTACTTTTTTTTTCGTATTTCAAAAGCGAAAAGCAAATTCAATATCGCGATGTTTTTGTTAGTCGCACTTTTTCGCTGACGTTTTAGGGGAATTTTCGTGAGTTGTGCGTGCGTGTGGCTGTGGGTGTGACAAAATGAAAGGATTTCATTTCGCACAGAACCACCTTACAATCTTCCGCGTCTGGAAACCTACAAGCTGGCTCATTCTGGAAGCTTATATTATCGCAATAAAAATCGCTACGAAACGGAAGATTCGTACATTTGGCTTGATTAAAAAAAAAACTTCTTTTACGCTCGCGTACATCGACGACGATAAAAGCGCAATAGTAAACAGAGTAATATATTACGTTTACACTTCTTATTAAAGGTAAACCAGCCTCTCAGCTCTTGGAAGCAGTGAATTTACACATTACTGCTTGGCAGTTTCATTCTTTCAACCTGCTGAGGCGAGCTTTTCCTAATTTACTCCCTTACCGTTTATTTCCATCTTATTCTTGTTCCCCATTTTATCCATCTTCTACTTTTCATCTACTGGATATCACGACTCACGGTCAGATCGCGGTGTAATACATATTTCAATTTTTGTAAAATGAAAGGGTATATCACGAAAACGAAAAGTATGTTTGCCACACACTTTTCTCTTACTCCAGCGAACACAATTTCCTGTTGTATAGTGGTATTACTCACGGTTCTCAATGACGACATTATCGTTCGTGTAGTGTGGTAGCGGATGCTCGGAACTGGCTGTAGCAGCAGAATGTCACCCCGAACTTGCCATTTTCTTCATCCTCGTACAGCTACCGGAGCTCCTCCTACAATGCCATTCCCGCTACCGTACATTTCTATTATGAGCCATCCTTTTCGTTTATTTGTGTATTTTGCCATTGTGTCCCATAATAATATCATATCGTTCCAATGCTGCTTCCTTTTCCTTTGGAGTGTTTCGCGAAATGAGTTTGAATCTCGGAAAGGAGGTCAGTAAAAGTGTGAAACGGGAAGAATGAAGCAAGGTTGGATTCACTCGAAGGAACCGGGAAGGCTAAAATGACAATACGAATGAGTTGAGAAATTTCGTACAGAAATCTCGGGTATTCGATGCAGAAGCTGCTTCGAACTTACGATCCATCGAATCGGAATTCCTAGAGTTATAGTCCAAAGATCTTAGGAACAAATCCCAATTAGACAATGTACTCGCTAAAAGCAGTGCCGTAAACTTTTCGAAGTCGGAGTAATCTAGGTTATTCGAACTTGGCAAATATGAAGCTAAATCTATGATATTAGAGAATTTAGATTCGGACCGTGTCGGATTTGGTCCTTTACGGTACTCTCGATTGACTTTTAACCTCTAGAGCCCCGCGTGACTTCCAGGTCACAGACCCATGCTTTCATATTTCCAACAATTTCTTTTTTAATTTTATCTTTTTTAATTCATCACTGTCAATCGTCATAACTATCAAGTTATAATATTGCCATAGAATTCTTTGTCCAGAACTGTTGTCTATCTCTACGCTTCGTCGAAAAACACTTGAACAAAAATAAATTTGTTATATTGAAATTGGCTTTTGAAATTATCCCACTATTAATTGGTATTTGCTATTTTTTGCTATATAGTTTATCGTTCGTGCAAAAGCAAGCAAATATTCGGGCGGTTGAAGATCATTGTATGTTTTGTCAACAAAATCCTTGATAAAGAATCATTTTTGTGCCTGAAAATCTTTAGTCGAACATAAAGTTACAAAAATTATTAAAATTTGGGTTAGGTTACGCAAATTTGAATAATTATAATAATTTTTTTATAAAATCGTGACTTCCTCGGAATTATTTTACATCTAGTGTTTATTCCAGCATGCAAATCATAATAGACATAACATGCGATTCTGCGCGAATCCACTCGGGCTTGTGTATTTCTGCCATTGTTAGTCGATCGAATTAACTCCCTCCTGCATTTTAAGGGCTTAATGATGATCGCCTTAACATGAAGCTGCTCTTACTTGTTGATATCGCTGTGCTTGTACTGAATTCGTATTGGTCTTTCAGAACTCCTTCTGAGATCTTACAATTAGTGACTCTACAGGATACGACATTTATTTGGGAACCACTAAATATCTCTGTTGTATATGGTTCTATAAGAAAAAAAAAGACTTGAGAACATTGCTTGTAATACTTTCTCGTAATTTGAACGATAGACCACTCAAAAGTGCAACTCTTACTCTATTTTTCGCTATACAATTGCCCATTCCGAAAAGGGAAACATTAAAGGGTTTAAAATGGGTCCAGCAAGGCAGGGGTAATTTAGCGGGTAGAATCGATTACTCAGTCCTCGGATTACCCGAATGCCACTTAATCCGGATTGAAGCTAAAGCATTAACCAATTGTTTCCTGGGGATTTGTTGTAATGAAAAATTCCACGCCAGGCGGCTACCGATTAGCTTTTTGAAACTAATACGCAATCGTTTGTTGAATGTTACAGAAATAATTGTTGATAACGACAATTTGTTGACCACCTACAGGCATTTTACTAATTAACTGAGAATCACATTGGGACTAAATTTAGATCCGATAATATTTTGCAACAAAAGCAGTGTATGGAAAATGTATTGTTATTATTATTATTATTATTATTATTATTATTGTTATTATTATTATTAGATAAAGGCGAATAATAGAAAATTGCATTGCAGAAATTACATAGGTTGTGATTCCAACGACATACAAATTTTACGCGAAACGGACAATTATTACAACAGTTAGTTTGTTGTCTGCAGCATATTCCATCAACACTAGTAACTGGCTAAGAAGGGAGGAATACCGTAAGAGAAAAGGGAGGATGTTCCATATCCAACCTAGATGGAATCAGTGCTGCAAGAGAAAAGTGGAAAAGAGTGGAAAAGCCATCATACGACCGTTTTTAGCGGTTGGGGAAAGACAAAAGTGCTTTTAATGTTTTAACGAGCAGCATCGTCCATTGTTCGTTCGTTCGTTTGCTTTCGAATGCGTGAATACTTCAGCAACGTTTTTACTTTCCCCTCTCAGCTTCTTCTTTTCTGTTTTCTTTTTAGTTTTATTGTTTTCATTGTTACTACTGTTACTACGTTTGTCTTTCTGCACGGACCATCACGCCCTAAAGCTCCGGGTTAAAGTGTTTCCTATATCATCGATCGTCATTCGGAAGCTTTTTGGTTTTGTCTCTTCATCAATATCCTACATTTCGAGTTCATCTCGATCATTGTACGTCGCCTCGCTCCCATCGGTTATCCCTATTTTTTGTTATTGCATTGGGTTTTTTTTTTCATCCCTTTTGGGAAATGGGGATGGAGCTCGCAGTATACCGCGTATCATCTCAGTCGAGTGATCGTGAAAATTTTCTGGAACTCCCGTCAGTTTGTTTCGCAGTGACACAAAAACAAAAATGTGTCATGAATCAGTTTTTTTTGCGGTGGGAGACCGAGATTTTTCTCACGGTATTTTAATTGAAACAATACAACTGGTACGTACAAAAACATTGTAAATTCGAATGTTACACACGTTTTGAATTTTAATAAACGTTTTCCTTCCATTTCATGTTGTTACCCCACGGCGAACATGTGCGTCCACATTTATTTGCGAACATCAAATATTCCCGAATTGTGCATTTCGCATTCTAATACGTATTTTCCTTTGGAAGAAAAAAAATATCATTTGATTGTCTGGCGCTCGACGTTCTTTGTGGCCCCAGAACTGATTTACATACAGATTTATGCCAACGAGAGGAGAAAAAGCGTAGAATTTTCATGGATGATCGATGATATTATGATTGACACTTCGAAGTGTCACGTTCGTCTTGCTTTCAACGAGAAATAGTGATTACAGTTACTGACTTTATCGTGGACCGGCGAATATTATGCTTTTGTCCTGCTTTCGTGAGTGTCGTCGTCAGATGCACGCGTTATTACTTCTCCATTGAAATACGTCAAATGTGTCATTTTATCCCGTACATAATGCGCTTCCAGCATTGCTCTGAATCATTCATCGACTAACAGTTTGTGAAACGTAAGACCGCAGAAAGTCCGACGGTAGAATTTTGATTTATCACGGCAAATAGAAGAATCGATGAGCTCGTTATTACCATTTTCAGTATTGGTTCGTCGAGTAACCATTTTTCCCACTAGAATGTAAAGAAAATTAGAGTCCCTGGGAAAAAAGAGACTATTTAAGTCTAATTAAGGCATGCAAATATGAAGTCGGTCACTGTTAATTTAAAAAACGCTTAAATTATTTGACAATTTTGATTGATGTTTATTCTCGATATTTTAGTTTGCCGAATGAATGATTCATGAACTAATTAAGCAAAGTTGAGGGATAGAAAAAGTTTATTTCGTTTAAGTTTGAAACTCCGAAGAAAGGTGCTCTTCAAAGTGGATTAGAGTTAGTGGAAGCCAAGTAAAGGCGGTCTTTACGCAAAGAAAGACAAATTTGTCATGCATTTTTACGTAGAAATGTATTTGCAGGAGGCGATTTTATTTACGACGATGTTATATGCTACGGAGATTTCAGGATTGGGGCGAATGTATTTGCTTCTCATAGGTACTTGCTGAACATCTTCACGCGTAGCCAGACTTCCGCTCGAGGAGAAGTCGCCATAGCGAGCTTAACAAAGTTGAATTGGAGTTTGCAGGTGTGACTACCTTGCAAATCAGACAGCTTTGAGATTCTCAAAAGCAACCAAGACTGCGGCGTTGGTCTGTAAACTAAAGCGGACCCGAATTTATGTTGCCAAACTTCATAACAATATACTTTTGAATAACTTCCGTCCAGGGTACAAAAAAATCAGAAGTTCCTTTAAATTATATGTAATATCAATTTTTTTATGGGAATCAGATTTTATTGGTAAATACCAATGTTATAATTCTAAAGAAAAAAATACTATAAGTAAAATTATATCATGAACTTGAATGAACAAGCCTAAAAGTAGGGCAAATTTGTTCTCGCTATTAATTCTTATTTTACAAATTTTTGCCAATAGGACTCTAATTGTGGAAAATTTTGTTAGCAATTGTTATAATTTTAGAAAATTGTTTTATTACAAATTCAAGTTGAAGAGTCTTTAAGGGGTTAGTCGCAGTCAGGAAGATGAAAAAGGACATTTCTTTGTGTTTTTTTTTAGGTATTAAACAATAATTTTTATCAATGAAATTTAAATATATTATGAAGCATGTCTTAAAGAACTACAAACAAATTTTTGTTTTAAAAAAAGTTAATTTATTTCGTCATAACAGCCGATGGCGTGAGCGGCCATTTGAAAATATTGGTTTGCGGTGAGCAAGATTTCTCGAAACTGGTTTACCTGAAAACAAAAATGAAGGTAGATTTAGAAAATGTATTAGACTAACGGGTCCCTGATCGAAGGATTTTAGAAAAAATTAATGAAAAACAAAATGGCGTACATTTGAAGTTAAAGTTCAATTTTCACTATAAAATTAAGCGATTATATAAGGAGTAAAAAGAAAAGTATATAAGAAAATAAAAAATCCTTCGATCAGGGACTCTGCAATTATGTATGGAAAAAGTCTTTCAAATATGAAAACATTCTGCTGAGCTGTTTTTTGACAATCTTGCTCACCGACTTGAAAAACTTTGTTTTGAGAAAAACGCTTTTAAAGTTTAGAGTTCAAATTATATTGAGTTAAACATTGTTTTTCATAACTTACACTGAGTCTTCTATTCCAGGGCCATAAAAATCACCTTCTGCTGAAGTAGCGCTTTGAAAATATTAATTTTTTCTAATCGAAAATTTCAAAGTTACTGACTGCGACTAACCCTTTAAGTAAAAATACATATTCTGCGGGAATGCTGAATCGTTCAAAATGTTATTAAAAATTGTAATATTTAAGAAACTTTTTCGCCGCGTTTTAATTTTCACGAACGAAATTTCCAGTTTTTGGGACACTTCGATAAAAATGCTTCTATATAATAAACTCTCCTTTCGAAAATTAGAACTTCAAGCAATTTTCTGGTAAAATTTGGAATTTTAATTACATTTCATAAAAGTATCAATGCTAATACAGTTGAATACAAATTATGGATGTGAATTTAAAGCAAGATTGAAACGAGGTTTAAACAAATCACAGAAATTACCTGCTTTAAGTCACGAAATGCAATAAGGTTTTGATTATTCGCTGTGACTTTCTTCCGTAAAAGGCAATATTTTAATTACGTTTCTTCCGCACGGTAATGAGATATGCATACTTCGTAGATGATGTTAATTTAAAGCTTCAGTATATAAATGCATACGTGTAAGCGCATAAACGGAATGAATTTGCGATAATAAACTGTACTATACAGTACTAACCGTGAATAATAAATTTGATAGTCGAAAATTACAGCGAATAATGTTAACCTACTTTAGGTAAAAGGCATAAATTAAGACCTGTACTATAATGATACTGTCTACGTAATATTGAGGAGAGGTGTACACAGTGTAATTGTAATTGCCTACATTTCCTGTGGCGGTAGTTTGCCACGGGGAATTGAATGCGTATATGAAATTTGTTTATTTAATATTCCAGCCGTGTCATTAGTAGATCATTTATAAACCGAGTAATTATGACGAAGACACTCTTTTTTTTCCCGACCTCCGTGCTTTTCCAGCCGTAACATTTCCAATTAAATTTACTTATCTTATTTTACGGCGGCGAACTCTACTTTAAAAGCACGTATATGCGCTTAAAGCGAGGGTAAAATCGAATATTTGTCGCGAGTTAGTATGATTCTTATTAAGGGGCTGGGGTAGAAAGTTGCAGGGTGGGTGTACCTTAGCTAGTTAACAGACCCGGGTACGATGTAGGTCTTTAAGCTTGCCTTAGCGTTTAACTGGAAATTTACGTGTTATACGAAGAGGAGAGGGAGCGAGAGTTGAGAGATAGAGCGAGAAAGCCCAGCCGTTGCAGCTGGTAGCAATTAGCACCGTGGGACTGTCATGAACATTCGTATGCATGAAAGGTAAATGCTACCAGCGTTTACAACTACGTGCCAGAAGCAAATCAAGGGAGCCTAGAACCCCATTCCTATACCTTGATGATTCTAACCAACTATCTTTATATTCTCCCTCGCGATAATCGGTGAATTTCATTCGACGATAAAAGCTCGGGTTGATTCCAAAGCACGTCTGTGGTTATCGGCTGGAAAAAAGAAGTAGCGTGTAAAATATTATACAGATAAAAGTACATTTTGTATGATTTACATTGAACCGCTATTTCATCCTAGAAGTAGTAGGAACTCCACTTTGTTAACGGCGCTCACTTTCTTCCTGTCCTTTCATTCTAATAGGATTTTAAAAACTTTCTGTCCCCCGCGGAGGGATCGACTTTGAAAAATAAGGACGAAAGTTTGAGCACTCTCTCTCTCTCTCTCTCTCCCCATCTCGCGCATTTAATTACCCGCTTAATCGAATATCTTTGTCACATGTCCTCCGCTTCGACCCGTAATCTTTCGGAGCGATGAGCGTTATCTTTCAGCTGGCCGCCCCTTTGGAGTCGTTCCGGCGTCGGAGCTTCGAAAAATACGTACTCGAAACTTGGGCGTTTGGTGTTTATTTTCAGCGAAAAATAAAAGCACTCTCGCAGCACAGAGCGCGCTACTTATAACAACAAGCGATAAAACCGCTGATCTCTCGAAATAGAAATATATCGCATAATTCCGAACATTGATCCAACAAACAGGGGAAATTTATTGAAGCTTCCACAACGTTTACTGGAACTCTTCTAACACGGCTGAACGACTCCTATAATTAAGTTAATCGAAATGTAATTACTCTAGTTGGCCAAGCCAACCGTAAATTTTTCCGTGTGACCACTTTGCACTGCGCGTGAAAAGAATTCGAGCGAAGTTTTTTTCCCGTGGAATGCAATAAAAGTAATCGAAGAGTTTGCTGCTGCCGTTGCTGCTGCCGCTGCTGCTGCTGTGGCTGCTGTACCTGAAGCTAACGTCCTCAATATTGACCTCTTGCACTGCAGGTCAAAGAGTAGAGGAGCGAAAGGGTGAGAGGGACAGACAAGGATGGTGAATAGAGTTTAGAGAAACGAGGGGTGCGGGTTGAACATGGAAATGTCGTGCGCTTTCCTGAATATGAATTAACGGTCAAGCATCGATCAAATAGGTTTGGTTGTAACTGAGGATAGTCAACGTTACGGGATTACTTGATGCGTTTGCTTTGGGCACACGGAGTGGCAAGCTTTGGTATCTAAACACGAGATGACCGAAGGTGTACCACTGTTACTGATGTCTATATATATTTGTGTACATGTGTAAGTTTGCACATGTGTTTATCGTCATCTTGTTTATCTGTGCCGGATTTCAGAGTGTGCAAATTAATCCGGAAACATTGCTTAAATACAACCTTAAACGTGGTTTAGATTTGCTTAACACTGTTGTTACCTGATTCGATCCAATGTCTCTTCCCTTTGTGTTGGCATCCACCGCATCCCCTTTTGCACCCTTTTCCCCGTTTATACGACCTTCGTTGGCTGCCCCTTTGCCCATAACACCTGTATCCGCCTGTTCATTTCACGGTGGGCACCGTTGCCCCAGTTAATTGGATACCTAAGGAATCTCTTTTCCTATCATTAGCAGAAAAAGACCTCAAAATCTCAACTGCGGAAGTCGACAACCCCGAGCTCTAGAGTTGTTTGCATCGTATATACACGCTAACTATATCGTCGGCCAAATTAGGGCGCCGTACACGCTCCAGGCTATTCCCCGGATACTTGTAAATATCGTCCTTGTATCCACTACAGTTCTCATAACATAACGATTCCATCTTACAGTTACGTGACATGTTGCACCCAACGACTTATTTTAATCTATGGAAATTTACTAGTTATGATAATACTACTTTTTAATGTAGATATGCTTTTTGGTTAGAATATTTCAAGTAGGGCCATGCACTGGATGGTAACTCTGTAAACGGAATTTCAATTTTTTTTAATTGGTATGAAATATCTGTAATATTTTTTGAGAATATCTCGTTATCGAGAATTTGAGAAAATAAGTATGGTTGACTTATAAATGAACATGGTTTTCTCTGAAAACAAATTTCTCCAATCAGAATTTAACACCTTTTACAATTTTAATTTCGAATTAATTTCGAGGTTTAATGTAATCTTTTTTTTAAATTCACAAATGGGAAGTGATTGGTAGAGCAATTATACGTCTGTAAAAAATTTGGTATCAATTAAGAAAACCTGTTTTCATTATAATTCTACAATTTTGGTTTTGGCATTTTCATTACGTATAATTAGCGCGGTAGAAATAGTATTGTAATAGCGGAATTGTTCTGGTTGCCTTAGTCAGAAGTTAAATAAAATTTGAGCGATTCTGATTTGTTATCTCAAAATGCTAGAAAATATTCTTCCACTTCAAGTATTAATAATGGTTTTACTTTGTTTTTCAGGTAAGCCTAAATCATGATGTATTCGTGCGATAAGGATCTCGCCCCAAATTGGGTGAGCCTAACAATTTTTTGGATTTCTCATATAAGGTTATCTGGTCAAAAATTGATAATATAATAATGCGAAAATATTGTAATAATATTTCAGTTAGCTTAGTTTCGAATTACAATAAAAGTAATTAAAATTATTAGAATTGATCGACGAATTGATGGCTGCAATCTCGGTTTGTCGGGTTACTTAAGTAGATAGGTTACACGTAACATTTCAGTTAATTGATACAAACAACTTTGAGGATCATGACTATTAGGAGGCGAGTGTGAATAGCGTAAATGCGAGCATCGAGATACAGGTTCCTCTACCTATACGTAGCTTGATTTCAGAGATTGAAGAGTTGAAAGTGAATCTATGTTATTCAATCGTTCAATGGAATCATGTTCAGCAACGTTACAAATATTTCCACCCATGTGATTTCCTTCGATTGGTTGAATACCTCCTATATTTGCGCTATCAAAATTCCAGAGTTATGTGGAAGCCTTACCGAATACGTTGGTATTGCACGTATAAGAGTATACACTGCGCTTATACAGATATTGTGGCAAACATAGAACGCTGTGTGCATTTCTAGATATCAATATCCCAGGAGACAATCGAAATGCACGAACGATCGTGCCCCATCACCTGCGATACATAGAACCGTACAGGCCTGTCATATATTTGCATCGACGGGATGCCGAGGGGTTGTTTTCAACGGCATGGAGCTTAGAGATTGCTTACGATTGAAGTGTTGTTCATTCAATTATTCCTCGGAGACAATCATTATTTTCTCTTATTATAAGGGAGGGGATATTCTACGGCACGTCCTTACTCGCTAGGGGAAATCATTTATGAACAAATTTCCATATTGTAGTCGGCAACGTTCTTTATATATCGGCAGCTGATTTGTAGCAGCACCCTTTTCTAACTTTCACAGTCCTCCGATACTATTAAGAACATTCCAACAGGTTATAAAGTCTTTCAAAGTGTCGTACGTAAACGGAAGTTTTCTTTTTTACCAATTCAGTTGTGTTGGGTTAACAGTCAAATTGATTTCGATAAATTTGACATTTCCTTTTTATTCGTATATAAAATCCTGCTTTTTTTTTCTTCAGTGTCGCGTTGTAATACTTTATTCGTTCTACTTATACAAGGTGTTTCACTTTATTTGACCATTTTAACGCTATTTTTACCAAAGGTGTAAAAAGACGCGTTTTGGAACGTTAACTCGGAATTATTTTCGAGGTTTAATTTAATATTTTTTTTTAATCCACAAACGGAGAGTGATTAGTAGAGCAATTATGCATCTGTAAAAAATTTGGTGTTGAATTGGAAAATCTATTTTAAGACAATGCCGTCCGGTGGCACCACGTTGGTGCCATGGGAAAACTATCGGGCAGGCGCCGGTGACACGACGTTGGTGTCGTACATAAAGATTTATACCGGCGCCAAACGAAAGAATCCCGGTGAGACGTGCGGACTGCAAAGTGTTAATTATAACACTATTTTTTATTTTGGATTATTGAACACGTATAAGTGGCGCCGTAGAAATAGTGTTAAATTACTAGTAAACTGATTGTTGTATGAAGAAATATTTTAAATAATAAAATTGTTGGGTTTAGACAACTTTTTTTGATGAAATGGTGTTTTCGAGTCGTTTTGGAGCCAAACTTGATTCATTTAAGGAAAAATTAGAGTTTTTATTCTGTGAAATCTTATTCTACCTGAAAAACACCTTTTATCTGAAACATTTTTCTTGAGATCTCGACAATTGCAACAGAAATATTGCAAATCATATGAATCAGGTCGAGTTTTAATGTCATTCTTGTACAATTTAATACGAAACGCTTCTGTCATTCTATACTTGCATCTTTCACTAAATTTTGAAATCAGTTTCCTTCTTTGTTAAACCTTTTAGGCATTGTAAAATTTAATTGAATCAATTTGAACGTCCGGTTTCGGATTTCAATATCGTCCTCAGCTCTCTGTGAGGAACCGTTTTACAATATTGGCGAAAGGAAAGACTCTCGGAAACTGTAATATGTGGCGATCAATTAAATACGACAAACTTGAAATGGAAAACGAGGAAGAGATTTTTATTTTATTTTAACATTTCCAAATCGATGGAGAACGAAAGACATTATTGGGAAGTTAAAAGTTGGAAGGTCAAAAGTTTTCTAAAGATAAGAAGTATTTGAAAAATTTATTAAATTATTTTTCTGGCCTCAAATTTCAGTACATCCTTGAGTTTCTTCGAAAAGCATTTTCAATTTTTCGGAAAAGTGAGGTTCGTGAAATCTGTCATACGTTATAATTAAATTAACGGGATAGAGTTAGTATAAAAAACGGGGTGATTGTTTTTATTTTCTCTCCATATTTCTGAATCCATAAAAAACGAGAGTTAGTATTCGGATTTTCGAGAAATTTAGATTTTCGAGGGATTCAAAATTGAAAGGTCACGGATAATTTAATGTCTTCAAAAGTTTGAATATTTGCTCGCTAAACTTGAAACATTTGCATGATTCGAAAGAGTGAAGAAAAACATTCCTATCATAAATTTTGCCTTGGTCCTTTTCGTTAAAAACGTTTTCTGAATAATAAACGTACCGAGTGGGATAAAAGTTAAGCAAATAACACCTCAAATTCAGATAAATTATTCATACATATTGATCTATGTACGATAACTTCAATAAAAGAAAACACGCTTTTTACACACATCACACATACGCAAAAGATGATCCGTGAAATGCAGTTCATGTACATAAATTTATTCGACGTTGATATGAGTGTATTATTATAGTCACGTGTAAAAGCGAGCCCTTTTCTAAACTGTGTTTCGTGTTATCGTTGAAAATTCCAGCTGATATTTACACGGCATTTTTATTATGTTTAAAAGTTTAAAATTTTTCTGTTCCGTTACTATAACGTAGTGTAAAATTGCTATATCGATTCCTGACGAAATGTTTATTTTTGACGAATAAATCGAGACATGATTCGTCCCATGCATGTGTGTGTACGTTAAGGATCAAAATATAAACGGTTGAATAGTAAGCAAGTATTTGGACTGAAGTGGGTGACGTACCAGAGAATATTCATAGCAGTTTAGCGTATTTTTAGTTTATCTTGGAGATTAACATTAATGCCACATAATACTGTTATTCAATTCCCGAGCGAAAGGCCATCTCTAATTATACGTTTCTCTGGAATCTTATTGGAGATTCATTTAATATGCACGAGAGACTCGAGTTAACGTGGCTGGTTTTGGCTCGCAAAAGAGCTGAGTAAGCAGACAAACAAGCAGGCGTGTAAACAGGACTAAAACCAAAAGCTCCTCATAGAGCTGTATGTACATCAAGGCGGGCTCCGAGTATATTAAGGAATAAAAGAAGAAGATTTATCCTACTTGAGCGGCAGCGGTGTCTCGATTACTCCGGGGTATCGATGCGTGGCTCGTTGCAAGCACATCCGAGGGACTCTTTTTCCAAGTGAACGATGCGTCGAGACGTCGTCGTGTTCATCGTTCGCGGGTAACTCTATTCGACGCCTTTCGGTGCATCGACTTGGAAAATTCGAATCTCACGATGTAGTGTATTTCCTTTTTTTTCCCTCACCTTTTCTTCGGTTTCGTGAGGTGCGGCGCAGATCGATGTATAGTAGGATCTCTCTTTGTCTCCCGTACCAGATGAAACAGCCGCAGGATATCGTTTGGAAGAGAACGACAATAGTACTGGCATACAGTAGTCGCTCAACGGTGAACCGTTTCTCCTATTTCGCGCGTCTTCTTAACTATTCCCTACAGCGAGGAGAAAAGCCGGAAATTGAAAATATCTTTGGGTGCTTGTTAAGGCTATGGTCCAATGTTATTTGCGCTGTGGGGTCTTTTTTATGAACTCTTGTATATCTCACACGAGTTTACTTGACGGCTATGAAATGGCAGTCAAGGTGGAGAAAGGAGGGTGTCTTTCTTTTCCTCTTTTACCACTACCGTCTAGTGGCGGAAGTAGGAAACGCACGGCACATAAACGCGCTACGTAAGTTTTCTCGTGTACCTTTAAGAACTCGCGGCATAAATATTTATGCGATACAATGAGTGTCTCTTGCGTAACAAGGAGAAGCCGCCTTCTTCGTGGCGCGGTCTTTCGTCTTTTTGTCGCTGCTCTGAATTGAGCACCTCAAATGCAGTACTTTCTTGCCCATCATTTCTTTAAAGGCACTTGCGTGGTAATGTTTGTAGAACGCTCTCATTTCGAGACTTCGGAATAAACGTGCCTCAATGACCAGTGGAGCACTCATACATAGTATGTATTAGGGACTATCTCTGGCGATACTCGGAAGTTTGACCAAAGCAATTGCTATCTATTATTTCCATACGAGTTCTTGCTGGAGAGTGTTGTCCGGACTTATAAATATGTATGCACGTCCCGAATTCGGACGTTTATCAAGTAATACCCCAGGACGGAAAATTGGGGCAGACTCGAATCTGTATTAGGTAGGGTTTTTATCAGTGCAGTTATCGCGCTGCCATTTCCACCCGGGCGAATCCCGGGCCAACGCTTGGCTTCCGTAAATTTCTACACTCATTATAAACCTTGTGTACATGCCGTTGGTTTATCTTTTATCTTCACGAAACTCTTGTTATTTCGGAGTCAGGAGCAACGGTACGTATACGTATATAGCCATATCCCGAAAGTGCTTGCTTTTTTACCTTGTAGCATTCGAAATAGAATTTTCGTAAACGACTATAATGAAATTGTCGTCTCCGTTGGGAGTATATTAGATGAACGAATTAATTTGGGCCACGTTGACAAAGGGTGCAAGAACCGAAAGGCAGAAATGAAGTCAGCCAAGCAGAAGATGCTGCTAAATTACAAGGAATGGGTGGTGCAGCTACACTACCACCAGACTTGCTATTGCTACTGATGATGATAGTGGTGCTGGTAACAGTGGAGCCAGCGGAGGCGCTACGGTTGCTTATATCAGACGTTAGTAGTATCGCTGAGTTTACCAAGCCGTGGAAGTTTTGTGGTGGCAATCTTGCAAAAGTCGAGGCAAACTGGCTGTCGGGTGGGTAAACGCCGATGTTTCCGCAAGTCAAGTAGAACCTACTGGGTGCAATGGTGCGAACTCCTTTTCCCCCTTCCCCTTGTATTTGTATGCTTATGAAACTCCTGCCCTGCACATACCTTTCCAAACAAATACTATAGGCAGCCGTGGCAAAGCGCTTAAACTAACGCAAAGTCAAACTAAGTGAGCCATCCATAAGCGTGTTCCTTCAAGAAGTATCGACATTAAGGGAATTACGTTGTCCGTCTTGCGAAACTTTAAATTACGCAAACTGCAAACTCTTAGAAGGTTCCCGGCGTATCGGGATTAAGTCGTCGCCTATTTTTTTGATTAGTTAACAATCGCATCTGAATTTGCAATGCTAAGGAAGATAAGTTTTACGGGTTGATGCTAATGCTACTACTTTATTATGACCGTGGGGACGCGGGTATTCGCCCACCACGTGAAGTACAATACAGTAAACTTGGAATAAGTTATGACCCGCTTGAGATTTGTTAAGGAATTTAGGATTTCGTGAAACTTTTCAAAGACATAAACTACCAATGGAGAATGTGGCGAGGAGGTGGTACATATAATTTCTGCCTTTTGTCTCGACACTTCAGGTCTCGACAAACATATAAAAGCGCCCGGGTACGAAAATAGTTGCTTGGTTTGCGATTGTTAACATTTTCAAAAGATACATTTTCAAAATGAATTCAACAAGAGCAAATTTCGTGGATTCAAGTACAAGGAGTGTCAATTGGGTAAATTATTGGTTACCTCGGGTATTTTTTTTTGCAAATTACGCTGGATGCAATAGAATAATTGCTTTCAAATTAATAATGAAAAAACAGTTACGCGATATTTTGTATGTAACTAAAAAACCCTTTAAACGTAGCGATATTCAAGTATCATTGGCTACATCGAGTGACCGGATTCGTTAAGAGTAATGCAGTTAGCGTGCGATGGCGAACGTTGTGTTTGTACCCGCGGGATTCGAGGTGGTTGCAATTTGTAAATTATTTCATATTTGCAACATATTTCTCGTACACGAAACTCGCGTTACTTGTATGCCAAGTGTATGTGTTCGAGAAATTCGTAATTACCTCGTAGCATTGATTCCGCTCCGATGCAACAAATTCTATTTTTCCTCATAAGAACGTATATTTACGTCAAGCGAAATTTATGCGCCTACAAAACTGGCCATTTCTAATAACTCGTGAACAATCTAAGACCCAGATACATTTTTATTAGAGTCGCTCGTGAATATTAATTTATACCATGTCCCTTTCATCCTCTAAAGGGCTGGCAATAAATTGAAATGTCGAGTAACGTCTCTTTTTACGAGAGATTTTATGAAACTGCAATATCTTTTCGGAATATAAAGTAACGTTTGTTTAATATCTCGGAATTTTCGATGATACCGTTGGAAAGAGGTAAATTAGCACATGAAATTCAGAAGCTTCGAATGGCCTCGATCGTGCTAAAAGACCCACCGAAATAGCTTAGTGACTAAATGGAGACCCAGTCTCTCGTCTTTGCCAAGTGAAAGCGATTCGTTCACGCAATTTATATTCACCTCGCAAAATGTGTAATACCTACTTATCAAGAGACAGCTTTTGCCCGTAAAATTGTTAAGGGCGTATCACTTTGCTTAAACGCGGAATCGAACCAATTTCCATTAAGAGCGTATCTTATGAGAATGGCGTTTGGGTAATATGTGCTTGCATGAGTTTATGCACATGTGTGGGCGCGTATGCACGCGTACGTGCGCGTAGGCGTAAGCCCGTGCGTATGCAATTATTGACAGCAAACGAAAGCATAAGTTTAGCGGTGAATTTATGGCCCAGGAAATTGTACGAATTCGAGGAAATTGCTAAAAAGAATGGAACGAGCGGCAAAAAGGGTCTTCGCAAATAAAATGGAAATCTGTTTCTCGCATGCTCAAATAAATAGCTAGAGCGAGAAAGCATTTGCAATATTTTCCGTCTCTCCGTGTGGGTATGCACAATTATTTGATACCATACGGCACGTACATTTTTATTATCTGAAAAGCTCCGGTGATCTTTGATAAATTGGAATTGTTGAAGAAGAAATAAAAGTCACGAGAAGTAAAGTGCGTCAAGCGTCGAAGAGTAAATGAAATGTGGGTTAAAACTTATTGGCTCGTTGACGCACGAGTTTGAAGATGGTGTGCTTTATTCTCATGACGAAGGTGAATGTTACCTTCCTCTTTCGACAATGTCAACTTATGGTGACGCGACGTCTAATAAAGAAACGATAAAAAAGCTCGTTGGCTAGGTTATTCGTCATAACGATGCTTTTTTATTTCTTCGCTCATCGTTTTTTTTTAACAATGCTTACCACAGCTTACCCTTCTCTCTCTCTCTCTCTCTCTCTCTCTCTCTCTCTCTCTCTCTCTCTCTCTCTCTGCGCTACAAAAAGATTTAATCTATCCACTAAAGAGGGAAGATTTTAATAATAAAAATATTCTAATAAAATCGTAAAGCAGCTATAGCTAAAACGCTTTTACTTTTATGGTTGGAGCGGGAGCAGGGGGAAAGCACCTTATGTTTATAAATTTCCCAAGGCGATTTTATCGCGTGGATAGATGATAAGCTTTTACCCGTTTCATTACGGCAATTTCGCATATATTACCCACAGATTCTTCTGATATTCGGCTACACGTTGGGACGATTGAACCGTTACTGATTTCGCGTTACCCATACAACCATAGTATTGTTTAAATGAGATATTTTCAGACAGGGAAAACAATACCCGTCGTTAAATTGGTAAGATCATTAATATTTTCCATTTGCGCTTATGTTATCTTTCTCCGCCTTTCGAATGCTTAACAAGCTTTGGGAGTAGTTCGGTCAAAATAAAGAAAAGGAGTACAAGATCTACCTGTACTCCCTATTCCCGAAATTGCTCCACATAAACGTCGATATCTTATCACAGCAGTGGCACGTACCATTTACTATAAAACCTTGCAATTGCACTTTAACTGCCAGTCATGCTCATTTACTGGTGCCATTAACCCAAGGGAGAAACTGGAATGTCTCTGCTCTTATTATTGAATGGGTTATATCAGGAACTTCATTTGAGCAAAAGACACTCGAAATGGGAGAAAGATAGAAAAGGGGAAAGACGGAAAGGTTTATGAGTTAACTTTTAGTGGACCGAGATAGCCATTTTTGGGGCTGTAAGTAAGTAACTTGTTAATAATAGTTAATATTATAGGTAGACATATACGTGTGCGTTTGTGTGTAAATTAATCATATTATTATGTTCTTGTATCTAATCTTATGTTTATGTTGTATTAGTGTGATTAGCGAGGGTCGAAAAACAAAAATAGTTCACACACACGTGGAAATGCATATATACAGTAGATTTTCCGTACAAGATACCACGGGTTCCCTTTCGCTAATCCACTACCCCCACTCATAATGCTTCTTCGCCTCTGAATATTTGGAGTTGCGTACTCCGTACAAGATACCACGGAAATAAATGAGAAAAAATGAGAATTATTTACAGATAACAATTTTTTTTTTATTTAATATCATAAATTATTAATTATTTAAGATCACAATTTAATTTTTTTTGTTTAAAATTCATAGAGAATTTTCAATGACTCGTAAACGTAGTTTTTTGTCGGGGAAGTGGCGTTTCCGTGACGCACTTGACTAGTATGTTTAACACGTTCAACCCGGCGCATTTTTTAAGCCATTTAAAAAGCATTGGCCTGTGAACCACCGATGGTTCACGTCGGGTTGAACGTGTTAAAATTGATTTACTTACGTGAGATAATTGCACAAACGGTAAAAATAAGGAAAAGGATATGGAATACAAAGCAACCTACATTATCGGTTTAACTTTAAACTATTTTGAATGGTATCTTATACGAAGGACGTGAGTTCTATTACTCTCCGGCGTAGCAGAGCGGTGAGTGGGGGAACGGTAACTTTCGGAATCATATTCCCCTCCGGTCACTTGTGGTATCTTGTACGGAGAATCTAGTATACCTGAAACGAAAAATGAAAAAAGGGGTCAAATATTTTTAATATTTAAAAAAAATAGCCATGAACCTACTGGTGTCGAAAGAGCAGCGAATTAGTAGTTCATAAATGATTATAATATAGACAACAATGATAACCCGTAAATTCGAATGTTATTTTTTAAATTAAATATTACTATGCTGACTTCGGTAAACTTCTCTTTTTTATACAAATCGCTAGCTTTTCAGAAAGGTTTATGGCTATTAATTGTCAGGATATGTTATCGGAGGGCTGAAGAGAAAGGTAAAATGCGTGGGATGCGTTCCGTATTTACGCACGAGTGGGCATCTAGCGAGGGATGTCTTATAAACTTAACCCAATAAATTCATTATTTTCACATCACGATTTCACATTACATAGTCTAAAAATAGCGCGTTAATAAAAATAATTTGACAGAATAGAAAAAGGGTATATAAAAAGAAATTATTGTAATTTTTTTCTGGAAAGGGAAAAACAATTTTTAACTTCAGAAAAAATTGTGGGAAGATAAAGAAACAAGCACCGATCAGGTTCTTGGATCAACAAAGCTTTTACCAACAATTAAAAGCGCATTTTTAAATTCTAATAAATTAATATTTAACCTGTTGGTAATATTTGTTTTTTTAGTTATTTCACTTTTCTCGCTACAGTGCGACATTTCGAATTAAGGTACAAGTTGTATCATTTTGATAGGATTGGATATATTTCTTCCATCCATAGAAAAGATAGGGCTAGATTACCATTTTTAAAAATAGTCCCACAAAATAAAAACTTTTATGGACAAATAGCACCCGCGGAAAGATGCGTAGGTTCTAAGTTTTGCTAAGAGTCCTTTTTCAGTACTGTAAAGTTGTAAAGTTCCTTGAAGACGTACTTTCAATCTGGCTTTAACCTCTTGCACTACGCTGAAATTCGGAAGAAGCCGTGCCCAACTATGCCTCGAATAGTCGCGAAAAGAGCCGAAGTGCTCTTTTCGCGAAAAACTTTTAAAAGGTATTTTAATTATTGCATATGATTGCAATAAAATTTTTAAAATACCACGTTTCATTTAAAAAGACCACGAGTACGGCTCGTGATATTTATGTTTGACCCGAAATGTCGATTACGAGTCCGACTCGTGATATTCAAGTTTGCCATAAAATTTTCATCACGAGTCAGACTCGTTAAAATAGTGCAAGGGGTTAAAAAAATGCAAAAGTCAAGAACAACAAATTAAGGGTACAGAGAATTCCCGGCTATGTAAATTAACCCTTTGAGTAACGCTTTGCTTCGAAAGGTTTAGATAATAAGTAATTGCATAGCGAAGTTCACTTCTAGATCAGCAGACTTTCTAGTAATCATTTTATGTTAAACTTTAGGAGTGTGAGTTAGAATACCATCGAATATAGAGACCAATTCTAACAAGAAATAGCAAAAAGGTGCAACGGTTATTTATTTCAACAGATATGATTGAGTCTGAATAAGTCCAATAAATAAACTTTAATCTACTGGACTCAAATATAATTTGCATTTTTAAATATTATTACCACAAAATTTGGCTTTTTGCATTTTCCAATGAATGAACAAAAAATTGTTCTCAGGTTTACTTGGCTCAACATGAATAGATCCTGTTTAATAGTGATATTCAACATTTATTTAAAAGTCTATTTTTGCATATATAAATATCTTGAATATTTATAAAAATAAAGAACACGACCTAGTTTTGCTCGGATTATATTGAAAACTGATCTCTAGAATAATAGTGATCCTAAGAAAAA
Organism: Gasteruption jaculator; assembly: GCA_949825005.1. NCBI lineage: Eukaryota > Metazoa > Arthropoda > Insecta > Hymenoptera > Gasteruptiidae > Gasteruption > Gasteruption jaculator. The sequence goes on along the minus strand of OX463769.1, from coordinate 4,368,942 downwards.
TAAAGCAGAGAAATGATGAAGGTTCGTTGAATCCGGCACGAAATAGGAGAACCATTTAAGTGTTACATGGAGTGTGTTGAAAAAGTCATGTCCCGCAACGATACGGGTGACCGTTATCCTCAAACTACAAAAAATTGTGATGGTTGTTTGTTACCACGAATGTGCTGTATAGTATCTACTTTATATATATGCCTATGTCTGTTTAACGACAAAGTTCGCTGACACGAGACTACCTGTCGAATGCAAGCGTTAACATTATGAATATTAGGTTAGCCCATATGTGGGTGTAGGTCCTTTTGAAACCGTTACACACTCGCGCTCGTATTATGTATTATACGTACATGATAAATGCATACTTTTGCAGAGATGGGACGAGACACGCATCTGATTATTTTTCGAGAGCGTTAAAACGCTTTAATTGGAAATTGCTGTCGCGTGGGTACGCGTATGTGTGCGCGCAGCTTGTCACTATAATGACAATGGCAGTGCCAGTAGATGTAATTACTACAACGCGTTAATGATACGTTTTATCTTAACCAGTTGTACGGTACTGTATTGTTTTGCATGTGACGTTAAACGTCAGCACTTAACAAGTATTGGATAATTCTACGAAAACAGATCTATTTCAGCGAGGTGTTGTTTCCCGAGTTCAACAATCTAAGCTACAGCAGCCAATTACCATCCCCCGTCCTATTATCGCTTCCACTTTATGCCATATTAGAAACAGTGACGTTCCAAGCGATATATGAAACTACCGGTACTCTTAACCGCTTTTCATTTGCCAAAGTTTTAATAACCGCGTGGAATTTGATTTATTTCTAATTAATTTCAAAATTATTCTTGGGCTCGTTGAGGCTCCTTTCGGAGTCCTGTTGATCTTTCGAATTCAGGCCAGGAATATTTCTTGCGAATTTACATGTAGACGTAACATTATTTTTCCTGTGGTTATTCCGTAGCTTCTGCAAAACATTTATTGTGATTGTGTAGCTGAATAATGTATTTGTAGTAATTTTAACTACATTGGTTGTTATTTTAACTACTTTCATGACTAAGTTAACTAGAAATTAAATAATTAGTACACTGAAAAAAATGAAGGCACTAATTATTTAATTTCTAGTCGACTGAATAATGAATGTATTTGGAGTAACAATAAATATATTTAGAACTACTACAAATACATTGCTGATGTCTTATGTAAGTCTAACGATAGTTAGAATCACTATAAATTTTACTATTGTCCCGGAACCACCTAAAGGGTTAACACTTTTTGTATCAAAGGTGTGAAAAGACATCTTTTAGAATTTGAATTTCGAATTATTTTCGAGGTTTAAATTAATCTTTTTTTGAAATCCACAAACGGAAGGTGCCCAGTAGAGCATTATGCATCTGTAAAAAAATGTGGTATTAATTAAGAAAATCTATTTTAATTATAATTCTGTATTTTTGCTTTTGAATTTTTGATTAAGTATAATTAGCGCGGTAGAAATAGTATTAAATAAATAAAAAACGAGGAATTGGAGACACTCGTTGCAGTAACTTTTTTTTTGTATGCAAATGAGTGTTCCAAATAATTAGCATTTTACGTGTTTCCATAACTGTAACACTGCTGTGTATTTTCTCGGTATTGTTTAACACTAATTCACGATATAATACTTGAGTATTCCGTAAAGTACTAAATTTCGACGAACCAATATCTATTTAGAGTAGGTTGCATAAGAGCTGCGGGTAGTGATAATAGGATTCATTGCACGATGCGAGATACATGTATGCAAATATACGTACTTGTGTGTATATATACACACGTGCGTAGCTGGCAAAGAAATAGGGGGTGTACATCCATACAAATCTGCGATCAGATCGATTGCTGAGAGCCGAATGGACATAACCGTATGCTTATGTGTACTTGCGATGCTTCTTTCTGCCACTCGGCTACCGGAATACAAAGGGTGAAAGTGCATGTCACCTAGCTATTCTATACGCGCATGGTAAATTTAAAAATCTTGACAAATGGAGTGAAATCTGTCCGGGATTCCAACTGTACGTGTGTTATCTTTGTGAGTGAAGGACATGCGTATATAAATCATGCATGTACCAAGCCAGCGAGCAGCTATAGACGATTCTCTCTTTGCACCGTAAGCAGCTTTTAGCGGTGTTACCTGTATAGCTGCTCGTATACTCCGCCATGTGTAGCATACTCTACTTCCCTACATAACGCGATCACCGGGAGAACGTTACGTGTATGTATTTATACGGGGTTACTCCTCCTATATTTCTCTTGGGATACTCGCGATATCATTAGAGCAAAACGGATATCCATATTTCTTCATTCACTTATGTCTCTTCTGTTATATCATGATATGTATCTTCTGTGGCGAAATTCCCATGCTCACGTAATGACCTGAGAGCGTTTGCTCTATGGCATACCATCGTAAAAGACGCTTAGCGCTCCTACGTTAGAAATAGAAAAGTTTCTAGAAACCAGATGTTTATCTACATAGGAGTTAATGTTCCTTACGAAATTTCTGTGTAGAATATAAATATTTGGAATTTACATTTTGCCGAAATTAGTAGGATTTTTATAGGAACGTCCACTTTCTCGATTTGTCGAATAGGAAATTGGACCCGAGAGCGTTTGCTCTTTGGCATATCACTATTTCTACCAAAGGTGTCAAAAGACACTATTTAGGATTTTAAGGGGTTGGGCCACTCTAGAGGTCGAAAAAATAGGCCTTTTTTGGGAATTTTTTTTAGGCAAACTATAAAATAAATCGCAAAAAGGGTGTTCACTATACATATCATCGACTGTATACACTAATTTTTTTGAAGCGATTATGTTCAAAATGGCGGCTGTGCAGCATTTTTGCGAAGACGCCGCAGTTTTTCCAGGCCAAACTGCTGGAAACGCACTGTCTGTAATTTTTTTCAATTATATATTAGAGCAACCATAAAAGTACATATCACTTTTTCGATATATTGACTTTTGACAAAATGGCGCACATCTGAGAAAAATTGCCAAAAAAATCGTCAGAAAATTATTAATAACAAATGAACTATGCAATATAAAAAAAGTGATATGTACTTTTATGGGTAACGTAATTTTATAAATATATTTAAAATTTCAAGTTAATCAGTTGAAAATTGTCCGAGTTCTGTTTCCGGCAATTTTGAAAAATGTAGTTTCGAGATAAACGCGTTTGAAGTTTTGAGTAGTAGCTCGCTGCGGACCGGGTGGCCGTGTACTAAAATTCGAAAATCGAATACTTTGAGATTTGTCCCGGTCATAATCTTTTGGGACGTCATTTTTGAGATACCAAGGGACCATTTAGGACCAAAAAAAAATCGATTTTTTGAAAATCCTAGAGTGGCCTAGCCCCTTAATTTAGAATTATTTTCGGGGTTTAATTCACTTATTTTTTGACATCTACAAACGGAAGGTGATTAGAAAAGCAATTATGTATGTGTAAAAAGTTTAGTATTGAATGAACAAATTTATTGTATTTATAACGCTATATTTTTGGTTTTATATTTTTGATTATGTATAAGTAGCGCGGTAGAAATAGTGATATAGTAAACGACATTTAGCTCTCCTACGTTGGAAATAGAAAAGTTTCTAGAAATCATACGTGCAGCTACGTAGAAGTTAATATTTCTTACGAAACTCGCGTGTATAATATAAATATGTGGAATTTAAATTTTGCCGAAATAAGTGGGATTTTCATAGAGACGTCCATTTCCTCGATTTATCAAATGAAAAATTGGACTTTTTCTCGTACTAATATAAATAACCTAAAAGCATTTGCTCTATGGCGTACTATTATAAAAGAAGTTTAGCGCTTCAGCGTTAGAAATAGAGCAGTTTCTAGAAACCTGATTTTTATATACATAGAAATTAATATTTTTTTGCGAAACTTCTGTGTAGAATACAAATTTTCTGGATTTGAATTTCACCAGATTCTCGTATGAATATCCATTCCCTCGATCCGTCAAGAAAGAAATTGGATGTTTTTTTTTACCAGGTTATAGCAACTTGCGTGATTTGGAAAGTGAATCTGACAAGGTTACGCCGATTATCGTCATGTAGTGGAACAGAATGTGTGTTCAGATTGCAAGAATCATTGCAATAGACTACGATTTTCTATCCCCGCTTTTCCCTTTTGTGATGGAGTATTATAAAAATCAAGTTTGCTACGGTGCTTCCTACCCATGGGAAAGATAATATATAGCCTTTATTGTTTCATGGACTATGGAATATCGTTGAAGGTTGCGTTCAATTTATTGCGCTGCTTCCCGTTCATCGGTCACGCTTGACTTTTTCAACTTAATTTCCAACTTTAGGAAGAAAGACAAATGTCAGATTCATTTGAGAGAATAAACGCGTGTGCGGTTTCATTACTTTTCTTTGTTTCCGAATAACAAAAGTTACTTTATCCAATTACTCTACCTCTGGGATAAGTTTTGAGGAAACGGATGAAAATTATGGCGACCATACCGTCTCTAGCCGAGTCTACCTACAAAAAATTTGGATAAAAATTATCTCCTGGGAAGAAACATTTGTTACATTATTTTCTTCTGTGGAATCAGGAAGGGCTTTTAAAAAAACAATTTTAAAATATTTTAATAGGTTCACGGGGAATGAAAAATTCTATAGGTGTATCAATTTCATTGAAATAACATTTCACTGATAATGAGATACTGGAAGCATTTTTTATGACTTTGGATAAATTAAAATAGGTGCAAGTTTTTTCTTTTTTTGGCGATTTGTGCCTTTTTTTACCTAATGAGTAGTATTGCAAAAATTTAAGTACGAAAATCTTCAAAATCGTTTCCAATTTTCATGTCTTCGCCTAAAGAGAAGTTTCAAATAGTATTTACGAATTTTCGTCGTTATTTAATGAGAATATAATTGGTATATGTCATGAAATTCAAATACTTTGTTAACATAAATCGCAAAGCCATAAGCTTTCCAATTTGCACAGTTAACGATGCGTAAGTAAATACTTCTGATTCCTTGACGGAGTCTTCAAAGAAATTTCAAGTCTGGAAAATTCGAAAAGAGCGAAACGAGGAAAATCTTCTTGTAGATTAGACTTCAAATGATACGAACGGAGAAGGAGAAGTAAAATTAACAACAAAGTTACTACTTCTACATTGAAAAGCGTGCATACGATTCAACAGAGAGAGAGAGAGAGAGAGAGAGAGGAAGATGGATAGATAAATAGATTTATTGCGGCCTAGAAAATCTGTTGCTCAAAAAGGAAATACAGAGAAATGAAAGATGTGAAAAAAATATTTAAGTACTAAAAGATCCTAGCAAATAGTAAAAAGTGTGAGCATCCTAGATTATAAAGAAAACTATCAAAATTTTTAAATATAACTCCTCCATCACAAGCCAGAAAAATGCAGCAGTTTCTCTCTCACTGGTTTACCATATCTGTAGGTTTTTTTGTGACTCTTTTAGTAAACCAATATGGTTTCCAGTTTAATAACAGAAAAAGAATAAGGAGAGATCGTATATGTTTTATATTCGCGTTTCCCGGTATGGGGAAAAAAACTCATAGAATTGAAAATAGTGTAGATAAAATTTGATTTTTACATCTACAAGGTAGACATCTGTGTAGGAGCAAAAGCTGCAATTTACAAACTACTGAAAAAGTTACTTTCCGTAACAAGAATAATGTCGACTTGAAACCAAGTGTTACAATTCAACAAAGAAAATTTTTCCGAGAAGTAACACACTTCTGCTGAAAGTTAGCGTAGTTAATTCCATTTCTGTAGAAAATTCCTACATTTTCGACAGGAGATGCTGTGTTTTGCGAGGATATGGTTTTCGCGAACTTTTTTTTTAGTAAAAGTATCCAGAATTTAGTGGGAAATTTTTTCCACCGATTACAATTTTCATGATTTATTACTTACCGGATATGAAAAGAAGTTTGGCAATTAACGAAAAGAAATATATCGAATAAGCTCCTTTTCGCGTCTATGAATGAGTAAAATAAATCCGTAAAATGAATCATTTAATTTTGGAAAGCACTTTTCACGAGAAATTAACAATTGTGAAATTTTGTTCCATTTCGTGGCTCATTTTCGTAAATACGAGGATGCCCAACTTTGGACTCTTGCATCCGAAAACTTAAAATAGGTTAGCGAGGTAGTGCTTGCAAGATTCTTCCGTTTCTGTTGAAATAAAATACACTGAATTTGATATTCGCTCGTAAAAATCACGGTAGGATCCGAGTTTCGGATCTTTTTTCTCGACGTTCTTTTCCTCGTACCAGCTGCGATATCTGCTCCGAGCGCGTAGCTTTATGAAGCAATTGATAAGTATAAGGAAAAAGTACACAATTAATGATTTCATAACGGTCCGTATGAACGCATAACGTACGCAAGCTCCGATCGTTATTATCTATTGTAGAAACTTATGTAGCATCACAAATACTTTCACCAGCTAGATTGTATGTAGCTCACATTCTCCGTGTAACTAGGTAAAAATATCTACGTAGAAAGTGAAAACGTAAGAGAGGTATCAATTACTATTTGAACCGCTTAACTAGTTTTACTTCTTCTGGTCGACTTTCCGTTAGAACTATGGAGGTCGCCATCCTACCTTTACTTCCCAAGAAAGGCTTATTGTGTATTATAAAGTAGAATCTCCGTACAAGATACCTTCGAATGCTTTCGTACAAGATACCACGGGTTCCCATTCGCTAATCCACTACCCCCACTCCTAATACCACGGAAATAAATTAGAAAAAATGAGAATTATTTACACATAACGATTTTTTAAATTTATTATCAAAAATTATGAATTATTTAGGATAACATTTTAATTTTTTGTTGGTTTAAAATTCATAGAGAATTTTCAAAGACTCATAAACGTACTTTTTGTGTCGGGGAAGTGGCGTTTCCGTGACGCACTGGACTAGTACGTTTAAAATTGATTTACTTACGTAAGATAATTGCACAAACGGTAAAAATAACTTTTCTTCTCTCTTTCTTTCTTGTCAACACTGCGAGAACTCCTCGTTCGCGGACTTCTAGTCACGTGACAAAAAGAAGAAGGAAAAGGATATGGAATACAAAGCAACCTACATTTTGCATGGTATCTTATAAGAAGGACGTGAGATTCCACTGTATATGATTCCATTGAATAGCCTCTTTTGCCTCCAATAAAATAATTAGAGGGAAAATTTGAATACAATTCTAATTATCATTAAACAAATTAGGAGAAGGGCAATAATAATGTAACGGGTTTCGTTCTCCTCTGGAAGTGTAACTTTAGACGTGGTACAGTTTTCAACAAGTGCCGAGAACACGTTCTTCATACACAGGAGGGTCTTATGTTAAATATTGTACTTGCATGTCGGATAATCCTTGAAACGTACGTATTATAAAGTGTCGTTAGTCGAAGGAAGCTCGTTTGGGTGTATTACACGTGGCGATGTAGAAAGTTGTTACACATATATTTTGTGGGATCGGTGGGACCGGGTTGGAGAAAGAAAATAATAAGGGAATTGGAAGCTCCCGGCTTTTGAAGGATTATCATTTTTCATTAGTTCCTAAAAATATGGCAAGAGAATAAAGGTTCTTAACAAGTCGTAATTTCTCTAATGGACGAGCCAGTCAACTTGAAACAAGTTTCGATTTGAAAAAAAATAGACGTTATAAACCCGAGGTAATATTGCCGAGGATATAGATTTTGGATACTCCCGCAAATACCCTCTGTGATAATACCATTTGTTTTCTCAACTTAGTCAACCGACAACCGTAAAAGATTACGCTACAATTCACTGTATAAATACTGACGATTGTTTATAGCCAATGATACTAGGTATGCGGGCAAAGCATTTTTTACCTTTTGCGTGAGACTACCACTATTTCTACCCGTTTCTGTCCAACAATCAATACTTTTATATCAATTACTCCGATAACAGGCTATGAACGTTACTTATGGATATTTGTAGAAGTTTTTTTTTTTTACAAAATATGAAAACATGCATTGAAAGCCACTGGACCTTCTCACAAGACGATTTGTTATTTTGTTTACAAAAGCAATTTTTACAGGTTTTTCGATCGTCAAATAGAAAAACATAAAATAGTTAATTGAAGGTTCCTCCTTTTTTCGAAATAAAGTGATCTGTGGAAGATTTATCTACTGTCATCACTTCACCGCCATCTCAAATAATGAAAAGTGTTTCTTTCGTAGAGTCCGCGTAGAAAAGTGAAATAAATAGTAAAAACCCCGATGTCGAAATATTGTATTACAAAGGAAAATTAATGATCTTTAAAACACAAGACGTTTAATATTATTAAAATTTTCATTCAAAATTGATGCTGTGAAATGCAAGAAACTATTGAAGACTTGTATTATGTTCGCTTTTGCAATTTTCTATAGTAATATTGAAAATGACAAAAATAGTAAACAATATTTCAATTTTGTAATTTAATGTCTAATTCTGTAATGATTAAAAATCTACTTTATTTCATCATGAAAATAAGTGGAATAACAATGGAAATAGTTAAAATCACTATAAATGTATGGTTCATGCCATATATAACTACAGCAATAATTTAAATTATAAAATGTATTTTCAATTAAAAAACTATTTAATTGCTTCTTGAAAATGTATATTTTATTAAAATTATTAATTCTCTATATTTCTCTATATTTATAGTTGAGTTGCTTCTGAACGGAAAGACAAAAAGTAGAAAAATGGTAAATATTGATAGTGAAATAAATGCAAAAGGACGTCACTTTTGTTTAAATGTTTTTTTACGTCTTATTTGTAGTCGTGTAAGAACATTTTATTATTTTATAGGTACAATTTTTCGCATTGGTTGAAAAGAGAAATTAGAGAAGGAAATAAATATTAAGGATTATGGACCTTTGACGTCAGTCACATGACATTTAGAGCTTTAACTTTCTCGAAAAGTTTCTAGTTATAAAGCATTAGGGTATATCATCAGAGGGCTGGGCAGACAGATGAAATAAGCGCAGTAGGCACATTTTATCTTTCCGCATTTCTCCATATATTACACGGTAGCGACTGATGACAGCTGGCATAATGCGACGCATGGAACGGATTTGGCCACCCCATCCGAGGGAATATCAATGGTATCTTTTTTTCCCCCATTAAAAAGTAACATATAGGTTCGGGATAACATTTTTGCATTGGCAATAAGAAAAGGAAATGGTCCTTTATTGTTCTTAGTTTTGTTGTTCAACCTGATATAAATAATATTTGCTTCTTGTACGTTTCGATCTTCTGTTGCAGATCCTCTTCAGTAATTGTGTGTGTGTTACATAGGTGGTGAAATATAAATCAACGGATAATATAATTATCGAAATAAATAATATAACATTATGAGTATTGAGATTAAATACAATCTTCATTTTTGTTTTTTATGATGAAAACTAAAATTATAAGAAAGGAGTAAATGTAATTTTAATTGTATGATATATAACCTCAAATAATGTGAACTATGTATATGATAAATTGAGTATTTACATGCCGGTTTGGTTATTTAATTTTAAAAAAGGAAATGGGGAAAGATAAAAGGTAAATAGGCAGATAATTAAATATATTATATTTATGAGTTATCTATGATTCTTGTATTGAAGGTAATTTTTTTACTTCAATAAATTTATTTCCAGTTAGCTCGGATTTATTTGTACCAGGAAAATTGCCTTCTTTAAGAACGTCTTCGTCAAAATAAATGTGGTTTAGTCGTGATTACTGTACCTAGAAGGAAAAAATTAATACCCGAATAGTCCCTGAGGGTGAAATTCACAGTAGGATGTTCTTTCCATGAGACAGACAAGGAGCTTGAGCTATGCGTTGTCATCGGGGTTGTAGAACTTTTTCCTACTTCCTTTATTCAAACCACTCTGGAACATTTCAAATGAATTTTTTTTAAAGGTAAAATTTTGATTGTGATTTTAAATTGCCATTTTTTTTTTCACGTATTTTCGAAAGTAGGATTTTTTGAAAGTATGTGTTTTGAAACTTGACTTTTTTTTCTACTGTTCGAAGTTCCAAAAAGTGCAGTAATTGAATGGATTCTCACTTTCATTTGAAACTTTCGAGACTACGCCACAAACTTTAACGCGCAACTGTACAACTTCTACACTTCGACAAACATATATTTATCGAAGCTTATCATTACGTTTTTTTATTACCTATATCAACATTGATATTTATAGGTCTTTCATGTAAACACCGCAGAGTTTAGTGAAATATGAGATTTTGGAACAATATAGTATGATTGAACGTTGGAGGAGTTAGTTTATACAAGTTTATACACACGTGCAGTAAAAGTTCCTTTTCAAAAGTTTTTGCCATAGATCGTCGTGCTCTCTTTTCTTTACAAAGTACGGGTGTATCCGGTGCAGGGTTGGCTTTTCCGCGTTCGCGTTTTCTCCTTTTCCGTCGTGGGCTATTATTCCATTGGGACAACGAACTTACCTGGAGCGCTTAGGTCGGCAGAAAAGCCGTCCAGTCCCGCCAGGGCCAGTGTGAATAACGTCGGTTTCGTTGGATTCTTCTTATTGTTAGTAGATATATACCTATATCGCACAACGTACACCCACCATTCTGTACTGACTCATCGCATTTTTAGTCACGAATAAAGTCACATATGCATTTCTACGGTGCACGAGAGTTCCTGCTTCTGGAGTCTTCTATCTCGAAAATGAATAGACAGAGAACATCTAGTGTTTTCCAGGAAGATTTCAGTGTGAGAATGTACTGTCGTTTTTTGTTTAAATCATTCTGGTGTCAATCGTGCATTTATCCGATTCGTGAACTGACGTTGGATACGCTCCCGCGATGCTTCTTTTGGAAACTGAAATTGAACTGTCAAATTGAAAAATCGGGAAATTCTTTATGTATTTTATAGAAGTTCTTTGATAAAAATTTCTACAACTATTTGTTGTTTAGTGTCACCTAAAATAATTATATGAGGATTTATAAAAAATGTAATTATTTTTATCCATCAGTTTGAGTGAATAACATAGAAAATTTGTTGTTTTTTGAGATTGAAAGTTTACGTAGATTATGAAATTTCAATTAGGTATACCTTGCCCCAGGCATTTGCTATGCAACCATTGTACGAAATTCGTATAAAAAAAATGATACCAACCATCCTTTTGCGGAAAAGAGAATTAGCAATATATCGTATGCAGAGAACTGCAAAACTCAGATAATTTTTGCATGATAACAGTTATTGCGATGCATTCAGTGCAATAATAAAGTGTATCAACTTTTTAACTCCGTAAATTGGGTATATTGTAGCCAGAAATAAACCGAGCTCACTCCCGATGATCAATCCATGAATAATCCCTTTTGCTTGCATCAGTTTGCAGAATAAAAGGAAATCAGTGTGGTTAGTTTACGTTCGATAGTGAAAACGAGGTGTTAATTGCATGCTAAATGCTACAAGCCAACATCGAGTAAAATAACATGGTTTACAGCATTGAGGAAAATTAGTAATTCAGTTGGTACACTGTTACAGTACAGCGTTGTTGAAAAAAAATGTTTATGGCACTTATTAAAAGTCACTTTCGAGTTGGTGCAACGCTTGGTCGATTTCAACATCATTTATTGCCATTAATTGAAGTGAGTGATACCGTCACCAATAGCATTGTTAATTGTAACCATTTTCTCTAAGCGTTACAGCGTAATATCCGATTACAGTTATTTAATTAATCTCGAGTATGACCTACGACAGCTGTCAAAATCCAATTAAATTATTAGCTAATTAGTACGCATTCACATTTGTTACACAAAATTGACACTTCAAATGAAATGATATAACATCATCGTTCCGGTTACATCTCCATTGTTTCAACAGTAGTACACTGTACTCTCACCGGTATTTAAATGACCCTGCCGTTGCGTTGTTACATATACAATTTTTATTAAATTGAAGGTTTTATTGTACAGTGCGCTGCATTTAAATGAGAATACGTAAACATCTTTGTTGTTTATGGGCCTATGAAAAAAATTCTTCAGGGCATATTTGCAGTCTTTTAAGGGACAGATATGAGAGCGAGATCACTTTCATCCAAGGTTAATTATTTTAATAAGGTTTTGAAAAGACAAGTAGTTTTTTACAATTTAAATCATCTGTTTTTGCATTTATCAATACAGCTGCTCGTTAATATTTAAAAATCGTGTTTATATTTGCATATCGGAAATTTTAATAATGGAAATGGAACCTCTCGGAAAAACACATCAGATACGGGTTTTCCGAGAATCCCCAAAAATTGATTTAAAAAGTCGAATTTTTTGAAAATCAGTTGCATCGATAAATGCCAAATAAATAAATTATTTCCTTTGAAAAATTGCTAATGATTTGCCCATTTTAAATATTAAATTAATAATAGGCCGGCTTTGGAAGCTTCCAAATTTTGCTAATGACAATAATGTTTCATTTAGAAACTGGAATTATAGTATCTGTTATGTCATTTCAATACGATTAGGTGGATATTCCGAGCTTTGCCTTAATAGAATTCTGTAACAGGTTGTCGGATCAACGAAGACAGTAATAGTGTAGTACCTTCACACGCAAATTTGGGGAATCTAGTTGACTTTGATATTCATTTTGGAAATCCATTGACGACCTTTAAAATTTCCTCATTTTTTTTCTTCACTGTTAGAGAACGCGTATTTTCCATAATCGGTAAATTTATAAAACTTAACACTATTTCCACCGCGCTAATTATACGTAATCAATAATCCAAAACCAAAAATATAGAATTATAATTGAAATAGATTTGCCTAATTAAGGGGTTAGGCCACTCTAGAGGCCGAAAAAACAGGCTTTTTTTGGGAATTTTTTTAGACAAACTATAAAATAAATCGCAATTACGAAAAAGGGTGCTTATTATACATATCATCGACTGTATACACTAATTTTTTGGAAGCGAATATGTTCAAAATGGCGGCTGTCCAGCGTTTTTGCGAAGACGCCTCCGTTTTTCCAGGCCAAACTGCCGGAAACGCACCGCCTGTAATTTTTTAATTATAATAAGTCAGTTACTTTTTTCGATTATATATTAGAGCAGTCATAAAAGTACACATCACTTTTTCGATATATTGATTTTTGACAAAATGGCAGACTTCTGAAAAAAATTGCCAAAAAAATCGTCAGAACATTATTAATAACAAATGAACTATGCAATATAAAAAAAGTGATATGTACTTTTATGGGTAACGTAATTTTATAAATATATTTAAAATTTCAAGTTGATCGGTTGAAAATCGTCCGAGTTCTGTATCCGGCAATTTTGAAAAATGTAGTTTCGAGATAAACGCGTTTGAAGTTTTGAGTAGTAGCTCGCTGGGGACCGGGCGGCCGTGTACTAAAATTCGAAAATCGAGTACTTTAAGATTTGTCCCGGCCATAATCTTTTGGGACATCATTTTTGAGATACCAAGGGACAATTTAAGATAAAAAAAATTTGATTTTTCGAAAATCCTAGAGTGGCCTAACCCCTTAATACCATATTTTTTAGGGATGCATAATTGCTCTACTGAGCACCTGCCGCTTGTGAATTTCGGAAAATTATTAAATTAAATCTCGAAAATAATTCTATATCAAAATTCTAAAATACGTCTGTTAACACCTTTGGTAGAAATAATGTTAAACATGAGTTGAAAAATGAATGGTCTCGTAATTATAAGGAAGTATTAAAACGCACTACTTATTCATTTCTGCTAATCAATTGCGATACAAAAACAACGAATTATCTTGTCATTTTTTCTCTTGAGATTTGCCAAAGATTTTCTACACATGCTTTACATCTTCGCACGAGACAATTTCGCACTCTTTCCAAAACCCTTGTTTATTAACACGTTTTTCGTCCTTTTGGCGAGTGCTTTCTGCTCCGAAAGTCCAAAACCTTTTTTTAACACCCTGTATATTTCATCTACATACATACATAACATTTTGAATAAAAAATATCGGAAATTCCTACAAAGAAGATTCAATTGGGCTGCAAAAAAAGAATCTATTTTTTTTACAATAGACACTGTCAGCTTTCTTTTTATTATTTTTGAATGTACATTTAAGCCGATTATTGAAAGCAATCGTTACACTGCGTATTTGTCTCTCACACTGAAAATAAAAAAATCCTGTAGCCAGCAACCTTTTGACGTATCGAATGTTTAATTATTGAAAGTACAGTTGTTCGTGATGACATTGCGAATATGCTTTCAACGAATGCACAGCAGGGGAGGAGAAAGACGGATACAAACGTGTTGGGAAATGGGAATGGGGAGGAATAGAGAGAATGTGTGGAGCACCTGGATTTTAGGGCTCGTTATATTATATCTGCATATACACACGAACATCCGAATCGTACGAGTACAAGTACATGGAATTTATCTAATTGGGAAATTAAAGCATGTTATTGTTTTCGTTGATCCACAAAATCCTCATGGCTGCAGGGGTACAAAACGCGGAGTGATGCCTCTGTCGAATGTTTATTATTGGCCTCTCATGTCACGTACTATTCAAATGGTAATTGATGTATCGTATACCTCCACGGTCCATTAACCGTGGGCTCATCGCGTACACATTTCGTTTTTTATAACAGAGTTCGAAACATGCGCTGTGCTTCAATTCCGCCGTAACATCGGCATCGCCGGTGGTGTTTTCGAACGCAAAAAAAGGCTTGTTGGGAAGGAAAATCATGGCGTTAAAAGTACATCGCGTCTATGTAAAAATATACAAAATTTTTTACATTTGACTTTTACGACTGCAGTCACTCTTCAGCTTTATGGTGTTACCCCGAGAGAAGAAGGGGTTTCATGCATAGAGCTTTTTCAGTGCCCGGGCACACTGCTGCACCCGTGATCAGTTTACCGCATTTCATGCGACGTAGGAAGAATAGTGCAGCAAAAATGTACACTACACTTTTGAAATATGGAATTTGATCCTTGACGGTCTTGCGAAGTCCTTTTCTACATGCTTTCCTTTCCGTGCGCGATGTATCATGAAAAATTTATCCAAATTCCTATGCTAATTTAATGTCAGAAGGACTGGACGATGTATGTACATATATATCATTTATCGTATGAAACCACTTCTTTTTATTATGCAAACGATTTCACGGCTGGAGTTGCGTTAAAAATGGGGTTGGACTTTTTTTTTTTTACGAAACGCATTTTGTCAAATTGAAACACAAAATCCTAAGCGCGATCAAATGGGGTGGATTGAATTTTTACAACAATCACTCGATTAGTAGATATCGAAAGTGCGTTTCAAGGAATGATTAGGAAAAATCTAATATTGGATAATTTCGAACTTTTTAATTGAATTAATCCAATCCTACTCTTGGCTTTTTGACATTACAATTGTTTTCCATAGCTAATTATTTATTTTAATTTATTTATTAGAAATTAAAATCATAATTGATGGAAATTAACCCATACGTACATTTTGGCATAATTCTTCGTTGTTTGTGAGGTTTTTTTTTCTACGCCAATTTTTGTAAAAGTATTTTGTAATGACTAACGGTATCAATATTTAAGTATCCAATTATTAAAAAAAAAATCATAAAAAGGACCAACGACGAAGCAGCACCCATAACAAAATTTTAATTCATGTGTAATAAGAGCATTATTTTTTAATCGTATTTGTAATCAAATACTCATTTGTATTGTATCCATTCATTCATAAATTCTATACCTGCGGTACAGGGAACTATTTCAACGGTTAATATACATCCGTTCAAGGGAGTATATATGTACTGACGTAATTAAAATTCTTATATACACGGAGTTCTGTATTTGCTTTATAACGCTGATGAAAGGTACGAATTCACTCGTACATAGCATATATTGGAGCTTTTAAATTTGATGTGTCAGCTATTGATTATTAACACCGTTCCAATTAGCATGACACATATGTTCAAATCATTGCAAAATGCTTCAACGTCCGAATAAAATTTTGTCCGTATTTTTATCGTATACGTATGTTCTAAAACGTCTGGAAAACATCCGGTTTACAACAATAAAAGAGGATTTAGGTAGTAACTTCTGATGACACTTCAAAAGCGGTACTGAGTACTTTATAAAGTATTATTGCTTTGTTTATGGCAGAATTAGTTGTGGAAAACCTTAGCTTTTCTGCTTTGATCAATTTTGAGAGGAAGGTGGCTGTTTACTTATTGTAATTAACAAAATATCGCTGTTGCCATTTTTTTGGTATGTTCTGTAAAGTTTAAATTTACAATCAACAACGCGCACTCTTTTATCGTCTTTTTGTCGGTCGTGTAAAAAATTAACTGATTATAGTTTGGAATTTTCTGAATTCGAATTGAAAAACTCGAAATTAAAAAATCGATTTTCAGAATCAAATTTTGAGCACTTTCGGGCGATCCTTATTCGTTGTATTTTTTTTTGTTCCGAGGAATCCATTTTCGTTATTAAAATTCTCGTTATCTCATTAGAAATACGATTTTTTCACAAAATACCTACTTTTTACCAGCTTTCGCTAAGATTTCCTCAAAACAGACCTTTAGAATCGATTCTACGCGTCAGATTACCCATAAAGTCAGCCGAACTACATTTTTGAAACTTTAATTTTTACCCTATTTTTTGGGATGGCCAAGATATGCTGAAAATGTCAATTTTTAAAATCAACTTATTGGCACTTTTGGGATACCGTTATTCGATATATTTTTTTTCTGCGATGAATCCTTTTCATTGTCAAAATTGTAGATATCCAACAGGAAACGTGATTTTTCCTCGAAAAACCTGTTTTTAACGAACTTCCGCTAGGAAGACATGAAAATGGACTCTTGGAATCGATTCTACGCATCAAATTACTCCTGGAAATGAGTTGTTCAACACCATTTTTGAAACTTTAATTTTCACCCCATTTTTGGGAGAAGGCCAAGTTAAAGTTTTTTTTCAGCTCCTGGATTTACTGGAAAATGGGGAATCAACCATATATTTGTATTAATTTTAACAGCATTTAACGTTATTATGATTGAATCCGAATGAATCAACTACGAATTAAATCATTTGTGTTTGTGTTTTTAGGATATTCTTTCCGTAGCGGTAGTTTGAAAGATTATTCACCTAATTATTATTACCATTATCGCTTTTTTCATGCACATTATAATTATACTTTTCATTACGAAACATCAGGGATTTCCAAGTTGGCACTCAGCAAATGTTTCGCAAGGTTTTAAAAGTTAATCTCTTCCTAAAGAGGATCTGTAAGAAAGTACGAAGTATTAACGTACTTTATGTCGAATGTCATGACGTGGAAATCCGTGAACCAATTTGCACGAGAATGACTAGGATCCCCGTGAATTTTCTCAAATTTTAATGCCTTCTTTCGCAAATGTCAGCAGATGAAATGCAGTAATCAAGTCTAACGTTTTCTATAATTGATTCTATTGCAGCTTTCGCGATAATGCAGTTAAGCAATTATCAAATACCCGTATATCAAGTTAAATGTGTTACTACGTGTAACGTTTCAAAGTGTTGGATTTTAACATTGAGCGTTTTCCGAAATTTAAATCGGGCCACTTCGAGAATGTTTGTTCTAAGCTGATGGTACTTAACACATTTCTGGAAAATCGTACATCTTGTAGCAATTGTAAATAACCGATTCTCTAAGGTTAACGTTCAGCAACGGGAAGGCTTGAAGACTGTAGAATTCCAGGAAGCAAATGCCGAGCAATTTCGTGCCAGGATTAATCTCTCTTATCAAATAAAAGTAATGGTGATGTCTCTTAAAGATTCGCTTTCTTCTTGAAAACAACATTTACAGAATCGTTGAAAAACAATGTCGAGGGCAACCACCGACACTTTAGTAACTTTTCTGTAAAATGTGGAAACTGTTTTCCAAATTCTATAATATATTTTTCACTTTTTAGCTTTATTGTAGGTATCGAGGATATTTTAACTAATATCTCTTTGAACAACTCCTTAAAAAATTGCTTCGAGCCGTCCGGCGTATAAATCAATGTCAGTTAAGTTTCTGTCGCTCGAGGGTTCAACCGTATCAGGTATTTGTGATATTTATGTCAGATTTCAAGAATTTCTGAATCGAACTATCATGAAATCTGATGCCAATCTTTTCGTGATGCTTCTTCCTGCGCGACTGGGCTAAATTTTAGCTTAGGTTGCTAGAGATCGACGAGGTTGGGTGCGAACGATGCGGGCTAAAATCATTTTTGAGGGTGAAATTGAATTTCAGACACAATTAAATTAGAGAAACTGTAGTCTTTTACGTCTGTATGTCGTAACATATATAAGTCCAATTATTCCACAAACCAAATACGCATTTCGCAGTAATTGTATTTTCCAGGAACGTACAACAGAACTCATTAGTTTATTAAAAATGGAATTTCACGGTGACCGAGGATATTTTAACCAATTCTTTCGTAATTAAAAGGAAAGTTCGAAAAATCAGGGATGTAATTGAAATGAATTTTTATTCGGATCTTGTTTTAATGAATGTCATTAAATTTCATTAATTTCAACATTTATTACATTATAGTCATCCATTTGGTGGGAAATTTTCATGGATGCAATAAGGATGCAATGACTATAATAATGCAATTGGACACAATGACGAATTTAAAAAAAAATTGTTGCGTCCTGCCTTTTGTTACCTCACGCAAATATAATCATTTTTCAAATATTGGTTATTAACACCATTTCCACCAAAGGTGTCAAAAGACACCTTTTAGAATTTTAATTTAAAGTAATTTCCGAGGTTTAATTTAACCTTTTTTTTTAATCCACAAACGGGCGGTGCTTAATGAGGAAATTATGCGTCTAGAAAAAATTTCGGGATTTTTTTCAAAGGATTCTCGGAAAATAAAGCAAATTTCGGGATTTTTTTCAAAGGAAAGTACTTCACCTTACGATTCCAAGTTTTAAGCGTTTATTAAATAACATTCAAACACTGTGCTCAAATTTTTGGAAGCCGTAATAATAAATATATGTCAAGTTGTTACGATTGTAAGAGGGGCACGCAAAAAAAACGCGTGTTGCTGGCGATCATGATTGCGGTTGTCGTAGTTATCTGAAACAATTAACGCAGATAATCCCCTAATCTGTATGAGTGAGGTCAGATCCTGAACTAGAACGAAACAAAAATTGAAAAATACAAAAATGGCAACACTTCAAATAAAAGTTTTCATTTTTCGATGACAAAGTGGTTGGTTTTTTTTACTGCAAAATTCGAGTTTTGCAAATAATGACTTCATCCTAGTTCATGAATCAGTAGAACATGTACTGAATATGTATGTTAAGCCTCAGGTCGAAAAATGTTGTTTTGAGAAAAACGCGTTTAAAGTTTCAGTTTCATACCCGCGCGTTCGGTCGCGCTGAACGGTTCATAGCTCATAGCGTTGCCAAATTTCCGAATTCAGCTACAATACTTTAGGAATATATTCTTAAGATGCTGAACTCTTAGAAAATGCAATAAAAAAAATCGATTTTTCGAAACCGTCAAACTAGGGAGAACCCTTAATTAAGAAAATCTATTTTAATTATAATGCGGTAGTTTTGATTTGGGATTTTTAATTACGTATAATTAGCGCGGTAGAAATAGTGTTAAGATACGTTCTATACGTAGGTACTCACGTCGGTAAATTGATACACAATGTATGCTTCCTTCTGTTTGATACCAGCATAATGGTACTTGTACTTTTTGAGTCATCCGATAATGTAACGTCTACCTCATAATACAAATCTATGCCAAAATTCAATCTATGCCGCGTACAAAGCGCGGATGGAGCGTGAATGCATATTAGTATCCTGTATTCAAGACATCCCAGCTAACGCCTCAATTAATTCATTATTAAAGTCATTGAATAATAAATAACTTTCTATGACAACGATAATTACGCTTTGAGGTATATGCATGCACGCCTGCATGCATGCATATGGCTTTTCTCCCTTTGGCATTAAATGCACGGCATTCGAGGCAAGCGATGAACCAAAACAAAAATAATCGGCAAAACTATCGAGGGTATGACGACTAAAGGGAAAACCGGTTTTTCTTCCTTTTTCATGCAACCTCCCTCAACTGTGCAATGCTCCACGTGCACCTGAAGTCATTGTTTTATTACCGTAACACTGTTTCGTCATGACGTATTCGAGTGTAAACGGATATTCCGTAGCGGGTCAACGGGTTTTGCTATAGGCACGTTTTTTAAGTTCCAAACAGCAATGATTTACGAGTGAGTTCGATCGTGCCTCATGCCCGTTTACAACGGTCGGTGGTAAACACGTGAGTCCCGGACGCGATTGCGGATTTCCCACGAGCTCGTTACACCCTATAGTAATACTGCAACTGCACGTACCTATATCTGACTCTGCTTGCTGCATATAACTGAATCTATGCGGCTACAGCATCTATGTGTAATGTAAAGCATTCATATGTGTATATATATATATACACGCATACACATGCACATGCAGATATACATAAACGTCGTGTTCTTCTCGTCTCTCGACGGCAATGTCGAAATCCGCTACCCTTTCGACTGCACAAACCGTCGCCGCAAACGTGCCCGTTCGTTCACGCCTCGAGCCACAGAATGAACAATACATTAGCTTGCCTCATTACCAAATGCAACGCAGCAATTAGACGAAGTGCATTGTAGTCATTTTTATCGTACTTGTGATTTTCTCTTATTTTGACTCACATTTTCAGCCTTTTAATTATTTTTTTTTTACCAATAGGAAGTATGTTGCGAAGTTCGCATAAAGGGATCCCTTGTACAGAAGCTTTCATTTGAATACCAACAGTAGGCTTCGGTAATAGGATCCCCTGCCAGCTTTATTTCGTGCAACGAAATATTCTTGTGAAAGTTACTTTTAATTATTAATAGTTGTTAATGTAACGAGAGATGCAAACGGGTAAAAAAATTTATTTATAAAAAGATTCTTTTAACCCTTTGACTGCTAAAGGCGTGTATATACGCTTTGACAAGTTCGTCAATGTATACGAAAGGCGCATATATGCGCCCTTAATGACTGAGATCTGAATATTGCCGCATATATTGGTAGTTTCGTGCAAGAGTAAGCCGCAGTCAAAGGGTTAACTATGAGAAGAATCATTTCCTTCGTGTTGCAAATATTGTACATTTTCGAAAAAAATACACTAGGTAGAATTCGAAAAGGTTATTGCAACAATGTATGGAAGGGAAACAATAATAAATTTATTATCGGAGCATGCCACTTAGAAACTTTGAGTTTGGAACTTGGAACTTGATTATTTTTCATAGCCTGTATTTGGATTAATGCATAATCCTCCAATTATCTTACAGATCTTCTTTGTTGCAGAAATGTTGCACACTTTAGTCATGTATACTTTTGTAACCATGTAAGCGATTCAAACTTGTACAAGAAAAATCGAGGTAACTTTCGTGAAAGTGTAATAGAAAATGATTTAGTGGGATTGTATAAATTTTGGAATAACTATTTTCGGAAACTTTTGCAGTTTTACAAGAAAGCAAGTCAAAATTTTCGAATGTATTTATGGGAAATAGAAGTTTTGTATTTTAATCTCCACTCACGTTCGACTGAACGTCGCTTTCATGCATTTTTCAAGAGAAACCACGGACTTTCAATCTAAAGTTCTATTTCGGAATTTCGCCAAATTTTGACTGAAAGAAAAGATTGTAAAATTAGGGTTAAAAAAAAATTAGGGCTAAAAAAGCAAAAAGTGGTACGTACTATGAAATTTGGATCGAACGAAATATTATCTATTTGGTAATACCGCTCTTCCTCTTGATTCACAAAAAACGCTTTCCTGGCCAATAAGCACATTCTATTGAATATATAAGACGAAGCCGGGTATATACGATTTATATGCCCCATAGAATTTAGAAAGCTTATTATTTTGATAAGGCTTCCAAGAAATTTTCGGATCTTGAAGGTAGCAAAATCAGCAGACTAAATAATTAAATTTATAAAAGAAATTCTCTGGATACAGCAAGCGTGTAAAGTTTTGGGTAGGTTTAAAAGTGTCGTAAGTGGGATAATCCATTCAACTTCCTCAAAAGAAGTATTAATAAAAGACTTATTAAAATGGTGGTCTGGATCGTACTGTAATTATTAAAATGTTCTAAACGGGTATAACACATATGAATCGTGAAAAGGTCCATACGGCAGGCGGCATCGCGTTTTCTTGTTTTTTCGAAAACAAGAAAACAATTACATTCATTTTTTTAACATTCTAATGTTTCTCGTTAATTTGTTTCTACTGTAACAGCAGATGCTTTAAATCTTACTTTATAGTGACTTTTTCATTAAATTGCTCAAAATGTATATGACTATGAGAAATATTTTTTAAGCACGCCATATGTGGTAAACAAAATTTTTTGTTACAAATAAAGACCACAATGTTTTTTTTAGATCGTATACCTTTTTTAACCCCTTGCACTACGCTGAAATTGGGAAGAAGCCGTGCCCAATTATGCCTCGAATAATCGCGAAAAGAGCCGAAATAGCGGGGCCCGAGTGTCGGAACTTGTGAAATTCAAGTGAATTTGAATAAAAACTTTTAAAAAGTATTTTAATTATTACATATGATTGCAATAAATTTTAAAAATACCACGTTTTATTTAAAAAGATCACGAGTACGGCTCGTGATATTCATGTTTGGCCCGAAATGTCGATTACGAGTCAGACTCGTGATATTCAAGTTTTGGCTAAAATTTTCATCACGAGTCAGACTCGTGAAAATAGTGCAAGGGGTTAACAATATTTTAAGCGTCTTTATGGGAAAACCCCCATAATGAGACAGCAACGTAATACGAAAATGATACGAAAGTCATATTAATATCGAAAAAGTAATTACAAATGTAACATGGGAGATCATAACAGACATATTTACGAGAAATGTAAAACTGGTAACATTTATATGGTGATGTTTCTTAACTTGAAATGAATTGCTACTTCGCTATGTCTCGACTAAAATTCAGTAAAGCAGTTCAGGATCTTTTTGAAGATATATAAGCTACGCGACGCAAAGTATTTTAAAGGAGAAGATTATTATTATTATTACTTACTTACTTTAGTATTAAGTGCCTCGGGAAGTTTCTTATTTCTTGTGGAAGAAAGTTATGCTCCTTAAACGCTAAAGACATAATATTTAATGTATTATTGAATTGCACGTGGTAGTTAGTAAATATACCATAGCTTCTTAGAGTTCTGCATCGACCTGCGTTAATTCTAGAATTTCTAATAAGACATAGAATAATTCCTGAAGGGAAGGATCAACTAGCGAACTTTGTCAGAATTTCCTAAAATTTCTAAAGGAACTTCTAGAAATTCAATGAATCTTGTAGATGTTAAAATCTGAAATAATATTTCGGTGCAGAATAAAAAATTATTCTTGTACTAGAAACAAGTGTATTTTCGTGACCCCTGAGCGATTGCAATTGCGACAGATTCAATTATAAATTTCTCTACGATTCTACTTGGTCTTCTTCCGAAATCGGATAAAACTAGAAGTTTCTGAAATCTTAGTGAGCGCGATGAGGTGTAACTTCACGCGTAAAATTATTCCAAATTAATATTTATTAAAATGCGTTATCAATAATAATTACGAATAATTGTTAAAAATGTTACTATGAAGGATTTTTTGCGGAAAAGTTCTTTTTCGCAAAGTTTTCTCACCGCGATGCATCGTGAAACAAATTTGTTGTGAAAGAGAAACAATTAAAGATACGATAATACAAAATGTATGTGTGCGTGAGTGTGTAGGAATGGTACATGGACATGTCCCACACAACCAACAAAGCAATTAAAATTTTCAAGTCGACTGTATTACACTATTGAACCGGGGATATAAATTCAGTATCAACGATTCATTGGCTTCGAGAATGCCCATACATGCGACTTCTCCCCTAACTATCTACCGAATCGTATAAATATCGTTGTAGAGTATGAGACAGGGTTGTACGTGCTTGGTTCTGTTAACGCGGGGAGTCTGTTATTCGCGGCAGTGCCTACAGTACGATCATATGGATATATATTTGAAAGCCTCTCGTTACAGAAGACATATGGTTCGCGGAAGTTATACCAACGTATTAAAAGCACTTTCATTGCTTCGAAACATGGCTTGACAATTTCCATAATCCTTGAGCAGTATATTACTGCGGTAGGCGTTACGTACTGTCACGTATATATACTATATATTACAGACACTGTCTGAATTAATTACCCTTCAGAATTGAATAGAATTCCATAGCATTCGCACTTCGTTCATAATTGTCCTTCATTTTTCCATTTTGAGTTTCATAGGATTTACATTTACAGTACGATCGCTCTATAAGATACCAAAGGGACCGAAGGGGAATATGATTCTGAAAAAAGAAGAAAACTACCGTTCCCCCACTCAGCGGCCTGTTACGCCTGTTACGCCGTACTCCGTGGTATATACATTGTATGGAGCGAGCGACCCCACATTCAAAGGCGAAGAGGCATTAGGAGTGGGGGTAGTGGATGGCGAAGGGGAACCCGAGGTATATCTTGTAGACCGAGATCGAAGGTATCTTGTAGAGCGATCGTATTGTACTTGAAAAACGAGAACAACAACTTCAGGTCTAAATATCTCGCCAGATAAAGGCGCTGCAATTTTTCGTAGCGAAAAACGTAGGAGTAATTTTTGATACCGGTAAGAAGAATTTGCCGCTGACCTATTTTTCACTGTAATTTTTTAAATGGATTCATTTATGGTTTATTGGCAAAAGTTCGCTTGTGCTTCAATAGTAATTTATTGGTACACAAGATCGACCCTCTTTAACAGAGCTTGCGTGAGTTCAGATAAAACCGAAGCTGAATCCGGTTAAAAAGTAGCAGCCAGAAACTGTATGGAAATTCTTTAATTATGGAAATTTCGAAAACAAGTACTTTAGTGCTTTGCTCGAGATACATTTTTAACATTTTTCACCCAAGTCAAACTGGTTCATTCAAAATGGTACATTTTGTAACTAGCAGTCATAAATTGTTAATGAACTCAGACCTTGTATTTACTTCGCTTGGATGTACACACGAACTAAACTGTCGCAATTTTTATATAAGAGTGTGGATATATATATAGTTATATCAAGTTTTTAGCTTACTATCTTCGAAAACTCTTAAATTACCAAACTCTTTCGGATGGGCATGAATTACGAGCAAGGAATAACTTTTCCTGTCATCGGAAGCTTTTAAAGTTTGAAAACCTCTTCATCCAAGTCAATCAAGTTTTACGTCGAGACGACTTTAGCGAGATTGCTAACTTTCTCTAGTGAGATTATCATTAAAACTATCAGTTCAAATGACTTGATCTCATTTTTAAAATGGCACATAAAAATATGATATTCTCATCAAGATATGCAGATCAAGTCCGGAATATTCCGATAGGTAATCAGCTTCAAATTTTACAAAAGAAAAATTTCATGCCTGAAAGCGCTCCAACTGATAGCATCTAAAAAGGAATTCAGTCCCGTACAGATTCAAGCTCTTCTTTTGGTCTTTGGGAATTACGACTGTAGTACTTTGTTACTATAAAAATAAAATGTCGAAAGTTCTTTAGGGGGTTAGGCCACTCTAGCGGCCGAAAAAATAGGCTTTTTCTGGGAATTTTTTTTTAGACGAAATATAAAATAAATCGCAATTTCGAAAAAGGGTGTTTATTATACATATCATCGACTGTAAATACTAATTTTTTTGAACCGATTATGTTCAAAATGGCGGCTGTGCAGCGTTTTTGCGAAAACGCCTCCGTTTTTCCAGGCCAAACTGCCGGAAACGCACCGCCTGTAATTTTTTAATTATAATAAGTCAGTTACTTTTTTTCGATTATATATTAGAGCAGCTATAAAAGTACATATCACTTTTTCGATATATTGATTTTTGACAAAATGGCGCACTTCTGAAAAAAATTGCCAAAAAAATCGCCAGAAAATTATTAATAACAAATGAACTATGCAATATAAAAAAAAATGATATGTACTTTTATGGGTAATGTAATTTTATAAATATATTTAAAATTTCAAGTTAATCGGTTGAAAATTGTCAGAGTTCTGTTTCCGGCAATTTTGATAAATGTAGTTTCGAGATAAACGCGTTTGAAGTTTTGAGTAGTAGCTCGCTGCGGACCGGACGGTCGTGTACTAAAATTCGAAAATCGAGTACTTTGAGATTCATCCCGGCCATAATCTTTAGGAACTACATTTTTGAGATACCAAGGGACCATTGAAGACCCAACAAAAAATCGATTTTTCGAAAATCCTAGAGTGGCCTAACCCCTTAAGCGACTTTTGGAAATGATAGATTTTAATTCTTTAGATTTTAATGTTGCGATTGTAAAAATAATTTCTCCTAATTAAAGTCTTAATTTTTGTCTATTCTATTGTTGGTAGTGATCATTTTTCCAGATCAATTATTGGGATGTTTGCTTTGTTACGAATTACTTGCAAAATTCATTTTCATGGCTTGGGAAAAGCTGAATATTCCATAACGTAACGTACATTCGATGGGTATTATGACTTTTTACAAACATCCACGTCGAGACCTTTTTATACCCGGTTCCATTTTCTGAAAGAGTTTTTCAGGCTGCAATGTTTTTACAAAGACACAAACGGAAACATCAATGTTGCGAATATTCTCGACCAAAAAAATGTACACAAATGCTCGGCAAGTAAAGAGTCCTCGCATTAAGGTTAACGAATCGGAAGCACGTACAGAGAGAATCGTAGGAAACTGCCACGATAAGGACCGCCGGATGTACATGGTTTATGACACTTCCGTTCCAACCAAGCTTGCGTAATGCTTTTTCATGTCTTCCATTTTTCTTTCCATTCCTGCTTTTCTTCTTTCATCTTTTTTAATCGCTTACGAGAATCGATTCCATCTACAAGGTAAATGATTAATTCCCACTATAAGCTTCCGTTGTGGTGGAGGTATAATTTAGGTTTACCTTGTGCGGATGAAGCTCTTTCTTTGATCACTACATTTGCAGACAGCAATTCCATTTATCATAAATTTAATGGAAACACATCTCTTGCATTGCCCTCTTACGGCATTGCTTTGAAATGTGCGAGGAATCATTGTTTTTTGTATTAGGAAATATTCTTGAAATTCAGAAACTGCCGAGTCTTATTACAAAGACTCTTGAGTCTTGAGTATGCCTTGGAAAAAGGCGTGATAAATTACATTTTAGGACTTCGGCATTATTTTTCATGTTACAAACGAAAATTTCGAAATCATTCTGAGGTGAAGATTCAGAAAATATTTGAGTTTATATAAAAAGTTCATTTGCAGGTTGCACATGTGGGTTAATAATTAGAAAGTTGCAAATCCTAATTGTGCATATTGACGCTATGAACCCTATTTGCATATTGGCACTTTGACATCGGAAATTAAGATCAATGCTAAATTTTCACTGATGCGAGAAAGATTCATTTCTACGTCAAGAAGTTGTACGGCTTTGATTGCATAAGTGGCGACTGCATGTTTCATGCGCAGGGATTTTATTGCACAACCTAGTTCAACGTCTGTTTCAATCCATGCCTGTTTTTCTGCCCGTATGTTAACATTGATTTCCAGGACCTCGTTTATTTTGCCTTTTCCACATACTTCTAAATATTTTACATCAAATTGAACACGCGAAGACCATCCCAATGATACAGTGTGAGTCTAATGTATCGTTACTGTAAAATCTTAGATGAGATAAGAGCTTCACTGTGAAAAAGCGAGAATCTCTACTTCAAGTTCAGCTCCCGATTTATTTTCTGGTCTATTACTCTTCCGCAAAAATATTGCAATACTTTATTATGCAGTTACAATTAAATTAATATTGCAATGTCCCAGTTTAATTGGACAAAATAAAATTGCAATAAAATTTCATTGTTTCAATTAAGTTTTTAATTAACATTTTTGGTTTAGTATTTTGCATTATGTTTTACTTGTTTACTTTATGCTATATAAATATTTATAAGTATTCGAGGAAAACGAAATAAATAAACTACTAAAACTCAGTGTTAATATAAATCGTACAGTGAAAAATGTAAAGCTTGTGAAATTCCCTAAAAAAACGATAATAACAAATACAGTAGAATCTCCGTACAAGATACCACGGGTTCCCCTTCGCTAATCCACTACCCCCACTCCTAATGCTTCTTCGCCTCTGAATGTTTGGAGTTGCGTACTCCGTACAAGATACCACGGAAATAAATGAGAAAAAATGAAAATTATTGGGTTGGCAACTAAGTAATTGCTGATTTTTCAAAGCAAATAAATGACAAAATCGGCAATTACTTAGTTGCCAACCCAATATTTACACATAACAATTTTTTTTATTTATTATCATAAATTATTAATTATTTAGGATCACATTTTAATTTTTTTTTGTTTAAAATTCATAGAGAATTTTCAATGACTCGTAAACGTAGTTTTTTGTCGGGGAAGTGGTGTTTCCGCGACGCCCTGGAATAGTACGTTTAAAATTGATTTGCTTACGTCAGATAATTGCACAAACGGTAAAAATAACTTTTCTTCTCTCTTTCTTTCTTGTCAACACTGCGAGAACTCCTCGTTCGCGGACTTCTAGTCACGTGACAAAAAAAAGAAGGAAAAGGATATGGAATACAAAGCAACCTACATTTTGCATGGTATCTTATACGAAGGACGTGAGTTCTATTCCTCTACGGTGTAGCAGGCCGCTGAGTGGGGGAACGGTAATTTTCAGAATCATGTTCTCCTCCGATCCCTTGTGGTATCTTATACAGAGATCCTACTGTATATATCATTAGATTTCAATGGATATGTATTACTTTCCTAATTACTTTTATTATTTTCACCGCGAGCACACACCCGTTACTCTTTCTTGCAATTTTCATTACTTCGACAATTATTTTTTTTTGCGTGAAGCGATCGATATAAGGAGAAGGCTCTGTATCGACGATACCGCCTCTAACGAACACAATCCTTATCATTTATTAGCACCGTTACCGTGAACCACTTCGCTAGTAGAGATCGAGATCCTTATCACGAATCTCCGTGAATGGCATTACAGCGTTTTGAGTTTCGTTGCCTGGAGCGGTAAATCCCAGAATCGTTGTTATTCCCAAAGTTGGGTCACAGTTCATCACACAAACCCATCTGTATTATTCGATGTTCCCGCTCTACACACACGTGAACGACGTGCCCATATGCTACGGTGACAATTGACGTGAATTACCCTAAGTCCAGTAGCGTTTGAAAGAATCTTGTTATCCCAGTAGCATGTGGAATATCCAATCTCCTCTGTGATAATATCATACAAGAAGAAGAGTAGTGAACGCATTACAACTAGAAAATGAGATTCATCAGTTTGAAAGTCTAGTGGACTAGAAATGAGCTTCCCTCTGAAATTGACCTTATTATAGGTAACTAACGCGCACCATTCTCGCGAAAACTAGTAGAATAGAACGGGTGCATGTATGAGGTTAAATCGCATTTTCAAAGTGTAAACGGGTTAGAAGATTAATCGCTGATCGCGATTCTGCGATAAATTCTATGGTAATTGATAGCGAATAATTCGGTAATCCAATGGCGATAACAACAGCCGCTTGGCTCACACGAGCGCTCTAATTAATTCCGGCGTTATCTTTCTGTTTCAGGTGAGTAGCCGACAAACTTTGTGTCTTCTCCCTTTGTCTTCGGCTTGACTCTTTTACTCCCGCTGTACAGCGAGAAAATGAACGAGTACTTTCTCTGTACTTCTACCGTATACAGTACCGTAGATATATCGTGGGACGTATGAGCTATATGTGTATGTAAGTACATTCGACCATCTCTCGGATGCACGAAACCTTGCTTCTTACTTACTTTCTTCCTTCCTTTCTGGTAACACTGCACTTTATCTTTGTTCAAGGTAAAATTTCCAAACCACCTGCTTTTTGCTCCCAGAACCATTGACTCGTTGATACCCATAACCTTCTTGCTTTCCTTTTTCCCGCTTCCTCTTCTACTTAAGCTCATACTAACCATTTACTTTAGCGTCTATCCATTTTACAACAACTATCGTTGAATCAATTCTTTTGGTGAAATTCTAGATGAGCTTCTGTAATTGAAGCTGCGCCGAAAAAGGTAAAGGCGCTAATTATTTAATTTTTTAGTGGACTTAATCGTGAAAATAGTTGGAATAACAATAAATGTAGTCAAAATTACTAGAAATATATGGATTTTAATGTTACAAGTTATTTAATATTACGAAGAATTTGATCAAAAGCCTGTCAACTAATGTAACTAATTAAACTATTTACAGTGATAACATTGTAATTATATACTGGATGCGGAAGTTCATATAATCTACAATGAAATTAAATTAAGAGTGTACTTCATACTTTAAGGTCATTTCCTATTATTATTATTATTATTATTATTATAAGTTTCTGACTTTGTCTTTTTAAACGAATCAACTATATAAAAAACCTAATTTAAGATAATTTTATACAGATACATCTGAGGAAGGCTTAGAAAAGTTCAAGCCGAAACGTAATGCGAATATAATTTGTAATTTACAAGAGTCGTCTACAACCAAAATAACTACAAAAATATAGAAATATATGGTTGATGGCTTATTCAATTACAGCAATAGTTAGAATTACTATACATTTTTTTTTCAGTGTGTATATAAAATAGCAAAATGTTTCTCCAGAAAATTTTAGCGCCTTTTAGACGAGAATAAAATAGCTTAAAGTAGAAAAATATCTATATCGAAGCGGATACAAATAGTATTTGCACAGAAGGGATGCTACAAATGTAAACTATACATTTTCGTTTACGAAAAAGCATCCTTCCACGAATTTTCGGCAAACCTCGAATGGTTTGAATAGAAGATACTTAAGGGGTAAGACCACTCTAGGATTTTGAAAAAATCGAATTTTTGTTGCTTAAAATATACTTTAGTGTCACAAAAAGAATGTACATTTGGTCCTATATATGGTGCAGGAATCGCAGATTGAAGGTAAAATAAAATTTTCAGAGACTAAAGTACTTTCAAAACTTTAAACACGGTTATCTGGAAACCATGTTTTTCGAACTGGGAGGACGGATTAATCGGAAGCTATTGCATAGATCGGTTTGAAATTTTGACAGTAGCTTGGCAATTACATTCATTACAAAATGACGTAGCCGTTTTTTGATTCGTTGTAAATTTTTTTATAAACAATTTACTGCTCATTTCTTTGCCGAAAATCGAATTATTTTTCACAAGTGTGCTATTTTTACAAAAATTAATTTAAAAAGAAATCCCTACGTACTTTTATGGACAATGTCATATACATTAAGAAATTTTGTGGTTTTTTGTTCCTAGTCTTCAACTTTCGGAGAAATCCATCCCCCCCCCCCCCCCCCCCGTGGAGGCCCCTAAAAAAAGGCGATTTCGAAAAACGACTGTGGCACCACCATTTTGCAACAAAATGTCAATAAAAATTTTTTTTTACACTTGAATACATGTTTGATTAATTGTCTGAAAAAAATGTCGATTCCTTTTTCCGTACTTTTTAAATTAATTTTCAAAGTTTGACTTTTTTTCGGATTTCTAGAGTGGTGTTACCCCTTAAGGGAAAAGATGTAAAAATGGAATTTCAAAAGACATTCTATTAAACGTATTTTAATCCTGCTATAACCAGCACTGTTAATATTAACCGATCTCCGGGAAGTGAAATATATGTGACTTGCCCCTTTTTGTCATTTTTTTAGAGGCGATATATTAGGGTGAACGGAAAGTTGGCGCGTTTTTTATAGCGCGTCTTTGAACTAGTTTTAAAGTTCTATAAATTTATTTTATTTGGACGAGTAATATATCATCTTAAAACTCTTGAAGTGCTCTTTCATATACTGCATCACTCTTTTTCAGTTTCTCATTTCTTGCCTTGAAGTAGATTTAGAAAGGCTATGAAAAATTTGGAACTTCGTGTACTTTTGCGCCATTATATTGGGAACAAGATTTTCACTCGATTGAGACAATGTCAAAAATGTACCCAGAAGAAGATAAAAGACTAGCTCGATTAGCACACGATTTGTTTAAGGGGGTATTTTCATTTTTAAGTCTTTGTAGGCCTTTTTGCTGAATTTTTTTAGAGGAATCAAAAACTTTTTTGTATAATTTTATTTCGCATACATATTTACGAATATTTGAAATATATAAAAATTTTTTTTTCAACAGAAATAGTCAATTCTATAGCTATGCCTTGGTTGACAGGATTGCAGCAGTTCTGCTAATCCGAAACAAAAAAATGAAAAGGTATCTTCATTAGTATGAGTGTAGCTATCGCACGAAAGCTCAATAAAATCAAAATATCAATAATTTGAAAAATGGTGACATTTTGTAGTTTACATTTCCATTTTTACGACTTTTTACATCTTTAGAATGCTAAAAAAAATTTGGAAAAGTTGATACATTTTTAAAATGCTGGTTCATGTGAAGTAGCACGTTTACTAAAGATCCTGATCGAATTTTAAGTAAATCGATCCATTGGATCTTAAGATATCGTATTAGCCAAAAAGGCAATATTTTTTAGGGGATAAAAGCAAGACATAACTCGTATGGTATTGACTATTTCTGTTTGTAAAAAAGATTTCATGTACTTCAAATATTTAATTTATGCGAAATTAAATTTTTCAAAAGAGTTTTTGATGCTTGTAAAAAAATTGAGCAAAAAAGCTTAAAAATTCAACTAAAAATGAAAATATCCCCTTTAATGATTTAGAAAATTCAACCTCGATAAAGCACACGTCGATCGCCCTAAAAATTGGAATGAGCTGAGTTGATACAATTTTTAGCTCGAGAAAAAGTCTTTGTTCGTTATTGCTAAATTAAGAGTTTCAATATTAAGAAAAATCGCAAAAGCTTTCCGTTCATCCCCGTAGGACGTCCTAAGGATTTAAATAACTCCCTATTCATCAATTTTCAGTATTTATGCGATTCTATCTCTCGCGATAAATTGCGAAAATGAAACTTCGAATTCTCCTGTACAAAAAAGTTAATTTCGTATATTACGAAATTGTCGATTATCGGTATTACGAGGTTGTCGATATTTTAGCAAATATTTATACGGAAATATGGAAATTGAAATTCTACTATTCGCATTTGATTGAAAGTGATCTCTGTAACATCGCAAAGCATTCCAAAAGCACCCCAAACTTCCCGTTCATTTTCATACAACGTTTTTTGCTATTGCAATTAGCTAAAAAAGTTGGGAGTTCACTCGATCCGCCAAAAGGACTTCAAACGTCTATCGTTTTTAGCGAAAATTAGAGCTCATCCCTTTGATTAGTTCTGAAGGTCAGTATTGACGTTCGATAAAGGCGGATTGAAAAGTTACGTTTTAGGGCTAACTTTACTCGTTGAATCCTCTCAAATATCTATTTTGTGGAGATATGGATAAAAGTTGGAAAAAGTTTTTTGTGTTATAACAAAAAATTTGCCCAATAGTTTGTTTCAGGAAGTGGAGTAAAGACCTTTTTCAGCAGCGGCATATAATTGACGCTAAAATCAGAATTAGCGTATTTCAATTGAAATTTGTTTAAACGTCATAAGTATGTATCTTAGAATTTAGTTTATAGGGTGAAAACAATGGATTACGTGCTAGGGAGTCAAAATAATTATCTTCTATTAAGTTTTTCTATTACGAAAGAAGGAATAAAATTATTGAAAAGCGGAGGAAAAAATTAACAACCAAAATCTGTTATTCGCACAAAATTTTAACTTATTATTATTTCTTAAAACTGACAATTGTCGATTTTCTATTAGTTGCCTACTTCAATCAAATCCTTAAAATTAAAAACTTGTTAGATCATTGGGAATAAATTGATCTGCTAGCCACATTCATGACAATTCTTGGAGTACTTTCTTATGACTCATTAATTTTTATCTTAAACGAATAAGAATTTAAAATCAATCCAACAGTTTCTTTTTTTATGAAAATAAGAAACTATGGAATATTATGTAAAAAAAATAATCAATTCAGTAATAGAATCTTAGTCACAATTAGAAAAAAATATCATCGATTCAAGAACAAAATTATCACGGGCTACCACAAATGTATAATAGTTATTGTATCTAATTTTGTTGCCGAACCATCGACAAAATTTCTTAAACAAATTTATCGAATACTTGACGAACCGCTGCTGCTATTAAATAAAATTTTCAATTAGACTAATGCAGTTAAAATCCAGAGCATTTTTTCAGTATTCTTGCATTCTTATTTATCACTCAAGTTAATTACTTTTTTAATAATAGTTACAAAAATGTTCATTCCTCATCAGCTATTAATTAATACGTTTCTCTGACCTACATGCAATGACGTTGAAAATGTTAACAATTCATGTGCAAATTTGTTAATTTTCGATTTGTCATGGAATATGCTCCAACGTGTCGATAATTTAATTAGCAAACAATTTTACGTACAGGCGGCAGTAATAGTATTCACAGCAAATGAGCCATCATTCGGTTCGGCTTACTAATACCTAGTAAAATAAATAACGAATCTAGCGACCGTAATTGCTAGTTAATGTTCATCAATGCAACTGTTGTCAATTGGAATGTTAGTTAGTGATTTATGTCAAGTGTGTAGTACCTTCATGTATCGCGCTACATTGAAGTTCCATACTTTACCTATTTAGATGTATGCTTTTTATGCAGTTGATTACTTTCATTCACTAACTAACGCTGTACTTAGTTTCTAAAAGTTACTTAATGGAGCTTCTATTATTTTAATTCAATGTCAGTGCACAG
This sequence comes from Gasteruption jaculator, assembly GCA_949825005.1. Taxonomy (NCBI): domain Eukaryota; kingdom Metazoa; phylum Arthropoda; class Insecta; order Hymenoptera; family Gasteruptiidae; genus Gasteruption; species Gasteruption jaculator. The sequence continues at coordinate 4,334,184 of OX463769.1, read as the reverse complement.
CTGGCAAGTTGAACGTTGAGCAAATTAAAGCAGCTTATTTCACTGGTTAAATGACAAACATTGTACTACTTAATGTACCTGCTTTGAAAAGACGTAGTAAATTTCAGTCGAACTTGAAAGTGCCATGGCAAGGAGAAGCAATAACTAAAAAGGAATTATTTTTTCTACGTTCCGGCTCCTCGTGCGACGCAGAGATTAATTTTCTCACTGTTACAGTCATTTTCATTTTGGTATTGAATGTTATACAAGTTACCTTCACATAGAGTAAAATTACTATAAGGAGAAAAATGATTTCTAGCCGTAACTAAGAAAATTTGGTGCAATGATACACTTTTAGTCCCATGCAGTTAATGTTTGCACGAACCAGACTCTTTCCCTTGACAATCATTTCTGTTATACGAGTATAAACTGTTTGTTTTAATATTAAAATTTCAACCAACATTTTCTAATTCTGACCATATCTTATTGGGAAAAGTGACAAGACTCTCTTAACACTAGGTTTACGGGACCCGTCAATTTGACGGATTTCAAATTTTGAAATGAAATACCCAAAAAAACCATAGCATTAATCTTAACCACTTTGCATCGTAAATTTATAACTTCATTAAAAGAATTTATACACACAATCCTTATATATTTGCTTCTTTCTTAAAATCATTCCTCCAATAATAAATACAGTAGAATCTCTGTACAAGATACCTTCGAATGCCTTTGTACAAGATACCACGGGTTCCCCTTCGCTAATCCACTACCCCCACTCCTAATGCCTCTTCGCATCTGAATGTTTGGAGTTGCGTGCTCCGTACAAGATACCACGTAAATAAATGAGAAAAAACGAGAATTATTTACACATAACGATTTTTTTTATTTATTATCATAAATTATTAATTATTTAAGATCACATTTTAATTTTTTTTTATTTAAAATTCATAGAGAATTTTCAATGACTCGTAAACGTAGTTTTTTGTCGGGGAAGTGGCGTTTCCGTGACGCACTGGACTAGTATGTTTAAAATTGATTTACTTACGTGAGATAATTTAATTGCACAAACGGTAAAAATAACTCTTCTTCTCTCTTTCTTCCTTGTCGACACTGCGAGAACTCCTCGTTTGCGGACTTCTAGACACGTGACAAAAAAAAAGAAGGATACGGATATGGAATACAAAGCAACCTACATTATCGGTTTAACTTCAAACTATTTTGCATGGTATCTTATACGAAGCGCGTGAGTTCTATTTCTCTCCGGTGTAGCAGGCCGCTGAAAAGGCCAACGGTAATTTTCGGAACCATATTCCCCTCAGGTCCCTTGTGGTATCTTGTACGGACATTCTACTGTATAAGAGTGAAAGAAGACTTTAGTAAGATGCCCCCAATTAATTATCTCAATAGCGCCTGGATAATTTTCATGAAACAAAGTTTGGTGTCGATGTCGCGGACCAGATAACACGCAAATATAGTGTGAACGCAGGGTGTTTTCGATGGCCTCTTCAAGTTTTTATAATATTTTAGATTTGGCAGCGATAAACGCGTGGATACTATAAAGAGTGCACCGGATCAAAAATATCCAGAAAGGACTTCATATTTTGTTTAGCCGAGGAATTAGCTAGAGAAAACAAGGAGAACATTTGTCAAAGTTCAGACGTTTCACTTCTGTCACCTTCGACGTCAGTAATCCGAAAAAGTTGCCAAGTGGGCTACTGCAAAAAAAATAGAAGCAATAATTGCTGTATGTATTGCAAAAAGATCGTTTGCGGAAAATGCACAAAGGAAATTCAATACATTTGTAAAAAATGTGCTCAATAAATATGATTACCCTATATCGTTTATATTATTGTTATCATTTCCGTGATAATTTAAAAAAAAAAGATTTTTACTTATTAATAATTTATTTAAACATGAAGCCTTATATTGTTCAATTCAGACTTAGTTTGAATAATTTGATTTTTGAGAGAAAATACGTATTTTCGTCTACCCGTTAATTTGACGGGTGCTCGTAAAGATATTGGTATATAAGAAACGCTTGTAAACCTAGTGTTAAATATACCAATCCAATTTAAACGTTATTTGCTAATTTAACATCATTCACTGTTCATTCTTCTCAGTTCATTCATACGAGATATTCTGATAATAATGAAACCGTTCCACAATTGCCGTTTTCCGATAGTAGTACAGCACTATTAATTAATTACTGAAATCACAATGAAAGTTCATTCCCCGTCTCGGAAATTGTGGTAATACAGTAAGACATGAAATTTATAACGAATCCAAATTTGTATCTTATTGTTAATACATTCCTACTATTTAACATAAAAGGTTTCCGATCGTTCCTGCACATGCTACCAAGTTCTGTATGAACGAAAAATTATAATAACTGTAACTAGATCCTGGTTTCTCTTGACTAAACTTTTCGAGGACTCTCTATTCGACGGTTTGATAAATACAACCTGCAGAACTTTAGTAGGCCAGACGCAACTTTATTGCATCGTATTGTAGTCAGCCGGAAGACCGGTTTGATGCAACTTTGTACTTCAAAGTTAGATTTGCTCGGGATTAACAATGTGGTGGGTTTCCGTTATCAACCGCATCACGGTAGTATTTGAAAACGTATGAAATAGACTGCACATTTTAGCTACATGCACTCGTAACACATTATAGTTACTTTAAGTAAAAAGAATAGGGTTATATCGAGGTTATAATCCGAAATTATAATTACGGTGCTAAAAGTTGCGGTGCATGTTCTTGGCCCGTAACGGCATATTGTTATAGTAACTAGAATGTAAAGTTATCGCAACATCCCAACGAATTTTAAGTACACTAACATGCTTGCAAGAACTACCGAAACTTTTCCCATCGCAGAAGTAACGATTACTATTAATACGAAGAGAAACACGCAGGGATTTCCAAGTCTTATTATTAATATTATTATCGTACGAAAATTTGCATTTCTTTATCACATGACTAGGGGTTTTCCAAAATCTGTTTTAAGTGCAATTACAACAGTAACAATTACGAAGCAAATTTTTAAGTGAACGCGTGCAATGAATTTTATATTCTGCAATTTCTAAAATTGCAATTTTTTTATACTATTTGTTTATCCCTATCGATTTGTTTACATTTTATAGTTGGAAAATGGACCCTTTTGGTATCCTCGTATATTTGAATCTCTTAAATAATATACATTCGCTGTTCTCTTTTTATACCTTTTAGGCGGTTAGTTGAGAAAAAAAAGACTGTTTCTTTTGCCTCCCATATATATTTGAACGTCGTTTTTTCTTCAACTATCGTTTATCATCAGGAATGATAGAGCACCAAAAATGGATGAAGACATACTACTGGCATCAATTTTTATTTCGTTGAAACAAAAACTATATATAGCAGCCGCGACTGAGTCGGTGTGGGTTTTTAAACTTTTTTTTTCTACCTGTAACTTATCGCATGATATTGCAACTAACGATCACACGTACTCGTTACATTTGTGTACTCTACGCTCCCTAATGGTCTCCGGTTATTACAACTTTTAAATAAAACATACAACTATATACCTTTATCTCCTCTTTTTTCCTCGGTATGTATGTTTTCATACAACTAACAGTTCCACATTACTTCCCTTTTTTCGTCATTCGTATCTTTTCTCATAATAAAATTCCCGCGCAAGTTTGCATTATTGTTTTATGAGTGCACACATATTGCAACTTAATTTCGCTTTATATGCAATTAACAGCGATATTTTTGGCGAGTTTTTCTATATAGAAAGTCACGAATACAAATATTACGGCTTACCTTTTCATCTTCGTATCTTCCGACTGGCTGGTTTCATATTTTCATGAAATTGGTTTATTTTTTTTTTATCACACGTTGTTTTAGATGTTTTGTCGAATTTATTTTCAATTAAACAATTTTTTTAATAGAGATGCTAGTTTTTTTGCCATTTATTTGTACACCCATTCTACGCAGTATTTCTGGAGTTTCGTGACAAATATTTACAATTCTGCTTTTATTATTTGATTTCGCGTTTCGTTTCTCCCTATTGATGTATTAGATAATAATAACTTTACCATTCAGTTCGAATTGAATTTGGTAGAATTTCATTGTTACATAATTCCACGATTTCAAACCTTGTCGAATGAAAGGTTTTTAAAAAAAAATGGAAGTTTTTAAAAATAAAATTTTATTGTACGTCAACAAAATGCGAGAAACGTAACAAACCGATGTGGAATTTGTTGTTATTACGAGCTTTCGGTTGTATGAAGTAAACACTCCAAGTTCGGTATAATTTCGCCATTTTCTCGATATTTATACCAACGAAAGCGGAGTTCGGAAATTATGAAAATCGGAATTACATATTACGCATGAATTACAGTACAAAGATTTGTTCTTTCAAGATCATTTTGCACCTGAAAATTGGCTAATTTATAAGGACAGTTTTCCGAGCGATCCTCAAAGTTAACCGTAATTTATTGAGAGTATTAATTTTGGAAATTGCAAAAAACAAGTAAAAGATTTCAAATGCAACGTTTTTCAAAATAGAATTTTTCAATTCCCTCATACTTCAAATAAAATGGAATTTATCAATTGTGTTCGTTTGCTAGGGTCCTGCTTTAATTGTTCTCAACAATAGGAATCCAAATAAATATATTTTTATAAATAAACACTGAATTTGCTGCCCAATCAAATTCCGCATCTGGATTTTTTGAATAATTAAATAAAAACGATGAAATATGGACGGGAAGCATTGTTACCTATTATTTTTCGTGCACGTTCAGTTTTAACAAGAATATTTTGACATTTTCGATTAAAATGTATTGACCTATGTAAAATATGATTATTTAATTAACGTTTTGCAGGAGTGGAATTTTTCACTTTTTGATAGATTAAATTTTCGGTAGGAGGAAAATATTTTCTTCATTAAAAGTGACATTAAAATCGGATACAAACTGGAATGTAATTTTAAATATCGCAATTTTTCCATCCTCTTACACAAAGTTTCGTTCGAATGAAAAAGTCGAATAAAAAAGTCCCTAAAACCCGATACTAAATGATTTCGATGACATTTGCATTTTAGGAAACTTTCGAATTATAGAGTTGGGAACCAAGTAATTGCGGATTTTGTTATTTATTTACCTTAAAAATCCGGAATTACTTACAATTAGATGCCGAAACAACATTTAAATCTAAATCTACATACATTTTAGATCGCTGCTAAAAACTTTTTCATAAACTTTATTAAGCAACTTTTGGGAACTTTCGAGAGACTCTTATCCGATGTATTTCTTTGCGAGGAACCCACTTTCATTGTCAGAATTCCAGAAATCCAACAGGAAATTCGATTTTTCCTTAAAAAACCAACTTCCGCTGAGATTTTATCAAATTTTACTTTTGGAATCGATTCCACGCGCAAAATTACCCCGAGAAATGAGTTCTCTTAAATCGAAAGTTTGAAGTTAAGAATTAATATGAAATTGGCACCGAGAAGATGAGAGTGAATAAATCTGGTGTTTCTTTATAGCGGTTATATTTCGAGATATATCGTGCCGTGTCTTTTTTTACAGTAGAATATAGATCCTAACATTTTTATATCTATTTAAGGGGGGAGGCCACTGTAGAATCATTAAAACTACACCAGAATTTAACATTTTTAATGAGTTTAAATAATTGATTCAGTATTACAAATAAAAAAGAAACTGAAACTACACTTCTTAACGATCATTAAAAAAAATTGATGGCCCGATATTATGACTCGAAGGTGCCGGGATAGGCCGTCGTGAAAAATGGGCGTTTTCCGCTGGTATGCAGGATTGAAAATGAACCGATTCTCTGAAAAAGAAAAAAAAATCCTGAGTACCTTTTTGTACATGTGCTCATCTGGTAAACCTCACATATTTTCAAAATATTTAGTTTCAGGTTCCAAAAAAATTTTTTAATTTTTCACTTTTCATACCAGGTTTTACAAATTTTTCTTTGGAACCTGAAACTAAATATTTTGAAAATATGTGAGGTTTACGAGATGAGCACTTGTACAAAAAGGTACTCAGGATTTTGTATTTCTTATTCAGAGAAACGGTTCTTTTTCAATCCTGCATACCAGCGGAAAACGCCCATTCTTCACGACGGCCTATCCCGGCACCTTCGAGTCATAATATCGGGCCATCAATTTTTTTTTAATGATTGTTAAGAAGTGTAGTTTCAGTGTCTTTTTTATTTGTAATACTGAATCAATTATTTAAACTCATGAACAATGTTAAATTTATTATGGTGTAGTTTTAATGATTCTACAGTGGTCCCCCCCCCCCCCCCCTTAAACTGGCCAAATACGTTTATAGTTGAGGACATAATTTTAAGGCGATTGCAGTTACAAATTACAAATTAATTCACTCTTGGCGTCCTTAACATCCAGCGTGAAACGAATTTTCTACGGCTCTCTAATTTCAAAATGACGGCTTGAATAGAGCAGTCACAAATTGCGTATAATTTTATTTAACGCCATAAATTTCTGTACAGTGCATGAGCTTCTAATTTTTCGTTTTTTGCAGACGGGGAAGATGATAGCATTATCTCTCCTTGTGCAACAGAAGAAAAATGTGACATGTTCTGTGTTGCATAACAAAAATTGCTTTCCCTTCCTTTCCTTTCTTTTCCTCGAGGATGTAAAATTACTTTCTGTACAAGAAGACAGTGAAAATAAAGCTACTTACCTTACCTTGCCTTTTATAATACAAGAGCCGCATATGCCAATGTATTTATTTCTGACTAATGACAAAACAAAAAAAGGTAGATTAGGTATTTGTGCAGATCTGCTATTTCGACAACATGATAGGACATTAATTGGAAGTCTATGACGGAGTTGACGTTTGCGTCGGCAGAGAGATATCTTCTTTGATAGTATATTCTCATTATATTTTCCATCGAGTCTCATAACCAGAGTTTGAAAAAAAAAAGAATCATCTCTGGAAGAAATGTCTCTCTTTGACATCATTAAAAGTATATACATGTATAGCACCTAATTTGCGAATGTTTCAACTCACAAAGAAAATTAGTTCCTCGAACGCGCCTTTTTTTAAACCATTAATCTTTTTCTTACGAAAAATAAAAGATGTGCGGCTATATTAAAAATATGGCTGTGAGGCAAAAGACATTTTTTGGGTCAGGGAGAACAGAAAGAGCAAGGTTTATCCAGCGCAAGTAACAAATTGCGTCCCTACCCTGTGAAGGCATGGTATTATTATCGGAAACAACGGAAAAGACATACGTATACGAAAACGCTATGATACCGACACTGTACCGACTTTTTATAGGCGCTACTCAGTGTCACAGTAAAATTGTATAGTAAAACCGTAACGGACATAACGTAAAATTGTATACAGATGGTCGGAAAATTGAAATGCTTTCGCATCAAAAATGTCGCCAAACAAATTTCAACTCCATAAACTCTGAAATTTGTTTTTGGGTTTGTGATTGAAATTCGCAACGTTACAGAAATGCCGAGAAATGACCGATTCGCGAATTCCACGATTTCTGTTTGAAAAACTGAAACTGCAGCGTTGTAGGTATTTTCGAAAACGCCTAATTTGCAAATATTTCCCTTTGGGACATTGACATGCAAACGTTGTAAATCGCAGTCTTGGAAAAGTATACATATTTTCGTTTCTCCTTCATTCTTGTTTTTCTAAATAATAGAATTCGGAATTTTGCAAACAGAATCTGTAAAAGTTCGCATCTAAGCTAATATACCTGAACGAGACATGGTACGTGCTTGTGAAAAATAAATTCAATCATTTTCTTCGCGAATTTTCTCTTCGTGAAAAGACCATATATTCTATTCGTCGAGTAAAAGTCAACGACATAAAATCAAAATAAAAAGTTTCTACAGCTGTTGTATTCTTAATCTAGCTGAAGGATTAACGAATAATGAAGTTCCTCCAAGCGAACATCTGCGGTAAATGTCTTATGGTATTTGCGAGATGTAAGAGCTGAAATAAAATAAGAAAAGAACTAGAGATGTCACAACGTCGTGTAATTGAATAATTAACCAAAAAGGGAATCTCCTTTTATTCGCAGTGATTATCTGGGTCGAGTTTATTCATCTTATTCAACCTGTAATTATTCTAAAAGTTTTATGGACAATGTTTCTCCATTGTGTTCATATTCCTTTATCTTCTTTTAGTATTATTATTACGCGTTACTTCCATTCAAAGGAAAATACGTTGTTCACTTTAGATACATCACTACCCTCGAAGGGCAACGGAAATGAAAAGGGCATTAATTCGTAAATGCTTGGCAAGTAATTGTCCTGAAAAGGAGAAAAGCAACGACACAAAATTGAATGATAGATGATCAATTATATATTATGTATACTTTCATAAAAACCACGTCTTAGTCGACAATTTTCTTTTAAAGCCACTTCCATTTGCAGCTCCTTTGGTCGTTACCCAGTGTTACAGATTTCAAATATTCGTAACATTTATTATTTGAAGATTTATCACTTTTTAAATAAAAGTATTTGTCTTCAAATAATCATCCCTTGCCTCCTATACTTCGGTGTCTATTTTTCTGATTCTGAGAAATAACAATTTGATATTTGCCTCTCAAATCAGCTCCTCCAGTTTCAGATATTCCTCGACATAAACTTCGTTAATCAGAAATATGATCGTTTTAGTTCCATTATCATACTTACTTACTTACTTACTCGGTGGCATTAGGAACTCGAAAGTTCATCGTCGCATTCACAGAAGCTCACCAACTATCCCTATTCTAAGCTAATTTTGCCCATTCCCTATAATAGCGCCCCGATTCTCTTAAATCCATTTTTACATTGTTTTCCCATCCGCGTCTTGGTGTTTCTAAGGGTCTTTAATGGGTCTTCTCGTTGGTACCCTATGCGCAATTTTTATTTCGTCCATTCGCGCTACGTGACCCTCTCATCGTACTTTTCGTGATTTCGTGAAACGATTCAGAGCCCATTCGAGTGCATTTGCTTTTTGATTTCATATATTTCCTTATTATAGAACGATTTGATCTTGTATTTCGAAAATATATTTATTTATATAGAAAGCAAATTAATAATTGAAGGTCTCATCTCTTCTCTACTTACTTTTCTAGCTCTCGACATAAAAATATACTTTTTTCAAAATAAGCTATATTTGAAATATCTTTCCCTCGTTCTCTTATACAAAAATACCAAAAGTTTGCAATTTTTATTACTTATATTCGAACCTTCAAACATCTTTTTACAATGGCCTATTTCCATTTTCGTAGTTTTTGTGCAAAAATTACACGTTGGAAAAATTCGGAAGAATTGTGTTCGATGATTTCAAACTCCGTTAGTGGATGTAGTTAAAGCAATGTAGCACATTGAAAAAGTTTTCTTTCTCGCTGAGTGGTGAGTGAATTTTTCAGTATTTTCATGAACAAATGCAGATTAATTAAATTCACATTCTACAAAACCGGACACTGAAGTAGGTGAAAATGAACTACGATGGAAAGAAAAGTATTACGCATGGAACATTTTATAATAAAAATAAGAAGTATAGTAAAAATGCGGAAAATTTATCATAAAGTACATTGCAAGTGAATACTCTCTAGGTAGAAAAATAGGTAGGTTGGTAGGGTGTGGCGTCATAAGAATCTAGACGACTTCTTTCTTTCCTCCTTTCCCCGACAAGAACAATTTTTCCAAAGGAACACTATAGAAATGTGGAATGGAAAGCACTTGGTTGAATAAACAAGCGTACAATAGACTGTCCAAATACTAAAACTTTTTTCTTAAGTAAAAATTAAAAAAAGAATGTTATAGTTTCATTTTCTTTTACCATTTCCACCCCCTCCCCTTTTTTTAATACCTTTTCTTTTATTTTAATCTCTGTGTAAAAAACCGGCAGTATTTTCATAATTAGAAAAGTTTACCGATGAAAAAGAAGATTTATAAAAAAGAAGGAATCCGAGTTTTATGTTTTAAAGATTAAAAAATAGCACGATTTGGAAATGTTGTCAAATTTTTGACCAATCAGGGTTGACAAAAGTGAAATCATCTCTGCTTTGCAATTATTCATTAACACTTCCGCTACTAACGGTGACTATAGTCACCCGTCGAACTATCACAGAAATGGAGCTAAAAATCAAGCCAAATGCTATCGATTAGCTTTTCTCTGTTCGCAAACAATTGCGAGCGTTGTTGCAATGTTTTTTTTGGTCATTTTGCTTTTAAAAGTAATGTTACAAAATCATTTTTGAGACAAAAGTCTTGGCCCCGAATGCTGAAAACTGCGCGCGTTTAAAGGCACTCCACAGCTAGGACCGCCATAGCGAAAGGGTTAAATATAAATTTCTGTTATTGTTAAAAGTTTCATACGGCGTATTTATTTACGTCGAGGTTATCATTAACGAACTAGCTGTACAATATTAATGTTGGCGCATAGCACCGTTTAAGTGAAATCCACACTGGACGGTACATTATATTCAAATTGAGAAAAAGCTTGGTAGAAATTGTTAATTTGCTGCACGGTCAATCCTAATTTTCAGCGCGGCAACATGCAAATGTGAGTTATACCCCTCTAAAGTTACAATTAACTTCGAATTTAATCCCATTTCCACCCATACTTGAATATTCTACCATCTTTGCAAAGGAATATATTTAAATACCGGCTTAACATAGATTTCACGGCAGCGCCGAGTATATTTGTGCCACTTCTAGAATAATTACAGTTACTGTCTCTACAAAAAATTGCAGTAACCCGAACCTGTACTAGGAGTCTCTAGAGAATCCGGTACCATCTACTACATATTCTATTGACGTTTTTCCTTCTGTAATTATTATGCGGTTAGGAAATCAATTGTTGCAGTGTCTGAAACTGGAAACGATGCGATTGCAAATAATAGGAGACTGTTTCTACCGACTTCGCTATGATTTATTTAAACGACAAATACTTTTGTATAGGAAGCGAAATTTATTGACCGACCAACAAAAGGTTGGTCGTACCGGTGCAGCAAAAACGTGGAAAATCATTTACGTCCGCGTAAGGTTTCTCCTTCCAACGTGTCTTTCGAATGGCAAAGACGATAGACTCAATGGAAAAGTGAAGCATGGAAATGATAGTATTCGTAGCAATTTATTACAATTGCATGCACCATTGTCGAAAATGTGGGGGATATAATATAATACCACGATAATAGGTTTCCAGTTCATAATTCATCATGACCTATATCCGTTATGAGAATATGATACCGACTTGTTGTAAATTCATCTAAGGCTCGTATTTGTTATTGTACCTACACAAAGAAAACGCTACAATAATAATTCTCACCCCGATCGCGTGGATATTTGTGGTTTCCTCCTTTAATTAAACATAGAGCAGATATGAAATTTTATTAAGGTGGGAGGCCACTGTAAAATCATTAAAACTACACCATAATTTAACATTGTTCATGAGTTTAAATAATTGATTCAGTATTACAAATAAAAAAGAAACTGAAACTACACTTCTTAACAATATTAAAAAAAATTGATGGCCCGATATTATGACTCGAAGGTGCCGGGATAGGCCGTCGTGAAGAATGGGCGTTTTCCGCTGGTTTGCAGGATTGAAAATGAACCGATTCTCTGAAAAAGAAAAAAAAATCCTGAGTACCTTTTTGTACATGTGCTCGTCTGGTAAACCTCACATATCTTCAAAATATTTAGTTTCAGGATCCAAAAAAAATTTTTTAATGTTTCACTTTTCATACCAGGTTTAAACAATTTTTTTTTGGAACCTGAAACTAAATATTTTGAAAATATGTGAGGTTTACCAGATGAGCACATATACAAAAAGGTACTTAGGATTTTTGTTTTCTTTTTCAGAGAATCGGTTCATTTTCAATCCTGCATACCAGCGGAAAACGCCCATTTTTCACGACGGCCTATCCCGGCACTTTCGAGCCATAATATCGGGCCATCAATTTTTTTTAATGATCGTTAAGAAGTGTAGTTCTAGTTTCTTTTTTATTTGTAATACTGAATCAATTATTTAAACTCGTGAAAAATGTTAAATTATGGTGTAGTTTTAATGATTTTACAGTGGCCTCCCCCCTTAAATACTGAAATCCGAAACAGCCAATGCTCTTTTGCATTCTCTGTTTCTTCCACCTATGTCGTTGGCCTGCGAATGCTGCATTAAACACATTTCAAGGTTTTTTTTTTAGAGAAGCCTTTCTTACGTAAAGGAACATCCGTAGTCTCGAAGGCCGTATATTCCGCAAAAAAAGATTGAACAAAACGAAACAAGTTTATTAGCTTTATAGCGCCAATGAGACTAAACTGATGCAGTAAAATAGAGAGTTGAGGGCCACAGGAAAAAATCGACCTCGTTGGGCACTTTCATGTTTCCTCTCTTTTTTAGAAGTCAATAAAACGATAACTTACGTATAAACTTTTCTTTTCAGTAATCATAATTTGAATTCTCGGTGAAGTGTTGCTTCTTGAAAACGTTTCTTTGTGTCGAGCGATAAAATTATATACACGCTTGTTATTCGTTGTTGAAAATAACTTCTCTTGTTTTATGTATAATTTGTTCAGAAAACAACAGGCGAATTTCAATGTAGGATATGCATTGATTTAAATTTAAAACAGAATCTGTCGGTATCAGCAACCGATCGGAGATTAAATTATGTCTCTCTTATCCCGTTTACGAATTCATGAGAGTATTTTTAAAAGTTGAGATATTTTAAGACGCTATTGTGCGATATAATTTATCAAAGCCGTCCAAATCTAACTAGCAGATGACGTTAAAAAGTTCATATCTCGAAACCCGCAAAGTTTATATGAGAAAAGTTCTTAGATAAAAAGTGATGTACACATTTTTCACGACGTAGGTATTTTCTTTTCTATTATCTGGTAATAAAATTTTCACAGAACGGGATAGAGTTCCAATAAAATAGATATGTTAGCAATTTCAACGCGATTGCATTGCATTAAAAAAAGAATCATTGACTTCGTTTGAAGAATAACATACGTGCTAATGGTATCGTATATCAGCTATATTTCCCGAAGAAGACACAGGAAACCACCCGAGCTTTATGCCATTTATATCCTACGTATAGCATGCAGGAAGGAGTTAAAGTAAGTGGACCAAATGGGGAGCAAGAAGACGATACCCTTTTTTCCTTCTTACCACCAACGAGACTAAGATTCCCGTAAATCATCGTTTATATTTCGAGTTCGCTGCCTCGTGAATCAAATTCGCTCGTGAAATCCAGTAGAAAGATATACCTCTACCCAAAAGCCCTTCTTTTTTAACATTCTTGCATTCCCTTGAGTGACTAACGGACTTCATATATATATTGTCTATATATATATACATACCCACTTGTTTCGCTTATCGTTCCGGAGCTTTTTTCTTTACGGACACTTTAAGTACACGAGGGAAAACACAAAAGTGCCCTACTATTTTTAGGTGAGCTACAAGAATTTTCTCTTTCGTCCTGTACATGTACAGCTTTTCAACACGTTGGAAAATTCTTGGAGGATACAACCGAGGAAGGAATAAACCGAATGTAATTCCAATCCTGCTGGCTCATCGTATAAAGGAGATGTGTTAAGTGGAATGGGATTCAACGAAATTTCGTTACACTCGTGGATTAACAAAACTACCTTCGAAGAAAGTACCGTAATATTATGTTGCAGTTTCCATGTGTTCATCGCGCGATTAAAGCTACGTACGCTATTTTTACGCCACGCTGAAGAAAAAAATTCTCTGGATTTCAATTACACTAGCCTAATTGAAAAAATTGATTCAACAGAAATAAGGAAGCTTCGAGTATTCGACAAATTTGTTTAAGAAATTTTTCATTGCTTAAGTAACAAAAGAAGATAGTTTAACTGCTATTCGTTTGTGGCAGTCCTTGATAATTTTGTTCTTGGATCATAATTTTTTTTGTTTGCAAAAATAGCGTGAAAAAAACTGGAGGGGGCTATGAAATTTTCAGATTTGCGAAGAAAAATTGGGGAATTGATCTAAATTCTATTTTATGAAGGTATTGTATTATGTCAAAAATACCATTAACCTGGAATACCGAGTTTAAAATAAGCATCATTCAGGCACATTTACAACATTACAAGCATTTAAATTGTGAATTTATCTCCCTCGCATATGAAAAGAAGTAAACGAAAGAGGCAGAAAGGGAGACAACTATATTCTGGTAAAATTCAATCCTCACGACGATGCAGGGACCATATAAAGTGGGTTTTATTGTTATATACGTTCCGCTTAAGAAAATTTTATCTGAATTTCGGTTAGACGTCTCTTGACCTGGCGTTGTTATTCCCAGTGATACCAAGAAAGCGGGAAATGGTATATTCAATTATGTTGCATAGTTAAAGGTGTTCGAAGTAGAAATTGACAATTGAAACACGGCTGGACGAGGGTTGCATAACAGAAGAGAGCTTTTGCTAGCGGCTTTGGGGCAGTGTATGCAAGAATAACATGCGCGTAAAATGAAGCGTGGCTAGCAGGTGCAAATATTTGATTGCTGACATTCACACGAGTTCTTGTCAATATTGCTTTAAAACGTCTTGCGAAAGCTCGACCGTTTGTTGTGGAACATAAAAGCGACAGATGTATTATTTAAAAAATTGGTTTTCATTCCAAAGTGTACCTTTTAATTTGCTTGGACCAAGAGTAACCTTAGGCTGTTATAATTTTTTGAGAATTCTTTCACTCGAAGAAAAAAAAAAAGAATAATTACTGAATTTTTACTTGCTAAGATTCAGCATTGTGACTTTTGTGATCTCCGTGGAGTAATTCCGGTAAAAAGGAACTTAACGCAATGAGACGGATGGGAGACAAACTTTTCATTGGACGAGAAAAAGTCTTGTCTTTTTTGTACAATCCCGTCTTCATGTTGAATCATCTTACAAGGAAGTGCATCTAGTAAGACAATCTCAGACTTAAAATGGACTCCTCATTTACTTCTGCAGACTTCAAATTAACTTTTCATGGACTCCTTCGTTCCGTGTGTAGTACATGGGAAGTTCATTCTATTTTTTAGTCAAGGAAAAATCTTGCTCTTCGACCCTTATTTTAAGTAAAAGGATGACTGTAATGGCCATCAATGAATCTCTTTCAAGATCAATTAAAAGTCTAATTTATGTTCGTTATTTCTTGCAAACTTTGTTTCTTTCATAGAGACTCGTCGGATGCAGCTTTTTTACTGGAGAATTTGAAACTAAATATTTTTAGTAAAGAAATTTTGCATTATTTTTTCAATTTCCAAAATGACTTCTAATTTTGATTTACATGGAAACGTCAAAACAAAACTTTTATGTTGTTAAGAGAACCTATATTTGCAAATTTTTCTTGATTTAAAATGAGATCAGTTTCTTTTAAGTTTTTCCCAAATTATTTACAATTTCCTAAAAAAACAAGAACAAATTGTGGAACTTTGAAAGAGATTTTCGAGATTGCCCTGAAAAACTTTAAGTGAAATTTTACTCAAAATCGTTGAAAAGTGGAAAACTTAGTATTAACACTATGCCGTCTGGTGGCACCACGTGGGTGCCATGCGAAAACTAGCGGGCAAGCGCCGGGGGCACCACGTTGGTGTCGTACATAAAGATTTATACCGGCACCAAACGAATGAATCCCGATCAGACGTGCGGATGGCAAAGTGTTAATTAGGAAATACGTGAATCTTTCTGCATTATTTAATACTTCTAATCACCGTATCGGTGTTCGACATTCCTTAGTTTGAAAATGAGGATCGCAATAGCTTAAAACATTATGAAATCTTTTGGTGCCAAACAACGACAAAACATCCCTTTTTTAACCGATAGAACATTGTTCGACTGTAAAAGGGTTAAAATTATGCAGCTTTAAGGTACCGTTAAGGTTTCGTTAATTTTACGCTTGAAAATCGCTGCAGAACCCTTTGGAAGTTTAGTTGCATTTAATTAAACTTCAGCTTGGTAGTCCTGCACAACTTAATACCAGCGTCTATAGTCGTAGTACAACACCTCTATGCCTTAATTTTCATATTGAAACTGTTTGTGAGTGACGAATTCGTGCAACTTATTAATTACAATTAGTATCAGCGATGTTTCCTCTCAAAAAAAAACGTATACTTGAATCGTAAAAGTCCATTTTCTGCTATCGCGCTTCAATTGCACTGGAAAGCACTCGTTTTATCACCATTTGCTTACTTTTTTCCGGCCAAATCTATGGATGGAATCGAACGCATCAGAATGAATTACGAGCAGAAGTGTTGGATACAGGATGGTCTCAAGGGGATATATCGCCGAGAGTTATACGGTAGTTTTTGAAAGTGTCTTCTTTCTATACCGAATAGCCATTAGCTCGACAAGGAATAATATCGAGTGAGTCCCTCGGAAGAGCCGTAGGGAGTAAAATTATTAGAAATTATTGCTGGAACAATGAAAGAGAAGCAGAGCAGAGAATACTCTAGCACTCGTTGGAGATTAATTTCCTACATTCCGGCGAGACTCACTCGAGGAATTTCGTAATTTAATCGGAGCTCTACAATCTACCTTCTGTGCACTCTGTTGTTCGACAGCAGAAAGGAAACAGAAGGAAGAAGAAAATAGAAAAGAAAAATCAAGGAGTATGGGAGGTAGCTCAATAAAAATCCATCGGAACACTTTTCAACACTTTTATTCTTTCTTGTTGTTAATTCATTCTTTCCATTGATGACGTTCTTTGTTAACGCGAACTCCGGCTTGTTTAGCAAATCTTGAATAACGCGGTGGAAGGGTGCTACCGCTTTATCTTGAATTGTTTCAAAACGTAACGTTACTCGGTCAGAACGCTTTCAAAGGAAGTCAATTAATCGGAAGCTTGTGTAAATATCAAGAAGCTTATCTATCGCCAAGACTCGATCCTCTCTTTTATAGACTCCTACTTAAGATCAAACGAGATCCTTGAAAGATAATCAGATGCGCTTGTTATGACGCACCTAAGCAGTGCCTTGATGCATATGCATACGATAAATCCGTGTAAGTTTGAGTTCCATGTATGTATTTAGCTTACACCTTCCCGGTGTATATAATGCCAAGTAAATCAGCCTTTGATCAATGTACACTTCATCTTCGTGATAGATGGGTGTTAACTGTAATTTTATGCCCTTTGATTTCCAAGCCGCAAGAATATAATATTGCGCAAATATTTGTCACATTATTAAAGGACACCGGGGAAATTGTGAGGCTTCTGCAACAAGAAAAGTCGCAATGAAAATCCGAAAATTATAGCTTCGAAAATATTTATACGGTATAGCAGACCCGAAATTGCAAAGCTTCAATGTTGAGAACTTCACATAGCGGCATACCGGTGGTAGAAAATGCCAAGCACTCAATTTATTTCTTCTGGAATTTCATTATACTGAACAAAATTCACTGCTGAAATCGAGATTATTTGGAGTAAATGTGAACTCAGTTACCGTTCGATGCTTTTCTTTTTATGCATTTTACTATAATCGAAGCTACCTTTATTGAAGGCGAACTGTTCATAACTATTCGTTGTGTTTTAATAGCTTTCGCTTTAATTATACAAAATTCTTCTGGCTTTTTTTAAACGTAACACGAAGCTGTATCGATTCTCGGCCGAGGTCGGGGCGCAAAAATCTTGCTACGGAAAATCGGAAATAGTTGTTGCAGTTCAAAATATGTAAATTTGCTACCCGAGGCATTTCAATTTTGATATTTCGTACGCGCTCTATAAAGCCGTCCGACTTGAATTTCTCTCTAACTCGTTTCATACGTTGACGAAAATTCTGAGAATTATTCCACAGTGCTGTTATAATTCAATTCTAGTTAATTTACAATTTTCAAGCTTTTCCTATATTTGTAGAAGGCTAAGGGGTTTCGAAAATTAAAGAATGGTATAAAAGCAAATTTATGAAACACAGCGTTGTAGTTTCTGAGTCTAACGGTCCTACTACTGTGATCAAAAAGTAATAAGACTTTTTTATTTCAATCGCGTAGGCTTATCGAAACGATGTAATCTTTTTTTTTTTGAGGTTGGTACCACTCTATGAGACATCTTTGTCAAATTTTATGTTAGTATATGCAACAGTCCTTGAGATTGGTTAGTTTGAATTAACCTACAAAAGTGCTTTCGGCTATTTTCAAAATTTCTGAAAGAATTCAGCAAAGGATTTGCATTAAATTTTGTTTTGAAAACGGAATTTCGGCTTCCGACACGTTGAAAATGTTAGAAAAGAACTTTGGCGACAAAACACTGTCCAGAGCAAGTGTTCTTGACTGGTACAAATTATTTAAACAGGGCAGAGAACGCGTTGAAGACGACGAACGTCTTGGCGGCCCTTCGACGTCTAGTGATGAAAAAGCATGTCCAAGAAATCCAAAATTCACTCGTCTGAGATCCAATTTTTCTTTTAAAATTGATTGGATCGATCCGAATGATACGCCTGTCATGTCGACAAGGTCTCTGATTGTTATTCGACGGTTTTTCAGAACCAGATTTTGAATTTCTTGGACACGCTTTTCATCAGTAAACGTCGAAGGGCGCGCCCAGGACGTTCGTCGTCTTCAACGCGTTCTCTGCCCTCTATAAACAATTTGTACCAGTCAAAAACACTTGCTCTGGACAGTGTTTTGTCGCCAAAGCTCTTTTGTAACATTTTCAACGTGTCCTTGCTGAATTCTTCCGGACATTGTGAAAATCGCCGAAAGCACTTTTGTAGGTTAATTCAAACTAACCAATCTCAAGGACTGTTGCATATACCAACATAAAATTTGACAAAGATGTCTCATAGAGTACTACCAAACTCAAAAAAAAAGATTACATCGTTTCGATAAGCCTACGCGATTTAAATCAAAAAGTCTTAGTACTTTTTGATCACAGTAGTATTTATTTTTTGGAGGTATATTTTGGTATTAATGCTGGTATGTTTTACGCGACGCTGCTCCGGTGTAGATCACTGAAATCAAGAAAAATTGCATTGCAAACCGCAGGAAATGCTCGCATGTAGAGAAATAACCACAAAATCGTCAGTCGTCAACTGTCACTGTTTCAGCTTTGAAGCTGTCGACTGGTTCGCTTTTCGAACGGTCGACTGATTTGTCTTTGGAATAGTTGTTTGTTTCGCTGAGAAATAGTTGACGGCCGTATGAATAGAAGCGAATAGGTAAATTTTACCTTTCTCCTCAGTTCTCTGATAACGTACCATCATGAAATCTGAAAAAGTTAACGAATTACATGAAAATCCTTATTAATCACAAAGAAAAAAATGGCTGAAAAAATGTATATCTTATATTTATCACTTCTTTTGCTGTTAAATTTTCGAATCGAAAGAAAAAGAAAAGTCGGGTTGCAAGAGGTGAAAAGATCGCACGATAGCTGCCACGGTAGCAGGCAGAAAATAATCGGCGATAGAACCATCGTGGTTTCAAGGTAGATCTGTCAAAATGTGTCTGGTTTGTTTTAGAAGTTTTGTCAGTGTAAGCAGATTCAGGCGCGATCATTATTACGATTTCTCATCCTTGTTAGTCATTCGGATTGTGTTTGAAAGTAAACTCGGGCCTTTTATTAAGTTAGAGATTAGCTTTGTGAATACATAGGGATTTGAAATTGAACTTGAGTTGAAATGAAATTTGTCTTTGATATTGAATTTGAGTTTGTGAGTCTATTACATTTCAAACTATTGTAACTTCAGCCATCGCGCTGTTCTGCTTTGGGAATATCCGGTGTGTGAAAAGGATCCCGTGTAACAATAATCGGAGAAATATTTCCGTTTTAAATGTTACGAAAGTACATAAAATTGTGTCTCTCTTTGAAGAAAAGTTACGCTATTGGAAAATTTTAAAAATAGTACGAAGAAACTTTGTGTTAGACGTATACGCGTATATGAAATAAAATCCGTTGAAGCAGATCCTGGAGTTCCTGGCAAACGTGTAATTTCAAAGGAAAACACCACTGCTGGAACTCCTATGATACTTCCTTTTGCAAAATTCCTAGCCTCTGCTGTACACCTGCACAAAAAAAAATGTGTAGCGACGAATCTCATGATAGAATGCAGATTGCATATTCTTATGCATATAAGGTCCTGGGATTTTACGTAGAAACACTTTTAAATTGAGAAGGAAAGTGACCGAGCTTGATAAAGGTTCATCTCTGTCGCAAAAGTGTGTGACATTACGTAATCCTTTTAAACGACATACACATGTATATGGAGATGACGTAATTTTGTCATACTTAAAACAGCTTTCGCTAATTAGGTTTCAGCTCTTTTTCGTCTTCTCGTATTAAATGTGCGCCGACGTATTTGAATAACAAATTTAAAAAATGGTAATAACGAAATAGTTTGGGTGGAGCTTAGCGGATTTCGGAGGAGTTAGAATTTCAACCGTGCCATATCGAGTCCTCTCCGAAGTTGTAAGTTGCGCTGAATCCTTTGCAGGTTGGACAGAGATTTAATTAAATATCGTGTGATTACGGATAGGCTAAGTTTCAACTCGCAACGAAAGGAATGAAAGTTTTCTACTTTAGTGAGACAAAAAGTAAATAAAAATAGGTTTTATGACTACGACATGAGAAAAGTGCAGAAGTAACGGTTTGTCGAGTTTTAAATGAATTTTGTGGGATGCTCGCCGTGTAATAATTGATGGAAGTTCGTCAAGAAGATTGTCTTTTATCCCGTTGAAGCTTTCTACGGGACCAAAGTGAGAAAAGAAAGAATAAAAGAAAACGAGGGGGTGGACGTTGGCTTTAACTTGTCGTAAAGCAAGTCGTAACCAACCAGCTTCTTTACACTCTAACACTATAGCATTTCTTTCCATCTCACCCTTTCACACTGCCAACCCTCCGTCGCTTGACTCTCTCCCATTCTTGGCTTTTACTGCTATTATACCGATACGTTAAAGTCGTGAACTTCCAGGAACTTTATTTCTGAACAATCTTGTGATTGTAAGTCAGAAAATATCGAGTTCTTCATATTTATGACGGATACTTATCGTCTATTGAATATATTTCATGTATTTTCACTTTTGCGTTACTATGTATGAGCCTTCCTTCTTTAAAGAGTTACGTAAGAAGGGTAAACAAACGAGAAAAATAAAGTGAAGAATTGAAACGTTAAACGTAAATAGAATCCTACGTCGTGGTTGCGAATAGTGCAGAATTCGATGTGTGAAAATACAGTAATGTGAAATCTTCCATTGCAAAAGTAGACAGTGAAATATTTCTTTTAGTTCACCAAGAAACAACGATCTTCGGTCCAGGTGTTAAAAAGTTGGAACGAAAATTGCGATCCTTCAAGTTGGTACGTCCTAGGGAGGTTTACCCTGTGGTACGACTTATGCTACCTCGGAGGACCAGTAAACCCCGTAAAAATAGGACCCCGTAAATAGGACCCTTACCCTGACAACGTAGCCCTTTGAGTATATTTGCCTATGCGACAAAACTCCGCTTCCTTCACAATTGTTCTAATAAGAACGGAAACGCGTGATTTAGGCTCTTTAGATTTTCTGTGACTCATCCTTTCCTTAACGTTAAAAGATATAGTTACAATGATTAAAAGGTGTGAAAAACCAGAATTTTCTTTAACACATTATTAATAAAAAATATCGATGATCTTATTATTATAAAATAAATTCTTTTTCATATAATTTTTGCTTAAAATCTAATGTTAGAGCGAGGTATGTCGCGCGACGTGACAAAATGATCGGACTTCGAATGATTCTATTTAAAAATTTCAAGTTTACGCATCCCAAGTGTCGAGTTTTTTCATGGAATATTGTGCAATTTCTGAAATTTAAGGGGGGGGTATGGTTTTGAAGGCAGAAAAAAACAGGTTTTTACAGATTTTTTTTTGGGCGTACGGTGAAAGTACATTTATTTCTGATTGTTGTACATTAAAGAGTAGTAATTGAACTATATTCTGTGAAATATTGGTTCAAAAATATTGAAAATTGACCGAATGGCAGCAATTCTTCGCAGGCGCCTCAGAAGAAATACATTTTGCGGTGCACATCATATCTCAGCACTGGATCATCTGAAATGAAATAACCAAAGTTTTTTCCTTAATTTTTATGTCCCTCTAGGTATCGCTGCCGAGTTTTTCCATTTTTTTTAATTTTTGAACTTTTTACAAGACTTGAAAGTGAAAATACCGATTTTTGGCCTAAATTCATGACTATTGTTGTTAATAATAAGAAAAATAAAATCAAAGACGAAAAAATCTCGCCAGGGTTACCTCATAAATTATGTAAGGAAATACTGTAAAAAATTTGAGAACGATCGGTTGAATAGATTTTCAGATACAGTGTGCACCGACTCAAAAAACATCGACTTGAGAAAAACGCGTTTAAAGTTTTTCGTAGCGAAAAGACCCTGATAAAACTTAGTAAGCTATTTATTTTTTATTTTACTCACATAGAATCATCAATGCCGGGACCATAGAGTATAGAACTTTCGTCAAGAATGTCCAAAGCATCTTTTTTATCAAGTCTGCGGCGAATTCTATCATTTTTAGCGGTTTCAGCTGCTCGCTCATCTGCTCTGTTCATTCGAATATCGTTGGTTCGAAGCGCCCATCCATGACAACTTGGACCAGTACTTATTCGCATCTCTTCTAGGAAGGTTAAATAAGCTTTACAGCCTTCATTGAAAACACAAGCAGCCACTGAAGATGCAAATTCGACGATAATTGCTGAACCACTCTCAACTTTCGGCGCAATCTTCCAAATAAGCTGGTTCAAACTCTCATTATTATTTTGTGTGAATCCGCCAATACATCGCTCTAGGAGAGCATCTTTGCTTAAATCTTCATAAATTGGCTTGATTCCTTGTAAAACATCAGTTGGTAGAGCAGAATATGTGTGTTTGAAATTATTCAGCTTGTTTGAAGCTGCAGCTTTCTGCCATTCACACCATGAGTCTTCTCCGCTAGGGCAGTTTTCGTGTTGTGGTTTTGCATCGGTTGAGGCATAATGATAGTAAGTAGCCCAAATGGCTTTCTTCATTTCTTCTACAGAATTAGAATTGAAACGAATTGCACGACCATAGTACTGGGTGAGCTTATCAATCATTTTTGCAGTCAGTTTCCCTTTACCTGAGAGAGTTTTTTTTTAAATTTTTTTTCCAGTTTTGGTTTCACTATCAGTCATAGTTTTTTTGACTAAATCACGCAAACGAGTTCCCATCCTTTTTTGGACGTGTCCAACACATTCTTTTTTATTGACTAGAAAATTTTCACCATAAGGTTCAGCATTGATAACACCACTATATGTTTTCGAGTCACCATCTCCAATATAGTTGCGAATCTTCACGTTATTCTCTTGCGATCTTTTGAACATTGTGACAATTGCGTCGACTTCCATGTTACCGGATGCTCCTTTGTGATTTGCAGAACATTGATCTTCATTTATATGGTTCTCTTGCCATTCTTCGAACTGCTTATTTGTATCTTCAGCAACTTCTTGGCTAAAACTTAGTCTGATTTTTTTCGTTGACGTACTCCTTGTCTCAATATCGTCATCGTTTCTTCGTTTATGCGGAGGAACTATTTTTTTACCTCGATACAACTTTTTACCACTCTCCTTTCTACACTCTCTGGAAACTTTTCTCGGCATTTTGCGAACAACAAAAATATCACAACGAAATAGAGTAAGAAAATACAACACGACTGTTACACTCCGCGTCTGCTTCGAAAATGAAGCAACACCAGGTACCGGGGTACCGTTACAACGACCCTGTCTAAGACCTTTCTGGAAACTGCTTAGGGACAATAACAAAAGAAGATTGGACAATAACAAAAGAAGATTGGAGAATAACAAAAGAAGATTGGACAATAACAAAAGAAGATAACAAAAGAGATTGAGAAACAACTGCCTTCCCGCTGAGCGGTTACAGCTCAGGTAGTCGTTCGAGACACGTCTACTTCCAAAGCTATATCTTTGTGAGTTTTGCTCCGATTGACTTCCTATTAACAGACAACATTCTTGAAATACTATACTTTCATAATATGCAATAAAAAAAAATCACTTTTTTTGAACCCTCAAAACCATACCCCCCCCTTAACTCATATAATTCCTTCATAAATGAATTTCTAAAGAATAAGTGTCATTCTTGTGTATGTGATATTTTTTAATGTCTTTTACAACATAAATAAACAAGAAAATTGTGCGCAATTGCGTTTGCATTCAAAAAACGCGGTTGAATGTGCAAAAAAGGTACTGTTTTAGAAAAATATTAGTCTTTTCAGTTGGATCTGATTAAAAAGAAAAACACCGTGGTTAAACCTTAAGGTATAAGACACTCGAATTATTAAAAAGATTATTATTACTTAAATCTGACATGTTTCAATTTTTAATCATTATTAGGGCCAAAACCTTGTCTTGTAAACTCACGTTCTTTGTACTTCGAGATATTTCTTACATTGAAACTAGGGTACCGAAAAAGTTTACTATATATTTCTTATACTAAATTCCGCGGTTCAAGAATTTTTCAAAATTACAGAAGAACTGTTGCGAAGCAAAAGCTATTTTTTTGTAAACTGGCAATATTCCTTCCATAGTACACACAGGGCGTGACAGCAAACAAGGGTACGTAGCACTCATCAAAACTATGAAAAAGGTTCGGATGATCCTTCGTTCTATAACACGTATACATATACCTGCTCCTATTTTCGGTTTTGACAGCTTTATAGCCTTTGTTGTTGTTTTATTTTAGAGCTAGCGTGAATTCTTTTTAGGAAATGTATTTCAACTGACCTGCGAGACTACGTATTCTGCCGGAATCTCATCCCCAAATTTATCACCACATAAGAATATCTCTTCATTTTCCTGTGAGATGTAACATGGAAATTTGACATCGAGACACATTTCAAGAAACTTTGCAAATCATATCCTTTAACACGGAAAACTTTTCAAGCGTAAAATAACCAAATATTCTAGGTACACGGTAAAACTTTCCTTTTTGTCACGCAGAATTGAGTATCTTTGAGGATTCCCCCAAAATTGATACGCTTATGTAATCGGTGTCATATAGAAGAATACTACACACCAATCTCCTCAAGAACGAAAATCAGGTTTTAAGTAGAAATTTAAAATGGAGGAAAGGAATGAGTAAATTCCAGATAACGAAGATTTTTTGGATCAAAGGATATTGAAACTTCAGTAAAACTTTATTAACCCTTTGCACTTGGAATGAAAGGAAGTATTTTAAATATTACTCGAGTGCAAAGGTCTAAGATATAAATTCCCAAGAGCCAAAAGGTGTAACTTCGATTCTTTCGAATGTTATTCCCAACCTTCCGTAACGCCATGTGACTTATTCAGGTCACATTCTTGTGTGAAGGAAGGTCTTCGAAATCGTACCAGCACTCAAATGGTGCCACTGACATGGTAAATAGAAGACAACACACGTGATGACACAAATAATTTTTTTTTTAATTTGGAACTCTGTCGGTGATCTCTTTATTCGGATCTATGGTGGCCATTGATTAAAAGCAAACTCATTAATAGAATTGTATCTATTTTATAAGTTATCTTGAACCCAATTATGGAAACTATGTGTACCTTGAAAAAACGAAATTGTCAAAATAGTGAAAATTGCTGAAATAAAATGATGAATAGGCATAAATAACAGATATTCATAGAAATTTAATGATTAACGTTAATTTTCTAGTAAAAGTTTACTTTTATTATTTATATATTACTTTTGCAAAGAAATTTTTGTACTCCGAATTTTTTTGTAAATATTGACATTTTTGTATGCAATTTTAACGTTTGCCATCACGAACACGCTTTTATTACTTTTACAGCGAATTTTAAAAACTCTTTTTCTTCATGCATAAAAGCCAATTGTTGGATTAACTCGTTTTTCAAATAATAAGTTCTGCGGGCATTCTCGTACGGTTGAAAATGTTTGCAAGACAAATTCTCAAACATTCCTTCGTATAACTTTTTTCTGACTAGGGTGAACGAATTGCGAGCTTTGAACAGGATAAATGTATTTTGGACACTCCGTATATTTCAGTTTCTATATCTTCGTTCTGTAGTTTCTCGTGGTTCGAACTTTTCCGCAGTTTCTTTGTCTCAGCGGTGTATTTCCAAGACCGTAGTGTTTTACAAGGAAGTGCACTTCGTGCTTAGACTCCTGTCCCAAGGACCTCCCATGAGAATGTGGATGAGTCTCTTGTCGTTTATCCGTAGTACAGTCATTGCTGGGATGGCGATTTCAGTTCGCCTTCAGCAGAATGTTCCACGTGAGACGCGAACGTCATGGCTTCGAATCTCATTATTGTCTTTCAGAATTAACCTTAAGCTATGTGGAAGGTTTTGTCGTCCGCCCAATGTGGTAGATATCAAATGTATGGAGCACGGTTTCGCTCATCCATGAACGACAGTCGTTTCCAGTAAACTAAAAGAAAATCTACTGGGAAATCAAAACTTTGCACATATCCGTCATCAGTATCTAAAGCACTCGAGACACAAAGTCAACCAGACTTTTTAAAGAGTGTCTTCTATTTATTCTGTATTTTATCATTACCGTATCTTGCCGTGCTTGTAGGAGGGTAAATATGGAATAGCAACTTTTAAGTTAAGCGCAGCAAACAAAATCGAATAGATCAAACGTTGAAATGGAGTCCTGGATACCGTGGAATGTTGAAATATGATAGACATCGGGGATTTCAGTCTTTAAGTTTTCGGAGTTGAATCCTTTTTTCTTTACGCTGCATGCCAACAGCTCGAAGCACTTGGGAAAAAAATCTAATAATTATTCAAGTTTGTTGTTTGTATTCTAGGTTTTGCTTTTTTCCTTTTTGTCACGTAGTTAATTTTGCAATTTACAGTATTTCATTACAAAAATGCTGTTTCCTCGACGTAAAATTCATTGTAATGCGAGGTCACATTTTCCAATGTATTAGCACAGAATTCTTGTCCATTAACGGATCCACGCATTACCTTCGATTAATATTACAAATGCAGCTTGTACCTGAATGTGATTCCATTATTCTCGATTACGAGCTGTAGATGAAGGAGCCCATTAGATATGAGGAGACCGGGAAGGTAATTTTATCAGAATTTTTAGCCCTGGTTTCGCATTAACCTACTAATCGTCCCGGCTGGGTTGAATGAGACTGTTTGCGAGATATCGAACAGACAAGAGATTTAAGGTTGCATATATTCAAAGTATTAATTATTTCGAAAGTTTCAACCTTATCAGCTTCAATCTAGTAGAAGTACAGCCCTACAAAACTAATTATCCTTTGTTTGAAATATGTCAAGTTTGTCACGTCGCTGTAAGGCTTATTGGTGTAGATTTATACGTTAATTTGTAAGTGTTATTACGAAGTTTGGAATTATTAAAGTTTGATGAAATTCATAATCATCAGAATCATGCCGAAATCAGTCGGAGTGTTAGTTTAAATGCATGTTTCTACTTTAACGCACCTTTGGATAATCTTCGCAATGGACGGTGTTTGGTGTAACTAGTACAATGAAGTTCATAAATAATCGATTTATTTTTCTACAACGAAATTTGGCTAAATTACCAAAATCTTGATACTCCAAAGATTGTTTGACACCGTTTATGGCGAAAAAAAACGACCAAGTTGGAATTTGGATTATTGAGACATGCAAAATCTATATCGATTTATGTTATTAAATTATTTACAAATTATTTACAATTGCGAAACAAGAAAATGTCGAAGACAATTATGATATTTCTTCAAGGATACTCGTGAGCATCCTCGTGGAGATTGACAATTGCCAGGAATGACATATTTCTCGAAAATGTGGAACGTATTGAAATGTACCTTTTGCACCTTCGAAAATTCCAAACCAAATTCCAATCCGTGTACAAAAAAGCGAAAGGTAGGATAGTGTAGATAGAAGACGACAAGTTTCCTGAATAGAAAATTGAGTTTACGATGAGCTCATACCCGGGTTCGAACTTTCGAACAAAACTCATGGCAATTCACTTCTCATACCCGGTTATTTACGTACTCGTAGTACATTCACGTAGTGGGTTCAAGTTGCACGCGAGTTCGTATCTGACTGACTGCTTGATTTTTCTTTATGTAAAACTGTAGGAACCAGAGGTAGTACCAGCAGTGGTAGTAGTGGTACTAGCGGGACACTATGTATTATGGCACATGCACCTTGTTCCCCGTCTTTCTCTTTGGTGGACTATAGAAAGGAAATACGTGCATGTGCCTATATGTGCACCACTAGATGCACACATACTTCTTCTGCACTACGTCTTTCCTACCCTGTCCTGTGCATTAGAATTTTCCTAGGAATTGGGATGATATGTATTTACCTCTTCTATTAGACACCGTCTATGCACATCTTCTTCGCCAACTATAGTGTTCGGTAGGATGCTTTGCTCATCGCCATACTCATCACAAAATACCACATGCATTATGCATAATTTGCAGATCGACCAAGTGCCGTCCGTGCTCATACTATCCTGCGTGGCGACTGAATGTAATTTCATTTAACAGCTCTACCCGACCAAGCTGATACTCTATACTATGTAGTGGTAATGCACCAAATGTAGGAAACTGTCGTTACGTCTAACGACGTGATTGAAAATTCCATCCGTACAGTACACTACTAACGCTTTCAATGCATCGGTTTTATGTTTATCTTAGCTTGCTAATCATATCACGAACATAAGTTCCCATTCGATCCAACTATTTACTACACGGTATGAGGATTTCTTGCCAAAGCCTCTTATTGCTAATGATCAAAACAGGGGTAATAAACAAATTTAATTTTTCATCGACACTAATGTAGCGTCCACTTTGATATGCATTTGGATGGTACAACAAACTAGTTAACAAAGGGGCTTTAGCAGTCATTGAAAGTTCCCGACCTCAACTTAATGTTTGAGGCTCTCTGACTGAAAGTGGCATCATTTTTAACCCTTTGCGGTCCGTGTCCCCGTAGCGGTGACATTTTTAAATCGTCGTAGAAGTCGGTGTCACCATAGCGGAGACATCGTCACACTAGATTTGCTTGATTCGCTCCGACCTGCTGGTACTCTTAAAAGCGAAATTTGCCGACCGCAAAGGGTTAACACTATTTTTACCGCGCTATTCATACACATAATCAGAAATCCAAAACCAAAAATATAGTGTTGTAAATAAAATAGATTTTCTAATTTAATACCAAATTTTTGACTGATGCAAAATTGCTCTACTAATTGTAAGTGTCTCGAAAATAATTCTAAATTAAAATCCTAAAAGATGTCTTTTGACACCTTTGGTAGAAATAGTGTTAAGAACATTGATATTTCGGGGTTCAATCGCATAGTAAACAATTTCTACAGCTCCAACACGTTCTATCAGTGGAGATGAAAAATTGGTTCGTGTCAAAAATAATCTCGGCTAAAACTTAATTCAAGTATGGGGAAATCTCGCAATATGGCGTTTTGTGCAATTACATGGAATCGCTACTATCGCACTTGCACGAACTGTAGGTGGCGAATTTTGATCACTTCTTCGAAACCATCTAATAAAGGTAAAAGCTTCGCGAGGGTGCACGATGGATTGAAAGTGCGTCGTTAACCAATTTAATGGGGTGACGTAACCATTTTTTCCCTGTACCGTTAATGTCACGAATCCACCATACGCGCTTCGCTTTTATTTTTTTTGCGTGGAAATGAGTCGGTGGCAATTTTTCTACTTAACTCTATAATACTGCTGTACAAGTCATAGAGGATGCAGTTCAGTTTCTTCCGGACCTTTAGTTAGAGTTTATATGTAGCTTTCGCACAATTTGTTGGAATCTTGACATCAACCCGTACAAGCACTCGCAATAATGTTACCACGGGTGAAATTTGATTCCTGTATATTTTCTTTATTTTACAGACCGATGAAGATAAATTACTGCAATTAAATTTTGCAGTAATACGTAATATAGGTGAAAAGATTACAAATTGTTGTTTACAATTCTTATAAATATAGGGTCTTCTATTAAGAGGTTCCATTTTAAAGGATTAAAAAAAACACCTTTTTCTAAAGAAAAATTCTGACATCTTTATTTCAATTTAAAATACAAACCCTACGATTAAATGTGAAACACCATATCTGCTAAGTTGCCACCTCGGGAATTCTGACAAATAGTCATCTTTTTTAGGAAGTTTTGCGTCACGTTTTTGCACAAATGATTTTCTCGTAAAAATCAGGGTTACCTGTCAGCATTTCTAACACATAATCAATAAACGTACGACGTTGTGCATGGTCTGTAGGCTTCAATTCTTGCGTCAGCTGCACTTTGTACGCATGCAAGCCAAGATCTTTATGCAAAATGCGATGTAGGCTGGTTTGTGAGATGTTGAATTGTTGCGAACGTCTTGCAAGGGATAAACCTGAGTTTTCTGCGACACTTTCAGCTACAGCAGCAATGTTCTCGATTTACCTGGCACGACGAGTACGAACTGCGGTCTTTACATCAGTAACTTGGCCGTTTTTCTCAAATTGTTCAATTAGGTTCACAATTGCTGTGCGAGAAGGTGCTTCATAGCGACAGAAACACCACGAACTCTACGAACTGTCTCCGCGAAATGTTCACTATATTTATAGTGAATTTTCACGATTCCTATTCGTTGTTGAAGCGTATATCGTTTCATTTTCTTAAATCGTATACTTTTTACTTTACTAGTTGTCCGATAAGAGCGCTATATATTTGACGGTTTACAAATACCGTGAATTTTAAAATGAAACCTCTTAATGGAAGACCCTATATTCTTTATTTGAGCTTTTTAATTTTAAGATTTACCG
This sequence comes from Gasteruption jaculator, assembly GCA_949825005.1. Taxonomy (NCBI): domain Eukaryota; kingdom Metazoa; phylum Arthropoda; class Insecta; order Hymenoptera; family Gasteruptiidae; genus Gasteruption; species Gasteruption jaculator. The sequence goes on along the minus strand of OX463769.1, from coordinate 4,303,449 downwards.
TCAGATTCGAATTTGGCGATCCGAAAAACTGTCATTTTGAAAATTTTTTCTGTAATTTCGAAAATAAAAATATCCAACACTGTCTTTGCACCAAAAATTATTTTTCGTCCGACTGCGAAGGGGTCAATCAGCATACTTCCGTACACCTGGAGACACAGTAACGACACCGGCCGCCTCTTATCTCTCTTATCGGGAAAGCATTATTACAGAAAAAAGTGTTGTTTTAAGTGCAGGCATCAATAAGAGTAGCATAGTTCTCCAGGCAGGAAGAATGTTTGTCATAAACACGGTGACTTTAAAAGCTACGAGTTTCTGAGTGTACTCTGTCAACATTCCATTAATTTAACCAACGTAACGCTTGTATGCTTTATGTACACGTTTATTATCTCGCTGCTTGTCAAAAGCATTATTCTCCGGAAAAAAATTTGAATAGAATCACAAGAAAAGGTCTCGCCTCGTGCAAAAAAAAATGGTAAAATTTATATCTAAGAACACAGTTCCTTATAAATGTGATAGTTTTTAAGATAGCAGAAGTTTTGTGAATACCCGACACCAAGTTAAGGCTGCTCTATTCACACAGTTCTATTCACATTCAGTTTTTTCATATGATATAGCAAAAACAAGAGCCAGGGGGAAGCGGACAAAAAATGTATGGGTTGAAAGTATGCTAAAAACATAGTTAAAGTACGTGCATTTCGCGTATATCATAAATTGCAAGCAGAGTTTGCTTACTTGCTTGCTTGCTTGCTTGCTTGCTTGCTTGCTAGCTAGCTAGCTATGTATGCAGCCAGGGAAGCTTGGTCTCAGTCCAAGCGAGCCTTTTTAATCGAGAAACTTTGCTACCGCGCGCGCGTCTCAACTCTTGGTAATTTTCGTGCGACCAGTTTATTATTATTGCATCGTTCGCTCTTTTCCCCTTTTCTTGTTTATTAGGGAGAAAAATAGAGGTTTGCTTATGTCCTTATTAAAGGAAGACACGTAGCTTTAAATTACGTTTAATGTCTTTAAAAGTTAATTTATCTTGATAACTGTTTGAGGAACAATATTAGGATTTAATTGTAGAACAAATAAAACCTGAAAATAACAGTCGAGACATTGCACCCGTTGTAAACAGTTTCTCACACTGTGAAATGGTATCTTACGTTAGAAGAACTCTGAAGATTCAAAGCCTTAATGAGTCCTGCCCTAGTTGGAGGGCCAAGAAAATGGAAAATCATAAACTTTAGTATCTTGCAATGGGTAATGCAGGGAAAATAAAGGAATTTCGTAGCAAGAGAGCTTAAAAGCATAGTGTCTTCTTGCCCTATCTGTAGACATCCCAGCAGAAATTTCAAATTCGAACCCAAGTTACCCTGTGGAAAATGTATTAAAAGATCTCTCGGATCCACTATTCCAAATTTAAAAACTGCTTCTCGCAGCGAAAATCACGTAAGTTTATATTCTCTCAATGTTTTTGCATGCACCCAGAGTAGTGAGTTTTACAGAGAGCCTTGTGAATGTAATTGTACTATTAGTAGTATGCTAGTATTGTAGTATTAAGGGGTTACAACACAGTGCGCGCGCGGTACGAGGGTGTATTTTTAATAATTTTTATCGAGCAAACGATTATTTTTTTTCTATTGTTACTTGTATTCAATATATATATAAACAAGACTCTACACAAATTTTTGTATCCCCATCTGACTAATAGTTTGCGGTGTACGCCGCTTTCAAAAGGACACTCCGATTTGGTGGTTGACAGCAATTAAGCCATACGGTTCATTTGAAAAAAAAAATACCTTTATAAACTAGACATATAGATGTATGACACCACAGGACGAAATTTCGATATTTAAACAAAAATGGCGGACCAGCGAATTTTTTTACATAAAATTTTCATCGTTTATGAAAGAAAAAAATAGGAGGCCCTTTATAAAAAAAATCTGTCCGTGGTGCCATAGAGACTGGATTTTCAAACATTTTCAGACTTTGTACATGCAAATCGGATGAATAGTTTTTTAAATATGCTGTCAACCAGGTTGAAAAACATAGTTTCGAGAAAAACGCATTCAAAGTTTTGCTGAGAAAGGATAATAATACGACATAGAAACTAAATTTTATACTGTATCTCCGTCAATTTTACGAATTTCTTTACAAAATTTGGTGAGAGTATTCTTAATAAATGCAGGTTTCAGAAAATGAAAAAAAAAATGTTTTTTACTGTGTTGTAACCCCTTAACACGTTAACTGCTACGCCAAATTTACGTGATTCCCTATTCACGCCGTGTGGGTTGCAAGAGTATGCGCTTTTGCATTTGTCGTAACCAGCGGAGCCTGAACGGAAAGTTTAGTGTCGGTCACCGGTGACCGACGTGGCAGTTAACGTGTTAATCATTTAAAACGATATAACCGATGGAATACCTTGCAACCATTTCGAATAGGTGAGAAAACAGTCTTTAAACAATAAATTTATTACCACTGTCTGCAGTCTGTTGTTCAATCACATTTTTGAAACTTTAATTTTTACCCCATTTTTGGAGAAAGACCAAGGTATTTCCAAAAAATTCAACTTCTCGAACCAGCTTTTCACACTTTCGGATGAAGCTCATTTTCATTATTAAAAGAAATACGATCGATTCCGCAAAAAAACCTACTTTTCACCAAATCCCGCTAGAAATTCGTCAAACTAATTAATTATAATTTATATAGTTAATAATTTTGATCGCTTTGACTGGAAATCGTCTTTACTGACCTGATTCTCCGAAAGGATGTGGCAAAACAGCGAAAATTCCACAAACGCAACGTTTCTTTCTGTACTTTACAATTCTGTCGCCATATAAAAATTACAAGGGGCAAAGCATGAACGTATATTTTCTCTCCAAGCTTTGAATAATTTGGGTATGAAACAACCGCATGTACCTGGAAAATAGTAATTTGTTTATACGTTTTGTAAAAACGGGGACACGCGACGATACTCTAAAAAATTCAAGACATTTTCATTTTTACTTGAAATTAGAAACTTCATAATGCATGCGGGTGCAAGTTTCCTGATTGAAACTGTGTCTAATTTTTTATGGCATATCGCACAACTACCTTCAGACATTGTCATAGTAAATGAAGCCTTTTCTTCCACTATATTACAAAACACAAAAAAAATCTTCGCTATAAATAAGAAAAGAAATATCAAAGTTTATCAAAAACCACCGTTTCTAGTATAACCGTGAAAGTCTCAGGCCTCGTCTGAAACGTGTTCGACTTACACGCGAGTACACTTTGGTGTAATACAACAGGGTAGGGATAGAATCGTTTTTCTACAATTATTGTTATTAGTCTACCACGCAAAGAACGGACGTTTCTGTCCTAGTTAGCAAACTTTACAGCGCTGAACACACCGTATTACAACTCTATAAATTTCCGGGAGTAGTTTTATCATACCTGGTATACCTCACGCTGCAAGGCGAGCTGTGGAGGTTGCCGTCATTAATTTTTTGCACGGCCTATTACGTTTTGCATCCTAAATCGATTGAAACTAATCCTCAGGATCCATATTTAATTATGTTCTTATTTTTCTTGATTTTTTGAGATAACCGAAAGTCGGTTTCAACCAGAATGCCTTTATCGATTGCCGCTAAGTAAAGTAGGCTACGTCTTTGAACCAATGTCATCAGGAAAACTGGCTTCTAGTTTCCAATCAGGAAAGAACACACATATGTGCTGAGAAAATGAGTAGTTATTATCGTAGTGGTAAAAATCGCTGTGAGGAATATTACATAAAGAATAAATTGTTGGTAAATACTTACTCTATTTATTCTAAATACTTACTCTAATTATACTCTAAATCTTTTTTTTGGAGAATCCTTATTTTATTATAACCCTCATTTAAGGGGTTATACTACCCAGGCGCACCGAAAAATGACCGTTTTTTGGGGAATTTTTTTCTCGGAAACCATTCAATGGATCAAAATGAAATTTTGAGGCTTTATTAAACATGTTTTAAGGTATTTGAAAAAATTTTTTATTGTAACTTTTTATACAAAATGGCGTCTTGACGAAGTGATAAACCGAACATGGATTTTTTACGAGGAGCCAATCTGCGTACATCAGAACGTTCTCCAAACAGCACCTAGAGCAAATAAAAAATTTTTTCGTTAATCTACATGAGTTTTGTCATGGAAGTACACACGATTATTCATTTTTATCAAAAATTCGCAAAATGGCGGCAGTTTGAACTTTTTTTTCGTTTTTTCACTAAAAATCGACCTTAAATTGTTTATAACAATCCCAATTATTTATTAATCTTAAAAATCGTATGTACTTTCCTGGCAAAACTCATGCAGACTAACGAAAATTTTTTTTATTTGCTCTAGGTGCTGTTTGGAGAACGTTCTGATGTACGCAGATTGGCTCCTTGTAAAAAATCCATGTTCGGTTTATCACTTGTCAAGACGCCATTTTGTATAAAAAGTTACAATAAAAATTTTTTCAAATACCTTAAAACATGTTTAATAAAGCCTCAAAATTTGATTTTGATCCATTGAATAGTTTCCGAGAAAAAAATTCCCAAAAAAACGGTCATTTTTCGGTGCGCCTGGGTAGTATAATCCCTTAAAGAAGATGTTGATAACTTGTGGATCTCCGTTGATCTAAAAACTCACGTGAAACTTTCGCAGAAAACGCGTGGATTTTGACTAAATTAAATATTTATCTTCTGTAAACGCGAAAACATATAAACTCGAGTGAAATGCAGCTTTTGTTTAAATAGAGCTTTATGTAGCTTTGTTATTAATCCATACTTACACTTACGTATCATTTCGCAGGACACCTGGTATCTGAAAGGAAATGTTATTCTCTTATCGCGAGAAACATACTTTTTACTAACGTCGGAAAACGAGTAGGGTAAACCTACCAGTGAATGACTGAATTGTTAAATTTACGTATGTTCGAGGTTATATTTGAATGACTTTCTTTGTAACAATGGAACAAATATTGAAATAACATAAAAATTAATTTTTGTTTACATTTTTGCAAAAATAATTACTTTTTGTTATCGCAATTACTGTTAAATTAGCTATAAAGGGCAAACGCGTAAAAGCCCAATAGATGACCGTATACTTGTGGAATATTTCCAATAAGATTATTATTTGTTACTATTTGTTTATCACATTTATACGAAAATATGGAATATTACAACTCTAAATAAACCGGATTTTAAACATTTACTCATTTCAAAGCTGGTAATTTAGATTTGTTTCTACAAGGGTCATTCACTGGGATGCGGTCAATTACTAGGCAGTTTACCCTAAGCCAACTTCCCATTTGTTATTTTAATTTTCAAAGTGACTATTAATGGACAATGCCATAAAGACCAGTAACTCAGAAGAGGGTGTTGCGGAGGGCACGAAAGACCCTTATCTGACCATGTTATTGCAAATTTTGGTATTCACTTTTATCAACTTTTATTAATTTATTTAATTCTTTTTATTTTTAACCCACTTTGTACTAATTTAGAGGAATTTATCGCGGTTTAATTTTTTTATTTTATTTTCTGTATTCGTATATTCTATATTCGTGCTTTAAAGTTTGTTCCGTGCCGTTAAATGCGCTTTCTGGAAACCGTTTATCAAAAATATTTTTTCATGAGAAATTCATTGCAGTTGTTTAAAATATACCCTACATTTTATTTTTCTGCAATAAACATGCTTTTCGTTAACATGCGCTTGGACTTCATTATAATAGACTAAGGCAATCGATTTTACTACGTCTTCCGCGGAAGTTAATGAATCATACGAAAAAAGATTTGTGGAAATTGCTGTAATAGTTCTTCACGTTCAATCGTAGCCTTAAGGGGTTGCATCTAGTTGGCGGCCGAAAAAAAGGAGTGTTTTCTTGAATTTTTTTTGCGAAAATGATTGCAGGTTTCGACCTTTTTTTTCATAGTAAAGGGTATATCTTCGACTATGTTCGACTATGGTCGACGATTGAACGTGAAAGTCCAAATTTTAATGAATAAATCACTTCATTTTCGTCGAACATTTTTGCAAAAATTAATATTTTCTCAAATCCTTCGGTTAAGGACTAGATAATACGACGCAAAAACATAATCTATTTGATTTTTTTATTTTAGACGAGTGAGGTGGAAGATACAGTGGTCACCGCAGAAAACCTAGCGGTCCGGGAAATGCATTGTATCTCCTACATTTGTGAATTTTTTTCCAAAAAAAATTTGGAAACATAGTCGAAGATATACCCTTTACTATGAAGAAAAAACTCACAAAAACACGCCTTTCTTTCGGCCGCCAACTAGTCGTAACCCCTTAAGGGGTTATGCCTACTTGAGATTGGCGAATTACATGAATTTCAAGATTTTTTAGGCGTTTTATTGAGTATTAATTAGAATTTGCAAAATACTAACAAAAAAGTACGTGTGTAGTAGTATGTGTATAAATTTTTATATTAGAAAATATTGAAAAATGGAGGAAATATAGTTCTTCTCCTGGAGCGTTCGTTTTTTTTTCATCACTTGCGGTGACCACAATATCGTCAGAACGGCTTATCTAAAATCAAAGTAAAAGAATACTGTGTTAGTATATTGCATTAGGAAGGGCTTGAACCATGACCCTTTAAGACGTGGTTGAATATTTTCATATTGATATAAGCAGTCGAGGAAGAATTTCTTTATTCGCATTCCATTTTTTGCGGCGCAGTAAAAAAATAATTGTGTAATTATTATAATTAACCAATAAAACGGGAAAGCCAATTCCTACGAGTGAATTGTCCTGTTAAAATTGCTTAAATGCTCCTCTTTCTCACGAGGGCATGCTATCTCAACTTTAAACTGGCGTCGCCACCTTTTTTGTTAAATTGGTCAAAGAGAAAGCGTGAAATTTTTCCAAACTAATTAGCAAATAAAGAGCAACTAATTGAACTTGATTCCACGAAAGTGGCAATGTGGGTTTAGCAGACATAAATACTTCGCATTCATGCTTTTGCTTGAGGATGAGTCTACAATTCTTGAAATTCTACGAAATCGTGAAATTTACGAAATGGAATTTATCTGACGAGCTGTGAGATGAGAAATGTAGCTTTAATATTGAATGTAATGCTTTTCAAACCGTATCATTCAAATTAATGACGGAAAAAGAACAAGAAGTTTAAAGAAAAAGAGCAAAAAATAATAAAATTTTGCTTCCTTTGAAAGACTGCGATGCGGAAGCAGTGTTAGGAAAAGAGTAAAGACGGAGTAATGTCGAGATGTGTTTTAATTAAAACAAGTTTGTCAACGTTAAAACCGCGTACGTTTTTCATGTTTTCCGAGACACTTGCTGGCATACTTTTCGTAGAATTAAGAATAAAAGAAACTGAAACCAATGTTGTACACCTTTCCAACGAAAAAGGGGATAAAAATTGACTACAAAAAAACCAACGACACAATTTTACAAAGTGAAAAATATCCACCGCCTCTCATATTCCTTGTAAATTGTAACTGTGGTTTATTTAGCGTTGGAAAATGTCGAAAAACGAGGTCTTACTTGTTGTCCTGAATATCAAGTTTTTCTTCGAGCTTACTTAGAAGGGAAGAAAAGAATTCGTTTAGAAGAGAAAAAATGAGAAAGGAGAAAAAGGGTAATGACTACTCAAGTTACTCCCCCATCTACGAATGGACTCTATAAAGAACGAATTCTCTAAAGTATATGGCAGCTTTGACTATCCCATTTCCCTTTTGTGAATCACCTCGTTTGATTCTTCAGCAAACCGTATAAAAAGGTTTTTCTTTAAAAAGACCGGAGGTATGCTGTACACATCTTCGATGCCTTTTTTTTTGTTTTCATCAATATTTTCAGAAATGTCTACAATTTTTTGAAGGAATTTCTGCAAAATATTGAAAAATAGGGTAATAATCTGTAATTCATTTTTTGAAGACTCCTGAAAATTACCGAAATTCACGAAAAATAGTGGCACATTTTTTGTAATTATTGGAAACGTTTATCGCCGTCTGAATGTTGCGTAGTTTGTAACTTTTGCATTAACATCATAAGTTTGAAGGTTCTCTTAAGGGGGGAGGGTCAAGTAAACAACCGTTCTTTCTCGAATTATTTTTGAAGAGTGCGTAATATATATTTATTTAAAATTAATTACTTGTTATTTTGTAGCATCTTAACAATCTATATAAATTTTGTCATAGAAAAATATTCACAGATTACTGAACAGCACCTGCTTGAAATTGGCTTCTCGAAAATGTGCTGTGCAACGCACAGATCGCTCTAATTATCTGAAATCAAAGATCCATCAATTTTTCGTTAAAATATAGTAATACGCTTTGCATGAACCCATTTGAAACAAAAAAAATTAAAAATTAAAAATTCCACGCCACGTTAAAAAAGAAGTCGCAAAATCTTGTTATAAAAAAATGATTAAAAACATCGTTTATTTCAATTATTATATAAACCTTTAGGTTGATGCAAGGGAAAATAGTTTAGGGAATATTTTGTGCAAAATTTCATAGCAATCGGCTGAGAAATCTCTAAGCTACATTGCGCGGCACGCGAAATTTTGCGTTTCGAGAAAAATGCGTTCAAAGTGTATATCTGCGCTCCGTACCGTTCGGAGCGCATCACTTTAACGACTCTGTAGGTACACTTAGACTTATGTTAGAATTTTTACTTGAAATAGTCGGAGCACATTCTCCAGATGGTAAACTAATTTTCTAAGCAAAAAAAAGGTCAAAATTTTTAGCTTTACTGACCCTCCCCCCTTAAGAATAAGTTCAATACTGTAAATTTTATGTTCAACTATTTTCTTTGCGTTTCCAAGGGCCTAAACTCCTCTCTCCACCAAAGTTCGATCATATACTCCAGTTTTCAGAGGAAGAGTTCTTTTTTTTTTAATAAATTTGAAACTATCATATGAAATTTCCCGTGTGGAGGAAAAGTTTCATATACTGCAGTTTGGGAATAGTACCTTTTAATATACGGTACAAAGAAAACAACTTTTTATTGTACGTTGTAGAAGCAGCTACGACACAGTAAGGTTTATTCTTCACGTTCTAGAAATTGGTGTAATGTAGAAACATCTACTTTTTCCTGTTGAATTTATTATTCGTGCAGAGGAAATATTTGGATTATTAGAATCTTTAGAATTAATCTGCTATAAATTTTGCACATCCAGTTTGACACCTTTAAACTTCGACGTTTTTGGCGCTGTAAATTTGTTTAGCAACTTCCGTAGTTAAAAACCTTTGGAAACTTCAACCACATACTTATTACCAAGTCCGTATAGTAATCGTCAGCTGTTCGTCCTTTGTATCCGTATTCCACTTTTAAAATAACATGTATTCGAAAGTGAGTAGAAAAAAAGCACCTTACAGGCGACTGTGTTGATTAATTCCAAAACATGCAAATCCTTTCAGTAACTTTTTCGTGAACAATACCTGCAAATTTTTATTATCCTCTATCTTTTGTATGCCCTCGAGCTATTCTCCAGCTAATGAGATGAGCCGAGGTTTTGGAACCAAATGAACCGAAACTTTGTTAATTGAATTCTCCGTAGAAAATGCTTTGGGTAAAGAATCGGTAATGGGATTTGCTTCTATTAGAACACGGTATTGGTAAGAAAGGGGTTTTTCGAAACTACCGAAAATCGCCTTAGGATGAAAGCGAACACATCGTTTACGGTGGCTAGCGGTGACTGAGAATGCGAGAGAAAAAAAGTAAAGTGGAGTGTTGGGCAAGTAGTAAGGACAAAACCGGGTAATTGAATTGAGGAAGAAGCACACGATCACTTCCTGAGGAAGGGTCATTCAAACCATCGTTATTCTCCATGTGGGCACATCGATCGGCCGGGTGTACGGTATAACAAAAGTGGTACACCAATTTGACCGGGGTCATCCCGTATATCGCCCTACGACTACATCCTCCAGAAATCTTTGCGAGCTTTTCTCTATTATATCATTTCCTCCCGTTTCCTCCTTCCTTACTGACAATCACATTCCTAACTTATTTGATCTTACAAATGCCATGTTTGGCCTCGATCGTTCTCCTCTAATATGGACCCTACTTACGGCCACTCCGGTTCTCCAGTTAAACAACATTTTCTGTTATCAACAAACGCCTCGATGCAACGATCATCGAAATCAGGTCTCAGTCAATCAAACCGTCCAAACAAACCCGTGCCCTTTTTAATGTGCTCTACTTTTTTCTTGATACGAAATGCTTTTAAGCACCTGACGTCTATAGAAGACTTCCAACGTCTCTCTCATGCTTATGAACTCGTTTTTGAACTTTCAACGTTTGACTTACAACCCGCCAGTTACTTACTTACCCATACTCAACTTACACTTACTTCACTCGCTTTACTTTCACTCACTTCCAATTTATCACTATTTTTCTTTTCATGAGATTTACTACCTATACGTTATATGCATTACCTGATTTTCCTAAATACCTGTCCAACTTATTCAGGCTTCGCTGCTTTCACGGATAATGTAGAGATTTATGAAAATTGCATCCTGTCATTTTTCAAAATTTGAATTTCTTTCGATTAATCAAATCAAGTCGATGGTAGCATTTTTTTTTATTTAATGATTCTCGGTTATCAGACTATCATGTTAACGGTTTCTTCGATAATCTTCCATCTCATAAATGGGGCCGGTTGAATGCAAGGAAGATCCTCTTTGCTTCATGTAATGGAACAATGATCCCTTCTGGTTATCCTTCAGACTTTCTAAGACATAATTCATTGAAGGAAATTTACAATTGCATATTTCTTTTTCTCTCTAACTGTAATGTTACGGGTGGAGAGAATTTTTCACTTTTTCCCACGGAAGTTAGAAAACTAGCGATTAGTAGAGAAGTTTTATGGGGACTACTAAAATTCCAGCAACAATTACTAAACAATAAATAATTGCCATAAATCGATTGAGGAGAAACATACTAAAATTTCTTGTAAAAAAATGTAACAACAATCTATATTTTACTGATCTTTAAAGGTTTATCTTACACAAGCAAATTCTAATTAGCACTATTTTCACCGCGCTAATTATACGTAATCAAAAATCCAAAGCTAAAAATATAGAGTAATAATTAAAATGGACTTTCCAGGTCGCGGGTTATTTTTCCATGTTGTCACTTTTCGCTTAAAAAATGCGAATTGTTTGATTTAGATTAAGTTTCCAATCTAAATCTCGACCCAGACTACATTCCACCGGAATAGTCTTAATTAATAAATAATGTCGATCCAAGAATTAAATATGTAAAAATATTTCATGGAATGGACTTTTTTAATTAATTCGAAATTTTTTACACACGCATAATTGCCGTACTAAGGCCCTCCTGTTTCTGAATTTCAAAAAAAGATTAAATTAAACCTCGAAAATAATTCTAAATTAAAGTTCCAAAAGGTGACTTGACACCTTTGGTAGAAATAGGGTCAATGAACAGATTGTAAATTTACGTAAAACTCTTTTCTTAGAGAACTGCGTGCGTGGTAGGTTAATTTATACATACTCTTTGCTAACATTATAACGTAATTACAACGTAACGTTAATATACATTTGCCCTTTTCACCTGGAAGCGCAGTAGGCATAAACTTGCAGACCCTTAACTTCAGTAAAATGCTTTCCGTCGTAAAGTACAAACAAATGTCTTTGATCTGTGGGGTTTGAATTCTCGAGAAGCTGTAAATCATATAATAAAATTTACTAGTTTTCCTGGAAGAAATTTGTATCCTACGGAAGAAGGATAATTCATCCGTTTTTAATAAAAGAAGAATGAAGATAGTAAAGGAGGAAGTTAAGTTAATAACACAGAAAAGATGTCAAATAAAGATGAAAAGGTATTCGTGATAAGTTGAATCTATAGATGAAAACGATAAGATTCCTTCTCATAATCGTAGATCTGATAATACGATTAAGTTGGAAGACTGGGGCTGCTCATCCGAATGAGAAAAGAGAATGACGTTAATTAAAGTTAACTTCGATATGGTGCAGTAATAATAGTGGTAGTGCAACGCATAGTTGTAGATACTACATGATAAATGTACAGATGGGTGAATCTAGGACCGGGAGGTAATAATAAAATAATCATTATAAACGAGAAGTTTTCTTGTTATTTCAATTACATGAATTCCTGCACTGTAAAAACTTCATAAAAACATTAACATTTTTTAATACATTAAAATTTCAACTTCTTCGCGTGCTGAAAATAACTAAGAATAATCACAATAGTTATAATCTATAATAAGAAAACTTCCAATAAAAGCATCGTTTCTTTCTGCCAGGAAAATGTGAAGTTAATTCATATTAACACGAGAAAGACTGAAAATTAGTATATACCTACATTTTCAGGGTAAAAAGCAGTCAAAATGACTTCTTTGGGCAATCTAGGTGTTAAGGCAATGAAAATAGACAATGTGACAATGACGAAACACCTATTACAGATTTTGCCATTAAGCAGAATTTTGAAAGAGGAATACTTTCTTTTTTCAAATGTTCTGTTTGTTTGAGTTTGAGCATTCATTTGCGGGACTGCATCATCAAACAACGAACTCTCTCTTAGCCAGACTATTGGCTCGATTAATTATGTATTAGAGTACATATAGAATTTTCAATTGTTTTACTGCTGTAGGATAGTATCGATGAATCGGATACTCAATAAGAATATACGTACTGCATATATTTATAATTATTTTTTATTTTGCAGATTAGGCAATAATTTATAAAGAGCCGTTCGTTTTGAAAGTGGCCCGAGTCCATTAGTATTTCAATTTCATAAAATGTTTTTTATGACAACTAATTTCAAGTGATGACTCAGAAACGGACTTAGGCCACTTTCAAAATAAGCGGTACAAAGAATACAGCCTTTGCGACTTGTTAGATAATTCAAAATATTATTTTGCAGTAAAGAATTCCTTCTTTCATGTCAAACATTATTTGACATTATTAACACTATTTCTACCAAAGGTGTCAAAAAACACCTTTTAACATTTTTATTTAGAATTATTTTCGAGGTTTAATTAAATCTTATCTTGAAATCCACAACCGGGAGGTGCTTAGTAGAGCAAATATGTGTCTGGAAAAAATTTGATATGAACAAAGAACATCTATTTTAATTATAATTCTATATTTTTGCTTTTGGATTTTTGATTACGTATAATTAGCGCGGTAAAAATAGTTAACCCTTTCACTGCTGATTTAAAAAATTTTTATTTTAGAAAAAAAAATTACGGGAATGTACTCTAGTGGATGTAATAAAACAAAATATATATTCTAAAAAATTTTATTTTTGAAACTTTTTGAAAAAATTGTATGGGATTATATATCCCAATTCTATTTCAATGGAATTTATAAAAATTAGGATTTTTTGAACATTGCTTGGGATAAATATATCCCGACAGGAGTGAAAGGGTTAATATACTTACATTCGTTGCACATAAACCCACGTTTCGTCAACCCATTTCTGTCTCTTCGAACTCTGTTCTCACGGTTTCTCATTCGGTGCTAGAAGAAATTTGATTGAGAAGATCAATGATAAAGTGTTTTGGGCCAATAAAATGAGGTTCGTACGTAGGATGTTCCTTGTTTTAATCGTTATTAACGTTCCCACAACAACCACCACGTTACGTCAGATAAAGGGAAGTAAAAGCGAGCATAGTTTCAAGGGAATTAATAGCGGTACGTGGCGAACCACGGAATTCCTTCCCTTGCCATAACTAGACCGCATATAGCCGCAAAAAAACCCTTTTGTTTTCCGAAAAGGCTGCAAAAAGGGGAAACTACTAAATTCTTGAAGAATGTGAGTATTATTAATTAACGCGTGGCTTTTCAACTGCTTGTTAATGTTCTCATATTGTTGATTGAGGCATCCAATAAACTTTTATTAACTTAATGTGCTTTTTGATTACGATATTTATCCTTGTTGTAAGTAAAAACGATAACGATGATTAAAGCTTGAATGAGCATCATTTAAAAATGGAGAGTACTGAAGTACATATACATAGAAGAATCGGAGAGAGAGAGAGAGAGAGAGAGAGAGAGAGAGAGAACAGTGGTAGACGACAAGGTGATAATTACTTGCCGCAAGGGTAAAATCCCATTTCTATGCGGAGAAGGGAGAAAGCATATCTTCTTCCCAACGACCGGGTTTTCATAATACGCCGAGAAAATTGAGTCTCGACTGCCGGTTAATGTATATTTGAGATCATGGGAGTACACACACAGATATGCACACATTTACTGCGAAAAGTCTACGTAAAAGGTAAACGGTTTGGTGATTACATAAGGTAAGGTAGTTATATGCCACAAGAGAAGAAGTTCGTTAGTACGTTGATATTATTATCGGTGAGATTCATGTATTTTCTTCCGCAAGAATAGGAAAAACAAGAAGTGTCGTAATTACGACACAATTTTTAATTGCATTTTCCATTCTGCTTTTCATATCGGTGAAAATGCGTTGACATCGGCGAAAATGCGACTGACGCTTGCAACGTTCCAAGGGCAAAGGAACTGTGGGAATTTAATCGCATCTTCGCCGAAAAGTTTATTCGAATGACGACAAACTTGCTGCAATGAAATTAATGAATGTTCGTTTTCTCTTTATGTTACAGGTAAGCTGCCACGAATTATCAACACATCGTTCATTTCCTTATGTCACCATTCGGTGAGTCAACGTTTTCTTTCATTGCAAATCTCGCTAACCTTATTGTAACAAACGTGAACATATAATATGTTACCGTAAGTGCGAGTTACAAAATCTCGAGTGAATTGTAAAATGACGCATTTATAAACAAAAAGTAAAGGCCCGGATATCGGGTTTTAAGAAGTTTACCTTCGCGACGAGATACGGGTAAACGTTCGATCAATTACAACCCGCGAAGGAAAAAAGACAGTTATAAACTATTCCTACTTGTTTCTCGACATCAAACTAAAACCAAGTAATATTGCGTCATAAATTATAATTTATACGATACTAGAGTACATTTTTTTTTAACGAGAAAAGAGAAATTTATCAGGTGGTGTCTTCAATTTTATACAGCAGGTGCTCAACGTTCGAAAAAAGAAACTGCAAAGTTTGAACGTATATAAAGGAACACATCTATCTATCAATTTTTTTTATATTTATCGATAAAGGTAATTCCAAGCGTTTTTATATCTTACTGGAAAAGAAATAGCACTTGGTCTCATTTTTCTGCCTTTCTCTGGAAAATTTGCAGTTTTTATTTTCTCCGATTTTTTTTTTGGTGGAAAATTGATGTCAATAATGCACCATAAATTCGAAATACACACGCGTCCTTGCTTATATCCTGCAATTTTACACAAAATAGATTTTATTTCTTTTTTCTTAGACTAAGGCATTGTTCAATTACTTCGCTTATATGATTGCGTACACAGTTTTGTCCTGGCACGTATCGCGACTACGCTTTACACTAGATTGGGATGAAAAATGTCTCGAGAAATACTTGGAAATGCATTCCAGTTGCCTAGGAAATAAATAGGTTTTTATTGAATAAGTCGCCCAATATTTTGTAACAACGAGATGGCCATGTTCGATTTGTTATTAAATAGAAATAAGGTGGGGTGTGTGCGAAATACGAAGGGTAATAGTGGTACAATAAAACGCTGAAAAAAAAGATAATAAATACCGCACAATATGTTGAATTTAACACAACGGAATTCAACATATATTTTTTCCCTTTATATGAGAGAGGATATCGTTTAGTTTTTCGCCGTAGTAGTCATTACTAGAATTCACAATACCCAGGGTATACGAGAATCAACAAACGGAGTGCAATTTACCCGATAAATCAATGAATAGCCAAACCAAACGAATCCTCTGCAAACACGTGCAGTACGATAAAATATTCAAGGCTTTTTGTTAACAGGATTACGATGTGCATCGTGTTTGTCAACGTCTTTGAATAAAAAACCGTTGTCGTTTATCATCTTTTAGCTTCGTATTCGCATTTTTTAAACACCGATTGGTAGGAGAAGCGAGTCCAAATTGCAGCAGTCTTTGAATCAGGAAATAGTGGACATTAAAGTTTCATCTGTGATAGATTCTCGAGCTAGCTATGATAATGCATCGGAAGGCAGAAGCTAGTAACAATTCAGCCATTACACGCGTCTCTCGACAGTCGTTCATTCGTATAGGGATCGCATCTTGTCATTTTTGCCGATCAGACAATTTTGCTTGGGGGGGTCCGATACAGGCGCGTTTGCCCTATTTCCGTTTCACTGAAATGAGAGTGATGAAAAAGGCACGAAAAAGCTCTCCTTTTTTGGAAGTCCAGATGCACTTTAGCGAGAATCCGCGTTGAAAGAAATTCAGAAAGAGGACAAGAGACCGATAGCCAACCCCTTGCGTTTGTCATTTATAATTGACGGCAGTTGGGGAGATATTTTTCTATTCAACTACCCTAACTATCTAGCCATAAACGGTTGAAGTCGTGCGTGGGACGTTCTTGATGTTTTTGGGTCATGGAAATTTATATATGATTTTCTTGGCTTCGTTCTAGCCCAAAGGGTTAACTCGTAGTTTTCGAGTTTTCTTCCGGCTGATCGAAAATAATCGCCAAAGTATAGAAACGTAATAAAATAATTGCCCAACCGGAAAACTGAAGAGAAATACGATACATTTCTGAGGTTAATGGGTCACTTGGCCTTAAGGAAGTTGGCCACTTTAGCGAAAATCCTGCTCTCTACTTTACACACCATATTTTTTGGTTAGTAGGAATTTCATTGAAGTAATTATGGTATGAACGGAGGTGTTAAGTAGGTTTCCCGTCCTATACTATTTTCGTTGATCATTAGTTTGTATTTAGTAAAGTGGCAATGGTTGTTTCTGCTCGTGCTAAAGGATGGGATGGTCCCCTTTCAGAGCAACCCTTCCGCATGGGGTGAATAAACTCCTCAAGAGTTACTGTTTCACGTTATCGTTATCTCAACAAGGACTTACATCAAAGGGGTAAATAAAACTACTATTTGTATAAATACAATAGAATTTCGAAAATTATGCTTACTAAATTAGTTGTCGAAACGTTATTACATAAAAATACATAATAACATCATTTTTAAAACCGGAGAAAAATAGATTGCATTTGAAGCTAACGGTAGAAGGAACAACACCTTCAAAACAATCTCTTCTTGCATACATTAACTTCGAGTGTGGTAAAAACGTAAAAATTTACCGAGTCAGATAATAACTTTCTTCATAATTGTTTATTTAATCTTAACACTTTGGCGTCCGCACCTCTGGTCGGGATTATTTTGTTTGGCGCCGGTAAAAATCTTTACGTACGACACCAAGGTGGTGCCACCGGCGCTTGCCCGATAGTTTTCGCATGGCACCAACGTGGTACCACCGGACGGCACAGTGTTAATACTTTGAAAACAACACATACCTTTTCCGACCAAGATTCAAAAAATAGAAATATTATTGTTACAAGAGCAAATAAATACTGGCGCTGAATACAGGTACTGACTGATTACACAGCAATGGTTTCGAAAATGTTCTGTATCGGTCTTGTTTCGTAATATTTATTATCGAAACGTATACTAGATATTATGGAAATTAACCCCTTGCACTATTTTCACGAGTCTGACTCGTGATGAAAATTTTAGGGCAAACTTGAATATCACGAGTCAGGCTCGTTGTTTAATTTCACGTCAAACGTGAACATCACGAGTCTGACTCGTAATCGACATTTCGGGCCAAACATGAATATCACGAGCCGTACTCGTGGTCTTTTTAAATAAAACGTGGTATTTTTTAAATTTATTGTAATCATATGTAATAATTAAAATACTTTTTAAAAGTTTTTCATTCAAATTCATTTGAATTTCACGAGTTCCGACACCCGGGCCCCGCCACTTCGGCTCTTTTCGCGACCATTCGAGTGCACAGTTGGGCACGGATTCTTTTGAATTTCAGCGTAGTGCAAGGGGTTAAAAGTGAGTCCCTTGGTGAGCTCCCTGGTTCCGAAGGAATTTCGTGATTTTTCGGTCAAATAAAGTCTTAGAGGTTATGTATCAGGTCAGAATCTATATTGCAAGAAATTTGTGTGCCAAGTTTGTTTTTCCATTTTCTGGTTGTCTCAAAACAGAAGAAAATCCTACATTATTTGTTCAAAGCAAATACGTAGTACCCCGAGGAAAAATTTACTTTACCCGAATAAATATTGTATTTACATCAATAGTCGTTAGTATGAATATTTGATTGTTGGAATGAATCTACTTGATTAGAATCAGTTAGGTTTCGTTATACGAAAAGCAAAACCAGCAATTTAGTAGTAAATGTTTTAAACGAAATTAGTATTCTTTGCACCAATCATATATTTACCAGGGACTGCAGTATTAAATATTTGCCCGAATTTGCAAATAATCAAGGGCTTTACGTGTGTGATAGAGATTTGTGCTGTTTTCGTAACGAAAAACCCACGAACTCTACAATTAACGATTTAAGAGTAATTGAGAATTTTCCCTCTTTGGAATGTTAAATTCTAATTTTCAGTATTTCAAGTCGGATAAAGGTAATTGGGGAAATAATGAAAATTGCCTGTAAAAGAAAAAAAATATATGCGCGAAGCAAGATCATACAACCAAAAAGAAATTGTAGATAATTTACTCGAATTTTATAATAACTGTTTGCATTTAATATTTCGTCTATCGCTGTTATGAAAATATTTTAATAATCTAGAATATTACTTATTATTTTTATCATTCCTGTAGTTATTTTTTCCATTAGCGCAATTTTATTATCAGCTTATTGTTAGCGAATTTTTAAAATAATTTTTCTCCATATGGGAATTATACATTTTTTAATATTTCTTTCCAGAAATTCGATCTCACACTTCAGTTCCGCATTTTTTTCTTTACGCAAGGTACTTTTCATCTCGTACTCCGAGAGAATCTACATCCCTGTTGAAATTTATGCTACGTGTTTTTGAACTCTATATGTGGATACAGCAGATTATGCAGTTTTCTGTGCGAGAATTTAAACTCACGTGGAACCTGTTAGAGAGTTCAGAATTTAATACGATATTTTTCGACGTACATTTCTTAGTTTTTTAAGCACACGTAGGTGACGTTTTCGACGTAGAGGCATTGTCAGTTTCTTCGCCCTATAACGAGACTTGCGTTAAAGGAAAAGGCGCTTATTGATATGCTTCGAAAATTCAACCTTTTTAGGTTCCTCGCAAAAATTCGTACTAAATAAATTCTGCTGGAAAGGTACTTTCGGTTCCGACAGCCGATTATATGAAAAGTACGACTAGTGACGCGTCAGTAAAATTTCTTGAAGCTCGAAATTTGAAAACTCTATTATCATATGATCGATCTATCGAAAGAAAGTCTCTCGTCACTAAATTAAAACACAAAAAACATTCATCGACTCTAAAATATGAAATCCTGTGCTTAAAAAGTAGAGGAACTTTTATGTATATTATTTTTTATATGTGCCCATAATTATGAAAGTGGTCTAACAATAAGTCATATTTTTTTGTGTTGATAAATTTAAAGGATTTGTTTTAAGGGGTTACATCTAGTTGGCGGCCAAAAGAATGGCGTATTTTTGTGAATTTTTTTTTGGGAAAATGATTGCAAGTTTCGAATTGTTTTTTTTTCATGGTAAAGGGTATATCTTCGACTATGTTTCATAATTTTTTTATTGAAAAAAATTCACAAGTGTAGGATGTACAATGCATTTCCCGGACCGCTAGGTCTTCTGCGGTGACCACTGTATCTTCCACCTCACTCGTCTAAAATCAAAAAATCAAATAGATTATGTTTTTGCATCGTATTATCTAGTCCTTAATCGAAGGATTTGAGAAAGTATTAATTTTTGAAAAAATGGTCGACAAAAATTAAGTGATTTTTTCATTAAAATTTGGACTTTCACGTTCAATCGTCGACCATTTTTTTTTAAATTAATTTTTTCTCAAATCCTTTGATTCAGGACTAGATAATACGATGCAAAAACATAATCTATTTGATTTTTTGATTTTAGACGAGTGAGGTGGAAGATACAGTGGTCACCGCAGAAAACCTTTTTTGAACAGCGGTCCGGGAAATGCATTGTATCTCCTACATTTGTGAATTTTTTTCAATAAAAAATTTATGAAACATAGTCAAAGATATACACCTAATTCTCTTTTTACACGATAGATACGTTCTCAAGAAATTCGTGTAAAAAAAATTCGTGTAAAAAGAGAGTTGGGTGTAAACAATATTAAAAAATTCTTGTTAGAGTTCACTTAATTTATTTCGTGCTTACACATTTTAAGTCATTAAATATATTATAAAAAGAAAATTATACTTTGAGAAAAAGAAAATAATATCTGAAATTTATTAATATAAAAAAGTTAAAATAATATAACCATAAGAAATATTTGCTCTATGAGATTCAAGAAAAATTCATAGAATATTGAAAATCGTGCTAAAACAAAACAATTCGTGTGAAAAGAGAAACTTTTTTTATTTTTAACTCGTGTTAAATCAAATTCGTGTAAAAAGAAAATTAGGTGTAGTTACTATGAAAAAAGAAACAATTCGAAACCTGCAATCATTTTCCCAAAAAAAGAAATTCAAAAAAACACGCCTTTCTTTCGGCCGCCAACTAGATGTAACCCCTTAAATAAAATAAAAAATGTTTTTACATTCTGCAACATCGAAAGTTGGAGTTTTATTGGTCTTGATTAATCAAGAAAAAAATGTATTGCAAAGTAAAATGATGTGAGATAACTGAAAATCTCATCCTTTTCAAATCTTGACTTAGACCACTTTCATAATTATGGGCACATATATATATTATTCCCCCTCGAAGAAATCGAAGATTACCGCATATTCTTAATTGAAGGTTAATTTCTCTTTCATAGAAAAAGGTGATCTTATTAAAAACTGATAGATTATCAGTTATTATCATTTTTAATATGGATTAATTGTACGAAACAAGAAAGTAAACCAAGAAAACTATTCTACAAATAAGGAATTGCTGACAGAAGAACCTGTTGTAATATTTACTAGAAGTCAAGATATTGGGTTTATGTGTTGCACTCTCAAGTATTAGAAGTGTCAGTAATAGAAAAAAGAGATTCAAAAAAATATCACATATCTGAAAAAAAATCTTGAACCTACTATTCTTACAATCAGGACGTGTTCCTTTGTTCCATAGAGACATGTCTTTGATGTGACTCGTTATACGCGCGGCTCGTTCCGCGCTTTAAGACGTGAGGTCTTGTGTTTCTACAGAAACTTCGGCCTTTAACCTTTACACAAGTATATGAAAAAGGTAAAAGCGGAAGTGTAAATGTGGGTGTATAAAAAAAAAGTATGTTTACAGTAATGGACCGCTCTTTTAGAAAATTTTCCTCATTTTCTAGCGAATACAGAAATAGCATGCGATTTTCCAAGACTTCTTGAATATCGACGGATGCTTTCCCGATGACATAACAAGCCGTTGCTCGAGTTACAAATTTCATTATTTCAAAACAGTATTTTTTATTTCATATTATCTTGTTGTTGCATAAGAGAGTGAACACCTTCACTCTTTTGCATACTGTTAGGTAATTTTCTTTGCTATACAATTGTTTTCCTACCTTTTGATATTTTTTATTTTCAAAAGTGAAAAATGGCAAAAATGAATTTTTAGTTCGAAAAATTAATATTTAATTGGATCGCGAATAAATATTTCACCACGAGTTTCTTTAACGCTTTCTAGCGATTGGAAACAACGGCAGAATTTTTTGACCCAAACAAAAATGTTGTACGTAAAAATGACCTTTACCTACGAATTTCCTGTATTTTTCGTAATTTAAATACGGAATAAAGAAATTCATATATGCAAATGGTACCTATGCACATATAAATTCTTTACCAGGGATAAAACACATTCTTGTCTATAAAAGTCATCCCGATAAATTTTTCGATAAATATTCAACTCTCGGAGGTACTTTTAAAATAAATGTAAAATATATTAAATGTTTCATTTCAATCCCAGACATTAGAAAACACATATTTTTGTTTATATTTCCGTTTTTTCTTATTCATTTTATTTTACGAGTTTTCATATTATATCAGGAATGAAAGTGTGCAATGAATAGGATACTTCGTTATATTCTATATATTTTGCAACGACAACCAAGTCCCATGCTGGAGGGTAATATTTAATACAAATTCCTTTGACATACTAGTAACATCTACATTCTTTGTGTCATTAATTACGCTAATATACTAAATTTTAACAATATTAATTATTTTTCTATCTTTAAAGTCTTCTCATTATCCTAAAAACCAGTTCAATGCAAACTATACTTTTATGCCTTATTGAAAAAATAAAAGCAACGTTTTTAGCATTTACACAGAATATAATCACAAAATACCGAATATTTCGGCATATGAAATTACCAATGTAGAAAAATACATCAATGTGATTATGGTGTTCATTCATTATATGTATATTTTTACACATTCTTTCCATGTCTTTCTCGCCAATTATTTCTGTTTGCTATTTGATGCCAATGTTTTATATTATTGATGCATTTTTACATTTACCTCGTATTTCATCTTCCGCAGTGCCCACATTTATTATAACACTATGTCACTTGATAACTTTACAACTACATGCAACATAAATTGATATTTATTATTATGTTGTGTTTGTCTTCGAATTCTCGAAAATATCATTTTACCAAATTATACATGGATAAATATCGCAACGCTTTTGGAAATCTAAAGTTACATAATTTGGAGCTTGAAATTATTATATTTCCAGAGTTCACCTTTCAAAATTCAAATTTCTGGCCATCTCGTTTACTATATATCCGGATATAAATTCACCGCTATTTTGATTTCGATGAAAAATTGGTGCATGAAAGGTTACATTCCTGAAATCCTTAAAAAGACGGAATTTGCTGATATTTGAAGAATTTGTAGCTCTAAGGAATCTAAAATGCAAATGGAAGGAAGAATGTACTTGGGTTGTTCAGTGATTTCTTAATTCTTTACTGCAGGGCTTTCTGTCACTTGCTGAATTCTGAACAAATAACTGAATTTCCGACATTTCAGTACTGACGTCCTGGAAGTAACGCAGTACCAACGGTATGCTCTTGAAGCACATCTTTCACGCACGTATAAGAAAGATTCTCACGGAAACGAAGCTTTTCAATATTTCCATATAGAAGAAATGTAAATGTAGAGAAATGAATGCTATGAAAATATTTAGAATACTATCTAATTTTCTTCTTTTCATAAAACTGACATCTCAGAGATTCTCGATAAAAAAATTTGGTTCACATAGCGATCGTTGGTATTATCATTTTTGTATAATTTAGTTTTTAACCAAAATTTTGCTTCTTTTTATAAAATAAGGAAAATTTCAGTTTCTCATAATTTCAAGAAATTCGGATATCGAAATTCAACATTTACTTCATTTTTGTACATTCTATGATCTTTTCTCGACAATTATTATTCACTTTTAATTAATTTGTTAAATACATTTTTTAATATGCAGCAAATGCATTCGGTTTTATCATCAAGCGATCAGATTCTATGAAAAAAGGTTCGGACAAATTCACTGCCCACAAAATTGAGGTATCAAACGTTTAAGTTCTGCGGAAGACTCTCGTAAAAAAAAATAGTACTCTATAACTTTTATAGCATTGTTTGATAGACACGTATCCGCATCACTTTCAATACAGCCTTAGCATTCGATATATGTGTATATGAACTTTGGCTGTATCGCTTCTCCAAGCATTTGATCAGACCATAATAATTCGGTGGAAAATTCATACAGAATGCAAGAATAGTGCAATTTTATCTGTATTCTCTGTCCTTTTTTTTCTTTCTCGCCCCGCTTTTTGTGTAAAATAGTAAAGGGTCTAAAAGGTGTAACACATAGATTCCATTTTTCTACTTGTCTGCTTTCATATGATTAGATTGTTATGGAGTAGGAACTTTTACCATTTTCTGCAATGATAGTCAAATTTGAATGAATATTACAAATGATTTACTATACGTAAATTCAATCAAAGATGGATTTTTCATGTTTTAGGAACTATAAAGTCAATCGATCTTAAAACACTACTTTTTTTACAATTGTGCCCATAATTATGAAAGTGGTCTAAGACATATTTTTTTGTGTTGATAAATTTAAAGGATTTGTTTTAAATAAAATAAAAAATGTTTTTACATTCTGCAACATTAAAAGTTGGAGTTATATTGGTCTTGATTAATAAAGAAAAAAATGTATTGCAAGACAAAATGATGCGAGATAACTGAAAATCTCATCTTTTTCAAATCTGGACTTAGACCACTCTTATAATTATGGGCACAATTATGAAATAAGATCCGAGAAGACGGAGCACGTGTTGATACATATTTTTATAAAATCCATTTAAAATCCTTACATACATTTTGCATCGTACAAAAACAGCAAGGGTTAAGGAAATATTGTAGTATTATAATATTATAATAACCAACAAAATAATTGGTTCACCCGTTATTGTTAACATAATCTGGACATTTTGTACAACAATATTACAAATTATTATAATCATGACAATTCATGTATTATAAAACACGACATGCGAAAAACAATATTTTGAAAAAGATCGGGAACGTAAGACCGAAACGTCGAAGGATACAAAATTTGTATATAATTTGTAAAATTTGGGTCTATTAAAAAACGACAAATCCCTCTGGAATATTTATCAATTCTGAAAGTTTAAAAAAATTGTCGAATTTAGCTTCCTGGGAATTTAACTATTTCGGTGCCACGGGTCTTTGTTGTTTGCAAACTGAAAATTGCCAAGGGGTGCGGTAACGTTCTTTTTATTTCTTGTTACAAAAATGCTAGCATTTTCAGATACGAGACAGAAGAAACGTGATCACGTCGCTTGGCGCTCAAACAATTGAAGTCGCTTATACATTTTCGGGTAACGGCCAGATAAAACCATTAATTGCATCAATAACACTACAAATGCTTTTGAGTGCAGCCAATTTATTTGACAATCGTTCCTAAATTGATACTTGAATGTACCTTTTCCAATAAATCACCGACATTTCCTTTCACTGCATACCTGAATTTTTCCACTTTATGTTTAAATTGAAACTTTGGGAGTTTTGTGAGAACTCGCAAATGGGTAAACTTTATCGTACAGCGACTTCACTTTTGTGTTGCCTTCGCCTATCGCGGTGTAAAATCTCAGTATACTTTCTACGCTCCGTCGTGCGGCTTCCACTCTCATGTGCGAGCATGTCACGAATCCACATGTGCACTTACGCATGATTCTATCGGCACATGTAAATATATCAAACAGTGCACATGTGTGTGTAAAAAGAAAAACATCCCTACCTTCCATATACACACATATGCAGTTAAGGTTCGGTATAAACTTTGCACCAAGACGAAATTTTCACTACGGCAAACTTTCCAACTTCCACTTTTATGTATAAAATAAGCGACGATCAGCGATTTTCGCAAGAAAACTTTTGTGCCCAAATGTCTGCTTGTAAATTTTTTTCGTACACCTACTTTGTTTAAAGTGAAACTAACAGATGGTTCCACTTGCATGTATAAAACTTTCCATACGGTAGGTATATTAAACAGTTATTGCAGCTAGTTTTTGCGTATTGTTTCATTTCGCATACAATTTCTAAAGATATTTCTAAACAAAAGCCACCTTGGAACCAGGCCGTAATTTAGCGAAGCATTGTTCCAATTTTCTTACAATGGCCTTTCTTCTACGGATACATATTCATTTCACTTTATTAGCGATATAGATCGTTTAGGTTTTCCTTACATTGCAAGCACATCGCAAAGCGGATTCGAGCGGAACTTGATGTAACTGTAGCTCGTTATGCTGTAAAAAAAGTCTTGCGGATATTAGATTACTCGTTTATGCAAGAATTAGCAGGATTGGGGAAATTTTTAATACCTTTCAATGCCTCGCTAACCATACTTTCGTAGACGAGGACATACGTCAGAAATTTCGAGAGAGTAGGTAATTCTATTTTCCGTGAGGTAGACGGGTTTGCTCTAGCAAATTAATTTTGCTCTGGCAAAAAGTTCCCAAAAATTCGAATTAGCAAACAACTTTTGGGCAGTTTTAGAAGACTCTTACTCGATGTATTTTTTCCCCGAAGAATCCATTTTTATTGTGAAAATTCCAGATATCCATCGGGAAATATCATTTTTCTTCGCTTAAAAATCGCTCAAAGAAACGTTTCTTCTGAAACGTGCGCTGGTAATTCGCGATAGCCGCTCGGCCCCACGGTAGGGTTTACTCAAAATTGTCCCGTCCGCAAAAGGTTAATAAAACCTACCAAAAAAGGAAGGAAAGAGCAATTATAACGGTCTATTTTTGTCTCAAGGTAGGAATGAAATATAGTCTTCCAAAAATAAAAATATAAATAACCCAAAATATAAATAACCCTAGAAGAAGTATTGAAAAAAGAATGTATATAACATACATATTATATTAGAAAAAATTTAGAAAAATCTGGATTAGCAAAACATAGTTTAGAGACAAAACACAGTTTTAATTTTGAACAAATAAAAATTTACGAAATCGAAAAAAATGTAACAAAAAGAAAAACCTTAGAAGCTTTACATATTCAACATAGTAATAAAAATAATGTTAATATAATGACAGATTTTAGAGAAATAGATAAAATATATTCAAAATTTTATAAAATTAAAATTAATTAAAATAATTCAAAATAATAAAATATACAAAGTTTCTCTAATATAATACTTTATTAGATGTCAAATAAATTTCATAATATTATTGTACATAATTGAAAATAACGATAACAGTATTTAAAATAAGAAACAGAAACATTCCTAAAATGAAAACATATCATCTTTAATATAATACGCATATTCTCACAGACATTCAATCAGAGTTATACACAACGACTTTAAATGTACTTCAAGACTGATAGCTTCAAACATAACAGTCACTACGAATTTAATGGTGTAGTCGAAAACACCTTTAATTTGTACTTTCGAATTATTAAATTAATTTAATTCTAAGAAATTATAATATGAAATTAAAAATATAAATAGAATCAGTGGTAAATATTAATAATATTAAAAATGTTAGAAAAATAATTATATAAATTATGTAATACTTAATAATATTAATTTGTGTTATATATAGTTCTGAAGATGACAACGTATTAGTTGTCGAAACTCCAACACAACAAATTTATCAATAACAAAATTTTAAGACCGAAAGACTGAAGAAATTACATGTTCATAAATAACCCATCTCAAATTAACCCTTACGGAGTAACTCTTTTTATTGAATTTTGCCATATTCTGGTCAAAAAGTTTACTACGTATCAATGGGAGTCGCAAAATAATGAAATTGCAAGGACACCGTAATGGGTCTTCAGACCGACTCCGTGGAGCTTGAAAATTTATAACACTTTTAAACATTCAGCCTTTAAAAGTAGTTGCTGGAAAGTGTTATAAAAGAGCCTCGTAAAAGAGTTACATTTCTTTTTTGTATAATGACACCAAAATAGTATCGCTTCGAGCCTTAAAGCGTAAAAAGAGAGGAGAAATACGGATGGAACTTGGCGTTGCTGATATGACCCAAATAATTGTAAAATATAGATTGCAAATGATGACGTTTGAAACTTGGAAAGTTTGATCGTACATTAAACGGCTACGAGAAGCTATAAGAAAATACTTCATATTTCTTCTTAATCTCAGTTTCAATTTCTTCCAACTTTTATGACGTACAATAAAAAAGTGATATATTTCTAACATGAATTATGCAATGCCAACAAATAACATGATCTCTCTATTCTCGTATATTAAATATATATAGATTTCCATTATTTGATTAAACCTTTTCAATCATAATAAATTAATACTCTGGGGTAACGAAATTCATGATTAATTTTTTCAAATCATAGGAGATCTAAGAATCTTTCCCTCTTCATAGTACACCGCAGCTTAGGGAATATGTATAAGGCTATTGTGTATTTTATAAGAGAGGTGGATTCATTTTTTCCCCGTTAAACCGACCATATATGTGTACACATATTGTACATACACGGACCGTAAGGAAGGATTATCATAAATATATATACAGGGTGTGTCGCCTAACTCAACCATCTTAAATTACACATAATCTACTTTTTATACGAGCAAATGTCTGGACCAGGCAAAAATCACGGTATCAAGGAGGTGCACCCGACAATAATCAGTAATTTATTAATAGTAATTTATTAATTTTGAACTTCTAAATAATATGTGTAATAAATATTCGAGTCTGAAACTCAAAAAAGTATCGAAAAACACTGTTACTATATATATCACTAATGGTTGAGATACTTTTCAGCGAATAGTAATGAAGATGAATCTTTTCTGAGCGAAAAATCTGTGCAACACTTGTCTGACTAATTTTCGAGTCTTAGCAAAGCAACAAAAAATTGGTTACTCTATTTTAAGCGATCCATGATACATTATGCGTTTTGCGTCAATTATTTTCTTATACATCAAATAATAGGGGAAGCGCGCCTAAATTGGACCGGTTCTTCACTCAGGAAATAATTCACATTAGAGTTTTTTCGTGATAAATTCTCGAAATAACTGTAATAATACATATAAATGTACATAAATATACATAAGAATAATATATAGAAACTTAAAAGCTAGTAGCAATTCAGCAATTGTAATTTCGTTGCATTGCAATTTCTGCTGCTTCATATTCGAGTGCTCGGCCCTTCCTAGTTAAAATTCATAATAAATTTAATTATTATATCCTTAATCTACGCACATTTTTTTAAAGAGTTCATATTTTGTATTTACTTTCGTTCGTTGATATCGTACAAATAACATCTTTTGGAAAAGTGGCAGATTTGCCTAATTTAGGAAAATAGTGATCCAATTTAGGCAGTCAATTTCCAGTTCGTTATGCTTTTACTATTTCCTTAACACTATGCCGTCCGGTGGCACCACGTTGGTTCCATGCGAAAACTATCGGGCAAGCGCCGGTGGCCCCAGGTTGGTGTCATACGTAAAGATTTATACCGGCGCCAAACGAAAGAATCCCGGTCAGACGTGCGGACGGCAAAGTGTTAACACAACTTTTACTTTTCTATTTCTTCACTTTAGGCCCGTGGGCAGGTAATTTTGCTCGAGTGGTCCAATACTTGCCGCACTTCCCCCATGCGATGATTTAAGTTGCTCGTGATAGGTGACTAACCCTGTATAATGTTTCTGTACTGACGGAAAATGTAGGAAAGCAAGAAGAGTTTCTATATTTTATAACACGTATAGCAGTTTTATTGATGTTTAGTGGTTTTGAAAAGTAGAGAAGGAAACCCGTTATGTAGAAGGAAAAAAAGTCTATAGCTATACTTACATCTCACGTCATATCCAGATCGGTTTTCTTCGTCTTACATGTGTTTCAGAAGGTATTATTGGACTCGATGCAGGCGTACATGTGCTTTAATACAAGTGGTTATAAATACCTCTTATGTTTTAGCAGGAAGACGTTTCTTATTCTGCAATGAGTATATTTACAATGACATGTCGCTTCAACGCGGTAGAAATATAAACTTTTATTTACGAGTTGCATATGTCGATGTACACTTTTTTGTTAGACGGGGTAAAAGTGGTTACGCTCTCCGACTCGGTAAATTTTGTCTTACATGTATCAAGTATTTCACAACATCGTGCTGAAATAAAAGCCCATATTGCGCGATGTATTTTTATAGCATATGTAGAAGGGAACATTGAAAGACAGAATTTTTTTCCTTTAAGGGTATAAAGAAAAAATGAATATACACTACCGCTCAAAAGTATGTAGACACTTGCCAGGTTCATGAAATTTGTGATATATTATACATTTTTTATTATTAAACAACGTTTGTTGCTAAATTCTATTACAAATATGTATTTAATGTATTCCAATAGTATGTACTAAATTAACAATATAGTTATGTAATTTTGTTAAATAAATAAACGCATCTATTCGGTTGGTAGAAAATTTTCAGCTAGTTACAAGAATTGAGGAAGTGTCCACGTACTTTTGAGCGGTAGTGTATCACTTTTGAGACCCCCAAGTGGCGAAAAAAGGATGTAAAATGAAAAATATAGGGAGTCAAGTATTAAAGGTATAGAAATTATTGACCACTTCGCAATTACATCGATCGTTGTCATGTGAATTGCTTTCAAAAGAATGAGACAAAAGTAGGTTACAGAGTAATTGTTTTCAACATTGTCAGATACGATATCGCTAATCCTACAGTCTCCAATTATGCATCTGCATTTATAAAATACTGTGCCTAATCATAAGTAATTGAAGACTATACAAATACCCGTCATTTCACCTTTTACATCTATTTAAAAAATAGTACGTGCACATATTCCCTCGTCCTTGTTATAATTTATTTATAAAATCAATTTTCTTGAACTCAGAAAAAGATAGCTAAATGTATCTGTTATTACAGATTTTTTAAAATACTTCACAATCGTTGAGGAAAAAAAGAAATTAAGTAAAAATCTGAAATAAAGAATAACTATAAAATATGAAATTCGACAAAATTATTAGCAACAATTCGGCAAAGTGTAGTGCAATTCCTCTACAGTGTATTTTGTTTCATGAAACCTTTTTTGCTACATAATGTTTGAATTTACATATTGCGAAGTTGGATAAATTATCGTTAAATTTTGTTTGAACAGAATGCTTTTAGCGTGTGCTAGTTTATGTATAATAATCATCATTAATGCAAACTAATAGTCAATTACGTTTTCTGTAATTTCAATATACCCATTTTTGGGCAATACCGGGTCAAGCTTACTAATAATTGTATATGAACATGTTACAAATTTCGTGATAAGTGGAAATCAGATTTATTCTGTTACATTCGATTACGAAACAGTCTATGTTTAAATATCGGGCATTGTTAGTATGAAAAGAATATTTTTCCGAGAAGCAAAAGTATTAGTTTCCAACTGGAATTATTTTCTAAATAAGTACGTGAATATACCGTATAGCAGTAGTATACGGGTCACAGCTAAAAGTGTGTCAAACTACTCTGAAACCCTGACCGTACCATTACTACGCTTTCATTTTTCTATGAATAACAAATGTAAATTTACAGCAAGGAATCTTCGACGCGTAAAATGTAGCTTCTTAAGGGGGGAGTCTGGTGTAACTAAGGTATTTTTCCAATGCATATAATTTCAAGATATAATATAATTTTTTTATTGAAACTTTTTTTACATATAAAGGGAAGTTCAAAGAAGAAAATTTGCCATTGTAGATTTAATTTGAATATATACATGTATAGATATAATAGTGGGAAGGGAAGGATTCGGTCAAAACGACGGGATACCTGGAGCCCTGAGAAAATATCGGAAACGTAAAATGAGGAAAAATTTTTCTTTAGTGGGTATATAAAATGCGGATGAACCTCAGTTTAAAAACAAAAAATTGTAAATTGCAAGAATGGCGGAAGAAAACATGAAAATGAACGATACATGTCCGCTGTTATTTTGCAATAACTTTATGCTATAATAATAATTCATGAAAAGTTGAGGTTCATTAGCATATAAATTTAATTATCTTCAATTTAAACGTTGAATCAAGTGAATCGGATAAAAATTCGATGAGCTATGCGTCTCGCCAATTTGGAAAACGTGGTTTTGAGAAAAACGCGTTTAAAGTTTTCGGCTAGCTGTGTTTAGGTATACCTACATGGCGCTCTCACCGCTCCTAACTATATTTCAAGATCGAATTTGATGCTATAACTTTACAAAAGCATTCTTCACACGTTTAAGAAGATTTTTAAGCAAAAAAAAAAATCGATTTTTTAGACCTTTTACACCAGACTCCCCCCCTTAAAATCTTCAATATTTTTTACTTTATTTTCAGTGGTCAAATTTGCTTCGTTGACGTTATATTTTTAAAATGTAACAAACATTTTAATTACCATGAAAACAGTTCCGCCAAAAATGTAAAAAGTACCAGCACAAATTAGAAGAGTATCACACTAAAAATTATTACAGCAACAGTTTCGGTGAAATAACTCTAATTTGCGTCAATTAACGTCAATTGTGTGATGGTTATATTAGTTAACGCGGTACGATATCCTAGCAAAGAAAAAAAAAGTATTCAGGTAAAAAGAATCTCTGTATAACAGCTAGCATGAACGAAGGTTCGTTATGAAAATGTCGATTGAAACCTCCAAAGGAAGAAATCGTGTACCAGGCCTTTGTGTAATTAGAGGTAGCAGACTTGTGTCACCGTTATCCACACAGCTCGGCTGTTCCTTTCCTTGATTAAGAGTAGTTTTAAAGGAAAGAAGCCTGTGTAATTTTCCTTCTCTCGATTTCAAAGTCTGTGCTTGACTTGAAACTTTTCAAAAGAATCAAAGTTGGAAATGACTGACTTCTTCTTGAAACAGTATACAGATTTCAATTTCTCAGAAAAAATATACCTCACCGCATCTCCTTTGTAATTTCTAAGCTATTGTTTTGCAGCTTATTGTGAAATCTTGCGAGAAACTTTTTACGATAATGATAACAGTCTGCTAAACAAATTTTTAATGAAAAATATATAATAGAATTTCACGTACCGATTTATGCAACAAAGTACAAGTGCTTTTTCTGAAGCGATATAATTTTCGAAATACTAAGAAAAAAAAATTAGATGTCATTTTTTTTAATTGTATATAACGAGAGTATAAAATAACGACGAAGCGCTGGAAAGAGTTTCAAAATTTTCAATGGGAAAAAATGGAAATTTCCCGGCCAGTTATTTTACAATTTCAAATTGCCGCATATTAATTTTGGAATTTCAATATTCAACATCTTACTCTTTCACCGCGGAATGAAATTTCCATTATACGTGCGGAGTTTCGAAATTTCGGAAAAATAGATCACAGGACTCGTAATTCTTTTTTTACGATAATGCGTTTGTAAAATTTACCCTTTTTACATTTGCAATTGAATGTTTCTAATGGAGCAGTTTTATTTGTTGGTGCCATAAGTGAAAATATATTTCGGCCGAAAGGGAGCGGTGTTAACGCATCGGCAGCGAAACAAAATTAGTATCCATAATTGAAACATTTACTTTAGCAAAACCGGAATCGATATAGCAAGCTTTTGTGTTGCTCTGAAATTTCAAAAGTTAATTATACTTCGCAAGCTTTGTATTTAGAATAATTTTGGCTATTTTAACAATGAAGTTAATCTTTAGCCGGTTCCTTTTCACGGTGTTAAAATTAAATTTTTTGCCCCACTTCTCATTTGCGTGGAGCAGCATTCTTTGCATTATACTGAAACGCAATCTGCTGCTGTATAAAGCCGTATAATTCCTAACGTGGGTCGACGAACCTCATTGAAACTTTTCCAAAGCTAAGAAACGCAGAATAATTAGGCTTCGGTATTACCATTTCTTTTTTGTATTATCTTAATTATCTTATAAACTTGTTTTCAACTTATTCGTGCAAAAATCGACAATAGCGTTATAGATCTTGTATATTCTCATCATATTGTGAAAAAAAAAAAACGAAGTTTGAAATTGAAAATTTGCGATTAAGGGGGAACAACAGTGTGACAGTAGTAGAAATAGGCGATTTTTATGATATTTTTTTTATTCACTTATGTACTCCACAAATGTCAGTGTTAAAGGGTTAAAGACTACGTATTTTGAACTTCGTTTAAAATTTTTTTCCATAAAGACATCTATATTTTGTAGTACATTTATAGTGGTCGCTGTAATTGCGCTGCACGGAAGAGGCGCCTTACCGATTGTCATCATAACTTGCCCATTGATGATCTGAAAATCAAAAGGAAAACACTGTTTTAATCTATATTAGTATGGCTTCAGTTAAGGGGTTACATCTAGTTGGCGGCCGAAAAAAAAGCGTGCTTTTGTGAATTTTTTTTGAGAAAATGATTATAGGTTTCGAACTGTTTTTTTTTTCATAGTAAAGGATATATCTTCGTCTATGTTTCATAATTTTTTAATTGAAAAAAATTCACAAATGTAGGAGATACAATGCATTTCCCGAATCGCTGTTCAAAAAAGGTCTTCCGCGGTAACCACTGTATCTTCCACCTCACTCGTCTAAAATCAAAAAATCAAATAGATTACGTTTTTGCATCGCATTATCTACTCCTTAATCGAAGGATTTGAGAAAATATTAATTTTTGAAAAAATGGTCGACGATTGAACGTGAAAGTTCAAATTTTGATGAATAAGTCACTTCATTTTCGTCGTTAATTTTTTCAAAAATTAATATTTTCTCAAATCCTTCGATTAAGGACTAGATACTACGATGCAAAAACATAATCTATTTGATTTTTTGATTTTAGACGAGTGAGGTGGAAGATACACCGGTCACCGCAGAAAACCTAGCGGTCCGGAAAATGCATTGAATCTCCTACATTTGTGAATTTTTTTCAATAAAAAAATTATGAAACATAGTCGAAGATATACACTTTACTATGAAAAAAAACAATTCGAAACCTGCAATCAATTTCTCAAAAAAAAAAAATTTCACAAAAACACCCCTTTCTTTCGGCCGCCAACTAGATGTAACCCCTTAAGCGTCCGGTTTTTTTGACATATTCATATTTACTATTTTTTTTCTCTCTGAAAGGAAATTTTTTTGGTTTTTTTGTGAATTTTCTTTGGAGAATTGCAATTTTAACAATAATTCGTTTTTCAAAAATCGGGTACGCTTAACTGAAGCCATACTAATATAGATTAAAACAGTGTTTTCCTTTTGATTTTCAGATCATCAATAAGCGAGTTATGATGACAATCAGTAAGGCGCCTCTTCCGTGCAGCGTATTACAGCGACCACTATAAATGTACTACAAAATATATATTTCTTTATAAAAAAAATTTTAAACGAAGTTCAAAGTACGTATTCTTTAACCCTTTAACACTGACATTTGTGGAGTACATGAGTGAATGAAAAACAAATCATAAATATCGCCTATTTCTACTACTGTTACACTGTTCCCCCTTGAAACAAATTTAATGTAAATTCATTCAGTAAAGTTAATGGTGATAGAAAGGTTTTCATCGTACTGCAAGTATTAATTGCATTGAACGGTGGAATATTGGGTTACAGTCGTTAAATAATGGTCGATTAATGCGAAATTTCGTGTTCTTGGGAGTCCAGCTATTGAACTTCTCGCAGAAATTGAGTTGAATAGATAAAACGAGTGTTCTGGTTAAACGTAATTGTGGAATCTTTATTAGGGCTTGCAAAATAGTATCCTATTAGAGTCGTAAAATCTACAATTGGAGTAGAAGAACCACTATTGCCCCATATCCAGGTTTTATGTGTAACACTTTACGCCACGGTGGTCGTTATATCTATCACCCTTTTAACATTAAAAGAAATAGATTAGTTTCCCCAATCTTGTTGGTCTTTGAAATGATCATTTTTATACCATTTTCAAATGTTCGATGGGATGACAATTTTGCGATATCGACTATGACGAATCCAGGTTGACGAACTAATGGGACGAAAATGGTAATTCGTGTTTAACCGTTTTAGTGCCAAGCGGCGCAATCGCGCTTCTTCCGTTCCATGTCCAAAAATGCCAGCATTTTTTAAATAAGGAATGCAAAGAGCGCTATTGCGCCGTTTGGCAATTCTTTATTTGGAGCCAAAAAAAAATAAGACCTCCGGCACTCAAACGGTTAATTCACTCCAAAGCTATTGAATACAAAATTTGCAAGAATTTTAAAGAGAACTCGGTAACTAATTTCGATATTATTTAACTAATTGGACATACGCGTAGGTCATTAAAAATAATCTTGATTTAGCCCCATTATTAATTAAAGCCCCGTTGGAGGAAATCTCATTTTGGATTTCAATGGATCCAAAGCAGATTCAAAATGTCTTAACAAAAAGAAACGGGTTTTCTTTTCAAAGTGAAAAATAGAAAATTCCAATAATTAACGATTGTTATTTATTTAATGCTTAAGGGGTGAAAAAGCACAGCACAATCGGCTTCCGTCTTGGCTACGACATTAAAGGAAGGAAATGTTAGTTCAGTCATTCAATTAGAAGTTTAATACACTAAAAAGATCCTCTTTCTCCGGTTATTTCTTTTTTATACTCATTTACAGAATGAATTCCTTAACGTAGCGAAAAGAATCGATGCGCGTATGCTGAGTAGAATTCTTGCAACGTGTACGATTCCCAGTGCGAGAATAAAGGGCACTTTACTTAACTCCAGAATGTCGTATTAAGGTCTTGGGGATGGGTTTTAAAAGGATCGTAAAGAGCCCCACGGAAAATTACGAGATCTGCAGCACTATATACAGAAGCCATGACACGTGACAGTGTTTTCACATGTTTTCTCTCTATTCCTTATTTCCAACAATCTCCTCCTCCGCTTCCCATTTTCTCGTTATGAGGCAATGAAATTGACTCAGCTCCTTTATTCTTCAGAAATACGAGAAGATAATAAAGATGGACGGTGATAGACTTACATCTCTTTTCCGTAATTTTATTTGTCGTTGCTTCTTTCTCAAGTATGTGTACACTTTTAACTCATTTTTTAATTCAGGTGCTTAGTCACTTCGTAATTTATTTTCGTTCGTGGACAATCCCGGCACTCGGGTTATCTCGCTAGGAAGCGCGATGTTTATCGACGATTTGCAAACGTTTTTGCAAAGCGAGCGTTCCACGAAATTTCACGATATTGATGTGGAAATGTGATTCTTTCCGGAAACAACAGAAAGAAACTAAGTTTCATGTACATTGAAAATAGGTGGTTTTAGAGACAACGCGAAAGTTGGTTTCGCCATTAAGAGAACATTGTAGTTACTGCAACTTAAAAGGATTACCGTTATTTGGGTCACTACTGAAAATTACGGTTGCTGCAACTGATGCATTTGGTGCCATTCTGTGCTCGGTTTTAGTCTTAGCAACTGGAGAAAATATATAGCCGATACGCGACAAATTTATGTATGTCTCAATTACTATAGACACGTTCCTCGGCAGACACTGGAAAGGGGGATCCCTGGAAGAAGGAAAAAAAAAGGACGTTCCTTTTGGGGATGCTTTATTAGAAGTATAGACGATTTATGTGGGTTAATAAACTTTCTCGGAATCAATGAAACTGTATTTGAAAATGACAAATGGTTTATATAATTAACAAGTAGTTTGCATATATTTCATAAAGTTATGGAACTGATTCAACAGAACCAATTTTATTGAAGAAAGTGCTTCAGAATAAATGAAAGAATTATCCCATTGATTGAACGTTTATTGATTCAATGAAATTCGCATATTCAAATCAGCTCCACCTTTTTATATGAAGTGTGCAAGTCGTCTTCGATTCTTTTTTTTTTTCATTCGAGAAACTTTAGTGACTCAAATAAACAAATATTGTTTTTTCTTTACTTAATTATTTTGAAAACAAATTCTTGATAGTAATTACCCATTCGCTTGAATTTTGAAAAACGATTAAACAAAAGACTGTATATAAATTTAGTATTGTCTCAAATCACATCTCCATTATTCATTTTTATCATAATTTTTAGCAAAATCTTATGACGTCATGGAGGTGCCTAGAGAGAAATGCGAGTATTAACTTTCCCTTTATTTCTAAATAAATTACACAGTCGCCCTGTTGGCCCTAGGGCGTGAATCAATCAAGCAAGACCGAAATTTGTATGTACTACCTGTAGCCACATTTCTCGGAATACACGACGTGGAAAATTAAGATTTCTCAGTTACGATGTTAAATATTGAAGTAAACAATATTTGCTTACATTTTGTTCGTTACAATTGATAAAAAAGACACAACGGAAACAAGTGGAACTAAATCAACAATTAATTAGGGTTTTGCGAAATTGATGGCTTGCTTTAGGTGCAGTTCTAAATTTGTCTATTTATTTATCCTAGAATAATTACTTTTTTACTACCAATTATAAATAGCGCGCAGGTATGAAGCTGTAAGAAAAAATACTCTACGTCGCATTTTCTTTGACATTTCCAAAGTAAAATTTAATGTGACAAAGACGATAAAATACTGGAAAAATTTGTTTTAAAGTTGTTTCAATATTTAACTCTGAACAAAATCGTAAGCTTACTCTCTAAATTAAAAAAAAAATAATGTAAGAGTTATGGAAGCTTTATTAAATTGGTAACGAGTCGTCGAGTTGGACTTTTCAATGATTGATTTTTGGGTAAAATGGTGATTGAAAAAGTTTCTTAATCTTTTGTTTTCATAAAAATCCTATAACATTTTTAATTACTGGCGATGTTAAGGGACAAGTGCCTGAAGCCATTAGCAAAGGGAACGAGAAATATGCAAACGGCTGATGATACGCGAGTGCTTGAGATGCACAGAGAAGTAATAGAGATTATATTGAATTCTATTTTACTTTTATTAACAACTCTTCGAGTTGTTAATAAAAGTACGTGTCTTTCATGTCGCCTATCTTAGGAGATTTCATATATATATGACCCGAACTTATTGCCATACCTATAGCACGAGTGGCTACTTGTACGTCTCTCGAGGGCAAAGGGGTGTTTATAGGATAAGATGAGATGAGATGAGATGAGACGAGAGAGGAATAAAGTAGAGAAGGATATGAAGTGAAGTTATATGAGAAGAGTGTTTTGAACGGGTGAGAATCGCTGAGAAACTCGATAGCCACAACGATCCGATGGCGCCAGCCAAGAGTAGCGGTGGTTTTCACCCTTCTGACCACATGGCTTAGGTTATATTCAACGTCATTTATTTGATGTTACCTCGGCAAAGCTAAGAGAGTGGATACCTTTGGCTTGTCTCCTCATCTTCTCGCATAATAAACTCCTTAGAATCCTTTAGCACGCGACTCGTCGGGGTTTCACATGAAGCGGTCACACCGTACCTTAGGTATTCGACGTACATAACGAAAATGACTTACATAGCCATAGAGAAACACATGTATTCAACTACCTAAAGCAGTCAAGTATGTAAGCGAATGGTGCGCAGCTATGTAAGGTACGACGAAGGGTTGAATTTAACATTACATAGCTTATGGCCGCGGCGAGCAACAGGTTTCGCAGATAGGTATATATATATATATATGAAAAGTGATGCATTTTACGCAATTTCACCCAAATTTATATCCGAGGATATTTATGGTTCCATTAATCTTGACATTTGGCAATGTGCCCTTATCGCTGCTTTATACTTTTTAAATTCTTAGACACGCGGAGTGGGACAGCTGCAGCGTGAAGAAGAGCCGAGTGATCGCAGCGAAAAGGGTTACAATGTTAGCGACGAAAGTGACTATCGCATTTAGGGAAATCTGTTGCATCGTGCAACTGCTGCAACGACGCTTAAACGTTACTACTCGTGAGGCTAAGCACGCTGAAGTAGACCACGTGCCATTCAAATTTAGTGCTCGGATTACAGATGAACTGAAGTTCGAAGCGTTTGAAGGATTTATAGTCGCGACGAGACCGTAGGTTTAACCATAACGATATCGTTCCAATTACCGTGAACGGGTTCTTGGCTTTTCTTAAATTAGGGCCAACATTTCAAAATCTCTCGGATTCCTTACCTTCGATGTAATGGTTAGGTGTAGTGACACAGTTAACATTTTCTTAAGCTACTATATACGGAGAGACTGTTTTAGGAATGATTCCGAGCAAATGGAATAAATTGTTGGTACCTTGACTGATGTTCTCATGAGAAATCAGAGAGTGTCAAAGAGGTTTTATTCTTTTTCCAAGCTTGGCCGAAACATATTACGGTGACATGTCTACTTCAAGTGATAATATCAAATGATGTTTCCTTATTATTATGAAATATTGATAACCTCTTCCCTGCCAGGGGAAAAAGAATGTCTCTTGTCAAAAATGTGTAGGTTTCAATGTCTTTGAGGTCGTTTTATCCGAATCTGACATTATATTATTAAAATTCCAGTGAGGTGAACTGATTACAAATAATGACTTGATTTGAATAAAATATAGTAATTGGGATTGATTAAGTTACTCACTTTAAATTTGTATTAGAAATCCAGAAATTGGAAATATGATGAATGATAAGAGTCAGCACTTTTCAATTTTTAAGTTTTTAGTTAGGAGTGTGATATACGACTCTGCGAATACTAAATTTCATCAAAATAATGCAGCTCTTTGCATTTTCGTTCGCTAGGATTTTTTTTTTCATTGGATTGGAATCATCAATTTAAAAAGGCATTAAATTCCCAATCGAACTGTAACGGTGTCATGAACTTCGCGTGATAGTTCATATTATTAGAATTAATTAATTAAATAAATCCATAGATTCGAATCCTATTTCCGTTTTCAATTTTTTTATCTTATCTGTTCGATGTTGCAATTTTAAGAAGAAAGGTGTTTTAGCACTACTTTTTTTTTACAGTATTCGGATAAAGTTTTTCCTAATTTTCATCTCCAAAAGTGCTAACCGTGCAAAGTCTCAGAATTTCGTAATAATTCCACACCATTTTACATGGAAATCTGAAACTTAGAAAGTGGGACCGGAGTTCACATCATGCTATAAGATATTCAATTGAAGAAACCCAAAGGTATTCCAGAAGGGAACCACTTTCGCAGCAGTTTAAGAATATCTGGCGGTTTGTTTTCTTTATTCGTCAAATATTGTTACAACAGTATTTCGCAATGCGATCCACACCCGCGCCACTTTTTCAGGAAGGAATGGTCGTCGAGCAATGAACATGCGAATAAAAGATCCGCATGAAAAGGATTTATTGAAGCGTTTATCACGTTTGTAAAAATTGTGACACAATTTCGAAAGGACCGTAACGCTTTTTATTGACAGAAATTGTTCGCGTAGATCATTCCGCGGAATATCCATCAAAGCGATAAAAGCTGGAAAATTTAGAGCTAGAATCAACATCATTCGAAGTCAATTTGAGATCAGATCATTTCGCTTCGTTTTGTTTTTCGTTAACACTATTTCTATCCCGCTACTTATACGTAATCAAAAGTCCAAGACCAAAAATATAGTTTTATAATTAAAAACCATTTTCTTAATTGATACCAAATTTTTTGGGGACGCATAATTGCTCTACTAAGCCCCTCCCGTTTGTGGATTTCAAAAAAATATTAAATTAAACCTTGAAAATAATTCTGAATTAAAATTGCTTAGAAAATTAGTTTGCCATCTCTGGAGAATGTGCTCCGACTATTTCAGTTAAAAATTCTAAGTGTAAGTGTACCTACAGAGTCGTTAAAGTGATGC
This sequence comes from Gasteruption jaculator, assembly GCA_949825005.1. NCBI lineage: Eukaryota > Metazoa > Arthropoda > Insecta > Hymenoptera > Gasteruptiidae > Gasteruption > Gasteruption jaculator. The sequence goes on along the minus strand of OX463769.1, from coordinate 4,262,257 downwards.
GCTCCGAACGGTACGGAGCGCAGATATACACTTTGAACGTATTTTTCTCGATACGCAAAATTTCGCGTGCCGTGCAATGTAGCTTAGAGATTTCTCAGCCGATTGCTATGAAATTTTGCACAAAGTATTCCCTAAACAATTCTCCTTTGCATCAACCTAAAGGTTTTTATAAAAATTGAAATAAACAATGTTTTTAATCATTTTATGATAACAAGATTTTGCAACTTCTTTTTTAACGTGGCGTGGAACTTTAAATTTTTTTTGTTTCAAATGGGTTCATGCAAAGCGTATTACTATATTTTAACGAAAAATTGATGGATCTTTGATTTCAGGTAATTAGAGCGATCTGTGCGTTGCACAGCGCATTTTCGAAAAGCCAATTTCAAGCAGCTGCTGTTCAGTAATCTATGAATATTTTTCCATGAAAAAATTTATATAGGTTGTTTAGATGCTACAAAATAGCAAGTAATTAGTTTTAAATAAATATATATTACGCACTCTTCAAAAATAATTCGAGAAAAAACTGTTGTATATTTGACCCTCCTCCCTTAACTATAGATGTCATTGTTTTTGAAGGTGCTGCTGAACAATAATTTGAGAAAAATACCATTGCAAATATGTTTAACGTATATGAAAATGCTTATTTAAAAAAGTTATTCGAAAACAGTGTCTTGTCAAATATGTCAAATATTATTTGCAACAACGTAATTTGTAAATACATTCGAATACAACGAGAAAATTTTTCAATGCTTGGGAAAAAATTGAAATTTGTAAAGCAGAGTAAAAAAAATTTATTTGATTTAAGCTTGCAGCCTTTGTCGGAAGGAATTAAAATTTAAACAGTTTATTTGAAGATATATTACAGGTTGCACGTTACTGATTTTCGATATGAATATTTCTATAAATGAATTTTAATCAAAACAAAGAGATATTTATTTATATTATTGTCAATAGAATATTTTGTGGAATTAATCAAGCATTATCCATTTGGGTCCAATAATTTTCTATGAATAAAACGCGAGTTGATGAGAATTATCGGAATAAATTTCTTTTTCATGCAATCGAATTATTTTGGTACCGTAATTTACATACATATTTGTGACTTTTCGAAAGGTTAGTAAAATGATTGTGTCGAAAAATAGCGTGCAAGTAACGAATATTCCAAAATTTAGGAAAATTAATTGATGTAGTCAAAAAAATGTACTGTCGGAAAATCAACGAAACGCTGTAATAAATCTTGATTTTACCACCATAAATCGTGAAAAAGAGGAGAAGAACGAAAGGATTTCTTGCACGCTTCTCTTTCGGATAATAACTTCGTCATTTTTTTTCCTGCAGTGGATACGATTTTTCGACTCGAGAAAAGGAAGTTTACGGCTAGTGGGTGTATCTACAGGTTGTAGTCGGCTTTAATTTTATGACGTGTACGTTCTTAGCTTTCCAAATAATTCCTCGAGAAATACACATGGAAGGAAGCTTTCGTCCCGTGGACGCAAGCATGTAGGCAGGGTAGGCAGGCAACTATACCAACCAACTTCATAATGTCCCAAGCAGAAAGAAGATTAAAACCATAACTATAACCTGCCTCAGGCGCAACCTGAAGAGAAGATACTCGGCGAATAATACGAATAAAAATGCCAAGCCTTTCTTTCCTTCTTTCCTTTATACTCGCTTATACTATAACTGCGTGTATAGGTACCAAGTAGAAGCTTGAGAAAGGGGAAACATAAGGGGGTTGTTTCTTCCTCCCTTGGGAGTGACTAACCTTTCTCGTGTTGCTTTTATATCCTCCACACTACTACTATTACTCCTACTACTACTACTACTACTACTATGGAAGCATCTCTTACCTGGGTACATTACCACGATATAACGACCCGACGCACTTTTGTGAGCTTTCGCCTCTTGGGTCTTATATGCCGCTACTCCGTTTCATCCACATCCAATAAGATACACTGCCATGGGATATATGTATATATAGTATAAATACTTATATTCATATTTCCATGTATTTCCCCTTTATTCCTCGCCTTTTCCACGCTTTTGTTCCTTTTCTTCTTACCAATTCTGTGGAACATAAAGTGGCGCTACTTCCTTGTGTATGACAACATGTTTTCTTACTTTGCGTTTCAAAATAAATGTCTGATTAATATGACTTCTTATCGCTTTTCACTTTGCGCTCTTGGGAATTTCCCTGATTCTTACTTTTTATCTCGAACCTACTTTGTCAGGAAACTGAAGGAACAGCGCGTTTGTATTTTATCTGTGATATTGCAGAAGACAAGCTTGCGATTTTCTTGAAATGCAATTTCACATGCAAAAAATGACTACCACGAAAAAGTTTTGTGTCATTCTGGTAAAGAAATTGCGAATTTCAAGAATAACTTCACCTTTTACGAAGGAAGCTAAACGATTTTGCTGACGTTTCTATGTTCTTTAGTTCTAGGCTTCTTCCCACTGGGGTAACCTCGTTTTTCTTTCAACCCTTTAACGGCGAACGGCGTATATACGCGTCAGTCTTAGCCGAAGGGTTAATTACCGAATGCAAAATATTACCTTTTCATTACTAGAAGCCACGTTCTCTCCAATTATTCTTCTCGAAATTTTTATTCCAGTTTAAATCAACAGCGTCTGATAAATATTTTAGATGAAAGTTTAAAAATACGTATTCGCGATACGCCAACCGAAACTTATACGTCTTTCAGTTTTGAAAAGATAAGCGTAGTTTCGAATTTCAATTTATAGTTGATTGCCACAAAAATAAAAACTAAATGGGTCACGTTTAAATTTTATACAGTGAATTTTTTACTCTATAAAAGAGTTCCGTTATATTTTAAAAATTTTGTCGATAAAAAATTAACCCTGATTACCGCGAGAAAAATATTTCTTTTGATTTTTCGGACAGAAAGAAAATATATCCCGTTGATGCATTTCATTGTACACGAGCACAGCTCATTTCATAGTGATATTCAATACTCGTACATCGTAGCATCACTTGCACGCAAATCTCAGGTTACACTGAGAAAAGAGTAATCGTTAAATTAATCAAAACAGCGGGAAAAAAGTAACGAACGTGTGCTCTTGACGTGAAATAACCAGATTAACTAGAAAAATAGTATTTGTAAAAAGTAGTGCGTAAGCGTACAAAGCTTACAATTTACCATAATTTTATTTATAGTAACCATTTGCATTTATAATTTCATATTCTAATATTCTTGTAAAATATTTTCGCCTTTTGAACATGTTTTAATTTTTTTTATTGAATATTTCTATTTTTCAGTAAAAGACGTATTCGTTATTTATTTTCTTAGTGGATCTTCCACATCCTTTATCTCTGCATTTAAGGGGTTAGGCCACTAGGATTTTCGAAAAATCGATTTTTTTTGGTCTTAAATGGTCCCTGGTATCTCAAAAAAGATGTTCTAAAAGATTATGACCGGGACAAATCTCAAAGTACTCGCTTTTCGAATTTTAGTACACGGCCGCCCGGTCCGCAGCGAGCTACTACTCAAAACTTCAAATGCGTTTATCTCGAAACTACATTTTTCAAAATTGCCGAAAACAGAACTCAGACAATTTTCAACCGATTAACTTGAAATTTTAAATATATTTATAAAATTACATTACCCATAAAAGAACATATCACTTTTTTTATATTGCATAGTTCATTTGTTATTAATAATTTTCTGACGATTTTTTTGGCAATTTTTTTCAGAAGTGCGCCATTTTGTCAAAAATCAATTTATCGAAAAAGTGATATGTACTTTTATGGATGCTCTAATGTATAATCGGAAAAAAGTAACTGACTTATAATAACGCTTGTACTACGCTGAAATTCGCAAGAAGCCGTGCCTAACTGTGCACTCGAATGGACGCGAAAAGAGCTGAAGCGGCGGAGCCCGAGTGTTGGAACTTGTGAAATTCACATGAATTTGAATAAAAACTTTTAAAAAGTATTTTAATTATTACATATGATTGCAATAAATTTTAAAAATACTATGTTTATTCATGTTTGACATGAAATTAAACAACGAGTCTCAATAGTGATATTCAAGTTTGGCCTAAAATTTGTATCACGAGTCAGACTCGTGAAAATAGTGCAAGGGGTTAAAAAATTACAGGCGGTGCGTTTCCGGCAGTTTGGCCTGGAAAAACGGAGGCGTCTTCGCAAAAACGCTGCACAGCCGCCATTTTGAACATAATCGCTTCAAAAAAATTAGTGTACACAGTCAATGATATGTATAATAAACTCCCTTTTTCGTAATTGCAATTTATTTTATAGTTTGTCATAAAAAAATTCCCAAAAAAGACCTATTTTTGCGGCTTCTAGAGTGTCCCTAACCCCTTAATCAGTACATACTGAATTTGTTCAATGTCTTACTTTTACGTCAGAATCTTCTCAGAAAAGTGTAAAGATTACATTAACACTACTTGAACGCTTAAAACATTTGCATTGCTTTAGAACTGCAATAATTTCACTGAATTTTTTTTCCAGTGTCGGATTTCAAGAAGAGAGAAACAGCTTCCCTAAAGTTTCAAAAGACTGCTTAGAATTAAATGTTTCTTTTCAAACCCATCCAGTTATTAATTTTGGAGAAATAACGATTTCTTATACCATTTTCAAGTATTCAACCCACGCCTCTGGTAAAATTTTTTAATAATTTACGTGCAAATGGTGGATTTACACTGCGCTGTAATCGAGAACTTCATATTTTCAGCCTCTAATTAACAGCGTGTCAAGTGTTGAAAAATGTTCAGCATTAGCGTCGGTGGAAATTCAAAATTTTGTCTCGCTGCTAATTAAAAACTAATTTTAAACATTGCGATGTAGGATTTTCCATTTATCGCGATTGAAAAATAGTAATTATCCAAACTTCATACCGCGTAAATTAATAAAGGCACAAATATTTTTTTCTGATTGCATGCATCGCGATCCTCATATCCGACTTAAGTTTAATAGGGTACAGTACGTTTGATTTTAAGGTCGGTTTAACGGAAGCACGTCATAAAAGATAAATCGTTTAAAATGTTCTTGTTCTGCTCTTTTCCGATTACTTTTAATGAATCATTACCGGTTTTGTAGGAGCATGTAAATGGTGGTTTAATGAAAAAGCACACCAAAGGACCAGAAATGAAAGAAAAGGCAAAAAACGGAGAGCAAGGAAGAAAAAAAGAAAAAAAAAGGAAAGACAGATAGAAAGAAAAGGAGGTGAAATATCTATTGTAAAATTCTCCGTGGAGAGGCAATTCTCAAAGTTTTCACGTGAAATCTGGAGCTTATCGGCGACGCGTTTCGTTTAATTACCTCGCGCCATCCACGGTAATTACACCAACTGTCCCGATTGTTCCACCTTACCTAAACTCTATCCCTCGCATTCCTTAAGTGAACTGAAATCCTAGGAATAACCTGCCGTTTCCTCTTTTAAGTACATACCTAATTCACTTCGTCTTCGAATCACATAAGACCGTATACCTTACTCGATCTATCTGGCATAGTTTACAAAAGTATTTCTTTGAAACAATCCCACTCATTTGTCACCATAAATCTCCTCGGATTTCCCTTGCATTGAAGATTAATACTTTTCAATGAAATCGAAAGATATCGACTACGTTTCGCACACATTTTTTTTTTTCGTCTTTCGGATCCTAAGAAATTCAAAAGATTATACGTTTTTCCTTTGATTGATAATAAGTCGCTTTTAATTTGGCAATTTGTCTTTCGGTAGAAAGTCTATCGGCTAAATCCCAACTGAAAAGAAAAAATGATGTTTCACGCGGATAGAAGTGTCTAAAGGGTCTTTTGTACAAAGCGATGGAAGTTACGTTCCTCGTGAAATATGTGGGTAGATTTTTGAGAATTTGGAATAAATGAGAATATATTTCAAATTAACCCTCGTGGGAAGATTTTTTTCCGGGGGGATTCTTCTTTTTTTCTTAATTAAATGGTAAAACTCTCATTAAAGTGATACTTAAGCTGATGAAATTAATGGCGCAAAATGTATTTAAAGAAGCTAATGCTACATTGCTACAGTGTATCAATTTTATGCAATCTGTAGCTTTAAGATAATATTTGAGAGAATTGTTCTATATCTTCTTTTACTGGCAAACTAATTGGTTTCTGTTACAATGTGATATGTAAAATCATTTTTTGTCTTACGAGTTGTTCTAGTATTTCAACAAAGTCATTGATCGTTAGAGAGTTTTCTGCTTAACATTCTCTCAGCGTGTCTCCCTCAATCTTCGGAGTATAACGCATAATTTTCTTCGTAATTACTTTTAAATTTCAATTTTCCTATTCAAAGCCCGCAATATGCCACGAGAAAAGTTGAAACGCCAAGTGTTAATTTTAGCAAATTACCAGCTGAAAATTACGGATTTTCGATATTCACTTTTGTTACTGGGAACGAAGTTGGATGTAATAAAAAAAAATTACGTACGTGTATTTAAGCATTTATTAATAACATATATATTTCATTCACTCACAATCAGTCAATACTTGGTTTATTTTGAAAGTGGTGTAATTCTATTTTCCCTTGTTACGAGAAAATTAAAAGTTGGCATATCGGTTAATGAAAAGATATAGGTTAATTATATCAAGTCTGGCAATATTTCTACAGATTTATCAATATGCAATTCAATAATATAAATTTGTTTTAGGCGAATTTAACTAACATAAGGTATATTTACGGGTTGCTAATGGCCTTACATTACTTTCAAAATTAATGGTTCCGTCATTTCTTTTGCGGGCCAATTTTAAATTGGACTAAACATGAGCATTTTTTAGGAAATTAAATACTAATTGAATATCATTTTTTAAATGGACTTATACCATTTTCAAAATAAACGGTCCACTGAATTAAACTATACCTATCATCATAAACATTCCAATTCAAGCTGTTAATCTAAATATTATCTCTTCTTCGTGCCAATCACATTTCCTGTGAATTAAAATAATTATCATTGACTATTGAAATAAAAATCTTTTGAATTCTATCACATTTCCTCCTTATTGTTAGCGCAACATTGTTAAAAGTATTATACAGTAATTTTCGATGCTGTAAGAAAAATGGAAAATAAAAACGGATAATATTCCAATGTTGAGCTTTCAAAGCATATAATTCAGCGTAATTCTGTGTATATACATTTATTTATCATTTTTGTTCCGTCTCTGTACGTTCCTATCTTTACCCATGAAAAGTACAATAACAAAAAAATGTAACAAACGCTAGAATGTTCCAGATGAATATCAAGAAGGGAATTTCTGCAGTATTTACATCACTGCGTGTTTTTACTTCTTTGGTTGTACGTGTATCGAGAAATTTTTATGTGTATCACAAATATATGCTGTACGTACAATTGAGCAAGAAGTGGATGCTGTGCAAATGCATGAAACAGAACTTCATATTTTTTTCTCATTTTCAAGCTTCACAATACGACACACACCTGAAAATGGTACAAAAAGTTTGCCAAAAACATTAAATTTCGAAAAACTTATTTTATTCCCGGCTTAAGGGGGGAGGGTCAAGTAAACAACCGTTTTTTCTCGAATTATTTTTGAAGAGTGCGTAATATATATTTATTTAAAACTAATTACTTGTCATTTTGTAGCATTTAAACAATCTATATAAATTTTTTCATGGAAAAATATTCATAGATTACTGAACAGCAGCTGCTTGAAATTGGCTTCTCGAAAATGCTCTGTGCAACGCACAGATCGCTGTAATTATCTGAAATCAAAGATCCATCAATTTTTCGTTAAAATATAGTAACACGCTTTGCATGAACCCATTTGAAACAAAAAAATTAAAAATTAAAAATTCCACGCCACGTTAAAAAAGAAGTCGCAAAATCTTGTTATAAGAAAATGATTAAAAACATTGTTTATTTCAATTTTTATAAAAACCTTTAGGTTGATGCAAAGGAGAATAGTTTAGGGAATATTTTGTGCAAAATTTCATAGCAACCGGCTGAGAAATCTCTAAGCTACATTGGCACGGCACGCGAAATTTTGCGTTTCAAGAAAAATGCGTTCGAAGTGTATATCTGCGCTCCATACCGTTCGGAGCGCATCACTTTAACGACTCTGTAGGTACACTTAGACTTAGAATTTTGAACTGAAATAGTCGGAGCACATTCTCCAGATGGTAAACTAATTTTCTAAGCAAAAAAAAGTTCAAAATTTTTAATTTTACTTGACCCTCCCCCCCCTTAAGCAAACAAAATTTCAAATAGCTTTTTAAAATTACGAGTTGGGAAATTTATTAACAAAATTTCCGTACGCTTATACCACTTTTGGATTAAACTAGAAGCCTATGAAATATTGTAATGCTAGTCAGGGTTGCAAAAGATATACAACAGCATTTTTAAAAAGTAATAACCCACTGGGTTTCATTAGCCTTTTTTTGTGTTTCACTTTCTTTTTTGCATATGTTGCGTTATAGCAGCGTTCTTGCTAGCAAATGAAGTAGAAGAAGACAAATATAAGGATTAAAAAGTAAATCAGGTATGAATGGAACCACGGTACGTTTTAACTACGTAACACTTTCATAGCGGTTTCCTCCATCATGAAACACCGCGTATAACGACCCCAGTTGCATCTATTCATTTTTTCACGAAAAAGGGAAAAGGTGGATATAACCATTTCCATTCGTAACTATTTTTTTGTGGTTCCACCTTAAAAGGTATGACCCTCAGTCACAAAAATCATGGGTATTTCCATCCAGAATAGATTTTAAGCTCGATATCTCGTCATTAAATCCTCCGCGCAGTAAAAGCTTGGAAGTAATTTTCTTTTGCTGTTACGAATATTTTAAAAAACGGAACAAATGCGTACAGAACTTTTCGTTAGCAGGTGGACACATTTCACGGGCTAATGTTGAGAAACTCGTCGTTTGAAAAAAAAAAGGGAAGGAAACCGCATAAATTTTCCATCCAGCCGGATCATAAAATGTTCGTGAATTTTGTATTCCATTTTTTAGTCATTCCTGTTGTGTCCTAAAGCCCTAAGTGGATTTTGAGTAGGTTAAACTTTGTTTCTTCGAGATAAATAAACGAAATCAGAGTTGATATCACAATTCCGAAACCTTGAAAATGATGTATCACTCAAAAGAAAGTTTTTCCCCTTTGCAAGGGGATGAAGTGACAAGTATCCATTTTATATGAAAGAAGTGTATAAGAAATTTATGGTTCGTGTTAACTTGGATACTCTGTCTATATTTTTTGAAAGACAGAACGTCAGCTCGGAAAAAGTAATGTCAAAGCTCGAAATCTCCCATTTTCAACGTTGAATTTGAGACTTGTGCCCATAATTATGAAAGTGGTCTAACGTCAAGATTTGAAAAAGATGAGATTTTCAGTTACCTCGCATCATTTTATCTTGCATTACATTTTTTTCTTTATCAATCAAGACCAATAAAACTCCAACTTTCAATATTGCAGAGTGGAAAAACATTTTTTATTTTATTTAAAACAATTTCTTTAAATTTATCAACACAAAAAAATATGACTTAGACCACTTTCATAATTATGGGCACATTTAAGGGGGGAGGGTCAAGTAAACAACCGTTTTTTCTCGAATTATTTGTGAAGAGTGCGTAATATATATTTATTTTAAACTAATTACTAGTTATTTTGTAGCATCTAAACAATCTGTATAAATTTTTTCATGGATAAATGTTCATAGATTACTGAACAGCAGCTGCTTGAAATTGGCTTCTCGAAAATGCGCTGTGCAACGCTCAGATCGCTCTAATTATCTGAAATCAAAGATCCATCAAATTTTCATTAAAATATACTAATACGCTTTGCATGAACCTATTTGAAACAAAAAAAATTAAAAATTAAAAATTCCATGCCACGTTAAAAAAGAAGTCGCAAAATCTTGTTATAAAAAAATTATTAAAAACATTGTTTATTTCAATTTTTATAAAAACCTTTAGGTTGATGCAAAGGAGAATAGTTTAGGGAATATTTTGTGCAAAATTTCATAGCAATCGGCTGAGAAATCTCTAAGCTACATTGGCACGGCACGCGAAATTTTGCGTTTCGAGAAAAATGCGTTCAAAGTGTATATCTGCGCTCCGTACCGTTCGGAGCGCAACACTTTAACGACTCGGTAGGTACACTTAGACTTAGAATTTTTAACTGAAATAGTCGGAGCACATTCTCCAGATGGTAAACTAATTTTCTAAGCAAAAAAAAGTCAAAATTTTTTATTTTATTTGACCCTCCCCCTTAATCTTTGACCTCACGCGGAAAAATCATGTTATCCGCTACAACAGCCTTTTTAACGATACATCTCCTCCTTATTTGTTTTTCTCAGCCGATTTAATATCGATGTTCGCTTTAATTCATGGCATCGTAAAAACAGTTTTAAGTACTCTGCAAGTTGCACTTTAACATGGGCTATAACCTAGTTTCCTTTCCCCCTTTCGCTCTGTCGTCCTTTTTCTGGAAGTACGATATTTGGAGGAAATTTGGATTTCAATGAAGCAAATCCTCGCGAAGTAATAACGCGCATTTTATGGCTCACTGAAAATCCTCTATACGTGGAAGGGCGTACGATGTCTCGGTAGAAAAGCGATTTGGCGACGCGTTTCAATTTACGAGGAAACGCTGCTTTACTCTGTCCTCTCTTTTCCTCTCTCGTCTCTATCTAGTCGGAGGTTACGGCACAAATCGTTCGAAAAAACTAATAATTCCCACACACACATGTGTGTATGGTTAGTGTTCCATATGTAATCTAGCAGCGTGTTTAATCGCATTGCAAGGCATAGTTATTGTACGTGACCTGTAATCCAGTTAGGAGCTTGAATGATTTCATTCCACGGAAAAGTGAAAAAGAATGTGCAAACCACACTGTAGAATATAAGCTTGACATTCTCTGCCATTCGAGGATTATCAAACGGTATCCGTTTTATCTGTCTTTTTTCGTGCACATTCGTAACCGATCTCATTTTCTGTCCTACATCAGTCTAACGATTTTCGATATACTCTGGGTTGGTAATATTTGTTTAAGGAATATCCGACATTTTCTAGTTCAGTACTCGCAGTTGATAGTCTTTTTGGCTTTCTGGTTGACAATTGCAGTAAAATAAGGAAATATAAAAGTTTGTGGATGCAGATCATTTTTTGGGAGTACCTACCTTGGCCGTCCCCGAAATTGATAAAAATTAAAGTTTTATAAAATGCGGTTGGGCAACCCATTTCTATTTTTTTTTGTATTTTTAGAGGTAATTTTACGCGTACACAGAAAAAAAAACATTACTGGTTCAAGAACAAAATTGTCACGAGCTGCCACAAACATATGATGGTTATTCTATCTAATTTTGTCGCTGAGCCAATGACAAAATTTCTTGAACAAAGCTATGGAATACAGTGGAATCTCCGTACGAGATACCACAAGGGACCGCAGGGGAATATGATTCCGAAAATTACCGTTCCCCCACTCAGCGACCTGCTGCGCCGGAGAGGAAGAGAATTCACGCCCTTCGTATAAGATACCATGCAAAATAGTTTAAAGTTAAACCGATAATGTAGCTTGCTTTGTATTCCATATCCTTTTCCTTCTTTTTTTGTCACGTGACTAGAAGTCCGTAAACGAGGAGTTCTCGCAGTGTGGACAAGAAAGAAAGAGAGAAGAAAAGTTATTTTTATCGTTTGTGCAATTATCTCACATAAGTAAATCAATTTTAAACGTATTAGTCCAGTGCGTCACGGAAAAGCCACTTCCCCGACAAAAAACTACGTTTACGAGTCATTGAAAATTCCCTACGAATTTTAAACAAAAAAAATTAAAAAGTGATCTTAAATAATTAATAATTTATGATAATAAATTTAAAAAAACGTTATGTGCAAATAATTCTCATTTTTTCTCATTTATTTCCGCGGTATCTTGTATGGAGTACGCAACTCCGAACATTCAGAATCGAAGAGGCATTAGGAGTGCGGGTAATGGATTAGCGAAGGGGAACCCGTGGTATTTTGTACGAAAGCATTCGAAGGTATCTTGTACGGAGATTCTACTGTACTTGACGCATTGTTATTGTTGTTGAATGAATTTTATTTTTTCCAACTGCGTTAATGTAGTTGAGATCTAGAGCATTTTTTATTTAGCGTAGAATCGATTCCAAAGATCTATTTTGATAAAATCCTAGCGGAAATTGGTGAAAGTTAAAGTCATTTTTATAGTATAATTTCTTCATTTCTTTGTTGTTAATTTCGGCCGAAGTATTATATATAATTTTTTACAATTTTGATCCTGTATATATACGTTTTGATCATTGATTTCTGATTATCGTCAGTATTTTGTAATTCTTGATTTTTATAAATAAATAATTGCAGATATTTTTAGATTTTTTGTTATTGTATATTTGATCTTTGTTTCCATTTCTTAAGATAAAAACTGAAAATTGTAAATGTCGTTAATTATATTGTATAGATCAGTGATAGATTCTAACCTTAATTTTTTGATAGATAGGATATTTACATTATATTGATGATACATACCAGATCTTAGATAATTGTTATTGTGTAATATAAAATTATGTTATTATCTTTGTTATTTTGTTACTTATTCGATATTATTCTTTTGTTTTATTTTCGATTTCATTGGATCCGATTTCTTAGAATCGTTTTATGATATAGTAATGTTTATAATTGATCTTTATAATTTAAAGAGATTTTTAAATACGACCACACTTAAGGGTACCAGTGATAATAAATAACAATTTTTATTTTGTAATAACAAAATACTCAGTTTGCTCTGTGTAAATATATGTTTCGTACATATGAAGAAATCCTTTTCTCAGTGGACCCGTTGGGAGGAAATAAGAAGTGTCCAAATGTAACTTTATTGCAGGTTCCAACCGTTCGATAAATGTACGTTTCTTATGAGGTGATCTCGTTTGAAAATTGTGACGCTGAGTTGAAACTTTGTTACAGGCTGAAATGCACTGAAAATGTACATTTTATTCCCTTGTAATAAAATCATCTTAAAAAATTCAAATTTATTCATCTCGTATACACGATTTAAAGTGATTTAAAAAATTTGTTTTCAAAATCTTTAGATACAAAGCATAGTTTCAATCGCAGCTCGAAATCAATTGATTTAAGTCACACCGCTTCTCCGCTTTCTTTTGAAAAGCTCGAACGAAAATAATGTCATTTGAATTCACTCGGTATTTATAAAATTTCTTTTGGAATCTTTAAGAAGATATCCTTTGTATGGAAGAACGAGCGTCACAAAAATCTTGAATAGTCTACTGAGATTACAGAGACCATATGCTTGACTTAACCTCAAATAAAGTTGGATGAGGAACTTCCAGAAGTGAATTGACTTCCCAAAATTCAATCATATCACGTAGATGATTGAATTCGTCGGTTCACTTAAAGTAACTCTATTGTGGTCGAAACAACCAACCCCATGGTACTCCGTTTCCTCAAATTTAATATTGGGTGTAGTCAGTCGGACTGCGTCTTTTCCATAACGTTCTAACCACCTGTAAAAATTTTATTCGCAAAGTTCAATACAAATGTATAGTCCCCGAGAGATTCATCGATCCGTTTTCAAAGAAATCGGAAGAGCCTATTTGAAATATTTTTTTTAATAAAGAAATTATTTATAAGCTGAGAAATCATTTACTTATTTATTATCAATTTCGATTTTTCATAAACATTGTGTAATAAATATTAATTAATTACTATGAAGCTCTACTTGAAGTTCTTGCTCCATAAAATTTTATAGAATTGTAAAATACTAGTTAAGATGCTCGTTAAAGTTTTCTAACGGCTTCAGTATCAAACTTATAACTGAATTGTTTTACTGAGAAATCAGGTAAGTGATACAGGAAAATAATGATAATGAAATTATTGTATAAATTGTATCTTGAGAAAAATTGAAAGGAAATATTTGAAACGTCATTAATTCCAAGTCTTTACACAATATTACATCACTCTACTTGTCGTACATCTTCTCTTTTTTTATTTTCCATTATTTATCTATCTTTCTATTTTTCTTCCTTCTTTTTCCATTTTTTCATTATTTTTCCATTATTCTTCAAATTTTTCTATATTTTTTCATTATTTTTCTATACTGTACAACATTTTTTCATAATTTTCTATTCCTTCACTCTCATTTTCATTTTGTATAATTTTGTATTTATTCTTCAACATCATCATCATTCAATTCTATCTATTTTCACTAGTTTCTGTAATACACAATCACCTACAGTTAAAATTGTATTCTACCTATCACATATACATTACCATTTAATTCAGGATAATATTGTTATGATTATACCTATTGTAATCTTATAAATTTGTATTTATTTTTCTGCCCCACGTTTATCAGGGCACAATAAATTTCATACATACATACATACATACATACACACACACACGCGCGCGCGCGCTCGCACACACACGCACGCACGCACGCACGCACGCACGCACGCACGCACACACACACACACATACATACATGTCTCTTCGTTGAAAATTAGAATGACCTTAATTTTAAAATAATGTACAACTTTGCACTTCAAACAATTTACGTTAAATTATTTAACACTATTTCTACCAAACCTGTCAAAAAACACCTTTTAGAATTTTAATTTAGAATTATTTTCGAGGTCCAATTTAATCTCTTTCTTTTGTAAACCCACAAACGGGAGGAGCATGGTAGAACAAATATGCGTCGGTAAAAAATTTGGTATTAATTAAGAAATGTTTTAATTATAATTCTATATTTTCGCTTTTGGATTTTTGATTACGTATGATTAGCGCGATAGAAATAGTGTCAACTCAGAAACTTTTGCACAGATTTTCAAGAACCTTATAATATATTTGGTTAAAATTAGAGTAAGGTTTACAGTCAATGAATTTGTATATGACTCAAAAAAATAAAAATAGAGAGATCTTGAATCCAAGCCAATACGTAATAAAATTTTTCTTCGTTTCAATACTTTCATTTCCGGGTACCACCGGGTCAAGATTTCTGGTAAGTATATGTAAGGGCGTTGCATGAGGGATTGACAATATAGAATCTGAAGGAATAATAAAATAAAAAATCAACGACCGTCTTCTGGTTGAATAAGGTATTGCTTTCGTGTATAATACTGACTTCAGGTTTCCATTTCTTGCAAGCCACATTCCACTTACAACAATTCCAATGGTATATCGACAAAATATATATTTACATTCGATTGTATGCGCCAAATTACCCTTAGACATGGGGCCACTAACCTCATTTTTGGCACTCGAATTTGATAGTCCTTTTTCGATTTCGATTTTTCCAATTGTAACAATTTATTTACGAAAATGACGGGGAATCGTTGTCGGTATTTAAAAAATCATAGCGCAAAAAGATGAGTCATTTTAGACATTAGTAAAAAAAGTACGTAGATAACAAAAAAATGATAAAAAAAGGGTTATTTTTAGAATAGTTTTATTGCGAAACAAATTTATATATGAATTTGCTTTACCAACCATCTATTTATGACCTAATGAAACGTAAATAAAAATCTAGTAAAATCTTAATACTTCCAAATTTATTCAAGAGGTTTTATGGAAGCTCTTGGGAATGTATTAAAAAAGCAATTTATCTTTAATAGTCGCATAACAGAAGTTGAATAATGTTCATAAAAATTAATGGTTGAATTCAAAATACTGTACACGCGCATACTCAGGTGAAATTAATGGTCCATATTTCCTCTTTTAGTTTTATTTTCCATTCGAAGATGCAGTACCTGCTCCAACTCGTGACACAAACACGAGTCTCTTTTTCAGGATGAATATTCTCAGTGTACATTTCAGAATTCGAAGTTTAGGATGAAAGAGCGGTAGTCCAGGGTAAAAAAGTTTTGCAAGAAGTCGCGATAATATATTACGAAGAAGTCTGTTAATATTTTATGTTCGCCGCGTCAATTTCGTCCTCTAGTTTCAACTTTCAGTTCCTAAAGTAAAACATAGAAATCTGCCTCGGATCAAGCATAAAAGGTTTTAATTAATGTGCTTTTGCTAATTAAAACTTGATGTTTATTTATGAATTTATATTATTATGATAAGAATTTGTTAACTTAAAGGTTTTTATAATTTCAAAGTTTCCAAACACATATTGTAGCAAAACTTTTCAAAATGCTTGTTGAATTACCATAAGTTACGCTGCAAATCTTTAATCAAATTATTTCTCAAATTTATTGTAAAGAATTTTCTTTTTAAAAATTATACTTCATTTTCTCTTTTACCCCTTTACAGTTTTGCAATAAAATTTTGAAAATCGATTTCGGTAGAATTTCGGTAATCATACTTCAGATTCTAACACTTTTTTTTGCAAAGAATTACTTTTTTTTTAAATATCTACAGTGTGCTTTTGTTCGAAAGAAATTTGTATATCTCATTTTGGAGCTCCAGTTTATTCCTATTTTTTCATTTTCAAAGTGAAGTCAACGCGCAATGCAAGTAATAATTATACACTTTGTAAAATTTATAAAATTGTACACCGCATATCTCTACTATTTTACAGTAAAAACGTTGTAATCTGTTACAGATTTTGCATATCCCGGCGTGTGAAATACGTAGGTTACAGAATTTATTGCGGCATTTGGTATTCACAAAAAGTGTCGTAAATGTACCTCTTCAAAGTGTCTTATGCGAATTTCTTTCGTTTGCTCAAAGTTTCTTATAAGTGCTTCACCTGAGAATATATATATTGCATTCGGAGCTTCCTAATCTCGTCAGTCCTATTCTAGGCAAATGCAACAGCTAGTTTTTCGGGGTATCCATAAAGACTTAGCATACTAAAACTATAAAAATAATTAAATTAATAATTTAATAATTATTTTTTTAGGCAATTCTATTACATTTATTATTTTCATTCCATATATTCTAATATAAGTTCGAGCTTGTAGTTTTTAAATTAATTATTGTAATTTCTGTAACAGTCAAAGTAATTTTCACTCGTCTTTGGAAAAGATAATTTTTTTGCAATATACGTAGTACAAATTTTTCTTTTTTCTAGAAACGGCGCTTTTTTATGAACAGAAGTAAACATTCGAAAGCTTGTTGTTTCATTTACAAATTTTATAAATTCTTATTTGAAAATTTTCTCAGTAAAAATATTTTCCTTCGGAAATTTCATCTTTAGGCAAATATCATGGTAGATCGATTTCAGTTTTTTTGGGGTCGTCAGACAAATCCTATTGGAATTTTTAATATAAAAACACCGTACCATCGAAAAATATGTTTCTACCACGAATGATTGATTATTGCAGCGAAGAACAACTTTTCCCCACTTGACAGAGTATCTGATATTCGAATGTTCCTTGTTTTCCACTTGACTGACTCTCACGTAATTGCAGACCAAATATCCACGAAAAAGGTTCTAAGAAAATGGTTTAATGCAGATGAGAAGATAGAAATACTGGAGTTTTGAGGAAACGAAAAAGTGCAGCAACAGGCGGCAGATATTGACATTTGCACAAGTGCCAGGAAACTATCCTCCCCTTTGCCTCCTTTCCCTTACACTCATTAGAAAAGCACGTTCTAAACGAAGTTAAAACAAAAGGATCATTATGAGGAAAATTGAGGGAATTATTACCTCTATATTCGCACAATTGTCCTTCCTTGCATGTAAAGGTCTCTTTATTTTACGTCAAGGATTAGAAGCACCCACGACATTTTTCAATGTATTTCCCTGCGTCACATTATATGTAATAAAGGGGAGATGGAGCATAACCCTCCAAAAAGCGGAAAGGTCAGAGCCTTCAAATTGATGTTTAGCGAGTCAATAAATCTCATACTTTCCAAGTCTCTTATATTTTATTATAAAACAAAAACTTTTAGAAAAAAAATATTCTGGAATTTAAAAAAATCGCAATTTTGAAACTATTTAGCTGAACAAAAGTATAACAATTTATATATTTTTTCTATTAAGGGGTTATACGCACTTAGAAGGCCGAAAAAAAGGCGATTTTTCAAGAATTTTTCCTGGAGAGACATTTCAATTTATTAATTTCAAACTTTGGGTATATATTATAGTAGTCCTTGACTACTTTCTCAATTTTTTTGGTATAAAAATAATCATTCTGACAGCCGCTGCAGCCAATCTCCGGGAGCACCTCGAAAAAAAAAACACGTTTTGCGGTGAGCAAGATTTCTTAAAAACGGCTAAACCGATCGGTCTTAAATTTTTACACAAGCTTTATAGATATATTATCTAGTAATTGATCGTTGATTTTGACTCTACTACAAATATTTTTCATTTTATGAACAATGTTGCGGGCGAAATTCTCATGAAAAATTAATATTTCCGCTTTACGAAGCCGTCATTTTGTTAAAAATCAGTATTTTGCAAAACCCAACGATCAAACACGAGATAATACATTATATTAACGAACAATTTTTGGTTTTTTTATTTCCGATAACCCAGTCCCGAGATATCGTGCTCACCGCAAAACGTGTTTCTTTCGAGGTGCTCCCGGAGATTGGCTACAGCGACTGTCGAATGATTATTTTTATACCAAAAAAATTGAGAAAGTAGTCAAAGGACTACTACAATTTATACACAAAGTTTGAAATTAATAAATTATAATGTCTCTCCAGAGAAAATTCTTGAAAAATCGCCATTTTTCGGCCTTCTAAGTGCGTATAACCCCTTAAATTAAAATATATATTTTAATTTAGAAATGAAACTCACCGACAAAATTAAGCCTATTAGCGCTAGTATTGCGTTGGCCATTGTTAACCTTATATTTTTTGAAAGGAAAAATCAAGGAGAATCTGAACAATTTTTTGTTCACCCGCATCTGAGTATGAAAAATTACTTTGTGTGGAGGCGGATTTTGACAAAAAAGTTTAACCACATTTCTATCCTGTAAAGACGAAAGGACACTCTACCTTCTTCCTCCCAATGAGAAACTCTCAATTATCACTGAAAGTAATTTCACTGCTGTAAATGCATGCAGAAGTTAGAAATGGTAATTCTTAATTGGATCAAATAAAAGTAAAGCCATTCTTGGTAACTTTGTAAGTAGATATGATTGCTGCCTTAAGTAGCGTCTCTCGTTTATTATGTGAAATAGAAGATCCTCAAACATCTTATAAGATGCTTCAAAGTGATGAAGATAAAAGGAAACTAAAGTTACTGAACAGTTTTTTCCACTCCATTTCCACGATAAAGAAAAGGTTTGGGTCTGTAGCATGAAGTAGCTATGAACGAAACGATTGGGAAACGTATCCTTCAATGTAACGGATATAATGTACCAGTAAAGGGGAAGAATCTCGAGGTACTTTATTTTCAACTGTCTCTCTCAACTCGCGAGGTCCTTTAACAGAAAAAGGGATAGAAAAATTCCAATTCGTTGTCTTTCTTGGAAAACTCTCTCTTTTACATATCCAATTCACTTTTCAGGAGAATCTTATGGAAACCTTTTAGTTCCAGGCGGGGAATCTTCGTCTTTGAAGAAATATTCAATATCGTGTTTTCAGTCCTGGCTGATGTTTACGAGCTTCCAAGATCAAACGGTATGCGCTGTTTGTAAAATTTCAGGTTGCACCTCCCGAAAAAACGGTCTTTAAATAATACATTGGCTCGTAAGATAAAGTAACGAAGTTAGTTGAAAAAGTAATAAACATTCATGGAAAACGATTTATTTATTGTAAATGTTGGTCCGAAATTGCAGTGGACGGGAATATTTGGGAACGAAAACTGGATGAGGAAATGCGAAAGTACAGGAAAGTAATGTGTGAGAAATTTTTGGAAAACGATCCAATAATTAGGTAATATAAGAAAAAAGTAGTGCCGGAATTTGGTGCCTTTAAGATTTAAAAATCAAGATTAGTGATTTATGGAGGGATCTTTGAATTTGGAATTGGAAGCGAAACTCGAAGTATTTCTGAAAGGAAAGTCCTTGAAATTGGCAATTGAAATCAAAATTGGAAAAATTTTCAAATGAAGAAATAGGAAAGTTTCAAAGTAGAAAAAAACACATTTAACTATAGTATATGATGATGCATATAAAGTGCATAATTTTTAGTTATGCAGCTTCCCTCTCTCCTTTGTTTCTTCATTGGATCTTCGACAAATCTAATTCCTGGTACCTTACTTTCCATAATCCTATTCTTTTTTTTTTTACACAAAACTGTCAAGAAAATAATAGTTTCGTGTACTCTACTTTGAAAATGGATTCACAATAAAGGCATTGCCAATAATTCAGTGATATCAATTTTATGCAAATGTAAAAAGAAAGGGGTAAAAATGTTATCCCAGATTCCAAGACCTCGTGTGATACGTCCACCTGCAAAATCAGGAATACGATTTCACTCGATCTTAACTCGACTTCGTAGAAACGTAATGGCCATCATACATTACCCGTTCACGGGCACATTGATATTCACCATGTACCAATCACATTCCAACAGAGAAAAACCGTCGATACAAGCGGCCAAAAAGTGCTCTCATCCTTCAGCGTGTCTCCGTTTTCCCAAAATTGGATAACAGCAAACAAATCGGCGAAAGGTTCTGAGAAATTGGTACTATTTTTAAAGCCTGGGAATGTTTGTTAAATTGTTTCGAATTTCGCGGAATCCCACAAATCAGTTCGGAACAATGTTTAGGCTTTACGATATACATTTCCCTGGAAAGAACCACCTCGAATCTCAGAATTTTTGGAAGCTGTACAGCGAAATTTTTACGTTCAATTAAATCTGCACCTCGTTTCTGCAAACTTGGAAGAAATTGGGTGAAAACAATTCTCTCGCGAGAATACACTGGGGCAAAAACACAAATATCTTCATAATTTCACAAAGAATATATGAAAATCAAGAACATTGAAAGTTTATTCCTTCCGTCGGAAGTTCATCACGCCTCAAAACTTGAGACAGTTGTCTCGCCATTTCTCGGAAACAGTGTAAACTCTTGGTAAGAATATATAAAGCTCGTTCCTTCCCTTCGTATAGTGTAACGATACCAGCAACGTGAGCTTTTACTAACACCCTCTAGCATTCATTAGCGGCACAGGAGATAAGTTTGCTCATTAGCGGAGGTAACATCGGCTCTTTATTTTATCCAAAGTCCTGGCAGTTTCGCCACGTTTACCCGTATACCATGAGGCCGTATATTATATTCCCGTGAAATGTATGTCGTGTTCTTTTTTCAACAATGCAAAAGTTAAATTGTATTCATCAAGGTGGAAAAGCATTATGTGGCAAAATATACATGCGAGTATTTGATTTGCTTCAATTAGAGGCGAAACTTGTGCTTGCACGTTTCACAAAATTGCATCTGGAAGGACCAACCTTGCCGAAGCAACCTTGGTATCAGTGGAGTTTCAATGGATCGCCAAACTTTTTGAGTATCAGCGTCATAACCTGAAATCCGTTCTGGAATTTAATCATTCCTAAAGGAACGCTATTTTCCTGTTTTTCTCATCTGTCTTATCATTCGGCAACGCTTCTCTGCTCTCGCACCAAATTCTCATCTCTTTTGTACTCGCTCAGCTTGCTTAAATTTAACTGACTCTCATCGCTCTCATCGACGCATTCACCACCGGAAGCGGAAGTCCATTCTAGACTTTAATCATAGATCCATTTCTACGCGGTTTGTACCGCAACTACGAAACGCTTCTCCATTGGACCAATTCAGTAAAAGCTGGATCGGTATATAGCCACTAGAAGCTCCCGCTGACCACATATCTATAACATAAAAGGCATTGCCATTACTTTTTATCAGGTGTCGTATCATCAGACACGTACAATTCGTTTGATAGTAGTTCATTGATAATTTTGATTTTATACAAAAATGTATCTGAGGCATTTCGCGCCAACTGTCCCAGCGCGGCGCGGAAGCGCCAAATTATGCTGTTTCTAACTGATGTTTGCGCTGCTAAAGTGTACCTAAAAAATGTCTAAAGTTCGTTTTCGATGTATTTTTTCCTCAGCTTTCCAATGGTATAGGCAGTTTTTTCAAAAATTTTCCCTTTTCACCTTCAAAAACTATAAAACATCTTAAATCTCCAAAAGTATATTTTTTATATTTTTTTCAACGATTTAGATCGAAAGCTGAGCATTTTTTACATAGACAAACACATTTTTCAAAGAAAGCTCAAGTTGCTTTCTATGAAAAATAAAGCGCCAAATACAATAGTATGCTCACAGCCGTTTGGGGGGAAAATACGGCGCGCGGACTTGGTTACCTGTTGAAATTAATTAATTTTGATTACAAATTGGTTACCTGTTAAAATTAATTAAATTTAACAGGAAACCAAGTCCGCGCGCCGTATCTTTCCCCCAAAACGGCAGCGAGTCTACTATTTTACGCTAGATTTCTCGTAGAAAGCAATTTGAGCCCTCTTTGAAAAATATGTTTTACTGTGTAAAAAATTCTCAGATTTCGATCTAAATCATAAAAAAATATACTTTTCGAGATATAAGATGGTTTTTACTTTTTGGAAGGGAAAAATGGAAATTTTTTGCAAAACTGGGTATACCATTGGAAAGTTGAGGAAAAACACATCGAAAACGCTCTTTAATCCTTCGCTACCGAGTGCTTGTGACAAAATGTGATCGCTGTGAACGGAAGTGCGTTACTGAGTAGTTGACACTGAAGTATAGAACGCTACGAAGTAATTAGAAGTCCTTCCTTGTTTTCTAAATTTGTGCCCAATTTTTCTAAAATTGCGCCAATTTGTTTCCAGAGCGTATATATATATACGCTCTTTGTATATGAATGGTCATTCTTCGAGGGCGTATATATACGCCCGTCGGAGCGAGAGGGTTAAACATTTTTTTAGGTACATTTTAGTAACGCAAACACCAATGAGAAATAGCGTGTTTTGGCGCTTTCGCGCCGCGCTGGGAGATTTGACGCGAAACGCCTTATCTCTGTATCAGTAAACATTGAGGAAACGTAGCATTTGTCATCAAGGATAGCAATTGACAACTAGTTCAACTGTGAAAATACAATATTTGCCCTGAACATTACATTATTACTATAAAAATCGGTTTAACAACACTATTTCTACCAAAGATGTCAAAAGACGCTTTTTACAATTTTAATTTTCAATTATTTTCGAGGTTTAATTTAATCATTTTTTGAAGCCCACAAACGGAAGGTGCTTAGTAGAGCAATGGTGCATCTGTAAAAAGTAACGAGATCCATTTTAATGATAACACTATATTTTTGGTTTTGGATTGTTGATTGTGTATAATTAGCACGGTAGAAATGGCGTTAAATAATAACGGCACTTTTTGGATTTTCCGAAGAAAAAATGTGACTTTTTGAACCGCAGCATCTGCCAACAATATATATGTGAAACGTTATTTCTAACTGTAAAATATCATGATTGAGTGAAATTATGTTTGAAATTTCTCATGGTTCAAATTCAAACAAATGAAAAAATGAATTTCTTCCATTTTCATTCACGTATCCTTCGGGCACCGGTACACAAGTGTACAACCACGTTACCTGTTGACTTATGGAGAGAAACTAACTTCTATTTACTTACGTTCGTAGCAAATAAACAAACAACCCTCTAACACATGGTGGAAATGACGTCACAAACGAAATTTGGTCTGGGTATTCGATTCAAATGAAAATACCTAAAGTGAAAGATTGCGAGGGTCCACTATGAAATTTCCAAAATAAAAATAATACTCCAAATTGACACTTTCCAATGGCAAAAAGTTATAATTTCGGATTTTCATTTCAGTTTCCCCAAATTTCTCGATCTTTGACATTTCAGTATTCAAGGTGTCAAATATAAAGACTTGGTTTCTCAGCTTCTCTAGAGCTTTTGCAGAGACGTTCGGAACTTCAGGTACATTTGAAACTACGTTGTCTCACGTTACAGCAGTCCTTTTTAACGAGGAAGTTAATTAAGTGAGCTGAGAGAGTAATTCATGAAACAATAAGACCCGTGAGCGGTACTCGAACCCAAGTCTCTTTCAGCGGGACGGCATTTCTTTCTTGTCATTTCCTTGGAGAACGATTTCAACGTTAAGCTGCACACATAGACCATAATATTCATTTTATATTCAACGTCTGTATATCTGATGTTTGTCTGAAATACAGCAGGGAGCTATCTATAGCTCTGCATGTTAATTTCCGTTCGAGAGGACACGTCGAACAATCGGTACCGCCAACTAATTACATGAACTGTCACGATTGTACTGGCTGTATGGTACACATACAGACGCACAAGCGGAGTTCTTTCATATGCATATATACATACCCCGATGTGTACACATCTACACATATATAAAAATCAATTCTCATAGCAAATAGAGCTCTTGTGGTGAAAATATTCCCGCTGTATTGCAACGCATTTCCTTCCTTCTCTTTTCGATTGACGTTGAATATTTTTGGCGATTGGCTATACGCGAGAAGCTTTTTATTTTGCCACAAATTGCATCACTTTCTATTTGTATACTCGGTTGCAGCGAGAACAACCAGTATTGTTCTTACCGTCCGGGTTATTTTGTGGAATTAACAGTTTGTGATTTTCGTCGAGGTGTTTTATTATTGGGCCACGAGACAATACCTTTTTGTACGGGGTTGTTGTTGCAATAATTATTTTTCGCGCTGAACGATTTTTCTAGCGCGTTAGACATTCCGTTCTTCTTTTCATTCGATAGAAAACGATTTGATTGCTGCGGCGATTTCGCTTGAATTTTGAAAACCTGCTAAAGTTTCAACGTGATTCAACGTTTGACGGAAATTTTGGAACCAAGCAGACAAAACGCGTACGGTGATAAAATTAACCTTTAAACTGCCGCTTGTTCTCTCTAGTGACTCAGGTATTGGTCAGACCTTTCCCCTAAAAGTTTCCCAAACTTATGCGTAAGTTTTTCAAAAACTAACAATTGTTTGAGTTAAAAAAACGCAGCAATCTAAATGTTAAGGGGGGGTTCTGCCTTGTAGGACCGAAAAAGTAGGTGATATTTGGGAAATTTTTATAAAAAAACTGTTGAACGGGTTTATTTGAAGTTTGACAAGTTGTTTCATTGTACCCTTAAGTATTATTACAAATTTTTATGAGGCTATACAAAAAAAAATGTGCGTGTGTTGAGCGTCGATTGCAGAACTTTGAGAAAAAATCGCTCGTGCTGGCGTTGAAGGAAAGTGTCCTATGGTTTATCTGAAAAACCAAAAGGAAAAGAGATTCTTAATCTGCATGAACATGGCTATCTATGGTATTAGAATAATTCAGAAAAATGAAAAACTGTTAAAAAGGTAGCCTTTTGTAAAAAAAGTTCGAATTTCGACCAAAAATCGCAAGAAATTATTTAAATAAAAAAAGAACGATAACAGATACAGCCATGATCCTAGGTCCATAGGATATGCCATGTTCCATGTTCATGCAGATTAAAAATCCCTTTTCATTTTTGTTTTTCAGATAAACCATAGGACACTTTCCTTCAACGCCATCACGAGCCATTTTCTTCTCAACGTTCTGCAATCAACGCTCTACACACGCACATTTTTTTTTTGTATAGCCTCATAAAAATTTGTAATAATACTTAAGGGTACAATGAAACAACTTGCCAAATTTCAAAAAAATCCGTTTAACAGTTTTTTTTATAAAAAATTCGCAAATATCACCTACTTTTTCGGTCCTACAAGGCAGAACAGCCCCCCCCCCCCCAACACCATTTCTACCGAAGGTGTCAAAAAACCAGTTTTTAGAATTTTAATTTAGAATTTTAGGTGTAATGTCATCTTTTTCTTGAGATCCACAAACGGGAGGTGCTTAGTAGAGCAATTATGCGTCTGTAAAAAATTTTGTATTAATTAAGAAAGTCTACTTTAATTATAATTCTATATTTTTGTTTTTGGATTTTTAATTATGTATAATTAGCGCGTTAGACATAGTGTTAAATGGAATTCATTTTGACATCCGTATTATAAAAGTAAAAAATAATAAATTGCTTCGTATACTTTATCAGTCTCTTCCAATATTACTTGGAACTCTTTTATACGCAAGATATCTTTCAGTGGAAATGGTTGATAATGAGCTAGATATAATTACCGTAGATAGCATCGTCGATAATCGTGTAGTTGCTGCATAAATATTACATTTATATAACTCAGTTGCATGCACAAGATTAATTTTCCCAGTGCTTCCGGGAAAAAGAGGATGAAAGAGAGAAATAAGTAAAGGCACCAGGAATTTTTAAATCACATTTGTCGAGTATAAAAAAATAGCGCTAAAAACCAGTAATGGGAAAGTGAGTTTTAATAAAAGCGTTTATTTATATTCACCAATATTAATAAATCAATTTTTTCATAAAAGTTCCAAAACTGCTGATGCAATGCAATTACCGCAATTTATTTTTAACCATACATGCGTGAAGCTTCGAAATGTTGGTTAATTGACTCTAGACTCCTTTAGCAAATACCACCTTTGCTAAATAAAATTCATTTATTTATTTTACTTTTGCTTTTAACGTAAACAAAATCATTTCATTTATTGGCTGTCGTGATTCCAGTATGAGTGTCAGTCTCTTAAAAATATTTTAAAATAATTCGATGATATGATTTTTGTTCCTCGAGAATCACGCTATAATAGAATAGTTTAAGTACAACAGCTCATTAACGGATACTTAGGCTCACTTTCTTTGACGGTACTAGCGGAGCGTATATTTACGCTCTTAGATCATGTTCAAAGATACAAGAGAAAGAAATTCGGCGATAAGATCATATTTTTAATACTTCCGTAAGATGCAAATCGGTTGATAAGTCTTTTATAAAGCTGCAAGTATGCTCTTGAGAGTTGGCTGTCACGTACCATTTCAGTAATAAAATTGGCCCATAAAGCGCTACCGTCGATCCAAGGATCGTCAAAAAGTAAGACTATATAATACAAGCATCTTTTCCAATATATCACATTTCCCTAAGGGTGGAAGGACAGCAGACGAATATATTTTGAAAAGAATACTCTCACTACTTGTCACCAAGAGTTTGCTAAACAAGTTTCTGACCACGTATCAATAGCACACATATTGAGATATATTCCTTTCTTTCTTACTGTTCGGGACTGTTTATGGGAGTGTGAAAAAAAAAATGCTTGAAGTCGACATTTAACTGTTGGATCCTTTTCCTTCCTGCTATATTTGCCGCTTGGAAAAGGATTCGACTTCATCCCGATGAGCTTTCTCAAGCGCCTATAAACAATGAAGATATTAACGCTTAAGGGGAGAGGGTCAAGCAAACAACCATTTTTTCTCGAATTATTTTTGAAGAGTGCGTAATATACTACATTTATTTAAAACTAATTACTTGTTATTGTTTAGCATCTAAACAATCTATATAAATTTTTTCATGGATAAATATTCATAGATTACTGAACAGCAGCTGCTTGAAATTGGCTTCCCGAAAATGCGCTGTGCAACGCATAGATCGCTCTAATTACCTGAAATCAAAGATCCACCAATTTTTCGTTAAAATATAGTAATACGCTTTGCATGAACCCATTTGAAACAAAAAAAAATTAAAAATTAAAAATTCCACGCCACGTTAAAAAAGAAGTCGCAAAGTCTTGTTATAAAAAAATGATGAAAAACATTGTTTATTTCAATTTTTATAAAAACCTTTAGGTTGATGCAAAGGAGAATAGTTTAGGGAATATTTTGTGCAAAATTTCATAGCAATCGGTTGAGAAATCTCTAAACTACATTGCACGGCAGGCGAAATTTTGCATTTCAAGAAAAATGCGTTCAATGTCTATATCTGCGCTCCGTACCGTTCAGAGCGCATCACTTTAACGACTCTGTAGGTACACTCAGACTTAGAATATTTAACTGAAATAGTCGGAGTACATTCTCCAGATGGTAAACTAATTTTCTAAGCAAAAAAAAGGTCAAAATTTTTAATTTTACTTGACCCTCCCCCCTTAAATCATGTGTTCTAATGATAATTGGAAAATATTACATAATATCACAACGAAATTATATCTTGGAATACACTGAATTAGTATTTTTATTGGATATTCAATTTTTTTTAAATCCTCGTAGAATGTCCAGGAAAAATAGCGAAGAGTGTAACAACATGCATTTCTTGGTGTTGTAAAGGCACATGTACTCGAAGCAATTCCTCGTCTCGTTAAAAACAACTTTTTCCACATGGGCATGGCGAGTCTGTGCAAACCATAAAAAAAAGAAATGAAACACAATAGCTTCGTAAGTCTCGTGCTGTATTTCTGCATAAAGGAACTTGTTTTCAAAAAATATCATTCCCTACGGAACTGCTGGACTTGTTTGAGAAAAAAATATTACTATTTTTGTAGAATCAATCACAAGTTCAGTACAGTTGAGAACCTATAATTATCTTTAGTTCGCGAATGATCAATTCGCAAAGTCAGTATTTAATAATGTATAAAATGTTTGTTCGTGACTAACTTTCGTCGAAACGTGGTAAAAAATGCCTCAATAAATTACAATAGCATCGCAATTGCAAGTAGTTATGGATAAAAGCAAACATGGTGTTTTTTTCAAGAAGAAATTTAGAGTTTCCAGAAATAAAATATTTATAAAACAACTCCAAAACGTTGAAGGAACAGGGAAGCGGGGAGAACTGCATTAAAAAACACTTCATTAAGTCGCAATAACTGTAATTGTCGGGACATATAACGGAAATAGACTAAACGACCCGTATACACCTAACACTGCCATCATCAAAAATCGAATGCGGATGTATTCCATATTTAGGTGCTAATTAGTTGCCATTGCTTTGAATTAATTGCTTTTATCGTTTGGTAGAAAATTGATTATGAAGATGGGAGTGCGGACTTGACGTTACTCTAGCACCTCCACTTTTGAAAAACGGATACAGTGGACATCCCCCCCCCCCCCCCAAAAAAAAAAGGAAAAGATACTAGAATTAGTTGCCCCAAGACGGTGCAAACACGTATTGAATTTACATTGGTTCGGGATGCATCAACATATGTCCCTGGAAAAGTAAAGTCATCAAATGTAGAAATTTGTCAATATTACATCGGTATTGGAATGCTTGAGTAAACGAGGGATGCAAACCAAATACTGATGGATAGATTCAGTGGTCTACCATTGGGTAGCCCGAGACGTAGATGTCAAGATACTGTCGAAACATACCTAAAGGAGGTGGGATATTAGGGCAGAGAATCGATAGAATTAGCTTGGGATGAAAAGATAGTTGATAAGCGTATATGTAGGGGAAGTGCGCCTATATTGAATCACTTAAGCAAAATTACCTGCCCACGGGCCTAAAGTGAAGAAAATGGTAAAAATCAAAATGATTATGAAAAAGCGGTACATTTAACTATAAGTAGAAGGCTGTGAAACGGAAAAGTAAAAGTTATATTAAGAAAATAGAAAAACATAAGCAACTGGAAATTTCAAAAGTACTTGCCTAAATTGGACCACTAGTTTCCTAAATTAGGCAAATCTGCCACTTTTTAGTTGGATACGAACGAACGAAACTAAATAAAACTATATATGAAATCTTTCAAAAAAAAAGTGCGTAGATTAACACGTTGACTGCCATGTCGGTCACCGGTGACCGACACTAAACTTTCCGTTCAGACCGCGCTGGTTGTGACAAATGCAATGGCGTATACCATTACGACCCACGCGGCGTAAATAGGGAGTCACGTAAATTGTTCGTGGCAGTCAACGTGCCAAAGATACAATAATTCAGTTTATTGAATTTCAACTGGAAAGAGTCGAGCACTCGAATTCAAGGCGGTACAAATTACAATATGTGCGTACTTTCCCAACAGACAACCGTTGTAGGAGACGCAATTGCTGAATTGCTACTAGCTTTTGTTCTTCTATATATTATTATTATTATTGCAGCCAGTTCGAGAATTTATCAGGAAAAAAATTCTAATGCGAATTATTTCCTGAATGAAGAATCGGTCCAATGTAGGCGCACTTCCCCTAGCTGCTAATGCCACGGAGCAAGTACGCAAGTGAAGCTTCCGATGTGCCAGGCGTCGTCAAAAGGAATTTATTTCTGTGTGACGTATGATTAATATTTGTCGTAGGAATGTTTTCTTATCAGAGGGTATACGACAGTTCGATACAAGCAGTTGAGCTATATACGTGTAATTTTCAAAGCTCGAGGGAACTTACAGCTAGATGTTGAAGATTCTCGTGGCTGGTGTTGGCGTGGAATAAGAGCCGTGGGGCAATGTCGGAGGGAGGTTGTCGCTATTTCATGTCTACTATTAGCTCAAAGTTTAACGTATAGCATGGTTATATAGGCAAATACATGGTTCTATACCAACCCCTTGTCCGTATATACTACTATGCTGTGTTATGTACGCAACGATTCGGTGTGAAACTTTATCGATGAATGTATCTTCAACTAAGTAACGGAGACGTTGAACATTACATGGAGGAAGGTTAGTGGTATACGTGCTTGTTTGCACCGAGACGACTCCGTGAGCAATGCCCTGAGAGGGTATAGTTCTGTTCGAGGAAGAAGTAGTGGAAGAGCGAGTCGGACTCCTAGTTTATGAAATACGATGCGCTTTACTCTAACTTACTACTGTTCGAGGAAATGGTCGGATCTTATTGCCTGGTCAATTCGTGGTACGAACTTCAAATTCACCAAGTTCTCCAATCATTGCCAGTATTGGACACAAATATTGTAAGATTTTATCCTAGGATTACAATAATACGATATCCGTTTATGTGGTTGTTTGAGTTCGGAACAATTATGTTGCAGAAACTAAATGCTACATGTTTTTGAGACTATCAACGTAGCAAATTTTGCCTTTGCATCGATACACTTGAAAACGAATCATGTTTTCACGGCTACTTTCTTCTCTTAACCAATTATTAATATTAATTTTAAGATGTTATTATTTCTTTTGGCTACACGACTTTTAATTATTTACATTGAACTAAATTAGTAGGTTCAGACCGCGATTGCTCAGTTGGACAAGAGCTTCACTGCGTAGAAGTGAAG
Source organism: Gasteruption jaculator (assembly GCA_949825005.1). Lineage (NCBI taxonomy): Eukaryota > Metazoa > Arthropoda > Insecta > Hymenoptera > Gasteruptiidae > Gasteruption > Gasteruption jaculator. The sequence goes on along the minus strand of OX463769.1, from coordinate 4,231,311 downwards.
GTCCCTGGTTCAAATCCAGGTTGCGGGTTATTTTTCCATGTATCACTTTGTCGCTTAAAAAATGCGAAAAAGGGATATAATTAATTGCTTTGTCTTGGTATTACAAGATTTGCAATAAAAAATTATTTAAATAGCTTTGTCTTGGTATTACAAGATTTGCTAATAAAAATAATTTCAGTTGATTTAGATGAGGTTTCCAATCTAAATCTTGGCCCAGACTACATTCCATCGGGATAGTCTCAACTAATTTACTTCAATGTAAATAATTAAAAGTCGTGTAGCCAAAAGAAATAATAACATCCTAAAATTAATATTCAAGTATAACGACTAAGGAAACAACCCAAACCATGTTCAATTATTAATAGTAAGATTAAAATAAGAATTGAATTTGGATGAATTTTTACGCTATGTTTGAAATTTGGAAATTCCCAATTTCTTATTATTGCTAATAATAATAATAATACTAAGTTCAATATTAGCTTGTAATGTTAAATCGTTTAAGCGTTTTCGTAAAAGAACAGACTGCAATTTTACATAAAAAAGAAATATATTATTGGTTCAAGAACAAAATATGAGAGTTGTTCTGTCCAATTTTGTCACTGAATTAACGACAAAATTTCTTGAACAGATTGATCGAATACTTGACGCATTGTTATTGCTGTTGAATGAATTTTATTTTTCCCAATTGTGCTAATGTAGTTGCAATCTAGAGCATTTTTTGTTTCAGTGTAACGAATTTAAATTCGAGAGTTATCCGATATTGTTATCCCAAAGCTTTAGCTTCCAAATCTAGAAATTACCAGTGAAAAAGTGTTTTCTGTACCTTGCTACGGTATAATATACTTATTTGTTATATTTTCTTTAGTTTCTTAACATTATTTCTACCAAAGGTGTCTAAAGGCACCGTTTAAAATTTTAATTTACAATTATTTTCGAGATTTCTCGAAAAATCTATTTTAAGTATAATTCAATATTTTTGGTTTTGGATTTTTTAATACATATAATTAACGCGGTAGATATAGTGTTAAATTTTTTATTTTTACAAACATGAAATTTTTATCCAGTAAAATAGAAATTATAAATTATCCAGTAAAATATAAATGGAAGTGGTAAACTCTCAAGATGTTCATGTTATGAACCCTAAGACAAATTAAGGAATATTCGTACAGAAGTGTTTCAGTTAAAAGCTAACGTAGGAGTTGACGTTTATTTTCGTTTAAGTAAAAAAAAAAAGGAATGTTATTGAATGCAAGATAATAAACAATGAAATATTTCATATCTTCGATATGCTTGTTTTCGAATTACGCTGGATCAAGCTTGTTAGTTATAATTATAAGATTTTTCGCAATTTATTGTGCATTTTACTCGGAGAATACGAAGTCAGCGGCTCATAGTTAATGCTAAATAGCATAAAGCAAAAAATCTATAAAGGACGTTCTCCTGACGTATTATCGGTAGCAGTCATTTTCACAAGAGGATTAATATAATCTCGTTATATTAAAAGAATGTCGCTCAATTACAAGACAAGTACAACTCGAATAAGAATTTCCTTTCTATATTGCAAAATTCCATCATTTTAAACGAACATTACCGCGAATGCAGGTTTCCACAGAGGAAAACTGAATTTTCCATTAATTCTTCTTCGCTTGAAAAACTGCTTTCCTCCTTCTTTTTGTGTGTGATTTCAAAGAAATTTACCATGAACTCCGTAGACTCCGGCGCATACTTCGCTAAATTAGAAAAGTGGGTCACAATTATTCATAATTTTTTTTTTCTGCACTCAAAGACAACAGAATTTTCGCGTAATATCGCGATTCTAAAAACACGTCTTGTCTTCAGTGAGGTCTAAGCAATGCAATATGTAGATTTGATAATGTCAGATGTTGGGAAAAAGAGGAAAGGCTGACAAAAAATCTGTCACGAGTACTGAAAAGAGTCACAAAGAAAAAACGGTTAAAACATACAGTAGCGATGGAAACCTTTGCCGGCGAGGACAACGACGAGTTCCACGTTTTCATATAGTTTTCATATTATCTGCTGCTGCGGGTGCTTTCGTTATACTTTTTCTTTACAGAAAAACACAAGCGTATTTCTCTTCAATGCAAATTCTCCATTACCCCTTTTCTTTTCCCTTTTGTCTCAAGTTTTTGGTAAAATTGAATATAAACGAAACGTCACATGTATTCGCTATAAAAAATCATCGTGTTACTGAGTAAAATCTTGACTATAACTACCAGTTTACTTTTTTTTTCTTTCGTTTCGTGAAAATATAGGAGGGGGAAAAGGTAAAGCATATATTTCATCCCTTACAACGAGAACTGATAAAGGAAGAAAATACAAAAAAAATCCACACGCGGAAACGCGTTCTATTTCCTTTTTTATATTTATTCAAGTATTGTAATCTCCTTATGATGAAAAATAAGTTTATAGGAAAGATGAGAACTGTATATTTACGAATCTCCCGTGAATTCTGTGTTTAACGTATAAAAATATTTAAATACATTCTTTGCACTGTATTTATTTTTTAGTTTGTTCTTAGCCAGATTTCATTTCACATTTTCTGCTTTCGAAGTGTCATGTTTGAGTTTACACAACGGTTTGCATAATTATTGCGAATGGAACTTGTTTTTCGATAAATTTGACGGTGTTTAGTGATCAACTGATACTATTGTAATTGATGCAATCGAGTGTCTCAAATTACAATATACTGAATCTGAACATCTTGAACTGTTACATTTCAAAAATGAGGTTGGTTATTCCAGTGACCCAGATATTGGACGGATCTTTTCGCTAGTAGTTGCCCAAATTTATAAATGAAGTTTTTTAAAAAAACCCACGTTTTTTTTACGTAAAAATCGTGGCTAACAAACGCTAAAAATTTATTGCAGTATTTTCAAATTACTCTAGAGGCCGAAAAAATAGTCCTTTTTGAGAATTTTTTTTTAGACAAACTATAAGGTAGTAAATCACAATTACGAAAAAGGATTATTATACATATCACCGACTGTATACACTAATTTTTTTTAAGCGATTATGTTCAAAATGGCGGTTGTACAGCGTTTTTGCGAAGACGTCTCCGTTTTTCCAGGCCAAACTGCCGGAAACGCACCGCCTCTAATTTTTTAATTATAATAAGTCAGTTACTTTTTTTCGATTATATATTAGAGCAGCCATAAAAGTACATATCAGTTTTTCGATATATTGATTTTTGACACAATGGCGCACTTCTGAAACAAATTGCCAAAAAAATCGTCAAAAAATTATTAATAACAAATTAACTATGCAATAGAAAAACAAGTGATATGTACTTTTATGGGTAATATAATTTTATAAATATATTTAAAATTTCAAGTTAATCGATTGAAAATTGTCTGAGTTCTGTTTCCGGCAATTTTGAAAAATGTAGTTTCGAGATAAACGCGTTTGAAGTTTTGAGTAGTAGCTCGCTGCGGACCGGGGGCCGTGTACTAAAATTCGAAAATCGAGTACTTTGAGATTTGTCCCGGCCATAATCTTTTGGGACATCATTTTTGAGATACCAAGGGACCATTCAAGACCCCAAAAAAATCGATTTTTCGAAAATCCTAGAGTGGCCTAACCCCTTAAATCCTGTACGGAAAAGTAACTGGGAAACGTTGGATTTGCTCCGACCTGGTGATACCCCCAAGAGCGAAATCTGCCGGTCGCAAAGGGTTAATAATCATATTATTTTTTTGTCAAGAGTCGAAGTCTCAATTCGCAGCATTGTGAATGAGACGATTCCAATCCAATTCAATATTTGAAACAGAAACGTCATAGATTCCTGCCAGTTTTCAAAATAAAAAATGAAGTAACTTTTTATTCCTCCATAAGCTTTTCGACAGTCGCACCAAATAAGTGGTGCGCAGTTGCTGTTTTTGTCATCCAGGCACACTTGCAAAATTTGAGTTGGTTGTTGCATTGTTGTAGGACAAGTAAAAACGCGCGTCTCCTAGATTTGAATTGTTGAATACACCGGGCTCCAGTGGCTCTTTTTCTGCTCCTTATATTGTTAGAAATCGTTCAGTAATGTTTCATATGTGAGGAAGTGGTATACAATCCTTGGCATTTTAAAAGCGCGAAATATATAGAAGGGACGCACGACATATATGTATTTCGACATTTTCCACTCCGTCAAAAATGTCAGCGGAAGGGAAACACGCGGACGTATTCCATTACGAGAAATTCTTTCTTGGTTTGCTTGACTATTGCGGAAAAAGTTCCACGAATTTCTCTGACAATACACGTTACTCTGACGTTTCGTGGAGCTTTAGATATTCCACATATACCATATATACATTTAAAATATAAATCCTTTTTTGCCATTCCCTTCTCAATCTCTAGCTTCTTTTTCCTATTTCCCTATTCTTCTTTTTCCGTTTCCGCTATTCTTTTTTTCCTTCTCTTTTCCATAGACTATTTCCCTTCGGACATCAAGTTATGGAAAAAGTTCACAGTGCAGAAGTTTTCTTAATGAAATTCAAGGCAATATTGCCACCGTTTTAACGGTATAAATGAAACCTACCCTTTACTGCCAGCTTTGGCTTAATTTTTTTTACCATCAAATAGATAAATCGAAGTCTGGTTTTTAAAAAATAAAAGTGACCTACATATTGATATTAACCCTCAGGTCACACGTTCTAAAAATAACGTGCCGGTTACACGGGGTCAGAATGACCCCAACCATGTTTAAACAATTGCCGCATTGCCAATATCATTCCGAACGACTCATAAAAATTCAGAATATTAGTTTGAACCTTATAGAATGAGAATATCATGGCAAACAATTTTTATCCAATTTTTAAAATGGCGAAAAAAAATCAGCAAGGAGGCAATGCGTAAAAACCATTTTTTACTAAAAAAATCATAATTCTGGCAATTTTTAAAATATTTTCATAAAATTGTAGGGTGATACTCTTGAGATATCATAGTATATGGAAAAAAATAGCTCCATAGTGGGCGTTTCGAAAAAGGTATTTATTTTGACCCCCAGCTCGCGCACGGTCTTCTAAAAATCGACTGTCACGAAGGAACTGCTGCCGCGATTCGGCAGACCCTAGTCTCATCTTACAAAGGGAACCTCGAAGCACCATTAGACGGGAGGCCAGACCAATCGGGCGCCAATAACTTATAGTAATTCTAGCTTTAAGTTGCGCTTGGGGTCATTTTTACCCCTAGTGACCTCTAAGGGTTAATACAAATTTTTATGTTTTTGTTTTGCAGAGATTACAATATTTGTCGCTATTGCATATTTCAACATTTATTATTTTTCATAACCATTGAGAAAACCGAGGTTTGGAAACTTATCGTCGTTAATTTTTTAAGAAATTCAAAAATTACCCATTTTCAGCTTTAAAATGCCGTTGTCTAAATTTCAACAAATTTCCATCATGAATATTCTCATCTTTGCAATTATTTGCAAAATGAGAAAATTTGTATAATTCAAATATTTTTAATAATACAACTTTTTTTATGGAAAAACGTTCTCAAGTTATTCACGAAAGCTCGAATTCTTATATTCAAATAAATGAAATCCTTCGCAGGGGCTGAAAAAGTGTATCTTATTATTTAAATAACCTTTTTAAACAACTATCAAGCTTATCGATTTCTACTGCGGTAATAGTGAAACTTTCAAGTATTTGTATCTTTCTTAGCGCATCGACAGTAACAGTTGTTTCTGTCTCTAAACTTTTCAATTATCCCAGTAAACAAGCAGAACGACTTTATCGAGAAGGATTTGTTTTACTCTTATGTGTTTCCGCACCCTAAGCAAACTTTGCTTTTCTGTTAGAAACAAATCATAAAAATTACAGTGTAGTAATGACTTTACGGTTTTACAAATGGATAATTTTCAAGGGTTTTCTTTTCCTTATTTTTCTTTCTTTATAAAATCCATGCTTGGTATTTATAAAATTTTCTTCTGGCTTCTAAAAATACCATTTTTATTAGCTATTTTCTCGTAAAATCTAATTTTTTGAAAATGAAAACTTCCAGAGCTATTAGGCGCTTCCAATTGTTTATCAAAATCAAGCAAAAAATATAAATAGTTTTGAGATTTTTAATTTTCTTTGCAAAGTAAAATTTCAAATACATTTTTCCGGATATTTTATGTACATTTTCAAGAAATTGGTGAAAAAAAAAATAGAAATCTTGCTCCTTTCATAATTTACGTAGCCTTTCAAAGTCCTGTCCTGTCCTGAAATTGTAATAGTACGACTTTTTTTTTACGACAAAATTCTTTTCATAATTCCCTCATAGGGATATGGAAAACTTGTATAAAGTTGAAAGTACCGTTAAGCGCACGGGTCACGAGAAAGCGGATATTTTCTAAATTCACTTTCAAGAGAGTAAATAATATTGAAAATTTGAGTACTTCATATGCGAAGGTTTTTAGTAGAGGCATCTATTGTTTTATTTTTTGGTTGGAGATTTTGAAGAAAAGCAAGTTATCATTATATGAAGAGAAAAGTAGAAAGAGAAGAACATTGATAGGAATGTATCGGTGGTTGGAAAGAGCGGGAAAAATGGAGCAAAAATATCAAGGAAAATATGTAGGACAGATGAATGTTCAAAGGAGACAGAATCTCTTTGTCTTCTTACCCTCGTTTCGATGGCAACAATTTCTTTTCCTTTATATCTGAGGTGGATAAATCGTTGTGAAAAGACAGGACCAAGAAAGATGTCGAACTGGTATATTGCAAAATCTAAAGAAGCTGAAGTTGATTTTCATACAATTCCGCAGCGAGTATACGTATGATATATGTGCAGATATACCTATTTCCTCATTTTAGGTAGTCGCACTCTTCTTTCATTGATAAAAGCAGCAAACGATTCCATGTGTTCTAGAGCGGAACGAAAAATCAGTCGATTGGAAATTTGAAAGGGAATGGATGGAGGATAACCTCTTTTACACATTGCATTATTATAAATTATGATAAATCGTTGATATGCTCAACAGCAAAGTTTAGCAAACGAAGGAATTCATATAGTTCTTTTAATCGCGGCTGAATTTTCTGATGCAAAAATTCTCGAAGAGATTGAATTCGAATTCGAATGTAACATAGCGCAATTTTAACCCTTCGAGAACACACCTCTTTTTTCAAGCATGGAGAACACTCTGGGTCAATCTGACCCGACGCTAACTATAAGAGTCCGCCATTTTAAAACGACAAGTTTTATTAGCTTGAAAAAATTCCTAGGTATACTTGAAACACAGATAAATCATGTCATATAATTTTAAAGTGTCATTAATATTATTTATATATCGAAAAAAATTCTCGAAAAAAATTTTTTTTTAAATTGAAATTTACAAAAATAATAAACAAACACTCTGGGTCAAATTGACCCAGAGTGTTCTCGAGGGGTTAAATGACAGAATAGATAAATTTAACACAATCGGGTTAAAAATATTGTGCAAGTTAGGCTAATTACTGATTTTGCTTAATGCGAAAAAAAATCTGGCCCATTGAAGATAAATCTGTTTACCACTTTCATTACGTAAGTTGGTTCGTACACTCCTCAAGCTACGTAAAAAATAAAATGACATTTTTATCCTGCAAAATATTAGTTTTATCATTGACCACATATTTAATAGAGATTTTGATCATTTTTGGCCCGCCCTTAAGGCTGCCTACGGTTGCTATAAGCACACACGATAAACCCACGCACCATTCGTAGCTCACATATGGCCTCAACGTGTTAAACAAGATAAGATTTCTCGAATACACTACTTTTCCCCAAAAATAAAACTCTTTAATTCCCTTGGTACCAAACCTTCGGCCTTTTAGAGACAAAAACAAGAAAAATTATTGTACTACTTTATAGCTAATTTTTGGAATATTTTTGTTTCAGGTAAGACTCAGCTCTGTTATAAGAAGACTCGGGTGTTTCGAAAAGCGTCATGATGAGTAAGTCGCTTTTTTCTATTCCCTGCAATACCCATTACGCAGATGAGAAAATGGTTCAAACGTCCGTATACGTATGCCATATTACTCTTCGGAGCATCCTTTTAAAGAAAATTAATCCCATCTGAGCAAAGAAAGTGGCATTTTCTTCAATGGGACACTCTTTTGAGTTACATGGTTTCTACCCCATCAGGTTCAAAAGTTTCTTTCCTACCGTGCGAGACCTTAAAAAGCTGATTAAACTGACGGAAACGAAGGAAGTACGTAAAAGCTTCATAGTTTGGAAGAATGCCCGAAGGATTATACAGCTTCTTTACTGGTTGACGTATTGTTTTTGTACAAAAAACTATTAGACTTCACAAAGAAAACCTTTAGATGGCGGTACAAATGGGGGTTTCTTAATGTTTCACAAGATAGGTAAAGTTTCTTCAAACAGCATTTCCTTTTTTTCCTGGTTTCCTTATCTTCTTTGAAAGTGAAGAAAGAAACAAGAGCCCTAAGCATGAGTTTTGTTCTAAATAGGTCATTTTGAGGCTATAAATAATCGCTAAACCTTTTTTTTACGGAATCTAAGATAAATACTGCAAAAGTATATGTCGCTAAAAGAGACTTAGGCAGTTTTGGAAAAACTCGAAGATCAAAGATGAAATTCACAATTTGAGTAACCTTTAATAGTTACATTTTCAAATATACATTCCACGTTTTCCAATTTTGAGCTTCCATTTCGTAAATTTCTATAAATGTCACGAGTACGCTCCAAATACGAGGGAAACCTTTTTTGTTCTGTATAAAATACAAAAGAACAACAAAAGAAAAATCGACCGCTTTGATAATTTGGGCTTTTCCGCAAATTATCTTTGAAACAATTTCCTTCGCGTTAAAGTACGTAGTATAGCGCCACGGAATATTTAACAATTTTATACTTAGCCAAAAAATTTGCATACATAAGTGAAAAGTGCATTTCACTCTTTTTGCAGTTGCCCCCTTTATTTTTGCACTTAATACGTACCTTCGGCAAACCCACGTACATTTAAAAGTGTGCACGATTAAAAAATATACTTTCATTACTATCGCGTATGCGAGTAGTATGAATTAATGAATAAGTCATAGTATTGTGACACATTTATTTCTACTTCTCTTGCCTAATAACTCGCCACAACTCACTTTACTGCGGACAGCTATTAATGGATCCTACCTCCGGTGGTCCCTGTACTCAGAGGCCTTTGAGGGTTTAGTCTGGGCTATGGCAAAAAAAGGCGAAGTAAAAGAGAATAAATTAACACATTGCTCTTTCATAGTTTACTAAATTTTTTGTAATCCCTGCTTTGGGATTAAAAAAAATAGCAAACTGCAGAATACCGGACTCCCTTTTTTTCGTGAACTCTTTCACCGCTACGAACCTATTTATGCGTTCTCACATAACCATTCAATATCAACTACGAATGTACTTCAACTTATTCAGAATCCCGTGCGTTTTGCAGCGTTAAGTGGGCAACTCGCTGCACTTAGCGCTGAATTTTGCATCTGCTGGATATTATTAGCTTATGCCAAAACGAAGCGGAATTTTATATGCAGTAAAATCTGTTATTCGTTGTGCTTCGTGATGATAGATATAATATTTTTCTCCCCCCCAAATCGCATTTTTTCCTTCGTCCGTGGAATATTTCTTCACAAATTATTGGTCACTACAAATATTTAAAATCCTCGGTTGGAAGCAAGTCCCTTACTTGGACATAATTATGAGGTCCTTATTAAGGGGTTATATCTAGTTGGCGGCCGAAAAAAAGACGTGTTTTTGTGAATTTTTTTTGGGAAAACGATTGCAGGTTTCGAACTGTTTTTTTTTTTTTTCATAGTAAAGGTTATATCTTCGACTATGTTTCATAATTTTTTTATTTAACAAAATTCACAAATGTAGGAGATACAATGCATTTCCCGGACCGCTGTTCAAAAAAGGTCTTCTGCGGTGACCACTGTATCTTCCACCTCACTCGTCTAAAATCAAAAAATCAAATAGATTATGTTATTGCATCGTATTATCTAGTCCTTAATCGAAGGATTTGAGAAAATATTAATTTTTGAAAAAATGGTCGACGATTGAACGTGAAAGTCCAAATTTTGATGAATAAATCACTTCATTTTCGTCGACCATTTTTTCAAAAATTAATATTTTCTCAAATCCTTCGATTAAGGACTAGATAACACGATGCAAAAACATAATCTATTTGATTTTTTGATTTTAGACGAGTGAGGTGGAAGATACAGTGGTCACCGCAGAAAACCTAGCGGAACGGGAAATGCATTGTATCTCCTACATTTGTGAATTTTTTTCAATAAGAAAATTATAAAATATAGTCGAAGATATACCCTTATGAAAAAAAACAGTGCGAAACCTGCAATCATTTTCCCAAAAAAAAAAAATTCACAAAAACACGCCTTTTTTCGGCCGCCAAATAGATGTAACCCCTTAAGACTTAAGATCTGAGCTATTACCTAGTGGAGATTAATTAAAATCGACGCCAAAGTCACTAAGACCGTGATCTTACGAAGAAAAATAAGTTCTTGATTTATTTCAGAATTCTACGTTTGCTTTTAGACGAATTTGGGAAACTTACAATCCCGAAAGAAATAAATTAATGAATAGCCGCACTTCCTGAGTTCAACCCATTAACCGTTTGAACCCATTTTAACGCGCGATATTTCCACTTGTAAAAAAGTAGATTTCATACACTTCTACGCCAAAACATCGTTTTCGAAGATCTAACCGCAAATATAGCAGCCAGAGTAACGACGAAAAACATGTAGATGGTGCGATAAAAATTTCGCTGTTCTAGTAACGCAACATTCGACTTACTTGCTCTCTGACATTTGAAACTCAAACGCTTATTGCCGCAATTTTCTAGCTAATGAATTTTTTCCAAAGCTGATTTTGTTTCACGGTTACAGAAAGGAAACATTTTCTTTCATGTTCTGCACGCGAACAATGAATTTGTAAAAGTCCCTATGAAGTATAATAAAGCAAAATTTAAAAAGAAAACTTAGTAAGTTAATAACGAACGTGACAAAAATAACAGGCGTTTATTATAAAATATTTGCTTTTCACTATCTTCTCTTCAATACTGACTAATCTTCTGACTTATTTAATTACTTTGAATTGCAAATTCCCGTTCACTGTTTCTCACGAGAAATTTCATTATTTCGGAATACTCTCGTTTCCACAATTTGTGTATACTTTTGTAGCAGAATTAGAAGCCTTTCTAGAATTGTATTAAGTCTGGGGGCTCTTGGTATCACCTGGGTTGACCTCGAGCAGAAATGAATAGAATGCTAAAAGTCACAGAGTGTACACGTAAGTACAAAATCTTATCTGACTTTTACTAAGATAGCCTGACAGTAATGTTTCCGAGCGTGATAATCCTACAAGTAACTCTTAATAAATTGGGGAAATCAGCGTGGGAGTGGTTGCCTTAATCATACTATTAATCCTTCGAGGGCCGGGGTCTCAAAAATATCGAAAGCTCATTACTTCTATTAACACGTTCCCGTTGGCGCGTACCACCGGTGGCTTGCACTAGATTGCCTCACCGGGCGGCGCGTATCACCAGTTGTATGCATTTGATTGTATTATCGGACGGTGCGCAACACGAAACATTTAGATTTTTAATTAAGTAGAAATAATTTCCATTTAGTTTTTTTTTTTTTATAATTTCCATTTAGTTGAAAATTAAAATAATGAAAATATAACGTACATTCTTTGAAAACATTAATTTTTAATGACAATTACAATTAACCACTTGCGCTATAAAGACGTTCCCCGCGCGTCGAAATACTTTTGTTCCAAAATCGCCAGCGACGCGAACACCACGTCCGATAGTCATTTATCCGCGTGTTGTATTATAGAGCACGGCACCGCAACCGAAAGTTAAATGGTAACGCAAGTGGTTATTAACGTATCATAAAACTGAATCAGCAACAATACTGGCCTGCCCGATGAAGCGGAGCGTAAGTTCGAGCTCCGTCACGAAGCGAAAAACACGAAAATTTGCCCCGGCGTGAACGCGTTAAAAAGTGATCTAAGGTCCCCATCTTACAATTGGTACCAAAACAAGGTTAAATGATGGCGTGTCTGAGCCTTGCGTCTATAGACCCTCCCACTAAGATTTAAACTATGTTGATCAAAAATATTTCAATTATTGGGGAAAAAACGTATGAAATTAACATCAGAAAGCTGAAAATTTCAAAGTAAATACTGTTACGGCCCAGCGTAACGCATCCAAATTTTATAAATATTTTCTAGAAACTCTATAGATTACCAGAATTTCAAACGTACACCTGAATCAATATTAACATTTCTCACAGTTCGAAATCATTTTTCTCTCTAATCAAAAGTCCAGGAAAATGGTAGAGTGAACGAATTACATATAAATTTTCATATGATAAAAATCCGATCAATCATTAGAGCTGTCCAGTTGAGGAATTTGAAGACGTTTCCTAAATAAATATCGGAATCATTTTCAAGGTACCGACAGACAAATTCATCCTACCATTTCCTTATCAAATTCAGTTTTCCAAGAAAAGAGGAAGTTTGGGCGATACTTTTCCTCAACACTTATCTACCCCTACAATTTGCTGCGTGGGAGCGACCGCGTAGTTCTTGGGCCTTAAGCCCTTAAATACACAAGGTGTAAAAGTTGATAGTAGTCGAAACGAGGTATCAATTTGTACCTTCGATTGACTTAGAGGGAAACCGTAATCTAGGTTTATGATAAGTTTAAAGTAGACGAGTAATTTTGTCATTGGTCGAAGGAGTACCATTACCCTTCGATTTTTGACCAATGGATCAAAAATGAAAATTCCTCCTCTAAGAATTTTCCACCAATGAAAAATTAACGTGGGTGGAGGAACTTTCTTCAAAAAAACTCTTGTACTCAGTCAACAAGAAGTTAACAAGCAGTCAGTCAATCTCAATCACACAGTCTCAATTCTTCAGTTTTTCAGTCAGTACTCAGTTAATAGTCAGTACTCAGTTAATACAGTCACCCAGTAATAGTAGTTTTTCCATTAACAGTTTTCGGAGTAATAGCTTTTATAGTCAAGTTTTTAACAAGTTTTGCCTAGTTGAAACCCAGAGTTGGGAGTAATCTGTTATAATTTTGAGACAACCAAGAGTTTTAAATATCTTTTGAAGTTTTCCGTTAAAGTGAAGTTTGTGAAATAGTTTGTGAAATTTTTGTGTGAAATAGTAAATAAAGTTATATAAAGAAGTTCGGTGTTTAATTTCAACATCCATTCCTGCGTTCGGATTGCCCATCTTGCTCCGCAGTCATTTTTCGCTGGATCACCGCCACCAGGACCATAGTTATCACGGATACAATTTTTGTTTTGTTTTGTTACCTCTTCCATTTCAATAAGGATGAGTATCTACAGTTATTTCACCATGTTTAAATTATTTTCAGGCGACTTCACGTTTATAGTTTTCCAAAATATGCCAATCATTCTTTTCATTGTTATCTCCTTGGATCAATTTTACAAACTGACTCTGGTTCTCCAGATTCATCGAATTTATTCTAAGATTTTTGTATACCTCCCACTGTGTAGCTAATAACCCCTCTTTCATAAGGATAAATCTCTTTCATTAAAATTATGTACCCATATTTTTATTATGTCCCATTTTGTTCCTTTTAATGTTTCTAACTTCGTTTATACCTGCCCCACTCAAGCATAGGTCCAAATCCCTGGTAGTAGAATTGAGTTTCTGCGCCGAAAATTGGACCAAACCTTGTCCACACTCCACATATTTGTTTTAAAAAGGGAATTTATAAAAGAAAATAAATAAATAATAAATTTACAAAGAATTAAATGTTTTGTTTTGTTGTTTGTCTGTGGAGTCGTGACACTACTCAGGGTCAAGATGCGAAGTAGATACGAATGAACCCATCGACTAATTTTCGGGTGAAGTAGGAAATCGAAGATTCGAATTCGTGTAATTTACCGTAGTAGACTCCAGTAGGAGGTACTTTAAGGTGCATTTTACATATCTCGTAATGGGATCCTATTGCCTTGGGTAAAGCTGCTGAAATCCAAGAAAGTCGTCTGCTTGAAAGGGGATTCTATCGACGTACCTTTTCTGTAGTAAAAGCACCTTTCTTCTATTCCTTTCCACTTTTCCTTTAGGACACAGGAGCAGAAGAGCAAGAGACGGAACGCAAAGGCTAGATATAAGAGCAATAGAGAGAAAGAGGAAATAAAGGATTACACAAAGACGGAACGAGAGAGAATAGGGGACAGAGAGAGAGAGAGAGACTAAGGTCGTGGCATATCGGTTAGCATAATACCCCTGTGTCTGCTGCAGCGCTCGCGAATAATTCACCCCAACGTTCCTGGCATACTGCCCTGAATCTATCTCTACAGCGAAGCACTTTGAAACTTCCCACTGGTATGGGCTTTGAACACGACCTTACCACCTCTCGCATATTCTTAGGTCACTTTTGATTCAAAGCACAAAATCTTATCGAAATCGATAATCATACCTGATAGCGGTAAAAGCGACACAGGTTGTCTGGTAAGATTTGTAGCTTTATCCGTCAACACCTTTGAAGGACCCGAAAGATCTTCATCTCGAGGATAAACGCATTTTCAAGCGAATCTAGTTCGTATTCAGTTTGCATGCGTACCGTAAAAACGGTTCGGTCGAATAACACAAACGTGATTGATTCAAGGGAATTTACCCAAATCGGCGTTGCCATGGGATTAACGATCGTGATTGAAGTGATTGCATTGATTGCCCTTGAGGTTCAGCGGATTTGATTAAATCGATTAAACTGGCCACTCACCAGAACCGATAACGAGTCAAATTATGTGCATAGTGTGAATGAAGTGATTCATAGTTGTAATACAGAGGTGGAGATTAAAAATTTCATTGGTCATAATTTATAGTCAAAATTTAGCAATTTAGCTGGTGACGGTTATGAGTCGCAAACTGGAATTCGACTTTTAGAGCGTGTTCGCAAATTGGCTAACAGTACTGTCAGTACTGGATTGCTACCATTTTATTAGACATCGGTCCAATGGGTCCAAGGGAATTGCGGATTTCAGTAAAATCTGTCTTGTAATCTGTAAAGTCTGTCTTGTAAAATCTGTAAAGTCTTCAATAAAATCAGCGTTAGTACTGACAGTACAGTCAGCCAATTTGCGAACACGCTCTTAATTTGAAAAGAAATCGGTTTTCATTTTTTTTAACCGTTTGCGTACCAGATGGTTTTGAAAAGACAAGATCGAAAAGCGCCAAGGAGCGCGATCTAAAAGGTGTCTTTTGACAGCTTTGGTGAAAATAATGTTAAATAAATAAAGAATTTTAAACAAACAGTCGTCCATAACAATCAAGGGGTTGAAATACAAATATTTAAGTTTTACAATCATTCTTTCATATGGGAATTGCGCCCAAAACCACATACTTTTTGTTTGAAGGCGTCGTACGGCAAAACCAATAACAATTTAATGACACCCAAAGCTGCAATAAAATCTATGGTTATTTCCCTTACCTGCGAAAAAAGTTTTCATTTTTATATGAATAAATAGATTTGTAATTTAAGATTTCGAGATATGTTGTAAAAGTCCATTTTGCCCTGATATCCTGGGTAAAATGGCATACTGACGCTTTCTGCCGTATTATAACATACATTTTATTGTTTTATGTTTTTATTGTTATTCAACAATACAAAAGTAACACTCTTATAAAATAAAAAATTAAAAAATACATCTTTGGTAGTACCTACCTAACAAAAATAGATCTCTCTCATAACGTAAAAAAAACTCTTTGTTAGTTCCAAACAAAAATTAGTATCATAAAGTAAAAAAAATAAAATAAATTCTTTGTTAGTTCTTTGGTATTTGTTAACCATTCTGCCTAAAAGTTCCATATTGTTATTCCATGATTCAGTTTTTACTGCTAAGGGCAAAATGACATAGTATGCCATTTTGAGCCAGCCGTAGATATGCCATTTTGCCGGTTTTGCACCAGTTTGGCTATTGTGTTAGTAAGATTGTATAGGTTAGATATTCAGAGATGAAACTACACAAAGTACATTCTACTAGTATGTATGCTTCCTAGCATAGAAGCTCCCAAATGAAAAGTGCAATTTATTGCCATAGAGTACATTGATAATTGAAGAGAAAATAATTTCGTGAACATGATTTTATCTTAATGTCGATGTATCAACCGTCAACGGCGACGCTCAGTGCAGCCATGTAGGTCTGTGGGCAGCTAGTGACGTAACAGTATATTTCTACTATTTGCAGCATTCAAATGTGCAAGATAGGATCAAAACCCTCAATATGCCGTTTTGCCCAGATATGCCGTTTTGGGCGCAATTCCCCTACACAGACTTCGAAAGGGAGACGATACTCATAATCGAAGGAGTTTTCGTTTCAGTGCAGGCCCAAAGCTAGTAGTAAAGGCGCTGCCATTATACTTCAGTTCCCGTTCACTCCCGCCTCGATTGTCAGTTTCTACTTGGAGTATTGTCCGTGCTTTTATTGGATACTCAATCATCCGTACAAGATTTGAAGATGTTCCATGGGATGAAATTTTAAATGTTTTTTTTTTATTGGAATTGTGTGTTTATCTTATGACGCGGTTTTTTCTTTGCCTTATCGACCGAAGTGAGGTTCTCTGTACTTAGAAACTGAATGGAGAAACAAAGACTTTATAAGGGGGGACTGACGACACGCACGAAAACGAAATCGGATACTTAATCTCAATGAACAACATTTACTTTCTCGTACAAAAGCAATTCGGTTTTATAAGGCAAGAAGTTAATTAATTAAAGCAAGAAATAATGTATGAAAAATATAATACTAATTAGGACTCGAACCCACGACCCTCATTATGATGCTTTAATCACGTGAGTTTATTCTACCACCTCACTATTCAGCCAGAGGCTTTTATTATAAAACTAATACTCGTATTCTACTAATTGGCAGTTATTACAATTATTTCCTAAATTTTATACCAAATGTAAATTAGATGCAAATTCGTGGCAGACTTTTAACAAACACATTTCCATAGGATACCTGTTAGTTTAAAGGGAAGGAAACGAACTAGTGATATTTTATACCTGTTAAACTATATTTTTGGATTATCATAAAGCTCCGCACTTTTAATGTTAAGATTACGGCTGTATATGAGGTACACACCATTAACTGTATTGTGCAAATAAACTGAACTGCAGAGCTACATCTCACGTTGAAGCTTGTTTATGGGTAGCACGAGCTTTTATGCATTTTACAGTCTTTTCAATGACTCTTTTGCAAACCGTGTTTTACCAGACTCCTTTTTAACATTTAAACTCGCAGCAACTCTTTTTCTAACTACTGTAATTCGCAACTCGATCCATAATTTGTTTAACGGTTTCACTACTTCGTTCCGAAATTTTAACCACTTGCGGTTTGGTGTCGCCACAAAAGGGAACCACGCCGGTACCTACGGGAACGTATCTCTAAAAAAAGAGAGTCGTACCGCAAAAGGTTAACTGAGCTGTCATTCCGTTTGACGACGGGAACTCAGTCAACGTATTGATTTTATTATTTATGGTATTGCATAATACGAATGCAATTCGAACGTGCATTTTCTTTTCTGGATTTTTTGACGATGGTGGCTGAAAATTACATTCTCTTCTACGTAACTTCACAGCATGCCAAAGAGCGAATTGCATTCTTTGTAAAGTTATATAACTTTCAGTTACTTCTAGACGCAATTGTGTATCGAAAACATTGCGAATCTGCATTCAAATACAGTTTGAAAGAAAAAAGTCCTTTCATCCGTGAAATTCCAGTCTCCCTTTGCAAAAATTGCAGAAGCGCGCAAGGAAGACTACGATTCTACATTTTACGGCAATAAGAGAACTAATAAAAATTCATTCGAGATATCAATGTGCGGAGCTGTTTCTTAAAGACTTTTTCATAACAAGAAACACTTGAAGTTAGTCATTTCGCGTTTCCTTAAGAAATGAAATTATTATCCAACTGTTCCCTTTGGTCGTTACTCGGTTGCTTTCGTCACGGCTCTACCAGCTTCTTGGTATAAGTATAGAATATAAAGAGACTCGGGTTCGGAACGAGGTAAAAGTAACTTTCCCTCTAGGGACTCAAAGTACATAACTGTGTCCACAACTGCGTTTTAGATTGCAGCCCACTATTTGATCTTTCTATATTCAGCCTCCTTTTCTTAACAATATAAAAAAAAACCCCCCAACTCCTCCACTCGCTGTAATATGGTACTTGTATTATCGTGTGGCTTCATTTAATACAATACACGTCATTGTTGCATGATTGCCGTACCTTACAGTTCGCATTAACAAGCGTAAGTAGATGTATTTTTTTTTTCTTGCAAATTTCCATTGTACTTATAATTGCTTTTAGTTCTTGTTAATTTGTTTTCCAGTTCTGAAAGAGACGAAAGAAGATACCCCTTCCCTTCCACATCTACATTTTCTACTGTACGGGGTATTTGAATTCCAGAAAGTATACGTACAACAATTCTTACAACTTCCTCTTTTCCTTCTCTTATTTCTTCGGTGAATTTGAGAATAAAGAGCTCAAAAGTTCAACCGTGAGTGCACTGACTTGAGCGGAATACGAACACGGTGTAACGCACGTTCGAAATCTCGACGGCTTGAAAATCCAACAAACGAATATTTTCATACTTTTTTTTTGTGCAAAATGTTGCGATATCTGAGGTTTCTGTCGATTGCTCGTGACTCGAAACGAAATGTAAATTAACGTGTGAAGCGATAGGAACCACAATGGCGTAAGTGGAATTTCCACAGTTTGAACCCTTTAAGTGTCCTCTGAAGCAATAGTATCCCAACCCAGCTACAGAATAATAAACAGACAAAAAATATTGTTGAACCAACATGCAAATATGCGAGAAATTCCCCTGTTGCGAATCCTAAACGCTTCGTATTTTTAATTCCTAAGTATTTCGATAAAAATATTTAAATTTCGATATGTCCCAACAATTTGCCAGTTAACACTATTTTTACCGCGCTAATTATACTCGATGAAAAATCCAAAACCAAAAAAATATAGAATTATATTTAAAATAAATTTTCTTAATTGATACCAAATTTTTCACAGACGCATAATTTCTTTACTGAAGCATCCCCCGATTGTGGATTTCAAAAAAAGATTAAATTAAACCTTGAAAATCATTCTAAGTTAAAATTCTAAAAGACGCCTTTTGAGACCTTCCGTAGAAATAGTGTTAAGGGGGTTAAGAAAATTAATATTTCTCATACTGGACCATACGTATCAAAGCATAAAATAATGGATAAGAAATTAGAAATTACAGTAAACCTAATCTTAAAAGTATATATGACTTATGCCACTCTAATTTCAGCTACCGTCACTAATTTTCAAAGGAATTTTTTGCTCTAATTTTCAAAGGAAAAGTTTTGCACTAGATATTTGTCAATAACTCGAAAATATTTTTCATTTTCACAAAAGAGCGAATATTTCATTGTCGGTTTCAAATGAATAAACGAATTTGTACTTTTTTCTCCATCATCCCCCAGCTGTAACCTCAGCATTTTTTGTCCCCTTTGAAACGACGTTCGAGTTGTTTGCTACATTTATGATATCCCTTTTAAAAAAAACATTCGAGTGGAAAGGCTTGATACTATCTACCGCGACTTGCACTGATACGGTCACGGTTCTTTAACCAGACTAAACCAAAATATATCCGGAAAAGTACACCCCGGCTTTGGTTTCAAGAGATTCTCTCTTGAATGAGGAATACGAGAACTTTACCTCACTTCGTAAATCAGAAAATCCGGTTTTTTCGGAATTTTCGGAGAGACGGGTATCTGACAAACGTTTCGTAACCTTGAGCTTTACTTTATACCCTTTGCACGAAATGGTCCCCACATTGCACGATCGCACAGAAAATGTTTCCCAAACCCTTTCTCTACTGAATTCTCAGTTAACGTCGCGGTATTCTCAGTCAGAGGGACTAAGTTTCGGAGAAAACTTAAATCTAGCCTTGTATTTAAAAAAAACTTGTTAGCAAAATATAGGCACTTTAAAAAAAATCGATATTTTTAAGTTTTTTTTGTAGAAAATCATTTAAACAAATGTCGTAAAATTTTCTATTAAAACAAATCTGGGCAAAAGCTCCAACGACAAGTCTTTTTTTAGAAGTCCTTAAAATTTTATTAAGATATCCGTAACGGTTTGGCCGTAAATAACAACGTTAACGTGGAAAACACGGTTTCGAGGTAAACGCGTTTAAAGATTCACAAGACAGTTTTCCGGTCCGCGCACGGTCTCATTGAAACTCTGTCAATTCTTCGGATTTTTAACACACATATTCTATAAAGGAAAATTAAAAGAAGAATGCCGAAAAAAAAAGAATTTTTTGAAGCTGATACAGTAGGAATATCCCTAAAGTGAAAAATGCATGTGTGCTTTTACTATTATTGAAGAGATATATCATACAATTTCTACGAACGGGTGACTCGTAATTCCTCTCTATTTTACGGTGACATTGTCAATTATCGAAAACATGGTTTTCAAAATATTTCTGTTGTTAACACCCATATGTAGTATTTTCAATGTACAGCTTTTGAAACTAGACATTTAAATTTGTTGTTTAATCTTCTGTATAACCTACTTCAATACAAATATAATTAGTAGAAAAAGAAGGTACCAGTTTAATCCCCCCCCCCCCCCTCCCTCCCTCCCTATTGCACTAATAAAAATTATATTTTGGATAAAGTTTTTCGTTTTTGTATAAACACCCAATGTAAAAAGGGTAAAATGATTTGTGATTTTTACTATAAAATGAATGTCAAATTAACTGCGGGGTAGTTAAAGTAATAACAAAATGTTTAACATATATCTATCTACACAGAAAAAAAAATGCTCTGGTATACAATGATACAATGCATTTCCCGGACCGCTAGGTTTTGCGCGGTGACCACTGTATCTTCCACCTCACTCGTCTAAAATCAAAAAATCAAATAGATTATGTTTTTGCATCGTATTACCTAGTCCTTAATCGATGGATTTGAGAAAATATTAATTTTTGAAAAAACGGTCGACGAAAATGTAGTGACTTTTTCATAAAAATTTGGACTTTCGCGTTCAATCGTCGACCATTTTTTCAAAAATTAATATTTTCTCAAATCCTTCGATTAAGGACTAGATAATACGATGCAAAAACATAATCTATTTGATTTTTTGATTTTAGACGAGTGAGGTGGAAGATACAGTGGTCACCGCAGAAGACCTTTTTTTGAACAACGGTCCGGAAAATGCATGGTATCTCCTACATTTGTGTATTTTTTTCAATAAAAAAAATTATGAAACATAGTCGAAGATATACCCTTTATTATGAAGAGAAAACAGTTCGAAACCTGCAATCATTTTCCCAAAAAAAAAATTCACAAAAACACGCCTTTTTTTCGGCCGCCAACTAGATGTAACCCCTTAAAAGGACATATAGGAATTTCTTATATTTTACATTTCTCCTGAATTGTTTATTACAACTACTGTAAGTTTAAAATCTGCTATTTTTCAAGGTATTCTATTACTTTCTTCCTCAATTTTCATTATTTTATCGACCACTTGTGTCTCAGCGTTTGAATATGGAAGGTGCGTGGTAATTTTCCTATAGTGAAAAAATCATAGCTATTTGAATTTAGGGCAGGGCGAAGGTACAGGTGTTACATGGAGAGATTCATACACGTGGAACTATTCATCCGCAATCATTCGTGTAAGAAATAGGAAATTCGTGTCACATAGAGAATTACTAGGATGTAATGAATTACTAGCCCTGAATGCTAAAACAGTTTCTGCGTGTACATACACAGTGGAGCCATGCCACAGTTTTGTAAATACTATTCACAGAGCAGCGAACAATCTTGCAGTGGTATGCTTTATTATCATACTATTTAACATTATAAAAACTCATTAAAACCCATTACGTGCCACAAATGTCTCATCGAGAAGATGAAAACCTAGCAATAGCTCCTGCTTGTGTCAACTACACGTGAAGAGATGAAACCACAAGGTTGTTGGGTCTTCTCTGCTCCATTGCGACACTGGAAGGACCGATCTTTTGTTATTTTATTGTACCTGCTCTTTGGATAATAAAAGCAAGACAAGTCAAGGAATCCAATTCAATGTTCTTGGTGATGCTATGTCACGGTATCATCTAATTAGCGTTTGTTACGAAGGGCGATGCTCATGGGACAACCTCAATGAGAGTAATTAACGGTATTAGTGGAGTACACCCAATAGGGGTAACTTCCTACCTGAGCTTACAGTCGAATAATGAAGCTGGAGTCATGTTCTTTATCCTCCACCTCCCCCTATCTCTCTTTAACTAACTAAGTAGATAGAATGCGGCTGTGCAAGCCTTTCCAGTGTTAAAGCTTAGCTGTTCGATAATACCCTAGCAATTTATCTTATTAAGTCGTGCAGTGAGTGTTTCAGGCAAATCTTTTTAAAGTCTTTGATATATTTCACGACACGGAGAAAGGAGAAAAGTGCAGCTCTGTATGAAGGAAAAAGATACGATTTACTTTTATCCTGCGATTTTTATTATGCGCACAAAAAAAAATGGTTCAGTATTGTGTTTCCGGAAAACAGACGAATCGCTGCAAGTCTATATGCGGATGCTCGTATGAAATATTTTTTTCTAACAATAACTGAACAACAGCGTTGTGCAGAAATAGTTTTCAAACATAAGTTACTTTATTTTATCCCCGTGGCATTATAAAACCGTCATCGTTGGAAAGTAATGAAACTCATGTTTTTTCTACAGCAGCTACTAATTCTTCCCTTCCTTTATCAATTAACAGCCTTTGTGAAACTCTCAAAAGTCAATTCTCAATAATTCGATTAAATTCAAATCAATCCGAATTTTCCGCGAGTCTTTGATGTCGATGAAAATCTTTTAATAACAGTGTAGCTGAAGTTTCCAAATAAGATTGTCGCAACAAAGTTACAGAACAGAAAAAGGGAAAATTGGAACTGTTACAAGTTGAAGCTTTCTCCTTTGAAACCAGTAACTTTCTGCTGTCAATTTTCAGATAGGAAATTTTTCGAACTTAATTGCAAGTTCTTCGTTTAATGGAAACTATGCGGTTCGATAGCTTCTCTAGTAACAACTTTGGATAATTTTATTTGAGCATTTTATTATGCATAAAGTTTTAGTTTTAGATTGCATAGTATACTCTTATGAAATAAACAATCCAATAGTAAAAAAATCCAAAGTTTAACGCTAGGTTTACGGGACCCGTCAATTTGACGGATTTCAAATTTTGAAATGAAATACCCAAAAAACCATAGCATTAATTTTAACCACTTTGTATCGTAAATTTATAATTTCATTAAAAGAATTTATACACACAATTATTATTTTCCTAAGCATTCTAAATTTTGAAATTTGTATGTGGTATACCTATTTCTACGAAACCCGTCAAATTGACGGGTTAGCTGATTTCATAAACAATCCTTATATATTTGCTTCGTTCTTAAAATCATTCCTCCAATAATAAATATAAGAGTGAAAGAAAAGTCTTTAGTAATAAGATGCCCCCAATTCATTATCTCAATAGCGCCTGGATAATTTTCATGAAACAAAGTTTGGTGTCGATGTCGCGGACCAGATAGCACGCAAATATAGTGTGAAAGCAGGGTGTTTTCGATGGCCCCTTCAAGTTTTTATAATATTTTAGATTTGGCAGCGATAAACGCGTGGATACTATAAAGAGTGCATCGGATCGAAAATATCCAGAAAGGACTTCATATTTTGTTTAGCCGAGGAATTAGCTAGAGGAAACAAGGAGAACATTTGTCAAAGTTCAGACATTCCACTTCTGTCACCTTTAACGTCAGAAATCCGAAAAAGTTGCCGAGTGGGCTGCTGCAAAAAAATAGAAGCAATAATTGCTGTATGTATTGTAAAAAGATCGTATGCGGAAAATGCACAAACGAAATTCAATACATTTGTAAAAAATGTGTTCAATAACTATGATTACCCTATATCGTTTATATTATTGTTATCATTTCCGTGATAATTAAAAAAAAAAGATTTTTACTTATTAATAATTTATTTAAACATGAACCTTTATATTGTTCAATTCAGACTTAGTTTAAATAAATTGATTTTTTAGAGAAAATACGTATTTTCGTCTACCCGTCAATTTGATGAGTGCTGGTAGAGATAGGTATATAAGAAAAGCCCGTAAACCTAGTGTTAAATAGTTCAATGTTGTAAAAAATATATATGCTATAGAAAACATCAAATTACCACCCGAGGTTCTGTTTGCACATTTTAAAATAAGCTTGATTATGTTCAGTCCTCAACCTTAACCCTTTTTGCATTGCTTCTTTACTATGGCCACATGATTTATTTTCATCAGAACCCAAAAGCTGTAAATTAATAAAAATCAAAAACCAATTAATCGATGCTAAAAAAAACAAAAAAGTCATTCAACTTTAGTATAAAAAAATCAATTATTATCAAATGAATGAATTGTTGCATATTTTCGGTTTCCATACAGATCCAGTATGAAATTTCATTTTTCAATTACATAAACAAATGTTCGGAATGCACGGAGTTAATGAATTGCTTCAATTGAAAACATCGAATATATATTTATTGAAAAATCCATAATGAAATATTTTAGCGCAATAATTTTCTGTTACTAATTATTTTCATAAAATTGCTTTGCCGATAACCATTCGAAAAATCTGTTAATAAAAACTTCTCGAGGAAGAAATAATGATGAATTCTGAAACATGGGTAAAATCATATTACTGTGAATAATTATATGATTTACCGTGAATCGCGTGATTTAGTAAACGTTCCCACCTAATTTTGCAGCGCATATGAAATACGTTCGCATTATACATACGGAAATGGAAATTGTATTTAAAAACTATTTGTACATTTAAAGCAGTTATTTGCCCCTCGTACATTTTACAATCGCATATTTTGTTGGCCTACTTTCGCGAATCACCTTTTCGGGCGGTGATACAATTTTTTGTCCGTATCTATTCTTTTGTGAATATTTCGATATACGTCGAATAGTACGTGCTCAGCGACGTTCCGCACGAGCCCGTAAATTAATTTACAACGAAAGCCCGGGCAATCTCGATAATTCCACATTGGCCAGCGAATCGGGCCAGCTTATCGATAGAACAACAGGGACCAGTAACAGCAATGTTGTTCATCCAATGAATAGCCGACCCCTAACTCGGTGGCTCGTGACCACCCTTTCTATATATACTTGAAACTGCGAAGCTATAACTATTAAATATAACATAACATACTTTAAAGTTTGGAACATCGGCCAAATTTTATATCTTCTTTAATCTCTGTATATGCGAACAAGAAAATTAACGCTTAATGTCCCTGCGTGTGCGTGTACGTACCCGTAGGTTGGATCGACATTCATTTTTAATTCGTTTTAACGTTTAACTTTATACTGTGAAAAATGTACTATATTTCATAGTTGTTGAAATTATATTACAGCCAGCGCGACCCAATTTAAATATTTAATAGTTTTTCGACACAAAAACAGTCAAGATTATTACACTCGGAGTAGAGAAATGATTTTTATCGTAACTATTAAGATATTTTTTTAATTACTATATGAGGTAATAATTTCAATTAAGGAGATAAAATCTGAAGAAATATTATCGTATTCTATTAGTTACCCTAGCTTTGTTAATAAATTCTGATTACTGAAACTACAATTTTCTCGATATACTAATTAAATTTGAATTTAATAAAAAAATATGAGTATTTAAATTGTAATGCGACATCTATAACAAATGTTTTCCTAATTATGCATTTTAATTAGCAATGGAATTAATAAGAGAGAGAAGAAGAGAGAGATTTAGAGTAATAAGAAATGTAAGCAATATTATATATCCGCAATTGTATTTGTTGAAAGTTTCAGTTTAAAAAATTGGTTATTAACATAAAAATAATCTGTGCTGTGTTTTAAAACTTATTTTTACATTCAACGGAAGCATAAGTATATTTTCAATTTTTTCTCCTGTTCCGTTCAGAACTTTAACTTTCGGGTGAGTCTTTCTGATATCATCAATAAAAGCTCTTTTTTTCTTACCCTCCGGTAATAGAAATGTTACATACGTGAAGGTAGACAAATTATACACGTATAGTTATTTCTATCTGAGATAAATGAGCGGAAGTATTCCTTTCCGAGTATAATAAGAGTCAGTAAGGTTTCAGATCATGTGCCGGCGAAAATCCCATTTCCGAATATAACCAGGGTTGATTCAATTTTAGCTGACACGCATTAGGACCGTAACGATGTGTTTCCCTTTAGGGAAGTTACCACGCGTGAAAGAAAGTATGAAGAAGAATTAACTTGTAATCGTCGCAATTAAATATTAAATAATCATGGAACGTGCTAAACTAGTCCACTCAAGAACTTATAATCGATGCTAGTTAGTAGATTGCAAATTACAGATTATCGACGTTGTAATAACAGTTATTGGTACGATAAAATTATTTACAATAGAAGTAAACGAGCAAGACATAGAGAATATAACAAAAAGTTACAAGAACAATGAACTATTTTATTCCATTTCATTAATAAATTATTCAACGATTGAAAACTATTTTATTCAAATTCTTTGAATTTCAAAATACACACTCAGAATAATTCGAATCATGAGACGGAAAAACAATTATTTAGGAGTTGAATTTTGTCAGCAAGCTAGCATTTATTTTGGAGATTCATTGAACTTTTTGAATATATTGCACAGAATAAATTGCAGAACCATTTCTGGCACTATTATTCTCGTTCGTCACCTACATAAATTTAACTTCCCGGGAGTATTAGAGGAGAAGAATAGATTTGTTTAAAAAGAACGAACAAAAATAATAGCATCGCAAGAGTTCCCTCGGTTTTTCCTCCATAATATGCAAACAGAAAAATCGCAGTTGTTTTCGAAATTCGACGCCATGATCATAAGCTTGCCAATTAGAAGGTATTCGTGATTCTGGGATCTTCTTTGCACAACAAAATTTAATTTTCAGAGTTGTACGAGGAAGCACAATTATAAAAAAATTATCGTGAAAAAGAGAGTAAGAGCTGAAATAAGCGGAAAGTTCGTGCGCGATTTTTATTTTTCAAACGTAAATCTAATTTATATTAATTTATTAACGATAAGGAATAAAATTTATTCATCATTGTAAAAATCATTCCCATTATCTAATTTTTTTAAATCATTTCAGAAACATTATTCTCGAATTTATGCCACTGAGAAAAAAATATTCTGGATTTCAATTACATTAGCCGAATTGAAAAAAAATTAAATTGATTCAATAGCAACTGTCATATGTTTGTGGCAGCCCGTGATAATTTTGTTCTTGAATCAATATTATTTTTTTTCTGCGCGCGGATATGATTCGCGTGGGAACAAAAATGCTCATATTAATATTTTTTTTAATAATACGAATCATATTGATTTGCAAAAAAATTTTCACTGGAATACATTTTCGCGTAAATTTGTTTCGTAGGTACGTTATCGTTCCTCTAAACACGTTACTAATCACATCGCGGCGCTCAGCATTAATTATACAATGCATTGAACCACGCCACGGTACGACGAGTGTCAAATTTCGAGGTCTGATTAACACACGAATATATTATTTTCTTGCGAAAATGCTCGTGGTCGTAAGTCACTCGCGTACAAAAATGTTCGTACGAGGAGAACAATTTTTCCCATGTGACTCATATTCGCAAAAACTAGAAAATACGGTCTCTGGACTGCGCGAATTGAAATGGTTTCCTCACCTTCCATTCCGCATATTTTTCATGCTGTCTCTCAGTCGCTTTGAAACTATACTCCCAGCAATAATGGTACAAAGGTACACGGACTTCTAAATTGTTTATGGTTCTTTGAAAATTTATTTTAAATCAAGAAATGAAAAACTTGAAACAGGCTGATGCAATATATGTAAATAACAATGTTTCGAGAGCTTCGAAAAGATTAATTTATAAATACTAGTATAAATAAAGTTATAAAACTATTATTTATTAATTATAAATTAACTATTAATTATAAATAAAATTATTAAAAAACAATAGTATAAATAAAATGAGTATATTAGACTTCAAAAATGGTTTTTAACCTCTACTGGTCCGAATTATTTTGGGCCTAAAAATGATTTAAGTGGTTATACGCACTTAGAAGGCCAAAACAAAGGCGATTATTCAAGAATTTTTCCTGGAGAGACATTTGAATTTATTAATTTCAAACTTTGTGTATTGTAGTAGTCTTTTACTACTTTCTCAATTTTTTTGATATGCGTATAACCCCTTAAATTTGTAAGGCGAGAATGTAATTAATTGAAGAGGAATATTAAATAATTCAATATTCAAAGAATTTAAACAATGTAACGTTTAATCTATGAATAATTTATGAATAAAATGAAATCTACAAGAAAATAGATATTATTTGCTTCGAAAAGATTCCACTAATATCTAAGTTTCCTTATTTTCATATCATCTCATTTTGTACAAAAATTTTGTAATATTAACATTGTGAAAAAAACAGAATTGAAATTATTTTTATGATTAGTATTAACGTCACTGTAGAATCCACTGTCCGTGAAAACTGGGGAAAATGATTCTCTCTGATAAAATGTTCCACAAATTGACGAGATCTGTTTTCACCAAGTGCCGAAAGCACTTTATTACTCGAACGAAGTATTTGCTAGTCTCGAGAAAATGATTCGCTTTCCACCGATTTCCAATTTTCCGACTAAAATATTATCGCAGTTATTCATAGGAATAATAAAAGAATATCGAAAAAACGGTAATTTTACAAGCTACTGTTATATTTAAATCTCTCTGTCACTGCGATGCAAATTTTATGCTCTTATTCTCCGCGGAGACATGCAACATTTCATTCTCTACAGTTTTATTAGAAACTGCAACAGGGCTTTCCTTGCTGAAATAAAGTTACAATTTGTAATAGAGAGAAATGTTCGTATTTAAGCCTTGAATACCACTACATGCACATGGAACCCTCTGAAGGTGACGAGTGTACGAAAATTGGTTTTCATGATTCCTGCCATTATTATATCTCAGAATATAATGGACCAATTTGAACCTAACATCCAATATCTTCGAGGGCAAGAATTCGAATGTTAATGAGAATATTTTTAAATCGTAGTAGGGTAAACATACCAATAGATAGACACCCTCCAATAGATGGACAAATATTATTTCCAAAAGTAATTACATTAAATTTAAGAACGAAATCGTAAAATCATAATTTTTTTATGGCTATATGTAGCCCTGATTGCAAAAAGTGATTTTTTTCATCTTTATATTTGTAATAATGATACAAAAAAATATTTAAATTTGACATGACGAAGTTTTGCTTCAAGAGCGCCACCACTAGTAAATATGTGACAGGTGTCCGGTAAACGTTGTTTGTTATTACTATTATAAATGAATAAAAGTATAGGGTATGTATACATTATTATGTCGTATTTCACTAAAAAAGCTATAAATATTGTAATAAAAAAATTAAATTACAAAAATATGAGAAAATTTAGCGTCCATCTATTGGTATTGGCTGTCCATCTACTGGAGATTTTGTCCATCTATTGGGGTTGTGGTCCTACTAATATAACAAATGAATTTATTTAATGAACAATTTTTTAATTTAGATTTGTCATTTAGAGAACTCCAAGATATTAGTCACGCAAATACATATGAAAGCTTCAATTATTATTATTATTATTATTATTATTATTATTATTATTTTGATCTAGTTAGCACTCCGGGTAATCGCGTCATTAAAAGTAATATCATGTTCCCTTGCAAAAGAGATGTTTATTCCATTCGGAAAACTGGTTTCAAGCAGTGAGCAAGCCTTGATTTGCATCAACAAGGTACGACTTCAGAATTATTCATAAAAAAGGTTTCTTAAATGCAGTGTCTTCTTTCTCAATGCATAAATGATGTCTAAATATACAAATAATTTTCATAGTATGATGCTTATGTACTTTAGTTCATTGAAAACTCAAAGAAATGTAATTTTTTTCAATAAAGTTGCTGAAGTGAATAGACGCTTGAAACCGGGTACTTGAGTGAGAAGCTATATATAAAACAGCAAACGTATACAGCCAGAAAGGGAACGCTCAGCTGTGAATAAAACTAATTAGCAATTAAGACATTGGTGTCAGAAGGCAATCGATGGTCAGACTTACGGCCAGTTATAACGAGTCTTTGCATACTAATGCACTCCTTTGGTGTACAAGTTGCAGTTCCAAATGGAAACAAATGCAGAGAGAATTAGGTTAAAGTGCAATCCTACCTTTCTTGGTATATATATATAACAAGATATAAGTCTCTCTCTCGCTCTTTATGTGTATATACAATGAGAGAGAGAGAGAGAGGGAGAGAGTAACCATTTACAGACGGTAGATGTAACGAGAATAGTGAGAAGCGACAAGAGAATAGAAGGTTCAATTCAGCTTTTAGAATAGGAAGAAGGTTAGTTGGTTTGGTCCACGATCCGAGAATTCTGTGCCATGTCGGCGAAGCGCACGTGATACCAAACATTGGCAACGATCCAAAACTAATTACATCGAGTTCTCCCAACGCGCTATGGCTGACTCTCTCTTTGGACGAAACTCCCCATAGCACACCATCTCAAAATCAATCCTTGCCCAAACTTCATTCTTCTCTCTACGTTTAAAACTCCAGGGTAAATAGACGGAACCAATACACACACCTGTATTTACATACACGTGGGTTACTTAGATACGTCTCGTCGTGTGTAGGAAGTTTTAACACATTTACACGTTCAGGAACATGGGAATTAGCATTTTAATTGAATCCCAAAAAGGACTCTATTTTTTCCACCCTTTTTCCTCCTTTTCCTTCGAGATTTACTTTCATATAAATCATAGGGAAAATAAATCGTGCATTTTTCTCCTTCATTATTCAGCGTTACATGCTTTAAGCTTGTTGAAAGAAGCTTCCTTTCAAAAGAGGAACCTACCCTAGTTACTACAGATTACGTTTTGAAGTTTTATTTAAATAAATTTTTATTGGATGGAATTAGACGATCAATTGTTGGTGTTTACATACATGTTAAATACTTGTATGCAAATTGAAGATTTTTACCCTTAAGGGGGTACGATTCATTTTTCATTCGAATTTGTAGGCCTTTTGCTGAATTTTTTTGCAAGAATCAAAAACTTTTTTGAACAATTTTATTTTCCATAAATATTTAGTAATATTTGAAGTATATAAAAAATTTTTTGAAACAGAAATAGTCAATACCATACGAATTATGTCTTGCTTTTCCGTATCCTCTAAACAAAAAGTGCCTTACTGGCTGACACGATATCTTATGATCTAATGGACCGATTTACTTAAAATTCGAACACGATCTTTAGCAAACGTGCTACTATCGTACGAACCAGCATTTAAAAAATGTATTGACTTTTTCAAATTTTTTTAGTATTCCAAAGATATAAAATATCGTAACAATTAAAATGCAAGCTTAGAAATGTCAGCATCTTTTAAATTAATGATATTTCGATTTTATTGATATTCGTGCGATAGCCACACTTATGATAATGAGTGTGACTATAACCTTTTCATTTTTTGTTTCGAATTAGGAGAACAGCTGGAATCCTGTCAATCACTAACCCAATTTTCGTTTAGGGGATACGGAAAAGCAAGACATAACTAGTATAGAATTGACCATTTCTGTTTGAAAAAAATTGTATATATATTAAAAACATTAGTAAATATATATATGCGAAATAAAATAATTCAACAAAGTTTTTGATTGGTCTAAAAAAATTAAGCAAAAAGGTTTACAAATTCGACATAAAAATGAAAATACCCCCTTAATCCATTTGAGATTGCACACCGTGTGTGCAATCGATTTCCGATCGCACACCAGGTGTGCAATCGGTCTTATGGTCTCGCCAAGAAAAAAAAAATATTTGCGCTCTTGGGGACCGTGTTCGAAAAAAATCGCCGCCTCGAATGGGTTAACGCTTTATATCCTTCGCTGACGATCAACTTAATTGGGAGCAGATTCGCAAAAAAATCAAGAGGCCAAACTTTGGGTTCATAAACGCCGATAGACAAAAAGTGATTAACCCTTTCGCTAGTAACGGTTACTATAGTCACCCGCTACAAAACGCCGCCTGGACACGACGGGTGACTTTAGTCACCCGTCGATCTATTGCAGAAATGGAGCCAAAACTCAAACCAAATGCTATCGACTAGCTTTTCTCTGTTCGCAAACAGTTGCAAGCGTTGTTGCAATGTCTTTTTTCTCATTTTGCTTTTAAAAGTAAAGTTACAAAATCGTTTTTTGAGACAAAAGTCTTGGCCCCGGATGCTCAAAACTGCGCGCGTTTAAAGACACTCCGCGGCGAGGACCGCCGTAGCGAATAACCGTAGATCATTCAGAAGCCGATTACTAGGTCATGGGTCGGAAATCGTTGGCAGTGAAAAAGCCGATTATTAGGGTAATGGTCATAAACCGTTGGCCTTAAAAAGCCGATTGATCGACCTCCGGTAGATAAAATATTAAAGTACCTCGCAAAGATGGGTACTTTGACACTACAAAGACTTGTCGGGTAACCTTCTTCAACTCTCACTTTTTCATAAAAAAACAAAGAACAATAATCGTCTGTTGTTTGAGAGAAAGAATTTGGCCGTATGGAAATGACAGCATAATAGCTTTTACCAGATTCTCGAGTATCGTTTCAACGTTTGAATGCTTCCCCTATTCTTTTTACTGCACGAACGTTCTTAACAAATTTCGTCCCCGGGGATCGTTGAAACGGCTATTTCTACCCCTCGGCAATGTCCTTAAAATTACTCTAATTCCATGAAGAAAAAAAAAAGAATGGCGAGAAAAATGATTTCGTGACAGTCCTAATCATGATTCATCTTATACACGCGGGTGAGTCAAGCTCTTTTGGCCGTAAAGCACATTTCCAAAATTTATTTGCGCGAATAATTAAAGAAGGAAGTAATCTTCTGGAAAAATGTAAAAGCCAGAGTGTTTGCAGCTATTTATTTCGCAGCATTTGGACTGTTTTTCTCAACTTTGCGCGATATAATTTCCCATATAGGATTCTTCGTAATTAAAAAAGTTTAAAATTAGGTCTTCGAAGATCTAATACCCAAAATTCTCCAACTTGTTCAACTCCGAGCTTCAACAATTAATGGATAATTAGAAATAAGTTGTTTCCCAGTATCTTCGTTGCAAAACCACTGCAAACTTGAGCCGCGGCGAAGGCATATTCTTCTACAACGTCTAATTTCTTTGAACAGCTCGACAAAGTTGCAAAACAGGGTGTGGCAAGAAGGGAGAAAGATGTACGATACATATACAAAGTGCAGGGTGTGTACTAAGTGTAAACCGCATCGACCATATTCACCAGCAACGACGACATAAAACATTGCGCTGTAATACAGCAAGGAAGAAGGTCGTTGTATAGAAGAGGGATGAAAGGGAGTTATTCCACGTAGCTGGACATTTGCAAGTGAAATGTTAAACGTATCCGTTGAATTTCGCGCGATACGATGTTTAACAACAATAGTGAAGGTTGCATTTATTCAGTTTTCAACTTAGAAAAGGGAAAACACGATTACTTGTATAAAGGGGAAAAAGGCTAAGTTGTTTCCTTTGCCTCTATGCACTTTCCCTGAACAGTTTAGGTTTAACGTTCCAAACTTAATTCTTATTAAACGATGCCAAGAAAGTTTTAACTTTCATGAAATGGAATTCATAAAGGGCTAAGGAATTCTCTTAGCGGAAAACGCAACGGGAAATAAAAGCTCGACTCCGATACGCCACTCTGCTTTCAGATGCACTCGTTAAAACCAACTCGTTTCCCTTCCCGCAAACTTTCTTGCGTAGCATTTTTTATGAGATCATCGTTGTACTTCGACTAACCATTGACGCCGCACCGGAAACGTCAAATGGAAACCATAATATTTCCCTTTTCAAGTCATTGATTTTCATTGCACGTACGGGAACCATTAGCTCCCACAATTTTTAATTATCGTAAATTTGTCAAACGTCAATTCAGTGCTTTCGGATGAAAGCTTTCACCAGAATGTAAACATTTATGCTTTTGAGATACGCCAATTTTATGCGGGTATCACTATTCATTTTTAAATTGGTACTTGACTATACCACCGCTATAAAAAGCGATGCCGTATAAACGCTGAGCAAAAAAATGTGGTAAAATGGACTATGTGAGCAAAGTTAAGCTTCTATAATTCAATGAAACAGTTTTTAGTACGATTAACTATATTATAGTAACAGTTACGATCAAGTTATTGTTGGGAAAACGTTTAGGTTTAGGTTAAGCAAACTTTTCATCGTATATGTATTCTATCATACATAAGGTAAAATCGAGAAAAAAATTTGTCAAGATATTTTTTAGACAAGAATATAGTTTCATTTGAATCGAATAAACCATTTATTTTGACCAAAATATTTGCTATGTGATTTACTGAGTACCTTGTTACAGGATCCAATACTTCGTGGTCCTAGCAATTATACTTTATTGTTAGGAACATATAGTTACTTATAGTTTATTGATATCCTTAACCTTTATTGTTCCCATCGTCATTAACCGGCAATTAACTTTTCCAATTGACCATAAAATTTGTATGAAGCCCCACGGCACTCAGCTGTATAGTAAATTCCGTTCTATCCATTCAGGAATGCCATACATAAGTCTTTGCGATAAGATTGAATCAATTCTTGCCCTAATATGTGCCCATAATTATGAAAGTGGTCTAAGTCATATTTCCTTTGTGTTGGTAAATTTAAAGGATTTGTTTTAAATAAAATAAAAAATGTTTTTACGTTCTGCGACATTGAAAGTTGAAGTTTTATTGGTCTTGACTAATGAAGAAAAAAAATGTATCGCAATATAAAATGATGCGAGATAACTGAAAATCTCATATTTTTTAAATTTTTACTTAGACCACTTTCATAATTATGGACACATATCATACCTTATATGTTATCTGCTATTAGAAACACTTTGGGGCGATGCATCGGTGTGGTAGAATTTTTAGATAACTTTTACTTGCAAAAGCTATGACCGCATGTACATAGCATGTTCTAAATTTAATTAAAAAAAGTTACACGAAAGTAAAATCAATATAACCTACTTTTCAGTCCAAAAACTTATTAATCGATATTTTTAACATATTGACAATTCGTCAACTAATGTATTACCAATTTCAAAACTGTACAAAAAAATGTATTTTTGTAAAAAAATATATTTGTCCCATAGTTTTTATTATTACAGTATTTTTCCTATATTTTTTTTGCAAAAACGTATGTTTCTAAAAAAATACAATTTTCCAACATTTTATTTAACTTCATTGGATATAACAATTTTTATGACGATAACAAACTATAAAGGAAAACTAAGATAATGTTTGTGTACATAGAAAATATTTATTTAAATTTTCCGAGTAAAATTGTAAAATACACGATATATTTCAAATCTGTATATTTATTATTAGTATAATAAAAAAAA
Source organism: Gasteruption jaculator (assembly GCA_949825005.1). Lineage (NCBI taxonomy): Eukaryota > Metazoa > Arthropoda > Insecta > Hymenoptera > Gasteruptiidae > Gasteruption > Gasteruption jaculator. The sequence continues at coordinate 4,195,779 of OX463769.1, read as the reverse complement.
CGCTTCACGCAATTGAAATAAGATTATTCGAGAGTGATTACGACGAGAAAAGTGATTCCGGGTGCCCGCAAGATGGGCACCCGGAATCACTATCTAATGGCAAATATTCTGAAAACAAACGTAAGGAAAGATGGATAAAATAGACCGAGGGTTGCACTTGACCACACGCGAACTGCAGTAACGTGACTGGAAATAATTATACCTGCACGTTCTGTTTAGGCGATTAAATTGCATTTGATGGATCTGTTTAACTTTCATTTATCTTATCGTTCCCGTGGGTCAATATTAGGTAAAGCAACCAAAAATTGAAATGTCTATTTGTTATTTGTCTGAACTATTCTTTTTTTTCTGCATGAATATTGTATCGGATGAACATTTTTCTACAAATGTAACAAACAAATATTGGTCGAACGTACGAACGAGGCTTTTTCTCCCTGATATGAAAAGAAATAGTATTTCGAATGAAAAAATAAAAAGGGGTAGTTATTCAGTTTTTCAACTTTACTTTTATTATTATTTTCTTTTTTTTTCGTGAGAAACTACTGATTTTTTCATCACTAATAATCGGTATATTCAATGCAAAGCCTCCTGCCCGCACAGATTATATTTTGTTTCATTTTTGGAATAAGTGTCACTCTCAAAAATCCATAATTATTCCCAAAATTTCGTATTCCCTTTTCGTGTTTGTTTTCCGCTTCCTCCCTATCGGATGATACGCGTGACCGCTTATAAGTGGCTGTTACATATGCATCGAATAAGAGGATTTATATTAAAAACCCGACTGTTCGCTTGGGAAATTTGCAATGGAAAGGTGCTGAGCAAAGGATATACAATTATACACCGAGGAAGGTAACAAGCAACCCGTGTAGAAGTAGATAGCATGGCAAAACTTTGGGTCGCACTTCGGGGTGCGAAAGTCAGTTGCCACTCGGACGGCGAAATCTGTGTTAGACACTTCTATTAGAACCATATGGAAAGTCTATTACGCCTTCATTATACTTTTAATAATGTTTTAATTAGTTCTGGGTTTCGTGTCTCGTGAGGGACACTAGCCCAATATTACCTTTATTCGTTTTTTTAATTTAAATTTTGTATATATATATTTCTTTCATATTAAGAAATAAGAAGAAGAACCTAAATTTATGCCTATACCATATTTCTAGAAGAAAATTCATTTGACATACCTTTAATATTTGAAGAAGTAATCATTAATTTTATACTTCAACTGTCGGATATTAAGCAAAGTAAAATTAAACGTATCCACAAAATGCAAATAATAATCAATCACACATAATGCAATTGCAATTACTCCCTGTCAGAATACTGCAGTTCTTGTGTGCCCAAGTGCGACCCAAAATGCATCTTATCTCAGCTATACAAGGAGTCTTAATGGCCTTTCACCATCGACAACCATAACATTCGAATGTTGTTGCATTGAAATTAAATCCATTAACATCCTGGCTAACAATAATGATTTTAAAAAATTGTACCAGTTTTGGAATATATTATTTATATATGTGACCGTCCACGAAGAAACTCATCTAGTGTCTCAAAAATTAATTTTTAGTTAAAACTGAAACAAGGTATTATCAAGGGTGTAGAATCACGTGGTAAAATTTGAGGGGCTATACCTAGTCAGGAGGCCGAAAAAAACGCTTTTTTAAAAGATTTTTCTTGAAGAGAGTTTTTAATATATTCAATTGAAGTTTTTTGTGCTTATACTGTAAGTATTGAAGATTATGAAAAAATTTTTGATTTATAAAAATATTCATAATAAGGGCCGTAGCAGGCGATCTTCGGGCCCTTCTCAAAAAAAAGATGTTTTGCGGTGTACACTGTAACTCAAGACTGGATTATCTTAAACCAAAAAACCAAACAGATTTCGTTAATATAATAGATTATCTAGTAATTAATCGAAGGAATAATAAAAATATTGATTTTTGACAAAATGGCGGGATCTCGAAAAAATTTTTCTATTTTTCATCAAAATTTCGGCCTTTATTTATTTATAAAATGAGAAAAAAATCCAAAAAATAAATCCTTCGATTAATTTATAAGAAATATATTAAAAAAGATTGTATAAAAATTTCAGACCGATCGATGAAGCCGTTTTTGAGATAGCGTGTACACCGACTTTAAAATCATAGTTTTGAGAAAAACGCGTTCAAAGTTTTAAACCTACTTACGAACGCACCGAGGCATCCTTACAAATATGCCCGTAACTCCGAAAGTATTGGTCGGATCGACTTGAAATTTTATGTGTACACTTTTGAATAGTTGTACATTAAGAAAATATAACAAAAAAAAAACGATTTTTTCAAATCCTGACTAGGTATAACCCCTTAAAAAGTTCAAAAAAAAATTTTAATAATGAAAAACGGAATGTAATTATACACACTTCTAACGCGTTTTTCTCAAAAATAGGTTTTGACACACTAAGTGGGTTTCGTCGTAGACGGTCACATATTATTCTTGAAGTATAACCAAGTGTTTTATGAGTAAGCCTCACCTTTTACTTTCATTCGACAAATTAATTACAGATTGCCGAGTACAAACAATTCTACTCAAACTTTCTCCTGTAAAAGTGGCTAAGAGCATTACCAGTTCAATGCATTGTCTCGAGGTGTTATTGTTTTTAAAAGTACAAACCGTGGGAAGTAAGACTGCAGCGTAGGCGATAATTGGCTACTACAGCTTATTAACCTTCCACAATTTTCTTACGAACATAGAAATTTCTGCTTTGAAACGATCTGGGATATCTATAAGCCGAAAGCTTTGCTCGATGAATTTCCAATCGCTTTACCATTTGCACCGAATCGGGGCTTTGTACCACCAACCTTAAGATTCAGTCGGTAATTTCGACTAATCAAGGAGATTTAATAATTCTCGTTCTAGTTTCACTTGAAACCAAGAGAAATCCCTCGACTGGGCTTTGAGCACAGAATAACCGATAATTGCCTGAAGAAGTAAATTCCCATCGCCTTATAAATCTTATTAGCAGTTCCCTGCGTGGATTTTTATATGCATGCAACAACAGTGCATCGTACAGCAAATTTAGTTAGGCAAATAATTGTTTTACTCTGTATAGAAAAAAAAGTGAACATTGCGTTCCCTATTTCTCTCCCTTTTTATCCTCTTGTCCCTCGCTGTATCATCCTCGTGAAAGAAAAAAAAACACCTATGCCGTATTGTCGGGAGGTTTATAATTCTCATGACATTTCGGTAGAATAGTTATTTCCCGTCACTGAAACAGAGTAGCTTGCCGGGAAAATTACTGTGAAATCCAGACCACGTATATACGTGGCTAGCTTTTCGCATGTGTTGTATATAAATATACATACACGCGGAAACAAGGGAGCATCTCCAATCCCAAAACATCGTCATTCTAATTTACGCACCCGCGCAACTTGCAATTTCCATCTCTCGACTTAGCGGTTTTAATCGTCTAGCTTCAGCCAGTAGAGTTTCAACCTTCGCGTGTACGTGTCACAAATATGTAGCCACACGAGTCGATGTGCACGTGTGCGTGTGCACAGGTACATACATATAATATGGTAAAGTAGAGGAGAAGACGAAGCGAATAATAATTTAGGGTTGACTGCAGGGTGAGAGAATTTACCCCTCCTTCTTCAAACTCATCCCTTTTCTCACTCACTGTGGAAACGCTGACGGAAATTGCTTAAATGTATCCTATACTCCAGGTGCACTACTAGGTGTTACTTCGGTGTATGTATTACCGACACGCTACGTAAGTACGTGTACGTTCGGAATCGCACATCTTTGTCAAAGTACTTTGGGAACTAGTTAGCTTCGAGTGATTTAAATCTATTTGCAACTTTATCCTTGAGCGCTTCGGTAAATTCGAATTATGGACTTTCGAATCCATACCCGTCAATTTTATCAGCATTTGAATAATTTTGGTAGGGAAATTTCTTCGGGTACAAAAAATAATTCGTCTTCGAGGGGAATGATACGGATACGATGGAAAGGTGAATGAATTTTGTGAAAAGGTTACGTCATAAACTTCCAAAAAGAACGGCTCGAAAAATTTAGCTTTTCCAAATTTGAAACGTGGAACATATGAATTTGCATACTACAAATTCGAAATTCCTGCGTCCGTAAGTTTTGGATTTGCGGAATGCATTGCTATCCTCGCCACTTTTTCTTCGTAATCAAATTTCACCTGTGCTGCATTTGCTTGAAACGCGAGAAAATGAACGACTGCTGATTACGCTCGTCCCGTACGTGCTTTGAAAGAAGTTCGTTTCTGAGTAGAGATATACGAAGGGGAATAATTCGAAAAAATTCAGAAAAAATTCTAAAGATGCACCCGTAACCAAAAATAATCCAATTACAAACATAATTCCTAAGATATAAAAATACTTTTGCAAAAGTAACATAAAGTAATAAATGCAATCGGTAACTATAAAATTCGAGTTGACGATTAGCTTTTTATAAACATTTACCATTTTTCCTTCTAGTTAGAGTAAACTGTCTAGTAATTGACCGTATACCAGTGAATGACTATTGTACGAACAAATGTAAATTATAATTGAATCTTCCCTATTCTCGTATAAGAGTCATAAAAAAATAGTAATAAATAATATTCTTATTTCATTCAATGAAAGTATTCGATCACCTATTAGACTTTTACACGTGTTGCACTTTATAGTTAATTAAAGATAATTGCGATGTATATTAATATACACAATTAATAAAATGGTACGTACAAAAATTAAATATATATTTGATATTTATGCCAATTTATTTTCTTATCAAATTGAGGTTAAGTTTTAATCAAGTTATATGAATAAATCTAATCGCTATTTCCACCTGTTACAGTTATTATACGACGAAATAAAAACAGTTTTTAATTGTAAACACGACATAACTATGTCATTCAATATATTTTTATCAGTATGGATAACGGAAATAATATGCAAAATAAAAATCTGTACTACTGAAGAAAGTCTTAAATATTGGACCGAAACGTCTGGATATAATAAATAGAATTACTACTGATGATCTACGAAAAATAAGAATCTATATTATTTATTCAACAATCAAGACCAACTAAGAATTCTACAATTTATCAAATAATTGTGATAACAAAAAGTAACTATATTTACAAATTTATAAACAAAAATTAACTCTTCATGCAACTTCAATAGTTGTTTCATTATTATAAATAAATTTATTCAAATAGAACCTCGAACGTACATAAACTCAACAAATCGGTCATTCGCTAGTTGATTTACGCTATTTTTATTATTTTTCACCACGAGCGCGTGAGTTTTCATTATTTCAACAATTACCTTTTTCTCCGTATAAGAGAGATCTCCTCTACCTACGTAAAAACTATAGTGTAACAAAAAATTGGATGCAATGGGGCTTAAGGGCAATTTAAACCACTCTTGGATTCCTGCTGCATTTTCACTTCGGGAAATTTCTGAATGGTTTCCCGTCAGGAAACGATCTTATGGTAATTGCTTTGGCCAGATGACATCCCAGTTTCGATAAAGCTTGTATCATCCAGTGCCTCGCAAACTTTCTTAGCCGTTTGTATACACGTGGGTGTTGGGCCATTCAAATCTAGATCATCGACCCATTCGGGATAGACCGATGAAAAAAAAAAACGACGTCGACGAAAAACCATTTGCTCATATTGTGGCAAATCTATAATATAGGATGTAAATTTTACGGAGAGCAAAGAGCCAATTTTACTATATCATCATAATTACCGCAGCGTAGGGGTGAAATGTATTCATTTTTACGTTTCAGTATTTTTTTTTCATCGTGGCATAGTAAAAATATTTTATCGCGTTGTAAAAATTGCAACAAAATAGTACATTAAATTACCATATTCTTATTCCTGCTTTCCCACGTGAATCATATAATCTCTAGGATCCGAGAAATCGCTTTTATCATGATATAAGAATTTCTTTATTAGGTCAAATTATCATATTGATTCGCACAGAGTGTGGCAATTTTTCCCTTATTTGTGTTCGTCATAATTTTTTTAATTTAAAAACACTTTTCCAATATTCTTTATTATTTTATAGCTCAAGGTTCCAGAAGTTTAGCAAATTTTAATTTTTATCTAATAAAAAATTTATAAAGAAGAGAATAAGTTACAAAAGTTAAAGAAACAGTCGAAAATTCATGATTTCACAAAATACAGTAAAATGCTAAACCTTAAAACGTACATTAATAATACAAGAAGTGCCAAAGACTAAGGAATAATCAGATTGCAGCCAAAATATTTCAAAGGATTGGCCATAACTATATCATATAATAATGAAAGCATCACGGAGTCTGTAATAAAGTTTGATAACAAAAGATTTGTTGTCTGTGATTACAGTGTAAAAGATGAAGAATAAAAATAGAATTTACAGTACGTTAAGGGACTACACCAGTGTGGCGGCCGAAAATTTACATGTCTTTTGGGAATTTTTTTACAGAAAAAAAAACAGTTCGAAACCTGCAATCATTTTCCCAAAAAAAAATTCATAAAAACACACCTTTTTTTTCGGCCGCCAACTAGATGTAACCCCTTAAATGAAAATACTATTAAAATCTCTTAGAATTGTCTTGGCAGTCTCAGCATGTTTTCTATTTCGTATTTTTAACCTTTGAACACTGTCTTGCCGAAAAGGACGATCTTATAGGAAGTATAAATTTCCAACTTTGTAGGTTTAAAGTATCAAAAACCGTTATAGTTTTTTCCCCTACCTAAGTTATGGTTATTCGAAGTTGTTAAGTTGGAAACTTTGTTGTTTTAAACAAAGCGAATGATTTTTACCTTTTTCACGGATTCGTATCTTGAAGGAAAAATTTTATGAAAGCGCAATATTTACAAGCGTAAAGGACTGTATTTCAAAGTTTTAAACGACGTAAAATAAATACGTTTACCCATCGCACGTACCGCGTTTATGAATTTTTCAAAGTGGAAAAGCAACAACACGGACGAGAGCATATTTTAATGCGCGTATAAATTAAAAACAATTTCACCATCTAATGAAGTTCCAATTAATATTATATTGCCACTGAAGTTACATCATGAGAGTGTTGAAATGTATTTCAAGAGTGACGTGAAAATTTACACGGGTGAATGTTTATGCATACGTAATTGTCAGCAAGTTTTTGACAAGTGTTAGGTTGCTTGGTATTAGTGTCTATTGATTAACATTCGCTAATTAGTCTTTGGATTTTAGTAGCAGCGTTCGTCCCTCTGTGCAACTAATATGCCAACTTCGTCCGGAATAATTCCTCAAACAGTTTCTCTAAGTTGCGAGATCATCTTTCGCGTAGAGGAAAGGGGTGCGAAGTCCGGATATCCAAGAAGAGTCTGTTACACAAGTCAATCCGCGTGTTAATTAATATTATTAACGCTTGAAAACTTATATCAGCGGATTAATCTTCGGGTATCGCATTTGACCTCCTTTAATATCGCGTTTATCATTTTTCAGGTATTAAGTTAGATGTATATATTTATTTTTTCGCTGAAATATTATTTATTCGAAATATATTGCTTGCAAGTCAAAAAGGTGGTAATAAAAAATACTGCATTTGAAAAAATCTATTAAGAGAAAATATGAGATGTTTTTATTTTCTCAGTTTCAGTTGGACAAGAGCTTCACTGCGTAGAAGTGAAGGTCCCTGGTTCAAATCCAGGTCGCGGGTTATTTTTGCATGTATCACTTGTCGCTTTAAAAAATGCGAATAAAAGGGATATAATTAATTGCTTTGTCTTGGTATTACAAGATTTGCAATAAAAAATATTTAAAATAGCTTTGTCTTGGTACTACAAGATTTGCTAATAAAAATAATTTCAGTTGATTTAGATGATAGTTTCCAATCTAAATCTTGACCCAGACTACATTCCATCGGGATAGCCTCAACTAATTTACTTAAAATGTAAATAATTAAAGTCGTGTAGCCAAAAAGAAATAATAACATCTAAAAATAAATATTTATTTTCTCGTAAAAGCATTCAAATTAGTTTCAATTGACTTTAAATTTCTTCAAAATTTTCAAGTCTATCAGCAAAATCAGCAAAAGATACACAAAATTAGACTAAAATTACAAATTATCGTCACTACAAACAAAGCTCCATCATTTTCCGTTAATAAAAGTTAATTTTTCGTAAATTTGTCCTCTCAGTTACTATAATCAAGGATTTTATTTCATATATCCTCTAAAGTTTGAAACGCGTAAAATTGCAAAACTTCATAAAATTCTTTATTACACGCCTTTTAAACTCTACACCTTTTGACACAGAATCTCGTTTATTTTTCGTACGAACAAAATTGTGTCCATTTTTAAAGACTAGTAGTAAAAAATATTGCATATTAATGAAAATCTATTACGAGAAGATACGAGATGTTGCCTCTCGTAAAAATATTAAAATTAGTTCGAGTTGACGTCAATTTCTCGATAACGTACCGGATTATACGTGAAAAATGTTAACAAAAATATTATATAGCGATGAACTGAAGTTACGAACTTTCCCATTTCAATTACCGGAGTCAAAGGTACGTTATGTTTATTCCACATATCCCGCAAAATTTGAAACGCATAAAATTGCGGACGCAAATTCTCCATTACACGCCCTTTAAATCCTGTATCGTTTGACACAAGAGGATCGTTTACTTTTCATACGAACAAACATTGCTCGCAGTTCAAAAGGATTGTAACAGTAAAAAATATTGCATTTTAAAGGAAACCCGTTAGGGGAAAATATTTCATCTCTAAAGTCTTTTCGTGATATCATCTTCTGCATTCTCGCAAATATACGCAAGTGCATATCTTGGATGTTTTCAAGTGAGATGCGGATTCTCAAAGCAAATTGTCTCGACGTTCCCCGTTTCAACTTTACTTACCCGTCTTTCAATGTAAATCTTGGGCTCCGTTTGACGTCTATTATGTGTCTTGACGTTCAAAGGAGTTCCATCCACCCATCTATGCTTTGCGAGGCTAATGATCACTTGTTTGGAATTTGAGTCGAGACCAATGGTATCATATCTCCTTGAGTTTGCGTCGTTGTGCTAGAAGCTTTGCACGATAAGTCACTTATGCACAGATAGAACGGACGGGTATTCGAACACCCTGAACTGCCGATTTCACGTGCGCTATAGATACGTCAATATGTCACATAATCCGCGAGGTTTCCGAGACAGAGCAATGGATATAGGTGGTATGTGAATGCGTACCCCTATATGTCAGGTACCTACATAGGAAAGGAGTCCAGGACGATGTGAATTTACGGGGTGTCGGTAGACACAGGGAGAAACCGCATAATTCACTTGGCGGTGAGATCTGCACACCTTTACAAGCGCACCTTTGGTACACGAAACTACAGCATCCGTACAGATGCGCAGGAATATATACACAAGAGAAGAGGATTCCATAGCTTTGTCTTTGTACTCCCTACGTAAAGTTACACAAATACAGGAACTGTTCTCTTTACTGCACTGGATATTAAGCGGCTGATTTATACCAACGACACTAAATTTGTTGACTGCCTCAACCCTCGGGACAAATTCCTTCTACAAATGAACACTTTGGTAAAAGGGAAGGGAGGCCTTTTAAATTTGGATTATTAAAGTTCCGAGCCATTTACGGCTACGTGAATTTTGGGTATAACGTCCGCGTTGGACAATACAATGAAAGAAGCGCCATGGATGGAAGCAATTTTCTCAAGCCGAGTATCCTTGCGAGCAAAGTGGACATAATAAACTTTTTCGACAAAGTGTAATTGTTATTATGGTAAAAGTCGTTTTTACTTTTGAAATTAACAGTATATCTTAGACGTTATGCGAGTATGGTAAACGTAGGTAACGTTAGCACCTACACCAAGAAGCCAAATCGTGCTCCTTACGTCTCGTTCAAATGAAAATTCGAAATTCTCTGCATTTCACAAAACTTGGAAGTATCAAGAATCGTTGCAGAATGTAGTCATTTGGAGTCTTCTAGAAAGGAAATTATGTCAAACTGTAGAGAGAAAAGAATATTCTTACGAAACTAAAAGTTGCAATTTTGGGTAAAAAGTTTGCAAAAGGAAATTTACATTACACAAATTTTGAAAGTTCTAGGTACAGTTTTCAAAATTCGTAATTTACCGGTTTGAAAGTACCAAGGGGGAGTATTTTAAAGTGAATAATTTTCAATTTTTTATTACTTTCAATGATTAATTCGTGTCAAATTCACACACGTTGTTCGTCATCTAATTCTTCTACGAACGAGAAAGAGCAAAGTCTAGAAATTTTTCAAAAAATTATTGTTTGGAAATATCAAATATCATTGCAGAATGGAGCCATTTGTATTCTCCTAGAACGGAAGTTATGCTAAATTTTTGGAGCAAAATTCCCATCAAGCTGGAGTTTGCAACATCTTCGCTAAAGAGATTGAAACAGGAAATCACAGTCCCAAGGGTTTCGAGAGTTCTAGTTCCGGATTTCAGATCTAGTTGCAATTTAACTCTCGGAGAACGTACCCATTTTTTCGATCATAAGGAACACTGTGGGTCTGTGACATCCTGTACATTTTTGACTGGTCGCCATTTTTGAACTACTTATCAGGGCGACTTGAAAAAAATTCTCACATATTCCTCAACTATCGTAGACCTAATCTCTGCACCGAAAAAATGAAGGCCTTAATTATGCAATTTCTAGTTGGCATAATCATCAAAATAGAATAATCATAAATAAAGTCATAATTACTAGAAATATATTGTTGATATTCAACTAGAGCGATAGTTCGAATTATTATATATTTTTTCCAGTGTGTAGTTGAAATACCTCGTTAGAAAAATTAAAATGTAAAAAAATTGGTGAGAAAAATATTTTTTTTTTCCAAAAATGAAGTGTATAGAAACGGGGCGTTAACTTTGTGTGTCATCTTGTTACCATGCAGACTGTAAAGAGCATTCCCTCAGATTTCCTTGAAGGTAGTTAAACGGTTAGTTAAGGGGGGAGGCCACTGTAAAATCATTAAAACTGCACCATAATTTAATGAGTTTAAATAATTGATTCAGTATTACAAATAAAAAAGAAACTGAAACTACACTTCTTAACAATCATTAAAAAAAATTGATGGCGCGATATTATGACTCGAAGGTGCCGGGATAAGTAGGCCGTCGTGAAGAATGGGCGTTTTCCGCTGGTATGCAGGTTCGAAAATGAACCGATTCTCTGAAAAAGAAAAAAAATCCTGAGTACCTTTTTGTACATGTGCTCATCTGGTAAACCTCACATACCTTCAAAATGTTTAGTTTCAGGTTCCAAAAAAAATTTTTTAATTTTTAATTTTTCATACCAGGTAAAAAAATTTTTTTTGGAACCTGAGACTAAATATTTTGAAGATATGTGAGGTTTACCAGATGAACACATGTACAAAAAGGTACTCAGGATTTTTTATTTCTTTTTCAGAGAAACGGTTCATTTTCAATCCTGCATGCCAGCGGAAAACGCCCATTCTTCACGACGGCCTATCCCGGCACCTTTGAGTCATAATATCGGGGCACCAATTTTTTTAATGATTGTTAAGAAGTATAGTTTCAGTTTCTTTTTTATTTGTAATACTGAATCAATTATTTAAAATCATTAAATTATGGTGTTGTTTTAATGATTTTACAGTGGCCTCCCCCCTTAAATACCGAGAATATTAATTTTGGGAGTCACTTGCAGAGGATGCCCCCGATACGGTGCAGTGTCATACCAAAAACTATACGCGATGCCCCGCATTTTAGTGAAATGTTAACACGAAAAGGCATTGAATGATCACTTGTCGTGTAAAAAATTGTTTGTCGTAGACTATTTTGGCAATCATTGTTTAAAAAAACCGAAAAATCGTCTGGAGAAATTTGCCGATAAAATATATTTTTCAAAAAGTAGATATTCTCGTAATGGAATTTGCTAGAATTTGTGTTGCACGTGTGAAGTATCTGGAGGGCAACAAATATTAGTCAAAAGTGAACATACGCAGAAATGCACAAATCCAACCTCAGCGTTCCTTCGGTTAGGAATTTAGCAGATTTGTGAAGCGTCTACTCCACTGGAATAGCCCGCATAAAATTTCCACTAAAACTTCCGGGATTGCTCCATATAGGTCTACCGTTAATTTTCACGTGAGATAATTCATCAGCTTCCACTGCATACTTCACGTGCAAACTGTACTTACTCAACTACGCGTATACGTTTCCGGTAAAAAAAGATTGCTCAGTCCCTCCCTCGGTATTATAAATAGTAAGGGTAGATAGTAAGGATTAAAGAACACATGGGTAACGTTAATGATCGAAAGGCGAAGTCTGAAAAATATATAGGAAGGCCTTATAAGAATCCGTCTACTTTTTGCAATAACTCTCCGTTTTTTAGCATTTTACCCTTGATAAGAATCCCTTCTCAGTTTGCATTTCCAGTCGAGCAGCTTGTAAGCTCCTTCCGCTCGACCAGGTTTGTTTGCACAATCCATCGATGTCTACGAGAGCAGCTTGCTTGTTATACAATGGGTTCCTTCGTAATCCGGCTATTCCATCAAACTCCTACGGCTAAAGCTTCCCTACGTACATGGATCACTCCAACACTTATGCACGTAGGTCAGGGTACATTGGTTCAAGAGTATCAAATTCTTTCTCCCTTATGCCGAATCGCTGAAAAATAAAAATAAAAACCCTTACGGTCACATAGGGAAACGGCTTTTCCATTCACTGCAAATGAATTGACAATGTGTGTTCCTTTTATAGAGCTTCTTAACCTACTAGCAAATTCACCCAAAGTTGTCCGTGAATAGCTGTATTGAAATTGAGAAAATTTTGTAGCTTGGGTTCAAGAATTAGAGGGGGATTCTACGTACTTTTTTTACGTTTATTTTTACTAAAATAAAAATCCAGCAGATCTATATATCCCTACGTTATTTTATTGTTTTGCTACTATATTTATGCTGGCTTTGAAAGATTATTTTAAATGAGTTCCCGAACTCCAGTTTTGAAATTTTGTTACCCATTTATTTTAGAAGACCGAAGTATTTCCAAAAAAATTCGGCTCTTATAACCAACTTTTAAGGATTTCCCGGCGTCCTAAAATGATGTATCAGAAAATGAAAATCCCTAAAAATTATAACTTTTGTTATATTTATAAAAAACGCGGAATGAAATTTTTTGTGCCTTTGCCTCACATACAAAAATTGATAAAGGAGACGTGGAATTTGAACTGGCAAAATAATTTTCTAAAAACTAAACTAAATGAAAAATATGTAAAAATTGTGACACAATGAATATTGTAAAAAACTTTATCCTGAAAAAATATCGCGAAAGTCAAAAGTGATGAGTTTTCTCTTGTGACCGTTGCACAAAAATCGATTATTATTCATGCATTTTTCGAAAACACGAATCTTTGAGAATCTACTGTATAATTTTGGAAGTCTGGTTAAAACTTATTTACAAATTTTTATATCACTAGAGATAAATATAGAAAGTCGTATACCAACTATCGATTACAAACTTTCATCCAACATTCCTTCGGGACGAATCGTCATTACTGAGAGATAGTCGACGCGGATAGTGGTTTGATGCAACTTTAGAAGCGAAGCTATACGATTGTCAATGCGACGGTACCTTTCAGATGTGTATCGTAATTGTCTCGGGTTCGGTGTCAGTCCGGGTCTTTGTCCTTTGGCATCTTCATCATAAATGTTTATTTTTAATGATAGAAGCTACAATTCGAGTTATCATCCGAACTTCTGGAAATTCGACAGATACACGTGGAAGAATTACGTCATATTTAACTTATCTCGCATTTTCTTCATTTAAACTTGTAATATTACAAAACAATTAAGGGGTTACATCTAGTTGGCGGCTGAAAGAAAGGCGTGTTTTTATGAATTTTTTGGGGGGAAAATGATTGCAGGTTTCGAGTTGTTTTTTTTTTTCATAGTAAAGGGTATATCTTCGACTATGTTTCATAATTTTTTTATTGAAAAAAATTTACAAATGTAGGAGATACAATGCATTTTCCGGACCGCTAGGTTTTCTGCGGTGACCACTGTATCTTCCACCTCACTCGTCTAAAATCAAAAAATCAAATAGATTATGTTTTTGCATCGTATTATCTAGTCCCTAACCGAAGGATTTGAGAAAATATTAATTTTTGAAAAAATGGTCGACGAAAATGAAGTGATTTATTCATCAAAATTTGGACTTTCGCGTTCAATAGTCGACCATTTTTTCAAAAATTAATATTTTCTCAAATCCTTCGATTAAGGACTAGATAATACGATGCAAAATCATAATCTATTTGATTTTTTGATTTTAGACGAGTGAGGTGGAAGATACAGTGGTCACCGCAGAAGACCTTTTTTTGAACAGCGGTCCGGGAAATGCATTGTATCTCCTACATTTGTGAATTTTTTTCAATACAAAAATTACGAAACATTGTCGAAGATATACCCTTTACTATGAAAAAAAACAGTTCGAAACCTGCAACCATTTTCCCAAAAAAAATTCACAAAAACACGCCCTTTTTTCGGCCGCCAACTAGATGTAACCCCTTAAACGGAAATTCCATAATATGGAATTTGTTCGTGGAAAGTTAATTTCACGAAAGTGCGAGAGTGAGTGGCACTCTTTTAAAACATAATACAATACTCATTAATGTTGAATTAAAGGATGAGTAATTAAAAAGCAGTCAAATCGATTTGAGCTATAAAATTGCTTTTGTTAAATAGCTTTGTTAAATTCTGCAATCAATTATTGCTCCATGAAAGTACGTATTGGCTGGAAATTTAGTTAACTTCGTTTTTGTCATTAATTTCAATGAAATTTTCTATTACTAGAGTTCCAACGCGAAACATTTTATTTTTCGCTATGACCGTCATTGAAATTCATTACGGAGCGATGGTGCAATTAAAAATGTATTGCTGCTTCACGCGATGAGGCAGAAGGTATTTGAAGTTCGCGACAATAATTAATTGCTTTTGCACCATTTGTGCCTGTTTATAGCGTTGGTGCGTACAATTCGAGTTATAATCCGAACTTTTGGAACTACGATGGAGGCTCGTAGAGGGATTCTTTCGTGGGTACAGACACCAGACACGGGGGTCGCACTCGTAAAAGAATCCCTCGCCAAGAAAGTTCCGGACTCGTGATGGACTTGATATTTTCACTTTTACAGTCTTTAAATGGATTTCCGAAAATTGCCGGGTATATTACTCACCGAACTCTTACAAAGCCGTCGCCGTGATAACACACGAACTTTATTATCTCGCGTCGTTTATTTTCCGCGACTTTTTCCTCGTCGGAGTAAAAAGGAAGAAACATAATTGATAATCCTAATTTTCAACACTACCATAAATTTTCAGAGATAAAGTGATCTAAAAAGTTCAGGAATGTTCTATAAATCAATGGAGGACAGAAACATATGATCGGCGTTTTTCTTCTCTCCCTCTGCCCTCCCTTTTCTCGCGTTTCTTTTAGAATAAAGTTTCGAAGATTCGACGCGCAGTCAATTAAATCTGCGGGCTACGAGATAGGCGTATACATATATATATATCGTTCCCTTAGTGTGTAACATGTACATATATGCACAGTAAGTATCATTCTCTTCTGCTTCTCCCGCGAGACTTGGAAACTAATTTCTCGGACGGTTTAGGGAAAAGTTGGGGACACTTTCCATTCGCTGCCGTTGAAACGGGGTCAAGCAAAGGAAGCGGTAAGCTCAGGGCGCATATATAGAATATCTCTCGGTGGAAATCCTAAAAGTTTTCAAGCGAAATTCACCGTGCAAAAGCCGTTCTTGTCGAATAGCTCTCCTGATGACACTAACCATACGATCGTCGCGATATCGTGTCTCTATCATTAATGCGTTTTACATAACCGGAACTTTTGCCGGGAAGTGTTCTTTTTGTAATTACCGCAACCAACTTTTTTTTTTCTACCGAATAAAGATAATTTTCTAACCGCGATTACCGAGGATCGGCAGAGAACGAGAACAAAGATCCTTAATTGCGCCCCAGTTCACCGGAGGACGAGATGGATCAGTTTTAGGACTAGTTTTAGGCCAACGTGTATTTTAGTTGAACCGAACGAATTATTGTGAAAGCAACTAATCTCAGCGCCACTACATTAACTATCAATTTCTCTCCAACGGTACACTCAGAAAATGAGTGAATTGGACCAATTATTCGTCCTAGAGGTGCTCGAAATGCATTTGCCATATTATACTGTAGCTTGTCCATCACGAGCATTTCAAGCACGAGATAATCCTATTTAACATACTTTAGTTACAAGATGAATTTGATTATGCACTTAATGCACATAAATTATGCGCGTAATGTATGTGCATTATGCAATATTACAGTCGATGCGTTCGAAAACAAGAGTTAACAACTCTGATACTTTTCGCATAATGCTCTATAACCTCTCTTCAAATACAAATTGGGCTATACTACTTTTACAAAGTAAATCTCCGTTAGTGATATTCAGCATGGGAAATTTCATTAATTTCCGCTGGCAGTGAGCGGCTAAACAGATTTCGACTTCGAAAAAGAGGGTTATTTGTAATGAACTGAAAAATCAAATAAGCTCAAAATTAAAGTAAAAAATATACAAAGTTAAGGGGGGAGTCCGGTGTAACTAAGGTATTTTTCCAATGCATATAATTTCAAGATATAATATAATTTTTTTATTGAAACTTTTTTTACATATAAAGGGAAGTTTAAAGAAGAAAATTTGCCATTGTAGATTTAATTTGAATATATACATATATAGATATAGTAGTGGCAAGGGAAGGATTCGCACAAAACGGCGGGATACCTGGAGTCCTGAGAAAATATCGGAAACGTAAAATGAGGAAAAATTTTTCTTTGGTAGGTATATAAAATGCGGATGAACCTCAGTTTGAAAAAAAAATTGTTAATTGCAAAAATGGCGGAAGAAAACATGAAAATGAACGATACACGTCCGCTGTTATTTTGCAATAACTTTATGCTATAACAATAATTCATGAAAAGTCGAGGTTCATTAGCATATAAATTTAATTATCTTCAATTTAAACGTTAAATCAAGTGAATCGGATAAAAATTCGATGAGCTATGCGTCCCGCCAATTTAGAAAACGTTGTTTTGAGAAAAACGCGTTTAAAGTTTTCGGCTAGTCCGTGTTTAGGTGTACCTACTTGGCGCTCTCACCGCTCCTAACTATATTTCAAGATCGAATTTGGTGCTATAATTTTACAAAAGCATTCTTCACACGCTTCAGAAGATTTTTAAGCAAAAAAAATCGATTTTTTAGACCTGTTACATCAGGCTCCCCCCTTAATGCAGTGACAGGTATCAGCACAGGAAAAACTGATTGTTGGTTTCGCAAAAAGTTGCTAACTTTTATGCAAGAAAAAAGATTGCCCCGAAAAATCAATTTCTGATACGCTGCTCTCGTGTTATACGTGGATGTTATTTGTCGTCACGTGATACCACTAATCTTGATAATAAGATCATATACACCATAGACGATCAGATGGTTAGACGTAGAATGTCTGCTGCGCATGCAAGAGGTCCACGATAAATAAAATTAATAAGAGATGGTTGAAAATTTCAATACTCCAGTATCGAAAAATTTGCGAGAAAATACTTTGGTTCTACAAATTCCAGAATTGGGGATCCTCAACTTGGCGATTCCCGTTAAATGTATTGTGAGGTCAGAAATAGCGACATTATAAATATCAAAAATTTGAACTTTCGAAGACCGCAATTTTTAATAGCAAAAATTTGATATGTCAGTTTTATCAAGATTTATTCACCTTTTTACTAGCATTCTTTTGACAAAAAATTCTTTCAACTACAAATCAAATAAAAAATATCTGCTAAAATATTCAAAAATCGATTTTCAAATTCTCGCATGAGATGTTCCACTTCAAGAACCTCACCCAGAAATTCCTGTCATAAAATTCGTAGCGAGTGGGTTGTGAGTATTTGCGTTCCACGATTTTTTGCGATGGAGAGTTGCGTCTATTCGAAACTAGTAGTAGCCAGTGATCTTCCTGTATATTTTAATTAAACTCCAGCGAGTCTCACTATACCGGTATCGTCCTGGAGCCACATTTTCATTATTATCAATGAATTTTTATCTAGCAAAAAGTAGGGCAAATAAATTGAATGCTTTCAATGTTCGTCCAACGTTTGACCGATTTTATGGAGTTTACTTATGACAGACATTTAACGAGGCGCTTTAATTTTTAGATATGTCCAAAAGGAAACTTCAAACTTCCGTATATTCCACACATTTTGTAAATAAGGAATCGTTCCTAAAAATATTCGACTCCATTAGGTATAGTGCTCTCCGGAACCAGAGCACTGTACCCAATTTACTTGAGGGTTTACCCCCTACCCAGACAACATATATCTATTTTTCCCGAAAATATTTTCTTCTTTATTTTACATCCGACATTTTATGAATTAAAATCAAATTTATAATATTTCGAAATAATCAAGCAAAATTTTTATAATACGGTATTTGTTTACCAGAAGGGAATTTATCGGAAGTGCGGGAGATAATGAAAAGCAGGATGATTGACAGTCTTTTAAAATATAACACAACCCACATTAATGTTGAACCGAAGGATGAGTAATTAAAAAGCAATCAAATCGCTTTTCATGGTGGAATAGAATAGCCTTGTTACTTTCTGCAATCAATTATTAAATTGGAACTGCGAGTATTGGCTCCCATTTTACCTAATTTCGTTTCTATGATTCATCGCAATTAAATTTTCTATTATTGGAAGTATCACCGCGGAATATTTTTCGATCTCGCTATGATCATCAGCGAAATGCCATTATGGAGACATCGTCCAATTAAAAATGTATTTCTTTGCTGAATAAAGAGGACAAAGACGAAAAGTTGGCGACTACGTCCGGTACGGTACATTTCACATACCTTCAAAATAATGAACTAATGAATCTTATATATGTCTCTCGAAGAAACAGTTCGCTGGAAAGTTCGCTAAATAGGGACTTTGTCAAAGTCAGAAAAGTCAATATAGCGTATGGTTAACAAGCCAGTTGAAACTACTACTGCTACTTCCTACTTCTCCAATTAGAGAAACCGATATGAAGTAGTCCTACAAAAACTTTTTAAACAGTTAGAAAGTTCGGCTTGGATATGCTTGAGATTTATGATTTTCCGAAAAAAAGAAACCAGTCCCTTTTCATTTTTCAATAATAGACTTTTCCATTCATTGAAATTGTCACGTTGGAAACTTATCCTTTCATAAAATATTTTTCATAAATTGGGAATATCGACATTTTTAGACTCTCGTTAGAGGACCTATCGGTACGGGCATTTGAATGCGATGACATCTGAACCTTCGACATTCATCTGAATTTATTCGCAACTCTGACCGATATCACTGTTACGCTCCATTTTTATGAATAGAATTGGAAGTTAGGTTCCAGTTTTTACCCACGAAGAGGAAAACTATCTTTCTACCTTCACCTATGGATGATATAGGTATTATGTAAAAATCAATTTCGCGATCGTAGTAAAGAAACCGTAACTTCGCGCTAGAAAAATGACATTCGGTAGCGATTTCGAAAAGTTTCGAAGTTAGTTCATCCCTAATTGGACTGAAAATTTATAAATATCAACCTCCCAGTATAAATTGGATAATTAATTTTTCGTAAACGGATCTTCAGTATTTACTCCACCTATGTAAATAAATACATAAATAGAAGACGTTTCTATCAGACGATATAGTAGAATCTCCGTACAAGATACCTTCGAATGCTTTCGTACAAGATACCACGGGTTCCCCTTCGCCAATCCACTACCCCCACTCCTAATGCCCCTTCGCCTCTGAATGTTTGGAGTTGCGTACTCCGTACAAGATACCACGAAAATAAATGAGAAAAAATGAGAATTATTTACGCATAACGATTTTTTAAATTTATTATCATAAATTATTAATTATTTAAGATAACATTTTAATTTTTTGTTGGTTTAAAATTCATAGAGAATTTCCAAGGACTCGTAAACGTACTTCTTTGTCGGAGAAGTGGCGTTTCCGCGACGCACTGGACTAGTATGTTTAAAATTCATTTATTTACGTGAAATAATTGCACAAACGGTAAAAATAACTTTTCTTCTCTCTTTCTTTCTTATCAACACTGCGAGAACTCCTCGATTGCGGACTTCTAGTCACGTTACAAAAAAAAAAGAAGGAAAAGGATATGGAATACAAAGCAACCTACATTATCGGTTTAACTTTAAACTATTTTGAATGGTATCTTATACGAAGGACGTGAGTTCTATTCCTCCCCGGCGTGGTCAGGCCGCTGAGTGGGGGAACGGTAATTTTCGGAATCACAATCCCCTCCGGTCCCTTGTGGTATCTTGTACGGAGATTCTACTGTACAATAAACATTAATCGCTTCAATAAGGAATTTCTTTGATTTTGTCTTGAAATCCAATAAATCAAATTAGGTTTCCCCGAGATTGTCATCAATATTTTGTCTACACACCACGATAGGATAAGTAATTGCTGCAACTTGATTATCCCCGATCGGACTAAATTCGGATCGCAGTATAATTTACTGTTAATTACAGGTGTAATTGAAAGGTTACACCTATTATTGTATCTGTGCCTTGTATACGCCAAGTATTAATTCCATCGATTCAATCTCTTCCCACGTCGCATCAACATACCCAAATGGCAAATGTCATTAGGATGATTTTTCTAAAAAAGGAAACTAATGTAATTTATAAATAAATTTTATTGCAAAGACTTTGCAGAGAAAAGTTGACAATTTAAGCCAAGCCCATTTGTCCAAAGTAATATGCGACATTCTACATAATCTTTTTATCCGAAAACGGAATTCTCGCAACGAATGAAAAGTATTAGCTTACATAAATACGGCATAAATTTTATTCTCAATATGGTCGTTAATGCCAAGCGACTATTCCGGTACATTTTCGAAAAGGAAAACAAATACTAGGTTTTAATAATCGGAATATTGCGAAATGTGAGAAATTATACTTTTCAATGTTTGCATAATGTCAAATAAAACGATACTGCGCGCTACTGGAGATTACTTTTTGTATGGAACAAGTTGTTGAAAGCCCAGGCCATAAAAGGGAGGAAAAAAGGAGAAGTAATATCTTAATAAAAGGAAAAATAAAATTGGGAATCTCTAGCGAGCGGTATTGGTTCTTTCAGCGAGCAAAAGCAGTGATTTGAACGTGCAATACGCGCTTTCTTTCGAAACGTGTTGAGAGAAAATATTAAAGTCCGTAATGTTAACGGGAAAACATCCTTTTAATATAGCTTGTTCCCGAGATTAGATAGCTAACATGAAAAACGATCCTTATTTACGTTTTTCCCCTTTTCCTAATAAAGCTGAGGAGCTGGAAGGAAACCCGTCTATTAGAATGCTCTTACTTTGACGATTTTTTCTCTCTCCTTTCTCGAGTAAAAAGTACATCGCGAAAGTAAAATACAGCGAATAAAGTGTTTGCTTCTTTATAAAAGAGTTTCTCGGAGGAATTCGTTTATTGATTCGCGAAATAATAACGCAGACTAAATTCGTCAATGTTTGTTAATTATTTGCATTTTTCCACGCGTTACTCGGAGTTGGGGAGTTTGTTTGTGTTAAATTATCCGTACGTCAACAAAACTGCATTTACTAGAAACACCGGCTGTTTTTAAATATTATAGGAACTTCGCCTGAAGAAACATCCTTTCACTCTATTCAAATGTCTTTCCCAATGGAAGAAATTGGCAGGAAATGTTAATAAAGACCGTTGTTTAAAAAAAAATACTTAGTCCGGGATAAAGATCTTCCTTTCTTTTTTGTTCTCCACGTACAGATTTACGTTGTTATTCGTTTCTTACGCGTCGCCTTATGCGAAATCTGCAGATCTCGCCGAAAGCGTTGAAATAAATGCTAGAATTCAAAAGAAACATGATTTGCTATTTACAGACACACGTAAAGACTCTTTCTCATTAAACGTATGAACCTGTCATCAAGGACTTGGCACACACGCACCTGTTACCGTGTGTGACCAAGCGTGGAGTAACCTTCGAGATGACGTTATTCTCGATGCAATTAATGAATTTCCATTTTTAGGTCAATCCAAGTCCCCTTGAAGGGTAATTCTTCTTACCTTGATCGACATTGTTTTTGCTTTCAACGCTTAGAATTTTTTTTATTTTTCACTTCACCTGTTTTAATTGGCCACGCTTCCCTCGATAGAAAGTTGGTTTCTCCAATAAGTGGCAAGGGAAAACAGCGTCGTAGGGCAAAAGACATTGCGAGGAATGAATTTTTTTCTAAACATTCTATGTTATTTACGTTTCCTCAAATTACACTAGAAATCTGTTTGACAATTATGACATTTTTCAGTAAGACCAGGGTATTTTCAGTAATTGCAATTTTCGAATCAATTTTTAGAAATTTTAAAAATTTTCTCGCTTTAATTTTCCGTGAAAAATTTATTTTAAATAAGAAAGCTCGATATTGGAGCACAAGTA
Source organism: Gasteruption jaculator (assembly GCA_949825005.1). Classification (NCBI taxonomy): domain Eukaryota; kingdom Metazoa; phylum Arthropoda; class Insecta; order Hymenoptera; family Gasteruptiidae; genus Gasteruption; species Gasteruption jaculator. The sequence continues at coordinate 4,173,265 of OX463769.1, read as the reverse complement.
CGGCTTTTTCAAGAAAAACACACTTTTTGCGTATTTACGTTCATATCTTGTTGTAATAGATTTTCCAAAGTAAATTTACCTAACTTATTTACAATACTAATTTATATCCGACTTTTCGACTGTGACGTGAGCAAAAATTGAATAACAGGAAGTGGAAATTCAACTCGAGGATCAATTTTCGTTGGATGAAAAACAAAGTTGTATAAATAGGAAGGATACGTCTCGTTGAACGAGAAAAACAGATTCGTACAAATAGAAAAGGTTAAATAATAAAGCTATTTTAGGCGCGATTCCTTTAAATATAGTTTAATTTTTGGAATTAAATCTTAGTTTAATTTAAGAATAACTTATATTCATTTATATAACTGAATTCCTTGAGAGGTTGGTTACATCATTTTATCGAAACGCCATTCCGAATAATGTACGAATCTTTTTCCAATCCTTCTTTTTTTCACGACATAAGAATTTCAGACATAAAAATTTTACAAAGTAATGTGTAGATTAATTAATTCTCTTCATGTCTTTTACTCCGTTAATCACGGAGATGTTGCATATTGATTTCACATATACGTATAGGTACACGATCCACACGTGTAGATTTTACTATACCTCTAGATGTACATATTTTCATATTCCACTAACAGCTTTCACGTTCAATTATGTTCAGCAACGTGAAAGCGCGTATATTACCTTTCATGTTGCGTGTAACAATGTAATTATTATCACGGACAATTATTGATGCTTATACACTTCAATATATTTCAACAGTAATCGATAACAAAAGTTAGAGACGATCTCTCTTTACCGGTTCAACTAAATTCCAAATATCTACATAAGCAGAATTTCTCCCCTGATGGTTCCTTCCAATCTTATTGTTAAGGGGAGAAATACACGTAGCAGCTTCGAAAAATTAATTTCTTTTTTTCATAAAATGTTAGGGTTTTGCTAGGGATGAACTTTATGGAGAAGCTGAGGGACTACTGTATGGTCCTGGAATCGCTAATTAGCCGGTAAGTTACTAGAGAGATTGAGTTTTCGTATTTGGAAACTTTAAAAACGTTTTGCGGAAAACTACTTTCTTTAAGATTGTGGGAAACATAACTTTAAAACGAGTCCACCGATCGTGCTAAAATTGTAGACACAACTCAATAACAATATTACCTTGAACTTATTCCTACTTGTTTATGAAAATCGCTTTTCGAATCTGCTGTTTTATTGTCAAAAAGAAACAAAATTTTACGTAAAATTGCAGTTTTTTGTTCTGAAGTATTCCACTTTTGTAATTTTCAATTTTTTAAATGTTTCTTAGGTATAAATTCAGCATCTGGATGTTAAAATACTAAAAATTTCTGATTCATACTTTTAAGATGAAAATTCAAGTCGTTGGGACTCCCACCAACGGGTAACTGCCGCCAAAACCTCCCTGGAAGATCACGGCAGAACATCGCTATTTGACAATATTCCTTAATGGAAAAATTTATTTAACCCTTTCAGCGCTGAGTTGCCCGGCGTAAAGCGTCCGCCGTGGACTGCTCACTCCGTACGAAAAAGCCTACCGTGGACCGCGTACTTTTTACGAAAGAGCGCAAGCTGAGCAGACTTGCCCGACTCCGTACGAAAAAGATACTGAATTTTCATTGCAAGGTATATCGATTGTAACTGAAGTAATTTATGTGGTGACCTCAAAAGCCTTAATAAACCCACATATGCATTCATAACCTAAAACAAATGGTTTTGTGACAACCCACATATGCGTTCATAATCTAAAACGAATGGATATGCGAAAACGCATATATGGGTTCATAGCCAAAATTGAATCGTAGTGTGAGAACGCATATATGGGTTCATAGCCAAAATCGAATGGTTATGCGAAAACGCATATATGGGTTCATATCCAAAATCGAATGGTTGTGTGAGAACCCATATATGGGTTCATAGCGCTGAAAGGGTTAAACAGTTTAACACGTTGACTGCCGCGTCACCCATATTCGAGTGCCAGCAAAGTTTCTGATCGGGCCGCGTCACCCGTATTCGGGTGACGCTTATTTGACGATTTGCGAAGGATCGTCGTAGGTATTTGAAAAGGTATTCCACAGGAAGTAAAAAACTATTGAATTGGTGTGGGCACTCGTGGCCTGAAGGAGATTTCAATGGAAATACACGTGGCAGTCAACGTGTTAATTATGTAATAAGTGTGAGTGTACCTAAAGTTTCAAAAATTTAAAACGTTTTGTTCCTTGAAAAAAATGATAAAAATTGATTATTTTCTCATCGTCTACATGCATTTTCCCCCTTAAAGATAAAGCGAAAAGGGATTTTCAAATACTTGCAATATTTTAGGAAGATTATTTATTTTGCCTTTTTTAATTTTTTTTTTAAATTTAGAACACGCGTTCCCCTTTTTTTCGACATCTTGCAATCGTACTTGAAAAATAAACGTACGTAGAAAAAAAAAAAAATTTTTTGGGAAGAATCTTAATAAGATTTTAGAGTACCCCCAAGTGCAATTATAATTGGAGGAACAGCTGCATCGTAGCTGCAGTAACTATCTCGTGATTCCGATTGCCGTAAAATTAAATTAGCATTTTTTTTTTCAAGTATATATTTTTTTCCGAAAATGTTACAAGGAGTTTCTGACTTTTGCATTTCCAGCCATTCGTCGGAGATTTTTTTCAGTAAATCGCAAGCGTCCAAATTTGAAATGTTACATTTTAAAGCCTATCATAGAACACAATTTGTACGAATGCAACGCCATCTGGGAAAAGAAAATTCTTTGCTACAAAATATTAACCCTTATCACTTTAAAAATATTCCGCGTCGCCGTTAAATGCTTGCTTGTGTTTGACAGAATTGCTGGCGGGTGAAGTGATAAGGGTTAATTTCGCACGAAAAACGGATTCGATAAAACAGGACAGAGTTGTCGACTACCTTGGGAGGTGGTTGTGACAAAGATGGGAAACTGAATTCACGGTAATTTCCTAGGGGCGAGGAAATTCTCGATACGTTGGATTCCAAAGACCAACATCGATCTAATCGACAGGAATGTTTATAACTCGCTTAAAAGAAATTCCAAAGATTTGTAATGAAGGGTGGGTCGACAGGCGTGTAGTTTCGTCAACTTTCTTGACTGAACTCAGAAGTTTTAATTGCCCCCGGTGAATGAGCTAATCTCTATTAATCCTGTTCCCCAGATAACGTTCGGGTCTCGGATACTGTGAGTGATACGCGATATCTACTCGTTGTCGTTCGCTCTTTTGTTACGATTACAATTTGGAAGGGAATAAAAACGTCAATCAGTGGAATCGCTATTGTTACACGGGGAGAAGCAATTTATAAAATTCTCTGTGGAAATAATAAAGATACGGTTATGACAAATAACGGTAAAGGGATAGACAAAAGTAACAAAAATCGGAACAACATTCCGAAAATTTGGGAATTCCTTTACAGAAACAAAACAAAAAATAATAAACGCCTGGAATTTTACCACAAAAGTCGATGTAATTAAAGTAAATGTCCTTGTTTATGACCGTGTAAGACTGTCGCATGAATTAACGAGAAAGGAAAATATTCTAAAGTGATTAAAATCAGGAAACGATTATACTCAGCTCAAGATTAATCATTTCTGTATGTATAAACTTTATTTACTCGAGATTCAAACATAATGTAATAAATATTAACAGAGAAAATGCAAAATTACCAAACCTTTTTCAGAATCCACAAATAGCGCAACACTGATTAATCGTTCAGTGATAATTTCGCGCAAAATTGATTTTCGATATTAATTTTTGACGATGCGACAAAGTTGTCATTGTACCGCGAGAAACGCCAGATCTACCAACGTGTGATTTTTACGCCCTCGATCTGTCACTGATGGCGATAAAAATACCTTTTTTCAAATTTTCAAAAACATTCATTTTTCAATTATCACTGAAACTGTATATAGGGTAAACACACCAATAGATGGACACCCTCCAATAGATGGACAAATATTATTTCCAAAAGTAATTACATTAAATTTAAGAACGAAATCGTAAAGTCATAATTTTTTTATGCCTATATGTAGTCCTGATTGCAAAAAGTGATTTTTTTCATCTTTATATTTGGAATAATGATAAAAAAAAATATTTAAATTTGACATGACGAAGTTTTGCTTCAAGAGCGCCACCACTAGTAAATATGTGACAGATGTCCGGTAAACGTTGTTTGTTATTACTATTATAAATGAATAAAAGTATAAGGTATGTGTACATTATTATGCTCGAATTTCACTAAAAAAGCTATAAATATCGTAATAAAATAATAAAATTACAAAAATATAAGAAAATTAGGCGTCCATCTATTCGTATTGGCTGTCCATCTACTGGAGATTTTGTCCATCTGCTGGGGTTTTGGTCTTTTTCATAAATTTTTCTTTTCTGTTAATTACTACGAAGTTTCCCAAAGTTTTACTAATTTTTTTCTAGATAATTACATATTTTTACATTAATATAATTCATTTTATTATAACTTATTTGTATTTTAGTATATTATTTTGATAAAAAAGCATGAGAGTTTGCTTAACCGTCCATCTATTGGTGCATTTACCCTATCGAATCGTGGCTAAATAATCGCTAAACATGATAAATATTCTTTTCGGAGAAGAATTGCTTAAACCTTTGATCAATTGAACAAAAGTTCACGAACGGTCGCAAATAGGATTACGGCCACAAACGGGGACATTTACCTTATTAACTTTCTATAAAAATACATCAAGTTTCGGTATATTACGTCACGATCGAATGTTTATTTTTCCTGTAGCAATTCTTCTTCTGAGGATTTCCTTTTTTCTCGATATATTAATTTCTGGTCTGTGAGACAGTCCTATAAGTGACCGAGTTATGTCAACGACCTTCTGACGTTATTACATTGTTACAGAAATAGGGGAATCCCAAATTAGGTTTCCTGATTTCGTTTGTTCCCTCCGGAGGAAATTTTGTTATCGCGAATTTACATAAAACCGGTAATAATGGGTTTTCTGACGTAAGCGATTGATGGAGCACTTCGTTACGATGATCCCAGCCTTTAATCAACGATTCGGTATATTGAATTCTGTGAGCATCGGTTTTGCAGGGATCGTAAGAGTACATGCGCCGGGGCTGCATGCTTCGGGTTCTTAATCCAACCCTGTATGTATTATCGAGATAAGATTGAGCAAAGTTAAAGCCGATCATGTAATTCTCATGTGCGTTCCCACATCATACGCTATTGATTGATTAGGTGCTATATAGTTCTCGTTACGGTGTTCATGAATACTTGATCCAGGATTACAGAATCTATGGAATTTGACGTTAATCGTAAACCTATTACGTTCTAGTTGCTACCTAGCGTCAATCTATAGGTTCATTGACCCATTCGCAAACACCAGAGAAGTGTTAAGTTATTATCACGGTATCATCCCGCTGCCCCATACAATGTCGAGTTAATCAAGCGATTTTAATAGCACGCGAAAAAGGGAAAAATTGTCGAGTAGCGGCGTGGGACTAAGAACTCGTAACACAGAATCCTCGTTAGAGTTCGTTAGGAGGAAAACAGGATGATCTTGACACTGAATTATGCTGGCTCTGTGAAGTTTACGTGCAACTTTGAGAACAAACGCAAATTCTCTATTTATTCGCGAGAGTAAACCCCGGGTTGGCAGGGGGGGAGGGGTACTTTTGTACAGAGCTGCCAAATGGTACTTCAGCGTCTTTCTTGCTCCCATTGCAACGAAACGGGAGTAAGGAAGACGCATTTGGCATCTTTGTTCTTGTTCCACCGTTATTTTCGTTTATTCGCCGAGGAAAAGAAAATTTGCTCTTAGCCAAGAGTTAAACTTTTTTAGAAACGCGCAGAGAAACTTATAGAAAGATCCCTGTATCACTTGCGCTCGCGGTGATCGATTTAGAATCCGTCCCGAATAAAATTGGTACATTGATGGCGTGAGAAAATATTAAGGTCAAGTAACAAATTTACGGGAAATCATACTGTCAGTGGTCATACTTTATTCATATAACAATTGCTGGTAGGAAAAATAAATGTTGCACCGATTCGATTATAACCTGGGAAAAGTGGAATCGTGAAAATAATGAAAATTATTATTAAAAATTAATGAACGAGCGCTGGTGACGTAGAATGATGAAATTTGCGAGGACAACAATGGATCTTCATAAAAGGCTAATAATTATCTCTACTTCTCTGGTAGCGTTTATTATTTTATATATTATTGTTACAGAGAAATTGTTGATTTTTCGAAATTTCCTAGTAATTTTTATTATTTTTTAACATCATTCTACTAATACTTATCATGAGCGCATCTTTATGATTTCGTAAGAAATTTCACAATTTATTTTTCTACGTGCGCATACTCATTTTTTTAGTAACAATTCCCTTTACAACAATAACAGCCTTTAAATATCACCATTGGTCATTTTTAGCAACATTTAAGAAGTTAACAAAGCTGTTAGTCAAAAAACTCTTACTTTTAATATTGCTAATCATAAATAATTAATTTTAATAATTCTTACCACGTTTATTCTTTAGAAAATGATCATCAAGTCAACTAAAAAAGAGATAATTAATATACCTTCATTTTTTTACTACATTTTATTAAATATTACCGAGAGGAATTTTCCTACGTGCAGAAATTACTTTAGGGATTTCGTCACTAATTGGACCTAAGGAGTTGCTCATAAGGGTACTCATAGTATATTATACCGGTGGGACGTAGAAGCGAAATGGTGTTTAGAAACATATACTGGGGGAAAATTTATTGCAATCGTAGAATCCTCCTTCTGGACTTTTTCATCTTACGATACGGTTTTAAACCCCGTAATCGTCATTACGTAACGTCAAAACTGCACAAACATCGCAATTTCGTTTTTCGTCCGTACAACACACGAGATATGACGATTACGCGAAACTCAGCTGCGGGCATTTATCCTCCGGAATGAATTGAAAATCTGCCTCCTATTATGTTGCACGTTTTTGCAACAAGAACGACGCTTAAACCGAGCTCTTAATTAAAAACTTGGAGTATTTGTTGAATGCAACTGTAATAAAGGAGCTTGATATCGCTTTAGTAAACAGACTGTTAGCTTTGACCATTAAATGGAAAATTTTTATGCCCGAACTCCCATTAAATAGCACGTTGATATAGCATTATCTGAGACACTGTGCGGAAACAACGGCGCGCTGGCTTGAATTTTCCAATTAGGTCGAGCAATCTCGTGAGTCTTCCTGCGAGTCGTTAGCGTCGAGGTACTATAGTGATTTGCGAAAAGGTACTGGTGGATGGGTGTATCATCCCCTCTCGCTCTGTTCTTTTGCACGAAAATGGAAACGCGGGCTATTCGCTTACTCGACACCCGCCGTAAAGGCGACTTTTTGGACCATTCGGAACTTGCTCTCTGCCTGTTTCTATCTCCCTCTCGCACTTCCATTTCAACAAAGCTTCCCTCGTATCCTATTCCCCAACAACGTCGACCGGTATTCCGGTTTTATCGAAGTTTATACCATTATCCATGGCACATTTATAGAAGAGAGCTAGAATCTTCCGGAACCCCTTTCTTTCTTTCTTTCCTTCCTTCCTTCCTTCTTCCAATCCACCACCGTGTGTCTTCGCATTCTTTCACTGAACTTTACGTTCGTTACTCAAGATACGTAGTAGATATAGAAAAATCGACGTAGTTTGACATGATATGCTTTCCCCCGTTTCATCCAATTCCAGCGTTGACTACGATTGTAACAAAAGGACTGCAAAATGTTCACTGGCTGAAAGGACATAGGATTCGCAATTACTTTTGAATGATCCTGTCGATCGACGATTCGCGCGAACGCGATTTGGAATTTCATTTCGCTTTAATTGAACGCGTCGCGTTCCAATGCACGATGGAAGTTGGTCCCCATGCAGATCCTGCCTCGCTTCACACACAATGCATGCGTCTAGTCCAAGGGGGATGGCGATAGGACGTGGAATTGGTATACAGCTTCTGTGCTGCTGCTGCTGCTGCTGCGTGTTTGTGCACAACGAGAGGTTGCCGAATCTACATATGCTTGGATATTGCAATAGAGTGTGCTTTTAACGTCCTCGTAGTTTGTGTCGTTACGTCACCGAGACGTGACACCTACTCGCCTGTTACTACCATCATCCCCCTGCGATACGAATATTCCCTCTGTATGCTCAGATATACTAACTATATATTCATCAGTCTCCGGTGATTTCCAGATAATTCATCGACGGTTGGATAACGTGATCGATGACTAGACATGTTCGGGATACGTTATTGCTTTGGCTTCGCCCAACTATCGCGAATATTACAATTACGATATTGGTATTGTTGTAAATGTACGTAGATAATTCCACCGGAATTAATTGAATTAGCATTAGAATGTTAGTAATTTCTGCATGTTAGTCTACGCCCCCGGCTCAAAGGAAGCCGGCAATCGTTGTGTCCAATTCGCGTTAATTCCTAAGTACCACACGTTATCGACTGATTACACTTTTTTTACCGAAATTCACACGTATTTATCATGCCAAGACATTGTTTTGGCGATATCACGTTTAAACGTTAAGAAATCCATTTGAGAGCAGGACATTTTTTGGAGCATTATCTCCTAAATTCCAAGGCACAGGAGAGATACTGAAAAAACACTGATACTGCAAAAGTAACGATCCTTAATTATGTCACTAATTCGCCAATTTCTTACTGATAAAAATTGTTAAAACCGATTCTGCGTGCAATGTGTATTTTGTTCAAATTAATCGGCGTCAATCATTAGGAGTTATTCTTTTCCCAGTTAACACTGTTTCTACCAAAGATGCCAAAAACACCTTTTAGAATTTAATTTAGAATTATTTTCGATGTTTAATTTAATCTCTTTTGAAATTCACAAACGAGAGGTGCTTAGTAGATCAATTGAGCCGTTTATTTTGAAAGTGGCCTAAGTCCCTTTTTAAAGAGTCATTATTATATCGGCATAAATAATTAGTTTTCAGCAATTTAATTATAAATTTTCGAGTTTTTCATTTTTTTTTAAATGGACTTAGGCCACTTTCAAAATAAACGGCTCAATTATGCGTCTGTAAAAAAATTCGGTGTTAATTCAGAAAATTTATTTTCTTTATTAATTCTACATTTTTGGTTTTGAATTTTCGATTACATATAATTAGTGGGGTAGAAATAATATTACAGAGACTGATATGTTGAACATTTATTTCCACAGAAATACAAATATTAGTATAAATGTTATCAACCTCACTTCATTTGAGTACAAAAAAAGCGGGTAATTAATTTTTTATATATGATACATATATTACTTTATTCATAAAATGTATGCCCGGAGTTAGAAGGCGTAAAATTTTTATCATGAACTTTATTATGCAATAAATAATAAATTCCTGTATAATGTACACCAACAGGCACGGCCTTTTTAGTTGATTGAGTCAAAGAGGAATGGTTCATTGAACGAACGACGTGGACACACGTGTCTCTGTCAAAACTTTTTTCCATTATGAAGTAACGATTTCACCTACGACCGCAAAGGGATTAAAACGGATTTGGAAATTAAAAGAGAATCTCTTTTTAACTCGAATAGCTGCTTACAATTGGCGGCTGCATTTAATCCGATTTCTGTATTTAAGTTTTCCGGAATTTCTGCACTTCTTCTAAAAACTCCAGTCGGGATACCGAAACGGTATCATACGCAAGTTTATCGTTAACCTTGTGTGAACATAATACTCGTCGATTAAAATTTCATATGACACAAGTAGTCAAATGTGATATCTCGCGTGATTCGAATTAATCGTGAGTGTACGCCACATCAAGCGCGTACATTATTTATTGCACATGCAAAATGCAATTTTTCCACGTGACTTGATCCGTTATACTGAATTTATTCTTTTGCATATTGCCGTATTTTCATAAATAGTAATAAATAAATCGGAGAGACGTATATCCGGATTCCATCTAGCAGGAGAATTGAGAAAAGCAACCTTGTATTTGCGAGATGCTCAAGATGGAAATTTTCCGTGGATTTGAATCTATCAGCTTAAGTATATTTTTCATACAGTTGTATGCAATTGGTGTGACTAACCGTTAATATTGCGCATGAAGAAAATACAAACATACGGAAAAATCCATTGATGTAACAAATGCTTTTCAAATCCTGAAAAGACATTTATAAATTGAAATTACCCGCAGAAACGCAAAAACAGACTTTTTTCATCGTGGGATCTAATTGTAACTTTTTAACTCTTCGGCACAGTAACTATTCGTCATAGATAAAAAAAAAAGACAAAAAGGTGATTTTCGCTCTAACTCCTACCATCATCATCTATACACTCTGCGGGCTAAATTGGAGCTTGCACTAGATACACGCTGTATAAGCAATTTTGTCACAACGGTAGCCGTCTCTGCGGTTTAAAAAAAATAGTCGAAATTTTTTAGCTGCGCAGACAACAAAGTAGTATCAATAGTTCCTTTTTTCCGCACTGTACTTTTTTTCGTAGACCTCTATGATTTTTTCAAATTGTGGAAAAAAAATAGAAGCCCAAATCGTAGGAAGAATAAACTGCAAGAAATTGGAGGAAATAATTTTTCTTGATTTGAAAATGCAGGTAAAAATTCATGCATTATATCTATAAGGAAAAATACTTAGGATGTTAGAAATAATTTCGTAAGAAAAACAAGTTTTCACAGAAATCGACAAATTGTTATAATTTTTTGGGTACATCATAACATTATTTCTTCGAGGCTAATACCAACCCGATAAATAAAAGTTTGTAGTCTATTTGAAAAAAGTATCAAAAATTTATATTCATAGTTTTTTATGTTATTCTTTTTTATGGTATTTGTTTTCTTTAACGCGAGAGGAATTCATGCTGAAATTATAATAGGAATTAATTGTAAGGATTAATTTCCGCATGCAATTTCTCTTCATTTGCAAACCGAGCAAGGAAAGATCCGCTGACTTGCGAAATGGAAACTGTAAACCATGAGCGATTAAATTCTATAAGAAAAAAAAACTTGGCTAGAGAATATTAAAAATAATTTCACTACAAAAATAACGAATTTCAGTTTGAAAAAATTCCTTTCTTACTATTTCTGAAGCAAAAGGGATGGCAACGTAAATAATAAGTAAAACCAACATCAATATAACTAGCAAAAGTTGCTATAATTTTTTAAAGAAAAGTGCACAAATTTACACTTACAGGCGGCCCTCGACTTTCGCACATTCTACTTTCGCACAATTCGCTATTTCGCACATTTCAAAAAATTCAACTTTGTAAGCCTTTGCGATCGAATGCTCTTCCCTCTGTGGACTGACAGAAAAGGGTCGACGATAAAAAGTTCCTGGAAACAATTATGCCCACAAATGACGAATGATTTTACAAATTTTGAAGAAACACCCGAAACTATCACCAATGAAATAGTCTCATGAATGAATTTAACTTGGACGTCAACAACGACGATGTTAATGAATTAATTGAATTCCACTCGGCACCGCTGTCAAATGAATATCTAATTGAGCAACAATTGATCAACAATAAAATACACGACGAAAGTGAGGAAAAAGAAACCGATAAAAACGTAAAGACTTTGACAATTAAAAATATGAATGAAGTCTTTATGCATCTAGACAAATTTTTAACTATTATGGAAAAATGCGATCCCAATGCAGAACGTATACCTCAAGTATAGGGCAATACAAAAAGACACTGCATGTTATAGAAATCTTTATTACGAAAAGAAAAAAAAAGGAGCTACTCAACTAACTCTTGACAAGTTTATAAAGAAAACACCCGAAATTTAAATAAATGAATACTTTAAAACACCGTTTTTCGTGAATACTTTTTTACATCCCTCTACTTTCGAACATTCACACACTTTCAGGAACCAATTGTCTGCGAAAGTCGAGAGCACACTGTATATCTTTTCCCCATATTTTTTTTTAAAAAGTACAAACCAAAATTATAATAAGAATTAAGTGTAAGAAATTTTCGCATGCAACTTCCCTTCCTTTCGAAAAGCAGCAGAGGAAACCTCCACTAAATCGCAAAATGAATACTGCAAAGGATGAGCGAAAGAAATAGGAGTAAATAACATTGGTAAGATCGTAGAATGGGAGGAAGAAAACGAAAAGCATACAAAAATATAAAGGAAACGCAAGTAGGAAGAGAAAAGGAAAAGAATCGCTCGTTCAATAGCAAATGTACGTACACAGCATCTACCAAATAGGAATCTAAGTTTTTCATGCAACTTTTGTGTTACCGTTCCTTCTTACTTCCCTTCTTGTACAAACGTTTCATTTTATCCGCAATTCCACACACTTTTGGGTTAGTTACCGACGGCCAGACTCATTCAAGGTACCGTAAAATACATTGCATACAAACATACATACATATACATGTACGCAGAGAAGGTGAGCACTGAAAACCCTGTGGATATGTTTGGATGGACAATATGTGCACGTTAAAATTGCTGCTGTTGCCGTAGTATAGGGTAGTGGTGCAGATTCTCTCTCCTATGTGTCCGGAATTTTCTCTTTCTCCACTCTCTTGAAAGCCATCTACGGAAGTCGTTCGGGGTTTCCGCTTGGTAGACGAATACATTGCAGATAGAAATTTATCTCTTTAGAAATGGCGTATGTTTGCTACATATGAAATCGACATACTTATACGTATATCACTCAAGAATCGGAATTCGCATTCTCTTATATTTCTCCCTTTTTCAGTGGTTTTTTTTTTTTCTTAAAGAAATTCTTCGGAATGCCGCTCAGAATGTACCCACATGCGTAAGTACATTTTTGAGCATTTTAACGTCGCTTTGAAATATCCATTTTCTTAACTTTACCTCCTGTACTGGTCTTCCGCTTATTATATCGACGCTTTTCCACTCTATGTCGTGTTGTTGCTTCAAGAAGCTACGAAGATACCTAAAATTACTAAGAGCTCATTAATTTGTATAGTTGGTTCCATTAAATTCCTACTTTTTATGCCGCTAAGAGCACTTAACCCCTTGCACTATTTTCACGAGCCTGACTCGTGATGAAAATTTTAGGCCAAACTTGAATATGACGAGTCTGACTCGTAATCGACATTTCGGGTCAAAAATGAGTATCACGAGCGGTACTCGTGGTCTTCTTAAATAAAACGTGGTATTTTTAAAATTTATTGCAATCATATGTAATAATTAATAGTACATTATGCTACAAGGGAGGAAAGTGCGTTATTTTCACCGAGTGTGAAGTTTGCTGCCCGAGCGCAGCGAGGGCAGCGATCACACGAGGTGAAAATACGCTCCTCCCCAGTGGCATACGATACTTTTTTTCCGACTAGCTAAAAAGACCATACTTGTACGCCTGCAACAGCGCAACGGTGCATTTACACCAAAAATAGCTGGAACGCCAAAGGGGGGTCCAGGGGTGCAGGGGCGAAGCCCCGCTGGGGGGTTGGGGGGGCGAAGCCCCCCCACTCACAAAAAAATAGTAATTAAGTAGTAATAGTTTTATATTATCACCTTCTCCACCACTACCCACCTCCGCCACCACCTCCACCACAGCCACATCCACCACCACCTCCTCCACCACTACCCACCTCCATCACCACCACCTCCATATCTTCCCCCTCCACCACTACCCACCTCCACCACCTCCATCACCACCACCTCCACCACCTCCATCTCCTCCTCCACCACTACTCATCTCCATCACTACCCACCTCCACCACCTCCACCACCACCTCCATCTCCTCCTCCTCCACCACCTCCTCCTCCACCACTACCCACCTCCACCACCTCCTCCTCCACCACCTCCCCATCCACCACCTCCTCCTCCACCACCACCCCCACCTCCTCCACCACCTCTTCCTCCTCCTGTTATAAATGGAATAGCACAGAACGTTATCTCCAAAATTGTATGAATTATTAGGAACATATAGCTTTTTTTTCTTTATTGATCGACGAATCAGGCGAGTTCCGCAGCGGGACGAAAAGAGCACTTTTCGTCCCGCTGCGGAACTCGATTTTCGACCAGCGGGACGAAAAGTGCTCTTTTCGTCCCGCTGCGGAACTCGATTTTTGACCAGCGGGATGAAAAGTACTTTTCGTCCCGCTGGTCGAAAATCGATTACTTTCTACCCGTATAATAAGGATGAAAATGGGTCTTTTTAGCGTAGTCGGGAAAAAAATACTTTTTAAAAGTTTTTATTCAAATTCATTTGAATTTCACAAGTTCCGACATTCGAGCCCCGCCACTTCGGCTCTTTTCGCGACTATTCGGGGTTAAAAAAAGGGATTAAAAACAAACAGCTCGTAAGCCCCTTCAGCGGGGAACGATCATAAAAATAATTCCGCCCTGAACATCAGCCTGCAATTAGAACAACAAAGTACACTTGTCAGTGTTATAGATTTCACGTAAGATCAATAATATAAATAAATTGTAATTGCTGATCTTTGATCAACCCAATGGTACGGGGTTGCTTAGCAAGTCACTCAAAAATTCTTACAAGCGCAAACGCTCATTCGGGTGACGAAGCTGGATTTGTAATTTGTGTTAACTTCGAAAAAAATTTGAAACACATTTTCAGATACTTTTGCACTAATCGAAAATTTATCTTCGCGTTAATTGATTCTTTTTTTTTCACTGTTGTTGGATTGTTCCTTGAGTAGGTAAAAATATGTATTTTTTTCACAATCAAGTTTTTTTTCTCCATAAAAAATGTAGACGCGAGTGGAAAAAGAATAATAATTAAGAAATGGTAGCTTTCACGGAAAGCTAATAATCAATTTTAATTTTATGTTAACCTAGCATTTGATATTTTTTGGCACCATTCTAAAAAACAATTTTTTTATATTTTAGAAATTTTAAGAAACGCGTATCGAAAATTTTCGGGATCATCTACGAAAATCTTGATCGAGTGGATCTTATTACCATCGTCATCATTTTGGCTGTTACCCCTTACATCACTTTAAAAGAGTATCCTTTAAATCCAACCCTTTATAAAATAAATTGAAATCTCTGCGAAATAAAACAACAACGATGACAAAGACGACAACGAACACGATGGATGACCAGAGTCGAGAGTAAAAGATATCGTATAATACACAAAACTTTTCTACTTTTGAACAAACTATAAATCAGTTCTTGAGAGTCGTTGAGATTAGTTGAGCTCCCAATTGGTTTACAGTAAATCCAAGATATATATGTGACGTAATCGATCTTTTTGTACACTATACACTCATGAAACTGTTGATATTCTTTTAAATCAATCGTATGAATTACGTTCAAGTTTTTGCACCAATTTACTGATTTACTTCTTTATTTTGTTACGCTTCTTTCGCTTCATATATCTCGTAACTTGTTCGGGAGGACTCAAATTATTTCATAGATCTTTTCTTATACGATTCGTTAACTGTTCGGCAAAGTTTATAAGTGACTGTAATCATGACTTTGAGTTACATTTTTATATTAATCCTCTGCACTTGGACTTTGTCTCGCCCAAAGCTTTCAGCAGCTCGGACTTTTTTTGCTGTATCTGGCTACGTAGTGTGTGATTTACTTGAAGGTAAAATTTACATATGTGCCCAAAATTATGAAAGTGGTCTAAGTCATATTTTTTTTTGTGTTGATAAATTTAAAAGATATGTTTTAAATAAAATAAAAAATGTTTTTACGTTCTGCAACATTGAAAGTTGGAATTTTATTGGTCTTAATTAATGAAGAAAAAAAATGTATTGCAAGATAAAATGATGCGAGATACCTGAAAATCTCATCTTTTTCAAATATTGACTTAGACCACTTTCATAATTATGGGCACATATAAAATTTAAAAAGCGAGATATTTTTAACGTTATTTAAATGCGAGCATTTTATAAATGAAAATTTTAATTATAAACTATTTGTAAATGCCAATCTTTGGTAGTACCTGTGATTTATTTAAGGGTTTTTAAGTTAAACTAGCGAACTGTAACAATTTTCTTCATTTTAGGTTATTCTCGGGCAACGCTGTATCAATTTTACTAATGAAATCTAAAAATAGTCGTTTCAAAATCTAATTTTAAGACTTCGTTGAATTCTATTTAACCCTTTCGTTATCGATAATAATAACCAGTTGGCGGAGCGAATAGATTAACACTGTTTCTATGGCGCTATTTATACGTAATAAAAAATCCAAAACTAAAAATATAACGTTATAATTAAAATAGATTTTCTCAATTAATGGCAAATTTTTTACAGACGCATAATTGCTTCACT
The DNA here is from genome assembly GCA_949825005.1 of Gasteruption jaculator. Lineage (NCBI taxonomy): Eukaryota > Metazoa > Arthropoda > Insecta > Hymenoptera > Gasteruptiidae > Gasteruption > Gasteruption jaculator. The sequence goes on along the minus strand of OX463769.1, from coordinate 4,156,996 downwards.
AAGCACCTCCCGTTTGTGGATGTCAAAAGAAAGGTTAAATTAAACCTCGAAAATAATTCTAAATTAAAATTCTAAAAGGGACGTTTTGACACCTTTGGTAGAAATAGTGTTAAGGTGGGTGTCTAGTCTAGAGAGCGAAAAACAAGCTTATTTTCGAAAACGTTTTTCTCAGCTTCTTTATTAGATATTACAATTACAAAATTTTCTAGGACATAATGCTATCCTTATCGAATGGAAAAAAATGGTTTACATCGTCCAGCTTTTTTTTCCAATTTTCAGAAGGCGCCAAAGTCGAGATCTCAATAAAAAGGTGTTCCCATGGCGGACAAACAATCTTCGGATTGGAACGTTTGAAACAAAAATAGGAAAAAACTTTTTAAAGAGGAAGGTTTGCCAAATGGTAATTCACCACGGTTTGCCAAAAATCGTTAATAGAAAAAAAATAGCGGCTATTTGAAAAACACTGTACGAAAATCGACATATTTTTGCATCGTTTGCGTCTTGTAAATTTTTATATTATAAACTTTTTTCCAAAAATCTGGTCAATTACCATACAAAAACCCTTAATAAAGAATTATGCAAAGTCTCATCAAAATCGATGTAGTGGTTGCGGAGATTGTTTGTCCGCCATGGGAACACCTTTTTATTGAGGACTCGATTTTGGCGCCTTCTGAAAATTGAAAAAAAAACGCTGGACGATGTAAACTATTTTTTTCCATTCGATAAGGGTAGTATTATGTTCTCGAAAATGTTGTAATTGTAATGTCTAATAAAGAAGCTGAGAAAAACGTTTTCGAAAATAAGCTTGTTTTTTCGCTCTCTAGACTAGACACCTACCTTAAACAATTATTATCCACAAACGACGATGTATCCATGCAATAAAATTTCTCTTATTGCAGTGACTGCATTTAAAATAAAAAGACGTACATGAAACTTTCAACTTGCTCAAATATCGTTTACAAAAAAAAGGTCAAAATCGTTACCAAACTGTACAAATACTCGAAATGTTAGTAAAAGGGATGGCACAAGTCTTCACATTCGTCCTTTCAAGTCCTTTGCCTGTAGGAGTCAGTGTTTCAGTTTCTTCATGTGCTTTTATTCGTCTACAAGGGTGCAAGAACTAGAGTAGTAACGATACAAGCGTCCTTTGCAGCCGTGCCGTGTCGAAAACTGTAAGGGTGACACGAACAGAGCTCGTAAACCTTAAATCTTGAACCATTTAAAGCCATTCTTGATAAATATCGAGCTTAAACATTTTATTTACGACAAAGCTAAACGTCAGTTGGTCGTTAACTTTTTCAATGGGACAACGGCACCAATGACTTACAGATTCTATCGATAAAATTTGAAATGCAAGCGCTAAATTACGAATGTAATTTTCTACCTGCTCCTGCGGTCGCTATTATTAATTGTACCAAAATTATGTAATAATTTCTTTCGCGTGTAACTAAGATCTTCGAGAGACTTGAAAATATGGGAAGAAACGATTTCGATCCGTACTTTAAGGGGTAAGACCACTGTAAAAGCCTTAAAAAAAGCATTTTTTGCCCATTTTTTTATGGAAGAAAAGGTAATAGAATAGTAACATTCGAGGAAGTTATTGAGCATATATTTAAATATTAAACAAAAAATCATGTTCGTCAAATATTAAAAAATGAAGAAACTGGAGCCATTGTCGAGAAGCTTCTTGAAGTTGAGGCCGTTTGCGGCACGCAGTGTGGTTGGTACGAATTTGAATCTAAAAATTTAGAACAAAAATCACTTGATCTACTTATTAATAGCACGTGAAATACGCATGGAATTTTAAAAATATTGAAATTTATGTGATTGGCGAGTATGTGAATAAAAGCAACAAATTTTCGACCAAAAAAGGGGTAATCATTTGTTAACCCATTCGAGACCGATTGCACACCGTGTATGCAATCGGTCTTATAGCCTCACCAAGAAAAAAAAAATTTCGCTCTTGGGGACTGGGTTAATAAATAATTGTTTAACCCTAGAACAGCACACCTCCAAACTCGAAGGTAAAGAGCGTAATCGATTTTCCAAAAAAGGTATTTATTTTGAAAAATGAAGGGTGTGATTTTTAGAGAATTACTAATTTTCGCAATATCGCACATAATTACAGATTTGGAGTTCGGACAATTTTCGATTTTGGACAAAGGAGTTCGAAAATCGCGTGGGGTCATATTGACCCCACATGGCTGTTCTAGGGTTAAATTAATTGATCGAAAATCTCACACGTATTTCACGGAAAAATGTCTTTTTTCAGATATCGTTAAAAATTTGAATGAAAATAATAAAAATTGTTGAAGTTGTGCTGCTAGCCATTTTGAAAAATCATGTTTCAAAAAAAAGCATTTTTTTCAAAAAATTTTTCAAGTTAATAAAAAATATCCGTTTTTGAAAAATTTACAGCGGTCCTACCCCTTATGTTCTACAGCAGACTGTTAGTGGAACACTTTCATTTCCACTGCAGTTCAAAGAGCCTTGACGATCGCTACTATTTCCTATGACGTTACCACAATGTTCCTTGTTTCCTTTCGTCGCACATACCTTTTTCTGATGCTCATATCTTGTTGCCGAACTCAAACGAAATTGATACCGCCGTCGACGATGCAGAAACGTGTCTGGTCGCTGCTGTGGGTTCGCCGAACCGCGTATAACATCGTATTCTCGAAAATGGCACATTCGTTCTCCCGTAATTTCAATCCCATCAATTTCACTTGGCGCTTGGAATAAGAATCCGATCGTATTTAGCCGCGTCTACTGGACCCGGCGTTGCGGTTCGCATAGGATGCCCGTAGGACAAATGGCACTTGTCTCTGTTCATACTCATATACGTGTGCACGTGTGCCAAAACATTTATTTTCATTTAAATTACCTTTTCCCCGGATTTTCGTTGGGGCACAAATTCATTATCGATGCTTCAGCCAATGGTACCTCGTTACACGACTGCCGCAAGTACAGATTTATGCATTCTCGATAAAATAATCGCAGTTGGTTCACTCGCTGATATGATATTCTTTCTGAATGTATACCGGAACGCAAAAGTAAAAAATAATTGGTGGTAATTTCATTAATGTAACAAACGAGATTCAGTTATAATCGAACTCTATTTTTTTTTTCTCGTAAAATATAAACCAACCAATTGAAGCAAACCCGAGAGAAACGGGGGAAAAAGGGTACTTGTTTTATCGGCGCAGCAACAAGCTACTGCAATATTTCTCCCCGATTCATATAATATTCACGGTTTTATACACTTTCTAAGAGGATACATTGCCGTGTTTGACAAAGTTGGATATTTCCTGTTCTTAATATTCGCGCAAGCGACTTTTTTCCTTGTAGAATTTATTTAAGGGAAGTTTTTCTACAACTCGAATTTTTTCGAGGTAGACGCGAGTTACGGGTAACAATGGGAATAATGGGAAAAAAGAAGGCAGACGTAACGAAAAGAATGAAGACTGGGGGAAGAAGTTGCTTAGAAAGGAAGTGAGTGAATGAGTTTCAGTCATTGTTGTTGTACAGGAAAGAAATCCAAGTTCTCGGCGTCTGCACCCGTTGTTTCTTCTTCCCCTGCGTTTAAAACTGTGTCTCGTTGATCCTGTAAAATGGTAAGGCAGTACTACGTACCATAAAAGCCTTAGTGGCATCATCGTCCCGCAAGTGCTATTCCTCTTTTCTTAGTTCCCCGTTCCTTAAACTTCATACGACTATCCTTCTTGTCCTTTATGGTTCACGTTCGAGAACAACGCGCGGGGATGGACAAAAAGTACCCTTTTCTCCTTATCCTTCTTCTACCCCTTCTCGAGAGACGTTCTTCTAGAAACTCCCATAAATCAGGGAACACTGCACAACTTCATACGATGAAACTGCAGGCATCTCGTCACCCTTGTCGTTCTCCTAACTTTTTTTTCTCCACTCTTCACGTTTTTCTTCTTTTTACTTATCCATCCCTGTATAAAATTCTTTTAGAAGTTATTTCTGAATGTCTTTTTGTCCCGTAAATGAAGGGAAAATATCACCGTTGCACTATTTTCGAGAAATTCTCGTTACATTAAGGGGTTTTTTTGCTCTTAAATGGTCCCTTGATACCTCAAAAATGATGTCCCAAAAAATTATGGCCGGGACAAATTTCAAAGTACTCGATTTTCGAATATTAGTACACGGCCGCCCGGTTCGCAGCGAGCTACTACTCAAAACTTCAAACGCGTTTATCTCGAAACTACATTTTTCAAAATTGCCGGAAACAGAACTCAGACAATTTTCAACCGATTAACGTGAAATTTTAAATATATTCATAAAATTACATTACCCATGAAAGTACATATCACTTTTTTTTATATTGCATAGTTCATTTGTTATTAATACTTTTTTGACGATTTTTTTGGCAATTTTTTTTAGAAGTGCGCCAATTTGTCAAAAATCAATATATCGAAAAAGTGATATGTGCTTTTATGGCTGCTCTAATATATAATCGAAAAAAGTAACTGACTTATTATAATAAAAAAATTACAGGCGGTGCGTTTCCGGCAGTTTAGCCTGGAAAAACGGAGGCGTTTTCGCAAAAACGCTGCACTGCCGCCATTTTGAACATAATCGCTTCAAAAAAATTAGTGTATACAGTCGATGATATGTATAATAAACACCCTTTTTCGCAATTGCGATTTATTATATAGTTTGTCTAAAAAAAATTCCCAAAAAAGCTATGTTTTTTCGGCCTCTAGAGTGGCCCAACCCCTTAAAGCGCTACTTCCGGAAGACTAAAGCGTAAGTAAAATGCCGAATTTTTCTCAAATTTTAGGAAAGTGGAAGACTTTTTTAGTCAAATATTGATTGAATCCTTGATCATATTTTTTTACTTCAACATTCATTTATTTTGTTGAAAACAATTCATTTTCTAAAGTTTATGAATTGTTTGTGAATTTTTTTCCGTAATTTACGGTACGAGAAATTTGGTTCTGCAAATGTCACCCGAAAACTGTAGCTTTAAAATTCAATGGCTTCGATTAACGCTGTTGTAAAAAACTTGGGGGTACTTTGGACAGCGGCATAGTGAAATTCCTGTGAGTTCGAAAATAATTGCGTACAAAAGCGCCCCGAATCTGTTTACCGGGACATATAGGAAATTCATTTTCGTTCCCGGAAAGTTACACGTCAATTTCAGACGGACAGCTGTAGGAACTGGCAACTGACTGCGTTTTCTCTTTGAACTTCAAAAATTTGTTTATCCGTAAACAAAAACCGAATTTGCTGTGTTACAGCCGGATGTACTACATAGAATAGCTCAATAATAATTCAAAAGCAAATTCTACAACATTACAGAAGTTTAAGCAGCGTAGAAAGCTAATTTTACAATGTCACATTAATTCTTGCCTCACAGTAGCATATCGTAAAATGTACAATTCTCAAATACTTTCTCTTTTCCCTGCAGTTTAACGTAATAAAACATTTTCCGGGTTATACATTTTAAATATGTAAAAAATGTTTATAATTAAGAAGAGCGAGGAAGAATTAAAAAGTGTAGCTGGTGACGCATTCAATTTAATTAATATTTCACAACCAAAGAAATTCATTCACGAACATACAATATATATATATTTTCTCGACGGTAAAATTTCAAACTATAATTAATCACCTGATGGCTGCTTAATTAAATTAAACTCGAGAATTGAATACTTCGGTGAATTCTTTTTATGTGATCCTTAAGAAAAGAATGCTTGCACAACGTCGGCAGTATTTCTGATAGAGAACATTTATACGGTAATACGAAGATTTGATATAATTAAAATTTATAAGGTCATTAGGTGCCGGAAATTCGTACAAGTTTTTGCACTAAGTTTCAGCAACAGAATGTTGAAGATTACGGATTTCAAGCTGTTCCTCTACTTATACCTCAAAATTCCAGCATTCCACGCCACGCAGCGTGCAATTAGGACGATCTACTTATCACAGAAGAACAGCCTGACGCAACTTTCTAGATTCACAGATTTTAGGATCACCTTATATCAGAGGATAAACCTACAGAGGATAAACAACTTTTTAAGTAACGATACATACAAAAATTAATTTATTATAAATGTTGATTAATACGTAATGGACCAGGTACTGAAAAAGATTAAAAGTGGCATAAGAGAAGCCTAGAACTGTTATTAAAAATATTCTGATGTAAAATATTTTAAAAGTACGTTTAAAAAGTTCGGCCAACATATTTTTTAAATATGATTCATCAAAACCGATAAATCTGAAATAAATTGAGGGTGGTAGTAATAAAAATATATACTTAATGTAAAAATATGATTTTAGTTTTGCAACTCCTTCAATAAGAATACCACATTTTTCGTAATTTTTTGTGCTTTTTTGCTTTTGCGACCTGGATTCTGAGCCAAGAAATCTGAAAAAATTCGGCATGCCTCTGTAGGTTTCCCTTTTTGAATTAAATTAATTTTACAAGAAGCTTGTGGTTGAAGTTACCCCTTAACAAAGGAGAAAAACGCGAATTTATGGATTGTCATGAAGAAAAATAATTCTACCACGACAGTACCAGTTTGTTTCCTAAAAGACATTACTCTGTTTTCAAAAACGCTTTTTGTGGGAGTTGGGAATCGCGGTTAGAAAATAAAATTTTGTTTAGGAAACAAACTATAGCAACGGTAGTTGAAAAGTGCCCCGGACTTCCTACGCAAAGTAAAAAGTAAATTTGCATTTGTGGTTAAAGTTGAACATCAAATTTCCAGAAGCTTCGAAGCACATACATATACGGTAATGTAAATTCCTGCAAGGCACCATGAGTAACGTAAAAAGGATTGTTTGATATACGTATATATATATATACGTCCGAATGAAGTAATATTAAAGAAGTACATACATATACACACACACACACATCCACGTATACACTATGGTAGTTTTAACAAAACTGATGAAATATTAATTTTGCTTTTAGAATAAATTACAGTGCACGCGCCCTGAGTAAATTCATTAATTTTTCATGCTTTGAGGGTTCATTGAAAGAGTTGAGAAACTTGAAACTAAATTAAAAAGTTCCTAAACTAATAAGGCTAATAGCCTTATTAAACCGTTACATCTCCAACTAATTGCAGCGAGATTCAAGTTAAGTAGTCATGCGAAGAATGCATTTCTCCCGTTTGGCATGGACTTTCACAAAAATGGTAAATCTCATTTTTATAAGTGAATTACTACGTTTTTGTTGGAACCCTAAAAAGTATTTAAAGACATGTACTTTCTTGTGTAATTACTCTTTATTCAATTTCGTAGTAGAAGTTCCTTCAGAACTTTTTTTCTACAGCTTCTACGATAAAGAATCCCGTACCTTTTCTCAGGCGTAATACATATTTTAAAATCGAATCGTTGATAATTCGATAATAATTCACATATCAAAGTTTTCACAACAGCATATGTGAAATATCTTTTCTTTTTTTTTCGTAAAATTTAATCGTTAAAAAATTGGTGGGAAAAGGCAACCGATGCCGCGTAAAAAAATTGACAACGTTAAACTAAAACCATTGTACTTCCTTACAATAAATTGTTTTTGAAATAAATACTGTATATTCAAATTGATTTAAAAACAATTAAATTAAAACTAAAGCAACAAAATTAAATTCAAATTAAATTCAAAAATTTAAATTAAATTTCGGGTTTTGTTTAACGAAAATTTGCATTTTCAGCAAACAAAATTATATTAATCAAAATTTGCTATATTTCAAAACGGCAAACTTTCGGATTCAAAATTTAATTGATAATAATTTACTGTAAAAATATTCCGTAATTAAAAAAATGCTTAAAGTCCCAAACGCTATATTGTGGATCGATAATTTCTTATTAAATACATAATTGAGTACTTAATGGACATTCACTGTTTTAATTACGCTTGAAATCATATTTACTTCCATTGAGTGAACAATTCTTGCTGCAGAGCAATAGATTCAGCTTCTCATGTTGCACGAATAATATTTTTTTAGTCCCTTTCTTTTTATTTCTGTTGTCAATTTCAGAAATATTGTTTCTTCAACGTAATGTTCCGCTACCACAGCAATCTATTATAAATTTCAATATGTGAAAACAAAAGCTGATCCAGTTGTTCCACATTTCTGTATGGGTGAAAATGGCTATGTCGAAGCTTATTCAAGCGAGAAAACGGATACTGCTTAGTTCGCCTTATACGATATTATTACTTCGAGTATGTTGGTGTAAACGTATTTGCATGGATATCACGACAGAATTTTGACTGTGATCACAACGAGTACCCAATATGATTAATCGAATTTGAAGCATTATCGGAGGACCTTCAATTTTTATTTTAGTACAATGTTGGAATTTTGAAATTTTGTAAATGTTCGATTAAAAAGATTTTATTCCCATAAGGATTTGCCTTTACGGTAGAACTTGTGCGTAACAGTTTCACGGAAATACACAAAAGATACAACTGTAAAAAAATCTGTACACTCATCGCGGTTAATTTATAACAAACAACAAACTGCATGTGTCGGTTTTCCGATTGGGAATATCCACGCGAAAAAGAATACATTTGGGAGTATCGACGTGTTAAAAAGAGATGGTAAAGTGAATGATTGTTGCAGGTTACGCAAAGAATGTAACCGCTGTTTTCGCTTTTGTGTTTTTTTCAATTTGCAAACAATGTTAGTGAAGATCAAATAAACGATAGTGATCATTAATGCAAAAATCTTTAAGCATGACTTAATTTGATCTTGTTTCGAATTGAAATTCGTTCTTTGAAATTTTAGATTTATTAATGGTATATTAAAATATAATAACAGTTATTTACAAAATTATTTTCCGCAGACCATTGCATTAAGGGGGATGACCATTTAGAAGGTCTGAAAATTAGCGGTTTTGTAGGTTTTTTTTTCAAATAAAATGGATTGCCAGATACTATTGGAAGTTTACAGTCTTTTTATTTGGTGTTTGAACATTGTAAAAAAAAATAGAAATATTTTTTTGAATACAAAATGGCGGTCGTAGACGCCGGCCATCTCGCCGGTAGTACACTGCCTGACAAAAGTTTAAGGACACCCTATCTTTCAGTGTTTCTGAACTTATACATAACTTTGCGTTGAAACTAACAGCTCCATGTTATTCAGCTTTCCTAGAAACCTCTATATGCTTACTGTTCATTTAAAAGTCGATTACTTAACGTTCCCACAGATAAAAGCGCAGATCAACGCAAAATTATATAGAAGTACGGAAACACTGAAATATAGGGTGTCCTTAAACTTTTGTCACGCAGTGTATCTTACAGCTATTGGCATGATTTCTCAAAAACTATTCAACCGATTCGAATGAAATTTTGCACAGATCTGCCTTATACTATCTATATAGTTTTTTTTTACAAAATGTAGCGAAAATTTGGTGAAAAATTACAATATTGACTTTGAATAATTTGCCATCTTGCGAATTTTGCATATATATTACAATTCTACTGGTACACCGATAGCGTATGGGTGTAAACTCAAAAAAAAAATTGGTTTATCTGTTTGAGACAATTACTACCGAAGCTACAATGTCAATAGCTGTAAGACTCCCGGCGAAATGGCCGGCGTCTACGACCGCCATTTTGTATTCAAAAAAATATTGCTATTTTTTTTTTACAATGTTCAAACACTAAATAAAAATACTGCAAACTTCCAGTAGTATCTGACAGTCCATTTTATTTGAAAAAAAACCTACAAGACCGCTAATTTTCGGACCTTCTAAATGGTCATCCCCCTTTAAATAAAGTACTGAATTTTCAACATTCGTAATATCCTTCGGTTAAATTTCAAACATTCAGATACTTTCACAGGGAGGTGAAGGAATATAAAAAAATTATGTGATGCAAATTTCGTCTGGTTACGTCAACTGCAGAAAGGAGAAATTGTATATAAATGATAAAAAAAAGCATCGAAGAAATAGTTGTAGCGTATTGTTAAAACCAGTAAGCTAGATTTCGTTGCGGTAAGGATTCATCCGAATTTCGTTGTAATCGCGATATCGATTTCAAGTCGATACCGAACTTTAAACTCGCTAACGTAGGAAAGTCCCTTTATGGCAAACAGCCGGGGGGACCAATTTTTAAATTTTTAAACTAACTACTAATATTTTTCACCCGCAATAAGTTTTAATTGCTGTCCAATGTTGAAACTTCTTAGGTAAAAAATTGAGGGGTTCGTGAATTAAAAGTTTCTCGCAGCGAGAAATCTCCGAATCTTTGAAACATTGAAACAAATTTTCATCGAAATTATTATCCTAAAAACACTTTTAAAATCCGTAATTCGATTCGGAAAATCCTTGTTATTAATATTTCGATATGTTGTTAAAAACTCGAAATTAATATTGAATCGTTCCTTCGAAAATAGAAAATTCATTTTGTAATTTACACGCGTCTTGCATATTCGAATTTTAAATTAAAATGTTGAAGGATTTCCCATTTTTCTTGTGAAAAGATATTAAAAGTGGTAAAATGATTTTATTTTACGAGTAAAATCGCGAGTTAGCATTTTCATTTGTAGAAATATGCATTCAACTGAGCTTTGTATTAAACACCAACAAATAATGCGAAAAAGCAGTAGGAATTCTGTGTCGTGGGATTCCGGGCTGTTTAAAATCATCCCAACAGTGTGGGTATAAATGATTGCGAATTGTTTTTATCTATAATTGGTCCGGAGCAAACTTTTACGAAACGTGCAAGCGCAGTCACATTTTTATCTCTACTCCAACGGAGAGTAGACCCTCGATAAATGCAGCTGTGTCGATTATGATTTAAACTTTAATCCTCAACTCTCGAAAAAGAGTTCGACTGAATAAATCAAAGTTGATTTGTTTGTAAGAGCATTTGTTTTATTCAACAAAACTTTGTTAATTCAACTACGGAATTTCCCCAGACATAGCGTGTACACTGTAATCGTAATGTTGAGCACTAGCTTTATGGACACTGATCGTATCAATTACTATAAATTCGTCAAATTGATGGTTTCCACAACACAAATGTCAAATATTTAACATAACTTATGCGCATTATCACAATCCTCATCTTTTTAACAATTATTTTGACTCCTATCGAAATCTAAAAGTGTCTAAAAGTAACACACAAAAAACGGGATCTTCGTTGTCACTAGATTTTGTTACATTATGAGAAGCACAAGAGTATAAAAGAAAGAATTTACTTTATTTTACCAAATTCTGTAAGGTAGGATGTAATTTTGACAAAGTGACAATAATTACTGTAACATTAGAATTAAACTTTACTGCGTCAACATTATTTTTGTCAAAGGCGTCGAAAGACACCCTTTATAGTTTGAATTTCGAATTATTTTCGAGGTTTAATTTCAACTTTTTTTTTGAAACCCACAAAAGGGAGGTGCTTAGTAGAGCAATTATGCGTCTGTGAAAAATCTGGTATTAATTTTAAATTTAATTTTGAATTTTGTTTAGTTCCGTATTTTTGCTTTTGGATTTTTGATTACGTATACATAGCGCGGTGGAACTAGTGATAAGCAAATTTTTACTTTACGAAAAAAACATAATTTTTTATTTCACAGTAGAAACCGAGGTAAAATATCAAAAGTAAGCTACTATTTTTTAATTTCCGCCGTTCTTCTACAGATATGACCGATTTTGAGATGGAGGGCCTTCGTGGTTTTAACTTCTAGAAGATGCTTTCTCGCCATGCGATGTAACAAGTCACTTAACTTTTTCTTAACCCCATGCTCTACGATACATCTGATAACAGTGAAAACCCAAGTTGACAGTTGAACATACTCGTTGTTTTCACTTTAGGCTTATAATCTACTCGACGTGTCTGACACGCTGTTGTAGACGAGGGGTTAACAGCGCCGTTGGTTTTTGATAGCATCTGTGTGCTCGAGTGAAAATAGAGCCGTTAGCTCGTGTTGACAGTCAAAACCGTTTTCGGTTAAAGCTGACGTCCGGAGTTAGGAAACTTAGTTTGCGTGGATACTGGAAGACAAATGAGCAGTCAAAGGGCACACGCTGATAATAATCAAATGGCGATGTCTCTTTAACCAGTAATGGCTGAAGATTGACCCAAAATAGCTACAGCGTAGGGGCTGGACTGACTCAAGAAAAATGTCTGACCGCGCCCAGACCTCGGAAAATACAGCTTTGTTTCATGTTTGCTTCAGTCAGGAAAAGTCACCTTGCTCCTAGAAAGCTGCAATGTAGAAGCTTTTGCTTTACACTGGCTTAGCCTGGATATCGTAGCTCCACGTAAGGTTTAGGTTGCTGTACGTACGTACTTGTATTATGTATAAAAAATATTGCTATCATTCCGGGGTTTAACCCTTTCCTTACGGGAGTCCGCTCCGCTGGAGTGACGCTACTGAACGCGCGGCATCGCCCTGCGAAGAGTGCATTTTGCACGTCGGTAATGAATACTCAGTTATTTACATATTTAGCAATTTTGCTATTTTAAAAAATACAATTTGGGATAGTTAGACATCAAATTATAATTCTTAGCAATTTAATTCAGAAAGATAAATTCCAAAATAACCATCGCGCGAGCGTCGACTATAGTCGGCACCCGTACACACAGTTCGTCGCGCGGCCGCCGACTATAGTCGGCACCCGTAACGAAAGGGTTAAGTACGGTCGGGATATGGCAACATGTTTTGAAGCAATGCAGGCTAATATGTGCGCGAATGTTGACAATCAAATGTTTGCACCTGTTAGCAACCAAGTATTAGATATGACATGTGTGTGTGTCATTCTTACGTACACGGTATTGAAACAGTACCGGTATTCATCATCGGCCGAGTGCTGAATCGATGTCATCGTTTTGGTGCTCGCATAATATTGGTGACCAAACTTCCATCACCATTATTTGGTTTTGTTATGCAACGCTGCCTGGATCGTCAGTGCTCTACTAGGACGAAACACTGGGATGTCGGAATTCGGATAATAATTTGATAATGGCTTCTTTGAATTCAACTAAAAAGTATAAGACTTATCTACGCGGAGAAAGCGGAAATTAAAATAGACTTCAAGTATTTCTTTTCTAGTACCTTCAAACGTAATTGAATCAAATTACTTAGATCACCGTTACCTCGATTTAAAAAAAAAACTGACGTTCGATCCATTTTTGTACCACTGGGTCTAATTAGAATTGAACCTAATAATTCACAACGAGATAAGTATCACGTTTTGGATTACTATAAAACCTCTGTTGCTACCGTTTTGAACTTTCTTTTTCACCAACGTACATTTATATGTATTATGATGGTAGTAACCATGAGATTAAAAAGCATTTAAGAATTCATGACGAAATAAAACCGTGACTGCGATAGCACAGGTGGTTAGAGCATCAATTTGATTTAGTTTTATTAAGAGCTTTGTAGAATGAAAATCACGTATCTGAAAAGACTACCGAGAACTATAAGCTCATATAAAGCTTATATTTCATTATAAGTATAACAAATACTACTTTTTTATATAAATCCTGATATGAATATTCAAGAGACTTGTTGGTTTTCGTGCAGTAATTTATTTTCATTATTATTTAGTAATCATTACAATTTTCTTTGCTTGCCTTCGCCTACTTCCTTTTTACAGCGCTTTTGCGATGTAAACAAATTTTTTCGTAATATACAGTTTGCGTAAATAATTACAGCGATGCGTAAAGTGTACCAACCAGAGTTTCATGTATGTCAGTTCTTTATTGTTTAAGGGGGGAGGGTCGAGTAAAATAAAAAATTTTGACCTTTTTTTTGCTTAGAAAATTAGTTTACCATCTGGAGAATGTGCTCCGACTATTTCAGTTAACCCTTAATAGTCACCTGGGGTCAAAATGACCCCAACCGAAACTTTAACTAGAATTACTATAAATTATTGGAGCCCGATTGGTCTAGCCTTCCCTCTAATAGTGCTTTGGGATTTCCTTTATAAGATAAGATTAACGTCGGGAAAACCCTCTTCAAATGTCAAAATAAATACCTTTTTTGAAGCGCCCACTTTGAAGTTATTTTTTTTATATACTCTGATATCTCAAGAATATCACCTTAAAATTGTATGAAAAAATATTAAAAATTGCCAGGGTTATGATTTTTTTAGTAAAAAATGGTATTTTTTACGGATTGTCTCCTTCCTGATTTTTTTTCGCCACTTTGAAAATTTGATAAAAATTTTTTGCGATGATGTTCTCATTCTAAAAGGTTCAAACTAATATCCTGAATTTTTATGAGTCGCTCGGAATGACATTGGCAACGTGGTAATTGTTTAAACATGGCTGGGGTCATTCTGACCCCGTGTGACCAATACGTTATTTTTAGAACGCGTGACCATTAAGGGTTAAAAATTCTAAGTCTAAGGGTACCTTACAGAATCGTTAAAGTGATGCGCTCCGAACGGTAGGGAGCGCAGATATACACTTTGAACGCATTTTTTCTCGAAACGCAAAATTTCGCGTGTCGTGCATTGTAGCTTAGAAATTTCTCAGCCGATTGCTGTGAAATTTTGCACAAAATATTCCCTAAACTATTCTCCTTTGCATCAACCTAAAGGTTTTTATAAAAATTGAAATAAACAATCTTTTTAATAATTTTTTTATAACATGATTTTGCGACTTCTTTTTTAACGTGGCGTGGAATTTTTAATTTTTAATTTTTTTTTGTTTCAAATGGGTTCATGCGAAGCGTATTACTATATTTTAACGAAAAATTGATGGATCTTTGATTTCCGATAATTAGAGCGATCTGTGCGTTGCATAGCACATTTTCGAGAAGCCAATTTCAAGCAGCTGCTGTTCAGTAATCTATGAATATTTTTCCATGAAAAAATGTATATAGATTGTTTAAATGCTACAAAACAACAAGTAATTAGTTTTAAATACATATATATTACGCACTCTTCAAAAATAATTCGAGAAAAAACGGTTGTTTACTTGACCCTCCCCCCTTAAATACCATTTAAAAATTGTATTCAATTTCAAACGTTGAAATGTCGATTTGATATTTTTAGTACGCTAATAAAATTAATGTCTACCAACAAGGAAAAAAGCGATAAGCGGGTTCGGCTAATGAAGAACATTACTCCGTCGGAATCCTTAAAAATAATTTCCCCTTTTATTTAAATTTACCCTTTCTGTAATTTAACCTTTAGGTGGTCCACTTCTCTAAAATAACATAGTGTCACGCTGAGGCTTTTTAAATCTCGGCAATAAAAATTTGTATCGCGGCAAAGCTGTTGAGTTTTTTTAATCTAAAAAATTGTTCTTTCTTTAACATATAATATAGATTATTTTACAAAAATAAAGTACTCAATCTCAGACCCCGTAGGCCATCCATGTTCGTTCATTGGTTTTTCTTTCGCGTGTAACCTATGGTTCTCTCGCACGAAGGCTCTTGAAGCAACATTTTTCATATCGAATAGTATCGGTTAAAATTATTATCATAAAACCGAGAAAGAAAGTAACAAAAGAGTTGGAAAGACATGCAGAAAAGAATTCTTTGGTATAATTTAATCTCTTTTACCGGCAAAATTGTTTCTCTTAAAAAGAGCCATTTTTACCAATGGTATGCAAATTTCGATAAATCTATCACGCTCTTAAAATTGTCCGTGTGTGACATACGTTCGTACTAAAATAAGCAGCCACATCAGGAATCGATCATTCGTTACATTAAATATGAAACCACACATTAGTCTTGATGCATTATTCAACCTTTCGATGGCCAAATGTGGTGATTCTATCGTTCCAGAACCATACACGAAAAAAAAATTGCGTTGACCATCGAAGGGTTGGGAGACTCAGAGGTAAAATTGGAAAAGTGGAACCTATTTCTTGTCAAATGTCATCCAAGATGTATTAAAATAGAAACGAATCCTACGTCAAACCAACCTTACATTTTATATGTCGACCTAACGTTTTCCTGTGGTTAAGAACTTAGTATCACCTGAGATTGAATATTTATAAAGTCATTAGCTTCGAATGCGTCATTAAAAATTAACATCGCAATTTGGATTTCATCTAACCAAACTTAAGAATACATACCCGTGAATTCTTGACACATTAATGACACAATCCTATTAAAATAGATGGTATGCCATCAAGTGTACAGGTAATTGCAGAAAAAAGATCAAAAATACTACAGGTACAGTAGAGTCTCCGTACAAGATACCACAAGGGACCAGAGAGGAATATGATTCCGAAAATTACCGTTCCCCTACTCAGCGGCCTGCTACGCCGGAAAGGAATAGAACTCACGTCCTTCGTATAAGATACCATGCAAAATAGTTTAAAGTTAAACCGATAATGTAGGTTACTTTGTATTCCATATCCTTTTCCTTCTTTTTTTGTCACGTGACTAGAAGTCCGCAAACGAGGAGTTCTCGCAGTGTCGACAAGAAAGAAAGAGAGAAGAAAAGTTATTTTTACCGTTTGTGCAATTATCTCACGTAAGTAAATCAATTTTAAACATACCAGTCCAGTGCGTCACGGAAACGCCTCTTCCCCGACAAAAAACTACGTTTACGAGTCATTCAAAATTCTCTATGAATTTTAAACAAAAAAAATTAAAATGTGATCTTAAATAATTAATAATTTATGATAATAAATAAAAAAATCGTTACGTGTAAATAATTCTCATTTTTTCTCATCTGTTTCCATGGTATCTTGTACGAAAGCATTCGGAGGTATCTTGTACGGAAAATATACCGTACAATAAATATTATTCCATATTATGCTTATTTTAATGAAAATGTGGCAACAAATGTAATCTATTTCCTTTCTGTGTAAATTTCCTTCGTGTGTAAATCAAAAGATTTTTCAGGGACAATGAATTTTTCCCATGCTATAACAGTACTGCAACGTAGTAACTTTTCCTTTCTGCTTCGTAACAATTCCTTTAACGTAATTACATTGGCTTTCTACTCTACAACAATGTTATGGTATAATAACATTTTCCTTCTACGCTACAATAATTCCTGTGACGTAAGAAAGTTTTCTTTCTGCGCTATAGCTACTGCCGTAACATAGTAAAATTTACTTTCTACCTATATTAATGACCCGAATGCACGAATTTCATATATTTGAATTTGAAGGTTTGATCAAATTAGGACAAAAATTGAAATTTGATGTTCATATAATACGTTTCCATCGCGACTAAATTAAAATGTTTCATTTAACGTAATTGATGCGTTTTATTAACTATATAAATAATTGTACAATTACTTTCAACCTCGAGATTGTCGTCCTACTTGACCATCGTGCGGAAAGATTACGTTGAGGAAATTCAATTAACGTGCGGGTATACACAAATTCATGGATATTTTCCTTGATGATGCAAGTGCTTAATTATATAATAACAACGCAATCTCGTTGATTAAAGGCATTATAAAAAAAAAATAGTAATACCCCTTGACATGACGGCATTGCATTACTTCAAAAATAATCGGATGTACAATTTGTTTCTAAGGTTGAATCTTCTACTTCTTTCCATCTTTTTTGCCTTGGCAGAAAATCAGGAGTGCTTGTACTTCAGCAAGAAGATTTGTTTCTGTCTCCTGTAAAAGTATGAGACTCGTGTTAAATCGGCCAGATCCGAAAGAAATGATCGACAAAAAGAAGATGGCACAAGTTAGAGGGATTGCGAAAAAAAAAGTGGAATAAAACGTAAGGTGGAAGGGAAGAAGAATGTTTTTCCAGTCATTACTGACGGTCTGGGCTTGCACAGTCTGGTTAAAGCTTCAGCAATAAGAGCGGATCATTCTTTGACGTCGTTACCGAGATATTCGCAAGCAGGTGATAAAAGATTGGTGCCTTGGTCCCTTTTACCCGACTTTTCCTTATTCCTGGATACTATAATGGGCCGTTTCGACACGGTTTATAGTCATGCTCATGTTCCCTCGCATCGATAGACATTTCAAACAAAGTACCGCAAACAAAAGTGTTATACACCTATACTTTGCATAAAATATTCAAAAGACCAAAGGTATCGTCGAAAAGTAGTGGATAAAATTTATGGTTATGTAACTGTTATGTTTACATGATAGTTTTACAAGACTTTGACTCGAGGACAAATAGAAATGGCTTATTTTACGATATTACCACTTGCATCGCGATTTTAGAACATAATAATCACTCAATAAAAATTCGAGGTAGTATTTTTTTATTAGGCTTTTAGTACAACTAACCAGTATCCTGGATTGTATGTTTTCTAGTTATTTGCAAAAAGTGCATAATAAAGTAATATTTATCATTGGAATAACTCGTATTGGTGACTAGTAGGGTATTAATAAATATTTCCATCGCTGGATCTTTAATAACTTGTACTTGACAAATTAGTTGTTGCAAATAGTTTATTTATACTGTAAGGACAAAAATAAAGACATTAATTATAACACATCACTTAATAAGAATCCGGTCTGACACATGTATGGTAACATTGTTGACAGACCAATGTGATTTCCGGGTAGTACTAACATTCAAACAGTACGTGTCAAAATTTCATGGCATTCTGACCGTTAGTTTAGAAGTTACAGTCGTTTTAGTGACCCCAGTTTTGTAATTTTCAAGACAATGGATAGAAAGGAATTTCGTGTATTGATTAAACAAACAATGGTTAAATTGGATGAATTACGCTTTGAATTGCTTCCCCACCCACCATACTCTCCAAATTTGGCCCCCAGTGACTATTGGCTTTTTGCAGACACGAAAAAATGCTCCAGGGAAAGAAATTTGGCTCAAATGAAGAAGTGATTGCCGAAACTGAAACCTATTTTGAGAGCAAAGACAAATCGTTTTAGATAAAGAGCATCGAGAAGTTAGAGGAGCGTTTGAATGAATGTATCACTCTTGAAGGAGAGTATGTTAATGAATAAAGTGGAATTTCTAAGAAAAAAATTGTTTTTCTTAGTTAGACCCGGGACTTATTGAATGATGTGCTATGATTTCTAATCGACTCAATCGTGAAAGTCGGAGTAACAATAATTATAGTTAGAATTACTAGATATTTTTTTAATATATCTTCTTCAAGTTACAAACTGTATTGTATGATAAGGGGGGAATGTCTTTTTTTCGCTAAATTTTCCGCTTTTTTCTAATTTTTGGGTGAAAAAACTATACAACGGACGAAGGTGAAATTTGACATGCAGATTTATTAATTCGTTATGCATTCCACAAAAAAAATTCAATCGATTTTCTCCAAAAAATACGCATCCCACACTCCGAGATTCGCGATGGTGCATATCCGATGGTGTGCATGATTGTAGGTTTCTCATTAATCCTGCAACAAAAATCCAAGAATATCTTTTTTTAGACACATGGAATTATCGTTTGACGAAGCGGAAAACAAAAAAAAATATTTGAGTATCTGGTGATGTTTCGAACCCAAATTATCGATTAATCCAAAAAAAGTGATCGATCTTTTTGTTATAAACAAAATCATATTCAACGTATTAATTTTTTCTTTGGTCAAACCATATAAAATTCCTTCCTCTGCCTCGTAGAACTCATTTTGAGGAATACGAAACGTTGGTCGTTGAAAAATCGATTAAAAAAAAATCTATGTAACTTATAAACATTATAATTTTGTTAACCACAAAAATGTATTATTAAATCCATTTAACATCTTTCCCGGCTTTACCAAATAGTTAAAATAGTGAAAAATACTTAACAAGATTTTCTCCGAGTGCAGAACGTAACAAGATTTGCTTTTTGCACGAAACTTACTGTAATTTCCTTTTTTTGCCTTCGCGTCTCTCTTTGCATTTTAAATATTCTTTATTACCGCAAATATAAAGAAATACTCTTTGTTGCGTTACTCTCTCAAAGTTTATCGACCGTACCGCGTCACTCTAAAAGTATAACATAGATCAAAGCTTTTATCGTTTGCTTTCTAATTTGTTTTACATGTTAAAAAGATCACGATGCGAATCTCCTTAAACGATCAAGAATTGGGTCATTTACCTTAACGGAAATACCCACGCTTCTTCTCTCCAGAGATAGAATGTTCTGTAGTGGGTCTAAAAAGGGATAATTGAAACTGCAACACACTTTTCCGCAAAAGTACAACTGTCACGTTCCGCTATTGATCCTCCGTAATAAAATCATACGTAGACTGGTATAGGTGGTCAGTGACTCACTGCTGGAGAGCTTGCCTCGCATACGAGAGATGATCACATCAGCACTCAGCCACCTTTTTTTCTTCGGTCGGTCGTTACACAACCTCAAAGAAAACTTTCTGTGAGACTTGCGATTCTGACAGTTGAAAGAAGACACTTCGAGATTAAAAAGGACCTGCAATGGAAGTTTCGACGGGTTTTCGAATCAAAGGTGGAAGAAAATGCACTATTGACTTACATATCATGTGTACCGCGATCGATACTCTACGTTTTTCACGTAACCATCTTAAATTTCTCCGTCATTTTTATCGCACGAAAAAATATTTGTGGAACAATCGTTACATGTTCAAGGGAAAATTTTTAATATTTCGTAAATTTTTTATTGTTAGTGGGTCGAGATCGTAGTGGGAGTGCGCCTAAACTGGACCATCGTCGAAATTGGAACGGTTCTTGATTCAGGACATAATTTACACAAGAATTTTTTTCGTGGTAAATTCTTGAACTATAGTTGTGATAATTAAAAAAACAAGTTGTGCAGCGCAACGATACATTTTCTTGGCATTAAGGTAGGTGTCGAGTCTAGAGAGCGAAAAAACAAGCTTATTTTCGAAAACGTTTTTCTCAGCTCCTTTATTGGATATTACAATTGCAACATTTTCTAGGACGTAATGCTGTCCTTATCGAATGGGAAAAAAATGGTTTGCATCGTCCAGCGTATTTTTTTTTCAATTTTCAGAAGGCGCCAAAGTCGAGTCCTCAATAAAAAGGTGTTCCCATGGCGGACAAACAATCTCCGCAACCACTACATCGATTTTGATGAAACTTTGTACGATTCTTTATTAAGGTGTTTTGTATGGTAATTCACCACATTATTGGAAAAAAATTTATAATATAAAAATTTACAGGACGCAAACGGTGCAAAAATATGTCGATTTTCGTACAGTGTTTTTCAAATAGCCGCCATTTTTTTTTCTATTATCGATTTTTGGCAAACGGTGGTGAATTACCATGTGGCAAACCTTCCTCTTTAAAAAGTTTTTTCCTATTTTTGTTTCAAACGTTCCAATTCGAAGATTGTTAGTCCGCCATGGGAACACCTTTTTATTGAAATCTCGACTTTGGCGCCTTCTGAAAATTGGAAAAAAAAAGCTGGACGATGTAAACCATTTTTTTCCATTCGATAAGGATAGCATTATGTCCTAGAAAATTTTGTAATTGTAATATCTAATAAAGAAGCTGAGAAAAACGTTTTCGAAAATAAGCTTGTTTTTCGCTCTCTAGACTAGACACCTACCTTAATCTATAACTCAGCTGATATCTATCAAGAACAGACCGATTTCAGTTTCAGTTTTTATAACCTTCGATTCGCAATATTCCCCCGCACTATTTCCTGATTCAGCGTAACAAAGAATGGTCTCCCGTAAATACAAGAGTACGCGTACTTACAAAATTTCCTGTATGCGCACTTGTATGACACGATGTCGCAGAGTCAATCTTATATGTAATCTCAATTTAAATGTCTTCTCTTCCGAACTTCGTTCGTCAAGAATATACTCGCATGTTTTAGTGACCGTTACCGTGAAACTACCGCACGATGTAACTTTCAAGAATACGTCTATCCTATTTTGCTACCATTTTTACAAGGACCACACGTTTTCTGCTTTTACGATGCTATTTTATTGGTCGATTTCACAGTTTGACAGGGGACGAAGTTCCTACAAGTGTATTTTTTCCAAGGAATTCCAAATCTTTTTCGTTTTAACTTCAGCACGCTTGACTAAGGACATGCCTGGAATAGTTGCTATCCCGTAAAAGGTCTATTTCATGTTCCTTAAAAAAGCGCAAAACAAACACGCTGAAAATTACGTGAAGATAAAAAAAATGGTGGTAACGGTGGCATTTCTAAAATGTCTAAGGCGAAATCTGCTCTGAATTGTAATCGAACCTAGTGGAAAGTAAACCTACAGGGTGTTCATTTATCAATTCCATGATTTCGAATTGCTACCCTAGCAAATGGGGGATAAATGTGCCCATAATTATGAAAGTGGTCTGAGTCATATTTTTTTGCGTTGATAAATTGAAAGGAATTGTTTTAAATAAAAAAAAAAGTTTTTGCATTCTGCAATCTTGAAAGTTGGAGTTTTATTGGTCTTGATTAATAAAGGAAAGAATCTATTGCAAGATAAAATGATGCGAGGTAACTGAAAATCTCATCTTTTTCAAATCTTGACTCAGACCACTTTCATAATTATGGGCACAAATATCTCGGAAAGTATTAATTTTAGGGAATTCTTGTACAGGTCTTTTCCACCGAGTGTTTCTTTGGGGAACAGGCTCTCACAGTTCGTGTTACCGAATTTCTTAACTCCCTTCATACCTCTGCTTACTTTCAGGAACTTCAATTGTACTCCTCACGAAGTTTCCCATCGCAAGCTAGTGCCGGTAACTTTCTTTCTTCTTTATCCGTTTACCAAATCTCCCATAGTTCGCAAATGGATGTCAAGCCAGTGTTCTTTTTCAGCAACTTTCCACTAAATTCGAGTTAAATCTTCAGGAGTTATATGTAACCTGTATATACTAATATAAAAATGTAAGTTACATCTAATTGCAGCTTTTTATCTCGCAAATGAAATTTCCTGAGTCTTTTTCATTTAATTCATAAACATTCTAGGAAGTTTACAGGCTTCGAATTTTCACATTCCTATTCTCACGTTAATGACAAAAAATTATGCAGCAAATGCAATTGCTAACGATGTGCAATTTTGCTCTAGCATATTTGTATTTTTAATACAATGTCTACCACGCTAATTATACGTAATCAAAACTGCAAAACTAAAAATACAGAATTATAATTAAAATAGATTTTTTTAATTGATACCAAATTGTTTACAGACTCATAATTGCTCTACTAAGCACTTCCCGTTGTGGATTTCCAAAAAAAGATTTAATCAAACCTCGATAATAATTCTAACAATAAATCGAATTTCTAAAAGGTGGCTTACGACACTTTTAGTAGCAATAGTGTTAGAGCATATGAATAATTTTTGTTTCTAATTTTTTAGGCATTCAAAATTTTGTCAGACATTGGATATTTTATATTTACACAATTTATTATTAATAATCTTCATTTATAATATTTTCAGATATTAGATAAAAAAGATGTTATAGGAAATATCGACTAATATTGCAAAAGAAACGAGACACTTAGAAGTTTGATACCAAAATTATGCGGGACATTCTAAACGGGATCACTTCAAAAAAAAAAGATCGATCTTTTTAATGAGATTATGTTCACACGAAAATGTCCCCTCAAGTGTCATGATACGTTATCAGGGGGCTCGTAACGTCTTGTTTTTATCTCTGCATATCACACGATGAAGACCATCAATGGCGCGTCTGATGCGACCCTTCCCCGAGGGTTCTCACAAAGGGAGATATTACTAACGCCATTAGTACTATTTAGGTTAAAAATTAACATTCAGATTTGGAGTTATGTTTTTATATTATTAAAAACAAGAAGATGTCAGGGGATAGATAAAAAAAACATACATTTTATATCTCCGAATGATTTCCCTGATTTTAAGAAATTCTTTTCGCGGCAATGTCGGATCAAGCTTCCTAGTAATTTACTTTTGAGGTTTTCCCGACGACGCTGAATTAGATCGTGAGATTTTTGGATATTGTCTGTTTAGCATTCCGACTTTCTGATAGATATTTATATTGAATTAACACGTTCACGCCGGGGCGGATATTTACGTTTTTCCGCGTGGGGCGGGACCGCCCACGGAACAGATAA
This sequence comes from Gasteruption jaculator, assembly GCA_949825005.1. Lineage (NCBI taxonomy): Eukaryota > Metazoa > Arthropoda > Insecta > Hymenoptera > Gasteruptiidae > Gasteruption > Gasteruption jaculator. The sequence goes on along the minus strand of OX463769.1, from coordinate 4,133,109 downwards.
ATGTGACCCACCGGTGGGTCACGCCGCCCCACGGAACAATCAAGTGTGACCCACCGGTGGGTCGCGCCGGCGTGAACGTGTTAAAGAAAAGGACACTATCCCGATGAAATGTAGCCCTGGACGATATTCAAATTGAAAACCTAATTTTTTTTGCAAGTCTCACAAGAGTCCATGTATTGCTCCTTTGCTTAACACTACTTCTACCAAAGGTGTCAAAAGACACCTTTTACAATTTGAATTTAGAATTTGGTACCAAACTTCTAAGTGTCTTGTTTTGTTTTTGCAATATTAGTCGATGTTTCCTATAACATCTTTTTTATGCAATACCCGAAAATATTATAAATGAAGATTATTCATAAATTTTGTAAATGTAAAATATCTAACTTCTAACGAAATTTTAAATACCTAAAAAATTAGAAAACAAAAATTATTCATACACTTTAACACTATTTCTACAAAAAGTGTCAAAAGCCACCTTTTAGAATTTGAATTTAGAATTATTTTCGAGGTTCAATGTAATCTTTTTTTGAAATCCACAAACAGGAGATGCTTAGTCGAGCAATCCTGCTGTGTCTAATCAATTCCATATTTTAAAAAATATGGAATTAATTAAGAAAATCTATTTCAATTATAATTCCGTATTTGGGTTTTTAAATTTTTCATTAGGGGAAGTGCGCCCAGAACGGCATATTGAGGGTTTTGATTCTATCATGCACATTTGGATGTCGCCACTAGTAGGCGACAAAAATTGGTTGGACCCTTCTTTCTAGTAGCCTTTCCTACCTTCCCCCTCGTCCCCCTTTTTTTCAGAATCTTACAATATTCATGAAAACCTTGCAATCGGTACTAAAGAGTTCTGGTGGAATTGCTGGTATGGACGCCAATTAATGATATTTTATGACTTTTGGGGTTACAATTTCTCACGTAATTAAATACAAAACACGATATTTAAATGAGAAACGAAGAATTATAAAAACCTGGAAAAACGAAGAATTATAAAAACCTGGAGCAGCAGCATGAGAAAAAAAAGTTAAACAGCAAAACCCCTACTAGTGGCTACGTCCAAATGTGCACGATAGGATCAAAATCCTCAATATGCCGTTTTGCCCGGATATACCGTTTTGGGCGCAATTCCCCTACGTATAATTAGCGCGGTAGAAACAGTGTTAAAAAAAAATGCAAATTGCCTCGTACCGGTGCCACAAAACTTGCGATTATAAATCTTCCCTTGTTTACTTTAACATAAATATTTCCTAAAAAGTCCGTATGCTCAAAAGCTGACGTTCAAAAATCTCATGGCTTTCCGGTACTGCTATAAATCAGTAAGTTCGCAAAGAACGCTCTCAAATACAGCTGGAAAGGAAGATAGCGTTTTGCTCATTGTCAGTAACACGTAGATCCATGTAGAAATGTGAAATTTCACAGGCAATTACCGAAGCAGCCATAGGGATTTGAACACATCGTTTTTCCTTGGCACACTGAAAGGTCCTGTTGGGTGATATCAGAGGCAGCATTTCGGCAGAGTGTTTTTATCCGAAGCTATGTATTTTACGAACCCGATACATCGAATGAGAGAATGGGTTATCGGTTGTACGTGTTTGGCATGAAATTCAAGAGAACTTCGTTCGTCCGTTCGCCCGTTTATCGTTCCCTTCGTTCGTTCATTCGTTCGTTCGTGCCCTCGCGAACAAGTTTCGCGTGTACATACGTACGATATACCACTCTAGGCTGCATGTATACATATATGTACCAACATGGTTTGAAAATCTGCATGGATACTATGCTTATGGGAGAGCCGATGACCTTTGAGTTGCTCCGGGGGAGGTTATCGTAAGACATTCTTTCGAGCTTTGATTTAGTGGATCGTGGGCTAACCAACTTCTCCTCCCTCTGTCTCTCTCTCGCCTGTTATCTCTGCTTTAGTTATTATATACTATTACATGCTATGTAGGTACTATAGTACCGTGGTACTATACTTTCGAGTCTCTAGTACTACTTCGGTACTTGGACTCGTTTATCCATGCAAACTCTCCTCTCGTTCCCTTTAAACCGTAGGTATAGCGGTACCCTATAAGCTTGTAGGAATGAACGGTGATAAATTGCTCTCCTTCTACCTTTTCATTTACCTGCTCTACTACCGATCGTACCCCTATCCACGAATTTAACACATCGCTTGTTATAGTTAAGACCTACATTTCATTCCGCTCTTTCCCCGAGTCTTTCATGTCGGGAGATTGTATAGGAATTGTAATGAGTAAAAAAAAAAGGGGGAGACAGAGAGAAGGTTGAAGCAATAGTGATGGATGAACACCGTAACCAGTTTCTGGCGTTTCACTTAGTCCAAATAAATTGTTGAAATTTCCACGAAAGTTTATCCTTTGTTGCTTGCAAAAAAAAAAGCGTCGAGCTAGCTAACGTAACTGCTCTTGTTGTTTCGCAATTAAGTGGCGGCGATAGAAAATTAGACTATTTTTAACGAGTGGTTAATTGCCCGGAAATTCTGCTTCTCACGAGACGAAGGTAGATTACGTAATGGGTGTGACTCCGCGATGTCGTCCCTCTACCTTCGGATGAACCCGGATTTTTAGTACCACGATTCCCTTCTCTCGACGAAATTTATTCTTCCGTTAAAAAAAAAGAAGGGAATTACCAGATTCCCCAATTTTTGTGGAACGAAAACTCACACACTCCGATAAAAATGGTAAAAAATGTCTTACTCGTCGATGATACAGTCACAAGTCGAAAACTTAACATTCCGCGAACGCAGCAACGATCATCCGAATTCTATTCTCGTTCCGAGTTATGGAATTTTCTTTAATTCAACTTTCCAAGAAGCTCCTAATAAAAAATAATGTATAGAGGTTCGCTTCCCGATATAGCTCTTCATTTATTAGTATCCCCAGCAACTCCAGCGACTTGTAAACTACTTTTAGTTTACTGAGACCGAGAGGATTTCAAATACGGAAGTTTCCTTGAATTTATGAATAATTCGAAATATCCAGTTCGCGTAAGTAACAGATTTCTGGAAACTCCCCGGCAACTCCTGAGTTGCTTTAATATTTTGATTTGCTTTGAAACGATGCAAAGCTTATTCCATTTGGCAGTTACCCGATCGTACTCAGGTTCGTGCCTTCACTTCGATCGGTGCCAAAAATTGGAAACCATTCTTACCGGCGTTTTTGCATAAAACCGTATACCAAACCTTCAGGGTCCGGCGCTTCTTTTTTGTCGATTTTTACAGCCTTCGACTAAGAACTTTCATGTTCAAGGCGATCTGATTATCTGGTAAGATAACAAGACCTTTCTTGGCTTCTTAGACGCTGTGGGATAAACTTTGATACACTGCCTTTAGTAACTTCAGTTGTTTTATTCATGGGAATGTTACACCACTTTGATGCTAATGTAATCCCAAACTGATGATCCCATTCCAATCATGTTACGATAAGACATGCGAGGAAAGAAAAATAAGAAGTTCAAAAATGTTACTATGATATAAGTAGCAATTTTTACCACACATCGTAGTAATTTGTATCCACGCAAGGAAAATTTCTACACATTGTGAAAGATGGGAAAGGAGTCTGGTAATTTTAACTACAATCCAAGGTTGATCATCTGGTAATCTTAGGTAATCTTAGTCTGGTAATTTTAACTACAATCCAAGGTTGATCTTCTATATATTGTAATCTCAATTAAATTTTAATCGGTTCAAGCTGTGGTTAATATTAAGACTTAATAAAATAGCAAAACTTCGCGTTGACGTGATTTTCGTTCAAGTAAGGATTTTTTTATCGATTTCAAAATATAATAAATAATAAATAAAAAAATAATATAATAAAAATAATTACCTGAATAGGACTTTGTATAATATCAGACAAAATAGACACAAGGGGATAAACTACTGAATTGCAGAGAAATGTTTGCTGTAACTCAAAAAGAAAACTTGTATTTAAGTTGATTACTGAATTAGAGTACCTGATAAAAAATTAATTTAAAAACAGAGGGCATTATGACGTGTATAATTCATGGTAAAAATATCTGTTTTTTATCAAAATACAATAAATAAATATTTTATATTTTATGTAGTATGAAATATCTATAATTTACATAAAAAGACAGTTCTAACAATAAGTGTAAGTTAAAATGGTATAAATATTGGGTGGGTGCATAATTATCAGGCGTTTCTTGCCTGATAATATCGTTTCAAAACGCCTGATAATTATGCACCAACCCAATACATGATTTATAGACAGCTGTAATATAAAACCATGGTTTTTCCAACGGCGGTATAATGTTTGTGAAAAACTATTTTTCTTATTATGCAGCTTCAAAATCTAATAAAAAATACGTTTTTGCGAAAACTAGAAGCACAGTTAACTTTTACTTTAGAGAATTAATTTTGGCGAAAATGTATCTATTCTATGTCCTAAAAATGACATAATTACTACCCCAGTCTAAATTCTGTTAACTTTAGATTTTATTGAAACAATTGTTCCCTTTTTGTAATGCCATCTGTTAGCTTATAAATGAAAATAGACTTAGTATTCTCTTTGAAATGCTTTATTTACAAAGAGTAGTTTGGTGTTGTGGAAACTTGAAATGTAACTGACTGAAAAATAAGAAAATTCGGAAATTTATTACATTTGGTACAGGAAAGAAGAAGGGATAGTAGGAGTTTCCTAGTGGTATTTGCTTAACAATGATTGGTGCAAATGAAACACATAATTTTCTAACATGAAGAAATAAGAGTGGGAGAGTAGCGGGAGGACGCGTTGCGGATCGGAATATATATCTGGGAAAAAAGGGTAGCGTAGGGTAAGAAACCTTTATTGAAAGGGATGGAAAGGTAATAGTAAAAACTAGTATTCAAAATACATGACATAGAAGGGAATTCCAAATCCTTAAAAGATGTGACACAAACAATACTTGCTGCAGAGGTAATGAAAAATAAAACCTTTGCAGATGTTGATGAAGAACTTCTAAATTATATGATAAAATTTATGAGGTTTGAAAAAACATTGGAAAAACCCAAGAAAGATAAAATTTTCAAATATTCTCAACACTATCTAAAGCTAAACGGAACGAACTTATGAATCGACCCAATATTAAAAATTTGTTATTGAATCTATTTGAACTTTTATCGAATTTTGAAAAAATTTTTTTTAATACTTTTCCGGTACAGTTCCGTCTTTTGTTACCGCAGTTGAAACCACACGATTGTAACTACAGGTGTATCGAGTTTCTGAAACTGTGATAATTACTATTGAGATTACTAACTAAGTCTTAATTAACGGAGCTGAAGTTTGGATCGTGTCTATGCCGGATTCCCTAAGGAATATTTAATAGTTTCCGATGCGAAATTCTGCGAATTAGAAGATTCGATTGCGATGATCTAAAAGAGTTAATGCCATCGACTGAAAATTACAATTAATAACGAGATAATCTACGATCTAAAATAATTTAAGGGACTAGGTCTTGTGCGTACTTGAAATTCCGACTAACGTCGTTGGGAAGCTTTGTTGCTGTTATGTATAAGGAATATCTTTTGCAGCGTTCATAATTGCTGTAACGGTTGTTAGAAATACCAATACCCGATATTATCACACTTCATTTAGTAAAGCCTTTCCTTAATATATTAATATTTCTTTATATCACGCAATATATGTACACACATATTTGCACTTTGCATCTACAGGCATTCCTTCTACTTGCATACCATATTCTGTACTTACTGGGTGTTACAGCGGCGGCTCGTAAAGTATCATCATTATTATTATCATTATCATTGTTATACAACAGAGAGCAGCATACTTCCGAAACATTAAATTAAATTTAAAATGTCACGCAGTTTCAATAAATTTCAACAATATTACTCCTACTGTGACTAGACTTTACGAGGGTGTCACATGCAATAGTTGCAGTAGTCTTCGCTTGTACCTTCCAATGACGTTGTTGATGTTGAGTATTTCCCTATTCGTTTTTTGTTTACGATATAACATTTTATTAAAAATCCATACGTTGCTCGAGAAAAGAATGCAGCAAAAGAGAAACATACCGAATATTTTTTTTACGATTCTCAAAATAAATGAAAAATCCTCGAAACATTGTAGAAATTCAGATTCACGGTAGGAGAACGCATATTATTTTTACGATTAAATCCTGAAAATTTCAAAATTTACAAACAGCAGAAAGTCGAAACGGAAAGAATAACATATTTTATTTCTTTGTTACAATTTTTAATAATATGACACACATCGAGCGTTTTTTCCAAGGGAATAATTACGCAGAAGTTATGCAAATTATTCCATATAATTTTTTGAGCTTTCCCTACACACCCGAGACTGGCTTGAACACATATACATTTTGTTGACACTATTTCTACCAAAGGTTTCAAAAGACACCTTTCAGAATTTGAATTTAGAATTATTTTCGAGATTTAATTTCATCTTTTTTTGAAACCCATAATCGGGAGGTGCTTAGTAGAGCAATTATGCGTCTGTAAAAAATTTGATATCGATTAAGAAAATTTATTTTAATTATAATTCTTTATTTTTTGGTTTTGAATTTTTGATTACGTACAATTAGCGCGGTGGAAATAGTGTTAACAATAATACACCTTTTCTTCGATAACGTTATTGATGTTGAATTCTTTTCCTCCATTCTTTTTTTGTTTGCGATATGATATTTTATTAAAAATCTATAGGGTAAATCCACCAATAGATGGACGGTTAAGCAAACTCTCATGCTTTTTTATCAAAATAATATACTAAAATACAAATAAGTTATAATAAAATGAATTATATTAATGTAAAAATATGTAATTAACTAGAAAAAAATTACTAAAACTTTGTGAAACTTCGTAGTAATTAACAAAAAAGAAAAATTTATGAAAAAGACCAAAACCCCAGTAGATGGACAGCCAATGCCAATAGATGGACGCTAAATTTTCTTATATTTTTGTAATTTTGTTATTTTATTACGATATTTATAGCTTTTTTAGTGAAATACGAGCATAATAATGTATACATATCTTATTTTTTTAATCATTTATAATAGTAATAACAAATAACGTTTACCGGACATCTGTCACATATTTACTAGTGGTGGTGCTCTTGAAGCAAAATTTCGTCATGTCAAATTTAAATAATTTTTTTTATAATTATTACAAATATAAAGATGAAACAAATCACTTTTCGCAATCAGGACTACATATAGCCATAACAAAATTATGACTTTACGATTTCGTTCTTAAATTAAAATGTAATTACTTTTGGAAATAATATTTGTCCATCTATTGGTGTGTTTACCCTACATTGCTCGAGAAAAGAGTGCAACAAAAGAGAAACGGACCGAACATGACAACACTTAGGATTCTTAAGATAACTGGAAAATCCGCGACATATTGTAAATTTTGAAGTTCAAATTCGGGATAGAAGATCTCCTATTATCTTTATTATTGAACCCTGGAATTTTTTAAAGCCAAAGTGGAAGTGGGAAAAATAACGTGTTCCATTTCTTTGGAATAACTTTTAACAATACGACACATATCGAGCGTAACTTCCAAGGAAATAATTACGCAGAATTTTGTTCAGCTTATTCCATACAATTTCTACAGCTTTTCCTACACACCCGAGACTCATTCGAAGCGTACGCCTTCTTATGTGCCGTAGCTGGGAGTCACGAGCAAAATAGGGAACGCAGCTAGCTTCCGCTTGCTTGTATATCATTTTTGAAGCAACAGTAGCAGCGAGAAAAGAAAAATAAAATATTTTGAAAGTATAGATATCAAATAGGTTGTAAAATACCCTTTGGCGTTTCCAAAGTAGGGAGGAAATATGGGAAAGTGCCTTCCGGCATCGAAGTTACGTATACTGACAGAGAGCCGGCTGCAGCTAGTGGTGAAACTAGCGAAGCGTTCCCCATCACGCCCGGGGAATATTGTAGCGTGAAAAGCAAGTAAGGAAGTATAAGGCAGCAAGGGTTGGATACTGTAGATGATATTCCACCTTCCCAAACCCTTTCTTCTTTCTTCTCATTCCTTTTCCTTCCTTCCTTATACCGCTCTTTCCTTTTGGCCATTACCATGATGGTTAGTACCGTCGATAGTTTGTATGCTCTGTCTCGCGCAAACGTGCATGAGAATATAAAAGCAAGAAGGCTCCGGTATAAAGGTTAAGATTGAGGGTTTTAAAGGTACTTCCCGGAAACGAGAAATACCTTCTTTCTGTTTTATATGTACCAGGACGATGCAAGAGCTTCGTCCCTTTAATAATTAACAGATGCAAAAAGCTATGCCAGCTACGAAATTGCAGTGCATTTATAGTTTCATTTCAAACGATATTTATCAACGTTCGAGAACAATTTTCGGCACAATTTTCAGTGAATTGCTGATAAAAAATTATTATTTCGGGAAAGATAGGAATTCCTACTAGGCAGTTCCAAGATACATGCGTACGTTGACAAAAAAATATGATAACTCAACTAATATATATTTTGAATAATTTTAATAATATTAAACCAACTGCTTTTGTCATTCAACTAGAAATTACTTAATTGGTAAAACTTTAGAAAAGTAGGAATTTCAGAGCATAAATAGTCTCTTTATTTAAGCGGGGAGTCAGGTCAAAAAAATCGATTTTTTTTTGTTGCTTAAAAATCTTCTTAAACATGTGAATAATGCTTTTGTAAAGTTATAGCATCAAATTCGATCTTGAAATATAGTTAGGAGCGGTGAGAGCGCCAAGTACGTACACCTAAACACGGACTAGCCGAAAACTTTAAACGCGTTTTTCTCAAAATCGCATTTTCCAAATTGGCGGGACGCTTAGCTCATCGAATTTTTATCCGATTCATTTGATTCAACGTTTAAATTGAAGATAATTAAATTTATATGCTAATGAACCTTGACTTTACATGAATTATTATTATAGCATAAAGTTATTGCAAAATAACAGCGGACACGTATCGTTCATTTTCATGTTTTCTTTCGCCATTTTTGCAATTAACAATTTTTTTTTCAAACTGAACTTCATCCGCATTTTATATACCTACTAAAGAAAAATTTTTCCTCATTTTACGTTTCCGATATTTTCTCAGGACTCCAGGTATCCCGCCGTTTTGACCGAATCCTTCCCTTGCCACTACTATATCTATATATGTATGTATTCAAATTAAATCTACAATGGCAAATTTTCTTCTTTGAACTTCCCTTTATATGTTAAAAAGTTTCAATAAAAAAATTATATTATATCTTGAAATTATATGCATTGGAAAAATACCTTAGTTACACCAGACTCCCCCTTTAAAGCGATTCCAAAGGTTTCAGTGATTTTAAGTGATTTCTGTTTCCGTTAGTTAATGAGAACTATAAAGATAGGAATAACAATTTTCAGTGATTTCCGAACGAGTTTGCAGCTTCTCTGGTGGGATTTGCTATCATATTGATAATATTTATTTAAAAACATGGTAAAATTACTGCAAAACTAAAATCTATTAACTTTTGCAACATTTAATACAATTTAACTACACTAATGAAGAATTTATTAAGTTCAAGTGGGAAGGTTTGGAAAATAAGTATTTTATTTTGTTCCTCAATTCTCGTTTTACGATTTCAAACGATGCTCATTATGTGAAAGTGATTACATGTAATTCATATTTTTTATTTAATTATCGGTGGACGCGTTGAGAATTTTTGAAAACCGATTGTAAGACAATCCTATACAGAATTCAATAGAACACAAGTAACTGCAAAAAGTGCATAGTTAATTTCGTGTAACTGATGCGAAATTTCCTTGCTATGGCTAAATTCCCTTTGATACGATTCCATTGGCATGAAATCAATGAACGAGTTAACCTACTCCTCTTATTTGGGATTCTCTTATCAAACAAACTGTCCTTTATACAGTGGAACGAGTAGTTACTCTCCCAACCAAAATCCAATTCCAACAGAATTTGTTCTACACAAGTCCATTTTATTGACTTCAACTGTAAATTCTGTAAATTGAAAATAGTCACTCTTTTACGGCTAACTCGATTTCAAATATTTAGTTATCGTAATGGAAATTCTTTCCTGCCGTATGTTAAGCATAACAATACAAATTATGTATCATACGAGTTATAAATCACAATATAAAAAAGAGGGAAGAAGTAGGATCCCATTTTTGATACTGGGTATCATTTTTTTATATTTTTTAATTTCTAATTAATTCACATGTAAATTATTAATAAAACAAACCGAGTCCGCTTAGTACTTTTATAACAATTTAACTCGAAATCTCTTCAATGCAAAAATCACAATTTCGATTTCCATAAATTTTGTTTTATATGATTAACTATTCTTTTAGGAAAGTTTACAGATATTAAGTATTACGAAGTGTTTCCGGGAAACTGAAGAAAAGGATAAAATATGCAGAAAATGCATTTGTCTCTTCGAAAGGGTCAAGAAAAAATGAATGTCTCAAAAATTGTTGACGAATTCATTTCTAGGGATAATTTATAGTTCTAGGGATAATGGAACGCTCGTGTATATACGTGATAACAAAATCCTAATGCGAATTGGTGAAATGGGCAATTTTCACGAAAAAATCGTAAATCAATAATCCCTTGTTTCAAAAGTGTGTCCCATGTCTCGAGTACAGCGATTTCGAAAAATCGAAATTTTTTAATCACAGATCCATCGATTTTTTCTATCGCTCTACTTATACGTATTCAAGAATCCAAAACTAAAAATATAGTGTTATAATTAAAATACATTTTTTAATTCGATACCAAATTTTTTACAGATGCATAATTGCTCTACTAATCACTTCCCGTTTGTGTATCTCAAAAAATGATTAAATTAAACCTCAAAAATATTTCTAAATTAACCCTTAATGGTCACCCGGGGTCAAAGTGACCCCTATGGAAACTTTAACTAGAATTACTATAAGTTATTGGCGCCCGATTGGTCTAGCCTTCCCTCTAATAGTGCTTTGGGATTTCCTTTGTTAGATAAGATTAACGTCGGGAAAACCCTCTTCAAATGTCAAAATAAATACCTTTTTTGAAGCGCCCACTATGAAGTTATTTTTTTTATACACTCTTATACCTCAAGAATATCACCCTAAAATTTTATGAAAAAATATTAAAAATTGCCAGAGTTATGATTTTTTTAGTAAAAAATGGTATTTCTTACGGGTTGCCTGCTTCCTGATTTTTTGTCGCCATTTTGAAAATTTGATTAAAATTTTTTGCGATTATGTTCTCATTCTAAAAGGTTCAAACTAATATCCTGAATTTTTATGAGTCGCTCGGAATGATGTTGGCAACGTGGTAATTGTTTGAACATGGCTGGGGTCATTCTGACCCCGTGTGACCAATACGTTATTTTTAGAACGTGTGACCATTAAGAGTTAAAATGCTGAAAGGTGTCTTTTTTAACACCTTTGATAGAAATAGTGTTAAAACTGTATTTTTCACCGACAATAAATGAACAGATAATTTAAATTGAAAGAACTGATTTTTGAAAATTCTAAATATAAGCAGTAGAGTATGTATGTATATAGTATTTCGGTGGTTCAAATTTTTATTTGAGAAGAAAAACCGCGATTTATTGAATAACCCAACACGATATATTAAAACTCTTCATCCTTATACGTTGCATTATAATCGGCAACAACTTTATGTAACTCTTGTATGATTTTGTTTTCCCATTCAACCAATCGCTTTTCCAATCGGTGCACTTTGCAAATATCGGTTTCAACATTAGTAACTCGCGACATGCGCCAAACGCGTGCCAGTAGACACTTCTCTTCTAATTCAGAACACTTTCGCATGTCACTACGCGTTGGTATTCGACATGAACGTTGCGATTAGCAACGTGGAATACAAATGGTTTTCAACCACGGATAAAACATTGCAACATCTTTTCAAAATATGACTGACAACTTTATGTTACACCGAAACAATAAAAAATTGAAAAGCATGAGTTATCGCGACGTCACAGGAAATTTATTGAATTATAATAATACAAATTCAACAATATTTACGAAAAATCTAACTGGACTAAACTAGAATTGTATCAGTCTCGTTAGCAACTGCATAGTTAGTTTTACTATTTATGTATGGATGTCGTATAAAATTAAATTAGTACAGCCAACTAACCTTGCAACTCCAACGTTTTCAGTGAATCGTATAATTCTATCTAACGAAAATTTAATACGAGTGGAAACAAAAAGAGAAAATTGTACTCTTATATAACGTAAAAATGGCTCTCATGTGTTTGTTAGGATGCAATTGCAATTTGATAATAAATATAGGAAACCATTAATGTCAGTGAAAGAAGCAAAACATAAATATCAATAACTTTTCGTATTATCGTATTAAACAAATTGGAAGAACTACATTCGGAGCTTACACCATTCGGTGAAAATCAGGGAAAATGTCTGCAGCTGTATCACTGTGGGAAAAGAGCTTCGGGACCAAAGAAATACTCCACGGAATATCATCTCATAAATTTTTATCATGGATGCATTGAATAAATGAACATGTCGACAGACGCAATCTCTTAACCTTATTTACTTAAGAGATTGTGACATTGTTGCAATTTCTGGTAAGACTTGACTAATCTAGATTCAATCTTTTTTGAATAAAGAGGTTTACATAGATTACTCTCGTCTGGTATGAGCTAGCTTCAAATGCACAGCGAAAGATTATTTTTAATACCGTAAACCGTTTCTCCGATATTTGCCCCTCTGTTATATTCGTACGGTTTAAAATTTAAATACTTTCATGGATTCTGTATCTATAATACGAACATACATAATTTATAGAATTGCATATGTGTATAAAAGAGTTATTTTAATCGAATTAATTTAAATTGATAAAATATTGATCAAAGAATATACATTAATAGTGCTTTTCGATAAAACCTTGCCGTATGGGAATTCGTATAGAAAGCTACTGTAGGTTTATACGTTTAATGCAATAACTTCGTCCTGAAAACGTTATAAACAAGATCATTTTTACTAAAAACTTATTATAGCATTTTATAATATTGAAAAACTGTACCTTTTTTCTTAATTTCTTTTAATTAGTCTTTTTTTTAAATTAATACTCTAATATTTGGAATTTATATCAGGTAACTTCCTGAATATTGTAAATTTAAAAATTTAAAAATTTTTATAAAATTGGTTCAAATTCTGTTCGAGCAGAAAAATTTCTCAGTCTAACTAACTAAACACCTATTTTTAAAATTAATATTTTTGTAATTTTATTTTTATTGTTACAATTATATTACTTTTATTTTAATAATTGATATTAAGCCTTTGCCTTCTTTTTTATTTTACAGATTGGATCTCTAAAACATTACTACCTCTTTTCTCATAAACGACTGAACAAGAGATCTCTTACGATAAGCGAACATCATCACAAAGCACTCAGGGATGAACCACAGGTGAGCAAATGTTGGTGATAAGCACCTTTGTAAAATTTCTTATTATTACCTAATATTACAATTTATTTTCTATCAAGCAAATGAATTTCTTTGATCAAAAATGATTGTTTTTATCTTTTTGCAATGTTTTTATACTAGAGAGTAAAATATTATATCTGCTGTGAAGGAAAGTACATGAAAATGAAAACACAGAAATAAAATTATATTTTTTAAATACGAGTGTAAATTTGGCTGATAAAATTAAAAATGCCGATATGCACGAATTATAATTACCGAAGTGATGTGATATTGAATTTTCTTTTTTAATAATGTGAAAATCTTAACACCTGCAATGTTCACAAATTGAAATTATAGGAACATCTAAATTGACATGCCATTTTATAGCTGTCATGGAAACGTTTAAAAACTCATCTCTAAATCATTGGTTATCAATTATTTTCCGAATATGTAACAATTTGAGTGGAAATTATTAATCGTTACTGGTTATTCCGAGAACTATTCATTATTATTAATAAGTTTCAAAGTAGAATTGGAGAGAAGTATAAAACTAATTGTAAGTGAACGGTAAAATTCCTTTGATTTTATTATTTTCGAAGTTTACAAGACTAGAAGAAAATAGTTGAAATTATATAATTCGATAATCCAAGTACTTCTGACTTGTATTTCCATAAATTTCAATATTTGTATTGGCAAGAATCAATAATCATTGTTATTCGAGCTAGAAAATTCTAATCAGCATCGCGTTAAATCCGCATATCCTACATTTTTGTATGTATTTTTTAATGAACCGAGTATGGAAATTTGTCCTCGCTGTATAATTGTAGTACGATCGCTCTACAAGATACCTTCGATTCTCGGCCTACAAGATACCTCGGGTTCCCCTTCGCTATCCACTACCCCCACTTCTAATGCCTCTTCGCCTTTGAATGTGGAGTTGCTCGCTCCATACAATATATGTACCACGGAAATAAATGACGAAAAATGAGAATTATTTACATATAACGATTTTTTTTATTTATTATCATAAATTATTAATTATTTAAGATAACATTTTAATTTTTTGTTGGTTTAAAATTTATAGATAATTTTCAAGGGCTTGTAAACGTAGTTTTTTGTCGGGAACATAAACTCAAGCCTATTTTGATGTGTTTCATATGTTTAAAATTGATTTACTTACGTGAGATAATTGTACAAAAGGTAAAAATAACTTTTCTTCTCTTTTTCTTTCTTGTCAACACTGCGAGAACTCCTCGTTTACAGACTTCTAGTCACGTGACAAAAAAAGAAGGAAAAGAATATGGAATACAAAGCAACCTACATTATCGGTTTAACTTTAAGGGGGTAAGGTCACCTATAAAAAGAAAAAGTATATTAATTTTTTTTACAACTTTTATTATAAAAATACATTTTTTAAATATACATTGAAAATTGTACTACTAAATACTTACTAAATTATTTTTTCGAAATCCCTAGTATGTAGTATAAACATACTAAAGATTTGTTAAAAATTTCCATTTGGCGCAAGGTTCAAGGAGCACCGATTGACCGATTTGACTCCGCAATGGCTCATTTTCTCTGGAAGACCATCCTTTATGGAATGAATGTGGGAATTTGGAAAGAAAAAACAATTACAAAAGTTCTGAATTTTTTCAACCCAAAAACAATACAAAAATCAAAATTATGTATATATATATCTGATAAAAAGTGTTGTAACTTTTTGTTTACTCACTTCTTCCAAAATTCCCACATTCATGCCATAAAGGGTCTTTCTCCGAATGAAATGAGACCTTGTCGAGGCAAATCGATCAATCGGTGCTCCTAGAACCTTGCGCCAAATGGAAATTTTTAACAAATCTCTAGTATGTTTATACTACAAACTAGGGATTTCGAAAAAATAATTTAGTAAGTATTTAGTAGTACAATTTGCAATGTATATTTGAAAAATGTATTTTTATAATAAACGTTGTAAAAAAAAATTGATATACTTTTTCTTTTTACAAGTGACCTCACCCCCTTAAACTATTTTGCATGGTATCTTGTATACCGATAGTGAGATCTATTTCTCTTCGGCGTAACAGGCCGCTGAGTGGGGGAACGGTAGTTTTCTTCTTTTTTCAGAATCATATTCCCCTTCGGTCCCTTTGGTATCTTGTAGACCGATCGTACTAGTATCTAAAAAATTATACCGATAAAATTCAAAATCTTGAAAAGAAACTCTTACATTTATAATTCAATGAATTCCAAAAATCACGATCATGGAAATAATTGATTCTGCTTGATACATAAAATACGGAAAAATTAATTTTGCGACTTCCATCCTTTGCAATCCAGAACAAAATACGTGTTTTTTGTCATTTCTCATTTGCATTCCTTCATTTCAATCTAAACAAAATGTACTCATCGTCTTTATCGTTTGAACAAATGACAGGTACACTGGTTCCAGCAGCAACATGAGAAAAAGCGGAAAAAGAGGGATTACGGAGCAGCTTCATTTGGTTTTAGTGATTATCCACATTTTTTTGATGAATTAAATTCTCGTCAACGACAAGGACCTTTTCACCGGCAAAGAAATCGTGGAGTCCCACTTCAAAGTTTATTCACAGATCCTTTGTTTAAAGAGCAGTGGTACTTGGTAAGAACTCAAGGAATCACTCTTTATGTGCTACGTAATATAAGAAAAGAAAATTCAAAAAAGAGAAAGGAGGGAGCACAGTAGAAAAAGATGAAAAGACATTATGAGATATTTCACTTATTTTTCAACAAACTGTATATTCTTCTGACATGTTTGGCAAAATGCCACGAATTTCTTTTATTCCCTCTTTTTTTTTTTAACCAACGATATAAAGCTCTATAGAATTTTGGCACCTTCAGAATGGCGCTCACTAAAATGAACATGCCTGTATCTCACAGCTTATAGCTCTTACACTTTTTATTGGGTTATAATGCATCAATATATGTACGTCCAGATAATACGTTTCGCTGCCTTCAATAAAATCTCGGAGGAATCCTAACTTTATAAAGTTATTTCTTAGACGTGGGTATTTATTTCGAATGTGTCGGTTACAGTGATGGGTCAGTATTTAATTAAATTTATTTTCTTTGATGGCTCTCCCGTGTTCTTCTTCTCCTTTTATGAAAGATTCGAATTGTATCAAACATGCAGACAGGAAATGAGTTTGGGGAATATTGTCAAAAAGATAGATTTCGTTTGACACAATTTCAGACAAAAATTGAAATAATTCTAGATCAATAAAACGTGTTCTAATAATTGTGCAGCATTTCTCCATAGATTGTATTTAAAAAAATCTTTTCGTGTGCGCTATACGTTAAAAAATGAAAATCAAAAAATTCAGATTCAAGTTCGAAAAATGCTTAAGAGGTTAGGCCACTCCAGAGACCGAAATAATGGGCCTTTTTGGGGAATTTTTCTTAGACAAACTATGAAATAAATCGCAATTACGGAAAAGGGTGTTTGTTATATATATCATCGACTGTATACACTAATTTTTTTAAAGCGATTATGTTCAAAATGGCGGCTGTGCTGCGTTTTTGCGAAGACGCTTCCGTTTTTCCAGGCCAAACTGTCGAAACGCACCGCCTGTAATTTTTTAATTATAATAAGTCAGTTACTTTTTTTCGATTATATATTAGAGCAGCCATAAAAGTACATATCACTTTTTCGATGTATTGATTTTTGACAAAATGGCGCACTTCTGAAAAAAATTGCCAAAAAAATCGTCAGAAAATTATTAATAACTAATGAACTATGCAATATAAAAAAAAGTGATATATACTTTTATGGGTATTGTAATTTTATAAATACATTTAAAATTTCAAGTTAATCGGTTGAAAATTGTCTGAGGTCTGTTTCCGGCAATTTTGAAAAATGTAGTTTCGAGATAAACGCGTTTGAAGTTTTGAGTAGTAGCTCGCTGCGGACCGGGCGACCGTGTACTAAAATTCGAAAATCGAGTACTTTGAGATTTGTCCCGGCCATAATCTTTTAGGACATCATTTTTGAGATATCAAGGGACCATTGAAGACCAAAAAAAAATCGATTTTTCGAAAATCCTGGAGTGGCCTAACCCTTTAAGCAATTTCTATTTATTCCTTAGAATGATTGCTTCCAGAATGGAGAATCATACATGAAAATGCAATTTCAACATATTTAAGCTCCGTCAAATTTATTTTTCCAATGTCAAATGCAGAAACTAGAATTATATGAATATTTCAGAAATTCTTTTACTCGCAGCAAACGCAGGAAATTTACGGTTTAAAAAACTCAACGGTACAACATGAAAAAAAAGTCTATGCAACCAAAGCTACTTTTTATCCAATATTAACAATACAAATTTATTAAATTTCGATGAATAGCAGTACAGACCAACTGGATTTTTGTAAAACCAATCAACAAGCGTAAATTATCCTGATTTAGTTTCAATAACCGATTTAAATTTGTATGGATTCAATTAATAACGTCGTTCCACATAGTATACCGAAAGCGATTGCCCACAGTTTTCAACATGCACTTTATTTATGCAATTCAGACAGTTACAAAAATACCAGGCTTAATAAAACTCCTTTTTCGCTTCGGTTCAGTTTTATAAATGTTGTGTAATTCAATACACCGAATTCATATTGCAAAATTTAATAGATATTAAACAATATCCCTTGAATTCATTCAACCGGTGAATGCTTTATATCTAGAGCATTGTCATTATACTGTTTCTTACCCGGGGTTTCGATAGAATCGGAATAAATGCAAACAAATGTCTACTAAAACAGTAACTCATTGTTTCTGGTAACATCGGTATTTTCTGCCACGTTCTCTTTTTTTTATACTTTTTTATTACACTAATAATTCGGACTGTATTACGTCGAAATTCCGTTGAAACTTCATTTCAGATCCGTTGGCTAATTCTAAGACGAATTCTTATTACAAAAACGAAGTTTCCAGTAGTACCGTATAATATTATTTTTTATCTATTGTCACAGCATCTGCAATTACAGTCGTAAATTTCCCGAAAATGTTTTCACACCGTCAGCGTGGTGCAGAAAATACATATCAAATCGGCGAATAAGCAAAAAAAAAAACAAATAAATCAGATATCGGGTCATAAAAACTTGCATAATAAGATCTATTGTCACTATAAATTTAATACACGTTAACGTTTCGCTACACTTGGCAACTCTGAAAGAAAGATTTGTAATATATTAAATATAGCGCACGGGAAAAGAAAGTATTGAGAAGAATCTCCTTATGTCGGAATATCCTTCAAAATGTTATTTTCATGGAAGAACTTTCATAAGATGCTCTCCTAAAGGAAGGGATGCCATGGAAAATTTTCCTGTCGGATTTCATTAAGAAAAATGAAATTTAAAGTTTGGATTATTTGCTTCCATTTCGACTTAATAAAATATCCTGGGTCTGGTCCTGAAAATCTGGATCTTACTTTTTCCCCCAAAACTCATTTATTTACTTACTATAAAGATTTTATTAAGATTTTCAATTTTTTGAAACTTTCCGGGATCAATTTTTTTCCCCCACTTTTTAATAATTTGGAGCCCAATAGATTCCTTTCAAGCGTTTGTATGATGTCTAACGAACCACACAGCAAGATAACGTGGAATGAAATATACCAAAAATTTGTTAGATAAAAAACGTATTTACATCAAAGAAATTCCTAAAAAAATTCAGAAAAAGTCCGTTCTAAAACGTTTTAAATTTTAATTTTATATATTTTTTAATTATTTTTATATTATAAATTATAATTTAATTTTTATGGGAACTGTTAGTTCTCATAAAATTAAAAAAAATAATAATTTTAAGCTTATAACAAAATAATAGATCAACGTTTAGTATTTGTTTTTTCTTTTCCAAATTTTTTTACTTCACTGTTTGAGTCAATGAAAATTTTTACACGATATATGATGTACCGTTGAGGGGCTACAAAATTCCGTTGCCTTTTTTTAACATGCGAAGTTATATATTCGTGCAGCTTTGAGTAGTAGTCTTGTAATAACAAGTAATGTTTATTTTAAAAATATTTTCATATTCCGCATGGGTGTTGAAATATGGCAAAAAATATCGTCTACTGACAGATGCAGAATTGACGCAATATAACTGGGTCTGTGCCTTTTTTTATATACGTGTAACATAAACTTTGAAAATCCAGACGCCTAGAGCGTCTGGACAACATCAAAAGTTAAATAGAAACCTTATTGATTTCATAAGCCCTTAGATTCAATACCAATATTACTTCAAATTAAGGCCAGAGGATTTCTCGATTGGATAGAATCCTACAATTTTTATATACTTTTCTAATTTTCCTATACCTAGCCTGCCTGAATCCATTATTTTTACATTTCTTTTAATATTTTATAAGTAATCCATTTTATTTTTCTCTCTTTCTGATCTACACTTTATACATCATCCCTTCTCTCCCCCTTTAGGGAGAACTTCGTTTAATTAATTTATTTCTTCGGGAGGTAAGAACTTTATTTAGGCAGGCCGAACCTTACCTTTGGCTCCTTTTTCTTCAACCACTTTCTTTTTTCTACTTTTTTTGTGGCGAAAAATAAAATAATTAAAAAAGGGGTTCATCCATTATTCCCAACTTTCACCGCAGCATTCAACTAAAAACCATTCAAATGTATGAACAATTTTATTATTACATGCAAAATCTCGATAATCTTCCGAGATCCCACAGGATTTTACAAACTTGTATCAAATCCTACAACTCCGGATACACTATAATTCGTTTCGGGCATTAATGTTACTATTTGTTCTAGTTGTACACTTATCATCTTGCCACATAATTCTAAGCTTTTGACGTCCAACGAATTCCCATCCCTGGAAAGGAATCTGTTAGGCGAAAACTAAGTCCTTAATTGCTCTTAAATTAAACGTTCAATGCCGCAATTTTCGATGTGACACTAGCAAATGTAGTACACTCCTACATTTGTTACAGTACCGAAGTTTGCGACTGAAGTTTACAACGCTTTGTAATGGATACACCTGCCAAGCAACTAACCGATTCCTTAAACAGTAGAATTCAAGCATTGGACACCAAAATCCCACCATAAGGGTTCCTGAATACGCAAATTTTATCCTTGCGGAAATTTTCGACGGAAACGAATTTCAACCTCGTAGTTGAGTGAAAATGATTATTGCATTAACCCTTTCCGGTGCCAAAAGTTATCCTATGACTGTGAACAAAGGCTTATCTCCATTGCCTCCACTTATTTCAGTAGTTAATTTTCGGTAACGTTTTGGCTTTTGGCAACGGAAATGGTTGAAAGTTTGGAACATTAGACAGACAAAAAAGTACAACAATTATTAGATAGTGTCTTCCAATTAAAGTGGAAAAAAGCCAAGTTTCCATTTGAAATCTTTAGAGTCCCAATTTTTGTCTCGTTTAATTGAACTTCAAATAGATAGACTCTTTTTCCTTCGGTAATGATTCCTATCGAGACAAGACTTGGGTCACATACTAATGAATGTAGGAACTTTTAAGGAAACTGTCCCGATTGTCGATCATGTCACGAATGTCGATCAAATCATCGATATAATGTACAGTGGGCCCTCGAATTTCGCACACAATTGGTTCCTGAAAGTAGGTGCAAATGTTGAATGTTCGAAAGTAGAGGGATGTAAAAAAGTATGCACCAAAAACGGTGTTTTAAAGTATTTATTTATTTATTTAGCTTTCGGGCGTTTTCTTTATAAACTCGTCAAGAGTTAGTTGAGTAGCTCCTTTTTTTTTCATTTCGTAATGAAGATTTCTATAACACGCAGTGTCTTTTTGTATTGCCCTACGTACTTGAGATTTACATTCTCCATTGGGATCGCATTCTTCCATAATAGTTAAAAATTTGTCTAGATGCATAAAGACTTCATTCACATTTTTAATTGTCAAAGTCTCTACGTTTTTATCGGCTTCTTCTTCCTCACTTTCGTCGTGTATTTTATTCTTAATCAGTTGTTGCTCAATTAGATATACATTTGACTGCGGTGGTGAGTGAGATTCAATTAATTCATTAACATCGTCGTTGTTGACGTCCAAGCTAAATTCATTCATGAGACTAACTATTTCATTGGCGATAGTTTCCGGTGTTTCTTCAAAATTTGTAAAATCATTCGTCATTTGTGGGCGTAATTGTTTCCAGGAACCTTTTATCGTCGACTCTTTTATGTCAGTCCACAGAGGGAAGAACATTCGACCGCAAAGGGTTACAAAGTTGAGTTTTTTAAAATGTGCGAAATAGCGAATTGTGCGAAAGTCGACGGGCGCCTGTGTATTCGTTATAACGATTACCACTACCCAAAATATTGTTTAGAAAAATAGTAAGTCATTACCTTTCCTCAATTAATTTTGAAAAATACTTAAAAATTATCTCTGCAGACCGAAAAAATAAAGTCGCTAATTATTTAATTTCTAGTTGACCTGATCATGAAAGTAATTAGAATAACAATAAGTGTAGTTAAAATTACTAGAAATATATGATGCCTTATTCAACTACAACAATAGTGAGAATTACTATAAATTTTTTAGGTACAATAATCGTTCGTTGCTTGTAATTTGAGATTAGGTTTTTTATAATTTGTCAACTTAGCAAAGGACGAGGGTCCATAAGGCGGCTTTTTGGCCCCGAGGGAGTACAGAATCCCAACATCTTCATTTTTATATATATGATCTGCTTTGATGACTTCTACAACATACATAAATAAAATTGTTGTGTGTAATTCCGCTCATATTAGAAAATCCGGTTAAATATGCAAAAAAAGTATTTTTTATTAATTAATAGAAAAACTTAGGTTTGATCTCATTAAAGGGGAAAAGATATTGCTTGAACCTTAAAGTACAAACCATTGAAATTAATAAAAAGATTATTATTACATAAATCCGACATATTGCAATTTTATAACAAAATCCCGCCTTAAGGACCCACATCCTTTTAAATATTTTTGCACAGAATCATCATTCTTATTGAAATTGTACAAAAAGAAGGTTTTTATTAAACAGGGTGATCCTTAGAGATCGAATGGTATATTACATTTCGTGGTAACATTTCTATAACATTCTAAATATTACTGGCATAAAACTTGCAATCCATCAATTTCTCCCCCTAGTCTTGTAGAAACCGCCCCTGAAATATGATGCTCTTTCTCTTTACTCTTCGAACAAAAACTTCTGATCAATAACTTAGAGTAAAAATAAACGAAAAATCAAGAAATCTTTTCTTTTCCATAGAACGGAGGAGCAAAAGATGGGTTCGACATGAACTTGGGTCCTGCTTGGCAAAAAGGATATACCGGAAAGGGTGTCGTAGTTTCAATTTTAGATGATGGCATTCAAACCAATCATCCAGATTTAGCGTTAAATTACGATCATGAAGCGAGTACGGACATTAATGATAACGATGATGATCCAATGCCACGTGATAACGGTGATAATAAACACGGTACACGTTGTGCCGGAGAAGTTGCAGCGGTTGCTTTTAATCAGTATTGCGGTGTTGGCGTAGCGTACAATTCCAGCATTGGAGGTAAGTATCGTGTGAAAGAGAGAAACGACCATTCAAAGAGAAGAGAAAATGGGCACTATAAAGGAAAATTCATTTTACGGTGTTTAGACAAGAAATTGTGAATATCTTTAACGGAATATTATTTGTGCATAATTGAAATAATAATCTTAAGAAATTATCATGAATTAATTTAAATTTTGATTTAATTAATATTAATAATGTATTAATAATTAATAATTTGAATTTTTAATACATTAATAATTTGAAGTATTTGCGGAAAAAAATGATTGTTGGTAATGGTAGAGTCTACTCTTGCGAGAAGTTTCGAAAAATGTATTGTGAATGTAGAGTAAATATTTTGAATATAATGCTGGGAATTTTATTTTGTAACAATATAAAATATTTCGAGATTTTATACTAGAGAATGTTTCCTTTTTACATTTATTGAAATTATGTTTTACGCAACTTTGATACCACCATCATAGAAAATTGGAAAAAAAATATTGTAGGAGGAAAATTTCTATCATTTTTCGCCATTGTCATATTAAATGTTATAGAAAATCGATGTTGCAGTCATTTATAATTTTGAATGTAGAAATTATAGGAAATTCTATAATTTTTCCTTCTCTATAATACTGTATATGTTGCACAATATTGTGTGTTTCACTGTATGGAAGAGAATAAATTGCAATTGCCACAGAATAAAGAATTTACACGTGCTAAGAAACATATTTTCCTTTTCTCTTTGAAGAATGGGTTCGAATAAAATTAAAACAGAAATTAATTATAGAGATATGTAGGAAAAGTACATTTGTTATATAAAAGCTGTAATTTAATTGACTTGATAACTGTAGAAGATTCAAAGACAAAGAACACATTCTTTTTTCATTTTATCATACTTCACAATAAAAGCTATACCGTATTTGCTCTTCCTGTTGCGTGTTTAAGCGACTGTAGCTTAATGACATTTAGACAAAATAAAAGTCATGGTAAATGAAATTTCAAATTTGCAATTATTCTGTCAAGGTGTTAGAATGCTGGACGGTCCTGTAAATGATGCGGTAGAGGCACGAGCATTGGGATTGAATCCTGACCATATCGATATCTACAGTGCCTCTTGGGGTCCCGAAGACGATGGCAAGACTGTGGATGGTCCAGGACCGTTGGCAAGACGTGCCTTTATTTATGGGGTAACGAGTGTAAGTATTTCTCTGCTTTGTAAGCATTTCTCCTCTTTTGCTTCGATACTCTGAAAAATATCAGATATACAGAAAACAAAGGTACTATCGAAGTACTAAAATAGAACGCAATTAGCACAGTAGATTAGATTTCCGAGAAAGCTCATCTCCACAAGTGAGATAAATGAATCCTAAGCCACCCACTTAATTCGAAACCTTGTGTTTTCGCAGCACGACTTCAATAATCATTAAACAATTCCTTTCAGTTATTCTAAATTACTAAATTTAAAAATTGCAAAATTTAAAAATTGTAAAATTTAAAAATGGCAAAATTTAAAAATTGCACAATTTAAAAATTGCAAAATTTAAAAATTGCAAAATTTAAACATTGCACAATTTAAAAATTGCAAAATTTAAAAATTGCAAAATTTAAAAATTGCAAAATTTAAAAATTGTAAAATTTAAAAATTGCAAAATTTAAAAATCGCAAAATTTAAAAATTGCAAAATTTAAAAATTACGCAATTAAAAAATTTGAAAATGTAAAAATTACAAAGTTTGGAGACTTCAAACGGAAAAGATATCGCTAGAGATCTTGGAAGAAGCTGATAAATTTACTGTAATCGGTCTTCAGATAAATCTACTAAATTCCCAATTAATTCCACGGAAATTTATTACATCAATTGACAGGATTCCCCTACTGTCTCCCCAGTTATATTTACTCGGTGGAAATAAAGATAACTGAGGCTTTTCTCGTAGCGGGGAGAGGCAATAAAGAACACATTTACTTTACTAATGGTTCTCGGTATTCGGAAAAGGTGTGGAAATGACAACAATCAACCTTGTATTTTCCTAGACATTATTTTCCATGAAAAAATCGTCAAGAGGAATAACAACAGAGAGAAGACATTATGTTTTTCCATAACTATCCATATCGCTCCACGAAGCCTAAGAAAATTCAAAGCAATTCTTCAGATAAAATTCTTCGATCTCACTTTCTTCCAGTGCAAACTTCCGTTTTAATATAGCTCCCTTTATTTTTTTTCTCGGTATCATTTTTCATTGCATCCACGCAACGTAGTTCAGGGAAGAAGCATCAAGCAAAATTTGCTCAGCTTCCCTCCCGACTCAGAGGAATAACATCTCTATCACTTACTACTCGAATTCACACTATTTGGCACTAACCACTGTGCCATCAATTTCGGGCTTTATGTGGAACCATAGGGACAGTTATAGCAGCTACGTTTCCCTTCAGCGTATATTTACGGATAAGCTTTCAACGAGTATGTAGCGACGATATGTTAAACCAGAAATGTTCCTTTAGGGTCGAAAAGGTAAAGGTTCGATATTCGTATGGGCATCAGGGAACGGCGGTCGTCATACGGACTCGTGCAACTGTGACGGCTACACCAACAGTATCTTTACATTATCTATCTCGAGTGCCACGCAGGGTGGTTATAAACCGTGGTATCTGGAGGAGTGCAGTTCGACTTTAGCGTCGACATACTCATCGGGAACTCCTGGTAACGATAAGAGCGTGGCGACCGTGGACATGGATGCGAAGTTACGTCCTGATCATATTTGTACCGTCGAACACACCGGCACATCCGCCTCTGCCCCGCTGGCCGCCGGTATTGCCGCTTTGGCCCTCGAAGCTAATCCCACTTTAACCTGGCGAGATATGCAGTACCTCGTTGTGCTGACTTCAAGATCCGGCCCGCTGGAGAAAGAAGCTGGCTGGATCTTAAATGGCGTTAAACGTAAAGTGTCCCATAAATTTGGCTATGGTTTAATGGACGCCGGAGCCATGGTTAGCTTGGCAGAACAATGGACAAACGTACCACCGCAACATATCTGTAAATCTCAGGAAATTAACGAAGAGAGACCCATTGATCCGACTTACGGTTACACCTTGAGCGTTTACATGGATGTTAGCGGATGCGCCGGTACTCTCAACGAAGTGCGTTTCTTGGAACACGTGCAGTGTAAGGTAAGGGTGCTAATTTTTTTTTTTCTGAAATGGAAAATTTCGACTGAAACCAGGACATACTTATTTTTGATCTCAGTAATTTCCCTCCTTGTCCCTGTAGAATTTTAGTGAAAAAATTGTTTTTTTTTTACACGCCATATTATTATTATGAGCAAACGATAATAATTTTAGGTATCGTTAAGGTTTTTCCCACGTGGAAATCTACGCTTACTTTTAACGTCACCAATGGGAACAACTTCCACGTTGCTCTTTGAGAGACCACGAGACGTATTGAGTTCGAACTTCGACGATTGGCCTTTCCTTAGCGTGCACTTTTGGGGAGAAAAAGCTGATGGTCGGTGGACATTGCAGGTCATCAACACCGGCAGTCGACACGTCAATTCACCTGGTAGGAGATACTTTTTTTCTTTCATCTCCGCACGCCTTTTACAGCGGTATCAGTAAAACGTCACGTCTAATGCACGAGATCCCCTTACAAATTGCATCATTTCTTCAAAAAGGGAAGAATAAAATGAATTTTTTATTAATGAATCAAATTTATATGTATCTCAACGTGAAAAGGACACGACCTTTTAACCTTCTTTTATAGTAGAAACATCAATAGTAACTCCCAACTCGTGCAAATGTCATAGGTTTTTCTGTGTCTCTCTATTGAAGTTGTATAACAATTGGTACGTTTACTTTACACCGAGAGATATTTATTATGAAAGCTATGCGGTATAATAGTTTAAGAATAGCCGTCAAACATGAAAAGCTGTTATGCTGGTAATACTGAAACCGTTAATAAATATGCTGAAAATATCCATATTTACAATATCTATGATAGTGCTTCGAAAATTATGATACAAATTTAAAAAATTATCGATTCAATTCCAAAGTATCTTTCATATCTCCATTCTTTGATCTCGAAAATGGTTCTTAAGAATTTCGCAAAAACTTCCAAAGGTTAAGAGTATTGTAATTTAAAATATTTAGATAGAAAGAATGCATTTTTCTTGAAGTGTTTTCTAAATTTTACTTTTTGTAATAGGACGTAATTTTCATAAAATTTCATGAAATTATTTAAATTATATTTGTAATTATAGAATCATTTAATTAAATTACTAAATTAATAATTGAATGGGTCACCTCAAAAACGTTGTAAGGTACAAATTTTTTTTAACAATTATTATTGCATCATCAGGTTATTTTTTTCATTTTCAGGGATTTTTGAACTATTTGCAATTTGTACCTTACAATGTTTTTGAGGTGACCCATTTGATTGTTAATTTAGTAAATTTTATAAAACGTCCAATGTGAGTGTTTTTAGAATTTGCAAAAATCTCCAAAATTATATTTAACCAGTTTTGTTACGGGTCACAATAAACTTTTTCTACGAAGTTCTTAGTGTGTAATTTTTCTAGTTCGGTCTCTGACGACAAAATTTTATTAGGATTTCGTGAAATCACGCGATTCGGTTTATTTTTCTAACAGTTTGCTCCCAGATCCATAAATTGCTCAAGGATTCAATTATCCTTTTGGGAACTTATTACGTAACCTCTTGGGCCGAGAATATCAAATTTCAGCTCTAATTTATGGCGATAACAAAAATATCGCAAACAACATATAACATCTTAGATTTCCATGTACTGATGTGAAATTTTCGATAGAGACTTTGAAGATTTTGTATAATTTATCAAAATTCCATAGCTTCCAGAATGATAGATGTTTATGAAAGAGCAGGATAAGTTTCTCCTCGCGCTGTTGAACCTATTTTCTTATACCTTCGCGAAATCCTCTGATTCGCTTTTTATGGCATATACATATTTCCAGGAGTGCAACCGGTAACAATAAAAAAACTTGGCATTTTTCTTACTGTGTTAAAGGAATTCTGAAAAAGTGGCAGCTCATCTTTTATGGAACCGCGACGAATCCCATCCGGATACGACAACGCCAATATAACCCGGTACAAACACATTCTCCATATACCTCCATACAATATCCTGTTCCACAAAATCATCATCCATTATCGCCCGGGGATTTCGACTTCTTTCCACCATCTGGGTTTCAGACCTACCAAGGATCCTATGCAGAAGCAGCATCCAACATCGAAGCGTCTGTAGCAACGTTGGACGGATCCTCGGCACCGTTACTTACTAATCGGTTACCTGGAGACACAGCAGCGTCTGCAAATCTTGATTCTTCGATACCCTCTTCTTCTTCTTCGTCCTCTTCCTCGTCCTCTTTTTCTTCCCAAGGAACCCTAGATTCAGCTAAAAGGATACTTCACGATTGCGATCCACAGTGTGATTCACAAGGATGTTATGGAAAAGGTCCAACTCAGTGCATTGGATGCAAGAATTATCGATTGGATAAGTAAGTTCATTTCTTGAAGCTTGAGAATTTTAACCACTTCAGGGACGATTTTTTTATGTCGAGAGAAAATGACTTAATGTTTTTTTTTCTTTTACGATTTACCAATGCAGCCAAACCAAAAAAATTATATTTCATGATTGAGGGATTCTGTAGTGAACAAATTGTTATAAAATTTTTCTTCTATTTATTATTGACAGTAACTATAATTATAAAAAACTAAACGTCCACATATGTGGCCAAGGGCGTGAAAAGGTTAAGGTCCCAGTCGACACAGTTATATGTGATTTATGTAGCGTCTATATAATTAAATGTCACAGTTTATATAACGTGGACGTGGATGTTATATCATAGTAATGTAATAATTTCGCCCCCTTTTGATTATTATGACGATGTTGTCATCAAATATTGCAAGTTATACCCATAATCATGTAACCGTTACCAATATGTTATATATAAAAGTTATATAGCTATCTTGTGGCTATACCGTAACTATATAACTGTTATAATAAAACCATGTAACGGATATAGAGATGTGATATAGCAGTTACATTAAGAACTACATGACTGTCTAATTATAAATATGCTCTAAAGAAAATTATTATTAGAAAACAATTCTAATGCTCAAAAATCTGTTTTCTAATCAAGAGAAGTTTAGAATTTTTATTGAGGTGTTTGAGCTTTTGAATCGTTCTCTAATCAAGTCGTTTACTGAGGTAACGCCAGATATTTTCATAAATACACATAAATTTAGTATATAACTTTGTTTATTACAATAATACTTTTCAATCCGAAAGCAGGAACTATCCATAATCATGACCTTTTTTTAAATTGCTGGCAGTGTTATACGAATGTGATATCGCAATAGCAATATTGCACGGCTGTAATAATACCACTCATTTGCTATAAATATATAATGTCACGCCACTTTATCCTTATACAATCACTACAAGACTCTCAAATGATATTACACGTATATATCCGTGATATTACAGTGTAATATTACGTTAATGACGAAGTTCTGCATCTTAGTTACATAAATGTTTTGCATTTTCATTACATGTTATATAAAAAGAAATGCTGAGGTTATGATGTATTAATATAACTGTAGTATCTCTTTTGTTATATAAATTGTGATTTCCATGTTATATAGCATTGACTAACTGTGTCGGCTGGTGTGAATGTTCCAGTTGCTGAACTTTTTTTTTAATAGCGCAAGCAGTGAAATTTTTTCAAAAGTGACGTTGAGGAATGAGAATTTGTACAATTTTTGTACACCCCCTCCCAGGTCAGTATTTCAGGACTGAAACTGAATATTGACATTTGGGCCCAGAAGCATGAAATTGCAATTAAAATGTTCAAGTATTTGAGAAAAGGGGCATTTGTACAATTCTCATTCATTTGTTTCATCCAATATTGGATTTTGAATCCTAGAATTGCCAGGATTTCGACGGCATATTTTTTGTTATACCAAATTTTGAACGCTTTAATAATGTTTTCTGTATTTCCAGAAATTTATAAAATCAATGTTAATTTCCTACGTGTCGTATCAATTTGAAAAACCAATTTGTTATATGTCCAAGACACGTTAGAACAGACTTCTGAATACTCCAAATTTTTATGTAACGGTAACACCACTTACTCTATTTTTTATCTCCAAAAACAATTTCAGGAATCTCAATTTGCTCTCGTTCATCATTGTACGACCCTTATACCCGCTTCTCAGCGAGAAACAGAAAAGCTGCTATTATCATATTTGAAAATCCAGCGCACATAATTATAATCACAAGTGCAATAATATCCAATATGCAAAATGCTACCGCTTCCGCTTTATGGTACTGCATCCTTGTGCTCTTTGTGGAATATCCTCTGCTTGACTATCGCTGAAAAACATCCCTTTGAGTTTCTGTTGATCTTATCAAAATACCGCATACCTGAACTTCATTCAGTGTCTCTTAACGTAAAAGCTTAGTGACAACCGAATTGCCGTGGATATGTGTTTTTGATCTCTAGCAGCCACGTCTGTCCTCCAAGGAGGCAGTTCCACTTTTATTACCGAACCTTTTTTATGAACATCCATAAATTGCAGATACAAGAAATTGGAGAACTGTCCAAAAATTAGAGACAAAACACTTTCTCGTCTCCTGTAAGCACAGGACAAAGATACCTCTCATTCCACTTTTTCTCTCGCCTTTAATGGAGACACTGAATAGAGCTCTTCGCTAGAATGTTTCCTTACTTTTTTCTCGAATAGTTTTTCCTTGTATAAATCAATAATGCCGTTGTTTGAAATTCCCAACTTCTCGCTCTAGTTTCACATTTTGGGATGGTAAAGGCAAAGCTAATTGGAGACATTCGTCGACTTTGTCTTTTTCCAGTACGTGCGTTAGTAAGTGCCCACCGAGAAGTTTCCCAAATCAAGGAGGAGTTTGCTGGCCCTGTCACGAATCTTGCGAAACTTGCGCTGGCGCCGGGCAAGATTCATGTTTGTCTTGCGCTCCAGCTCATTTGCGTGTTACTGACCTGGCTGTGTGTCTTCAACAGTGCCCCGAAGGGTACTATGAAAGTATGTAAGATACACTTGATTTAGTATGTCTTTGCTTCTCTCAAAATTTTGCTTCTTTTATCCAACAGTAAATTACACCTATAGGCACTAACCTTTCCCTCTTTCTGGGCTTTGATCTTCAAAAATATTGAGCAAAAAACAATATAAGGGGTCTCCCTAGTTTGACGCTCGGAAAATAAAGCAAATTTGAGGATTTTTTTAACACGTTCACGCCGGGGCGTATATTTACGTTTTTCCGCGTGGGGCGGGACCGCCCACGGAACAGTTAAATGTGACCCACCGGTGGATCACGCCGCCCCACGGAACAGTCAAGTGTGACCCACCGGTGGGTCACGCCGGCGTGAACGTATTAAAGGAAAGTACTTCATCTTACGATTTCAAGTTTTAAGCGTTTATTAAGTAACATTCAAACACTGTGCTCAAATTTTTGGAAGCCGTAACAATAAATATATGTCAAGTTGTAACGATTGTAAGAGGGGCTCGCAAAAAAAAACGCGTGTTGCTGGCGATCACGATTGCGGCTGTCGTAGTCATCTGAAACAATTAACGCAGATATTCCCTTAATCTGTATGAGTGAGGTCAGATCATGAACTAGGACGAAAAAAAAGAATTGAAAAATACAAAAATGGCAACACTTCAAATAAAAGTTTTCATTTTTTGGTAACAAAGTGGTTGGTTTTTTGAGCCGCGAAATTCGAGTTTTGCAAATAATGACTTCATCCTAGTTCATGACTCAGTAGAACATGTACTGAATACGTATGTTAAGCCTCAAGTTGTTTGATGAAGTAGTTTCTGAGATACCGTGATCGCCGAGTCAAAAAATGTCGTTTCGAGAGAAACGCGTTTAAAGTTTCAGTTCAATACCTGTGCGCTCGGTCGCGCGTAACGGTTCATAGCTCATAGCGTTGCCAAATTTCCAAATTCAGCTATAATACTTTAGGAATACATTCTTCAGATGCTGAACTCTTAGAAAACGTAATAAAAAAAAATCGATTTTTCGAAACCGTCAAACTAGGGAGACCCCTTGAAACAAATTAGGAAAAATAAAAACATTAGGATTTTTAGTAAACTTTACCGTCTCCACATAAAAAACATCTTCCTCCTTAACATTTTTTTTCACCAACTTTCCTTCACCTACTTCTTTATTCCAACACTTTGCCGTCCGCGTGTCTGATCGGGATTCTTACGTTTGGCGCCGGTATAAATCTTTCTGTACGA
This sequence comes from Gasteruption jaculator, assembly GCA_949825005.1. Taxonomy (NCBI): domain Eukaryota; kingdom Metazoa; phylum Arthropoda; class Insecta; order Hymenoptera; family Gasteruptiidae; genus Gasteruption; species Gasteruption jaculator. Next base: position 4,100,849 of record OX463769.1, on the reverse strand, counting down.
CACCAACGTGGTGCCACCGGCGCTTGCCCGATTGTTTTCGCATGGCACCAACGCGGTACCACCGGACGGCATAGTGTTAACAAAAAAAAAGTTTACCCGTAGCAACTGATTTTTTTAAACACACGAGCATTCTATTAAACACGGATACAACGGCTGATAATAAAAAAAGAGATGCGTGAAAGTGACATAAATTTATAGGTACTGAAAACAATACGTGTGTCCCGTGCGAAGCAAATTGTGCAAGCTGTCAAGATCGTCCGGATCGATGCACGAGCTGCGAGCATCACCTAGTCATGTACGAGAACAAATGTTACGCTGCATGTCCGCTTTACACATACGAGACACAAGATTACAACTGTGCTCCGTGTCATTCCACGTGTGAGACATGCAATGGAACCGCAGACGACCAGTGTATTAGCTGTCGACAAGGATATTTCTCTTTGAATGGTAAAAAAAATGCGATATCGCGTAAATATCCCGAAAGGGCATAAAGGCGGAACATTTCCCCGGCAGCTTTATTCGTTACATAAAACCTGTCGATCTTCTTCCATATTAGGTACTTGTCGTACTTCCTGCCCGGCGAGTTATAGCGCTGATAAAAAACGCCGTGAGTGCGTTCCATGCCCACCGGGTTGTGCGACATGCGCTACTTCCACTTGTACCAGTTGCATCGAGGGCTGGAGCCTTAATAAAAAAGGTTTATGTGCCCCGGAAAGTCGGAGCCGCTGTGATACCGCGGAATATTACGAAGACGGTCACTGTAAACCTTGTCATTCCACGTGTGAAACCTGTGCCGGCCCTACCGAGGATTACTGCATTTCTTGTCAAAATCCGCTACTTCTGCAAGGAAAAAAATGTGTTGCTCAATGCGACGATGGTTTCTATTCCATTATAGCGCATCCATCCCGACCGCTTTGTACACCCTGCCTGCATACCTGTAAAGCTTGTGTTTCCAGGCTCAATTGTACTTCTTGTCAAGATGGTTTACAGTTACAAAGCGGGGAATGCCGATCTTCGTGCGCTCAAGGGTGAGTTTCAACTTTTATACATTGTTTTGGTTACACGTAACAGTTACAGAGAAAAGTGGTTTTCAAAATTATTGACAGTGAAAAATAATAATTAGCTCCAAAAGCACGAATATTTGGGAAAAAAATCTCTGAACGATTGAAATTTGTTTTCCGAAATAATTTATAAAAATATACTACAGGTAACCGCCGAAGAACTCGAGTTTCGAAAAACACGGATACCTTCCCCCGAATTGCACAGTTTCGAACTACACGATTTTCGTGTAGTTTGTCATTTGTTTGATAAAATAGAGAGTTATGATATCAAAGGCAAAATTGTTCAGAATTATTGGGTTGGCAACTAAGTAATTGCCGATTTTGTCATTTGTTTGCTTTGGAAAATCGGCAATTACTTAATTGCCAACCCAATAGGGTAAACACACCAATAAATGGACACCCTCCAATAGATGGACAAATATTATTTCCAAAAGTAATTACATTAAATTCAAGAACGAAATCGTAAAGTCATAAATTTTTTTTATGGCTATATGTAGTCCTGATTGTAAAAAGTGATTTTTTTCATCTTTATATTTGTAATAATGATAAAAAAAAATATTTAAATTTGACATGACGAAGTTTTGCTTCAAGAGCGCCACCACTAGTAAATATGTGGCAGATGTTCGGTAAACGTTGTTTCTTATTACTATTATAAATGAATAAAAAAATAAGGTACGTATACATTATTATGCTCGTATTTCACTGAAAAAGCTATAAATATCGTAATGAAATAATAAAATTACAAAAATATAAGAAAATTTAGCGTCCACCTATTGGTATTGGCTGTCCATCTACTGGGGTTTTGGTCTTTTTCATAAATTTTTCTTTTTTGTTAATTACTACGAAGTTTCACAAAGTTTTAGTAATTTTTTTCTAGTTAATTACATATTTTTACATTAATATAATTCATTTTATTATAACTTATTTGTATTTTAGTATATTATTTTGTTAAAAAAGCATGAGAGTTTGCTTAACCGTCCATCTATTGGTGCATTTACCCTATAAGGGAATTATAACTTTTATCACGAAATTTGAAAAATTGCGACTATGAATTCTCAATTCCATTCCATTTTAATCGAAAGAAATACACATGACTCCAGTGATGGGGACTAAATGGCATGGTAATTTAATTTTAATTGAAAAAAGTGATGCAGCGCAAACATTTTGTGTTGTATTTTTATAATAAAAATTTAAGATAAAACGTTCTTTCAAAACTAATTGAAAAATAATTTGAATTATGAAAGACAAGGTTTCTTAGAAGTGTTCACCAATATTAATTAAACAAAATAAACATTTTTGTAGATTCGTTTTTGTTTCTTGCAGTCCCGAACAACACAGTTTTAAAGAACACGAAACCAATTGACCCATTGGCATCATACGCCTAAAATGAAAAACAGTCACGGGTTCGCGGAATAATCCGCGCTCGGTAAGAAAAACAATCGCGGGCTTGCGTAATAATCCACGCTCGGTGACAGCAGACAGTCACGGATCGCGGAATAATCCGCTCTTGGATGCAAATGGGTTAAGGGGCTATACCAGTGTGACGGCTGAAAATTTACATGTTTTCTGGGAATTTCTTTAAAGAAAAGTATTTCATGGAATGTTTTTAAACTTTATAGATGTATTTACCTATAAATAAACTGTGTAAAATAATATTTTTATACAAAAATAATTAAAGGCGACCAAGTTAAGCGCTATCCCGCGAGACGCCAAAAAAAGTGATTCAACTGCTGACATCATACGGGTCGCTAGGATGCCTGAAATAAAAAAATAAAGGGTCTTTCTTAAACTAGAAGGTATTCCCTATCCGATGGCCTAGGATATCCGAGAAATGTTGAAATCTGACAAAATGGCGGAGGTTTTAAGAAATTTGTTGATTTAACCTTCAAAAAATCGTCCTTCTTTCGCCGCCAAAATTACAGTTTTCATCCGATCAAAAATATCCTAGATCATCGGACAATAAAGCATGTCCAGAACACTCAGTTAAAATTTCAAGTCAATCGGATAAGTGATCTTTGAGTTACAGTGTCAGCAAATTTTTAAAACACAGTTTCGAGAAAAATGCGCTTAAAGTTTTAAGTCTCGATTTTTTCATGATAAAATATTTTTTTACACAGTTCATTTATAGGTAAATACACCCATAAAGTTTAAAAACATTCCACGAAATACTTTTCTTTAAAAAAATTCCTAAAAAAACACGTAAATTTTCGGCCGTCACACTGGCATAGTCTCTTAATCGCCTTCTTCGGGGGTTACCTGTACAAGCGGTTGCTGTAAAATGGCAGTTAATTATGTCACAATTTTTTCCATTGTCCACCTGAACAATGACCTTACAAATGATTTAAAGTCGATTGATCCAACAAAAGCGAATCATAAAGCGTAATGCTGCTAATCAGACGCTGATTCCCACTACATGCATACTACAAAAGCCATTTAACGGCTAATCACTCGAATCACGTACACACAAAAGCTGTGGGTATTAGGATCAAAGTATCAATATTCGCAGTCGATCCTAAGTTGATCCTGTGGTTCTCAGTTTGAATTTTTTATCCATCTCTTTCTCTAATTCATATGCGGACTTTCGTTATACGGTCTCCGTTTCAATAATTCCCTTTCAATTTGAGCGGTTCTTTTTTTCGACTTTATAAGCGTTCGATTTTGGTATTTCAATTCGTACTATTCTTGTATGTTTCCAACTTTTAATCGAAATGGTATTGAAAATATTCCACCTCTATTCTTTTCTATCGATAGGAAACCAAATATTCCGTTCAAGTATATACAATCAAAAGTTGCGGTTGAATGGATATATACATTTTAAATTGAAATATTATATTTTTCCGAACACTGGATGTGCTACATTTTTTTTTTCTATTAAACTTCCTTTATTCGAGATCAAATAGTTTTATGTGACAAAATATGGGATAGCAAAGAGAAATGACGTCATACTCGAGATATTAATGATACACCTTGCAAAGGCCAACTATTCCTTCTATTAACACCGAATTGTGTACTGAAAAAGATTTCGGACAAAAAAAACAATTGCAGCGGATTCTATCTGAAATGCGCTGAATATTTCATTATGTATGGGGCATTCCACGCCAAATCGGACGGTTTGAAACAATTTTTTTTAATTTTCTTAGTTTTTTGGTATTTTTTAGTACCCCTCAAAAGAGGCTTGCTGGTAAATTTTGAGATTTTTTTGATCACTGGTTAAAAAAATATCGAATTTTCAAAAAAACCGCCTTTTTTTGGTTTTTTGCTCATAACTTTCCTAATAATGGTTGAAATTCAATTTTTTTTTCTTCAAAATTTTCGTTTTTAGATGGCCTTTACAGAAAAAAATACAAAAAAATTTTAAGTGTTTTTAATCAATATTTTTTAATTTTAAGTTTTCAATCGTGTTTTTAAACTGTGCGTATCCTTCGATTTTCTTGAAGATTTTCTATTTTAAACTTCTATCCGTCCTGCAACTTTTAAGCCTGGTCCGGTAGTGGGCCTTCCATAATTACTATTTTTTTTCGATTTTTAAAAATTAAAAAAATTTTGTTTTCGCTATAAATTATTGTCAGTATGCCCCATATAATTTAGCAGGTTTTAGTAGAACTCCAGGTAGAAGTGGAAGGTATATTTTTTTGCTATATTTTTCTTACCCAAGCCGATACTACGGCAGTCCTAATTATAATTAAACCTCTCTACTCTTTTTTCCACTCCAAGTCTTGAGTTCCAATAGTACTCAAACGTTTTACCATTCACTCGTATGCCAATGCAACTGCGAAAAATTTATAGCGAAAATTACTGCACTCGTATTTCGAATCACAATTTCCATTACGATTCGGAACCGAGCTCAAAGTTTTAAAGGTTTATGTGTGCCAAAAATCGTCCCGTACTTTATGTTTTGGAATTCCTGTATTCAATTATATGCCACCAGTAACTTTCTACGCTATAAATTCTTTTTCCGTGTAGTTTTTGGTAATAACTCAACCCCCAATAGCAAAATACCACTTGTAAAATTGAATCTTCAATTATCGATCGGTAGCTTGTAATCTCCTCCACATGAGCATATAAGTGTTTTTTTTTTTCGTAGAATCTTATCTCACCTTTCTCGCTCCTGTAATCTTATTTACGTTTAATTTTACTCAGAATTCGCTTTTACAATTGTTTCGAGGAACATTAATTAATCTAGATTCTTAAACTGTACAGGATGTTCAAGTTATCAGCAATTGTTACTAATTTTTTAGTATAGGATAAATGCACTAATAGATGGATGGTTAAGCAAACTCCCATGCTTTTTTATCAAAATAATATACTAAAATACGAATATGTTATAATAAAATGAATCATATTAATGTAAAAATCTGTAATTAACTAGAAAAAAATTACTAAAACTTTGTGAAACTTCTTAGTAATTAACAAAAAAGAAAAATTTATGAAAAAGACCAAAACCCCAATAGATGGACAAAATCTCCAGTAGATGGACAGTCAATACCAATAGATGGACGCTAAATTTTCTTATATTTTTGTAATTTTATTATTTTATTACGATATTTATAGCTTTTTTAGTGAAATACGAGCATAATAATGTATACATACCTTATTTTTTTATTCATTTATAATAGTATTAACAAACAACGTTTACTGGACATCTGTCACATATTTACTAGTGGTGGCGCTCTTGAAGCAAAACTTCGTCATGTCAAATTTAAATATTTTTTTTATCATTATTACAAATATAAAGATGAAAAAAATCACTTTTTGCAATCAGGATTACATATAGCCATAAAAAAAATTATGCCTTTACGATTTCGTTCTTAAATTTAATGTAATTACTTTTAGAAGTAATATTTGTCCATCTATTGGAGGGTGTCCATCTATTGGTGTGTTTACCCTAGCTATTCATTTCATAATAGTTTTGTACATTTTGGAAATATTCCTAGAATTTTTTCTTTTCATATAGATTTGTAACAAGTTAAATGAAAATTCAAATTATTTACATATATAAATTATTGTTTATATGCTGTTACATACTAATTAAAGTTTCACTAATTAAATACTCTACTGCATTTTTACCTAGATTCCAGGGCCTAGTAAGCCACTTAAATAAATAAATACCTTCCCTCTTACCCTCATCAAATTGACACTTGTTGCCCAATAATTTTTTCAGAGAATTGTATTACCCTGAGAAAATTAGCAAGTGATATTTCAAACTAGAAATCCATGAAATTATTGCGAACATTTAATAAATGTAGTAGCTACAATATATTAGGTGTTCAAGTAAAAAAACAAAATTATAAGTGTAGTAACAAAAATAAAATTGTAATTATCTATTAAATTATAATCATTTAATAAAAAACCATTAAAGTAACAGTCTGGCAGTGAAAAAGTATTCCTAATTACGTTTATTTCGTTGTGGGAAATGTTTGAACAGAAGGGGAATTCTGTCAATTGGAGCAATAAATTCTAGTACAATTAATGGACAAATCAGAAGATTTATGAGGGAATTTTTTCAGGGTACAATTGGGAACTCTGTATTCGCTGCCGATAAAATGTCACCTACTAAAAATTATAACAAAATAGTGATAGTAATTTTATATAAAAAGATAATTACTTTTTTGCTACTTGTCCCATAACATTGTCAAGAGGATTTTGTATAACAATTAATCATTCTGAGTTTCGGATGGGTTCAACATACGTCAATTTAAAGTAATCACCCGTCTATAATTAATATCCACTTTTTATTAAAAACTAAATATTTTTACCCGTCGAAAGCTGCAATGTATACCGACGTGATCTTTCAATTATAGCGGGATTGTTAAAAATATGATTAAATTTCAATTTTCAACAGTATATAAATGCCATTACGTGTGATTACACGATCTTCACAATTTAATAACAATTTTTTAAATAATAGGTTTTTCGCTTATATTGGAACTTGTTTTATTTACAGATATTACAGTGACAGAGGTCAATGTGCCAAATGTTATTTAGCCTGTAAAACCTGTTCTGGACCACGCAGAGATCAATGCGTAACTTGTCCCAAAGGTTGGCAATTAGCCGCGGGTGAATGCCATCCAGAATGTCCTGAAGGATTCTTCAAATCAAACTTTGGGTGCCAGAAATGTCATCATAATTGTCGTACCTGTAAAGGTGAGATCGTGGGAAAGCCTTAAATGTTAAATAATAAGAACTCCTTTTTTTCAACACTTGAATAATTTTTTATAGAAAATTATCATATACAGAAGGAATATTTTTAAACAAATATTTTTTAATAGGTTTCCAGAAAAACTTATGTTCATGGGAAATTAAATTTTGAAATAATTATGAAAACTACAAAACCGTATTATTTTCAATAATTGCATATTATCAATAACGAAAAAGTAGAAATTTTTTATTTCTCAATTTTTTCCTAGAAATAGAGCATCGTTTTGAGTTCTCTCGAATTTGTTTATTATTTTTAATGGTCACTAATTATCAAAACTTTATTTCACTCTTTTGAAATATTCCTAAAACAGTAAATGATTAATTTGTCAGTGGTAGAATTTTCAAAGCTTCCTAATTGCTTTGAATGTGAATAGAATAAAAGTTTACGTTACTTTCAGATGAAGGACCATTGCAATGCACTTCGTGCCCCGCACATTCGATGTTAGATGGAGGATTATGTATGGAATGTTTGGGAACTCAGTATTACGATCCCTTGACACAACTTTGCAAAAGCTGTCACGCAGATTGCAGAAGGTGTACGGGTCCGGGGAAATTCAGTTGTGCTGCTTGTTCACCACCTTTGCATCTTGATAAACTCAATAATCAATGTGTACCCTGTTGCACGGGGAATGAGAAAACTTCGGAAACCGAGGAATGTTGCCTTTGCGATCCAGAGACTGGTGAGTTATTTTCTAAAGCTTTTCAAATTATGTCACACGTACGATCAAAGCGATGTCAAATGTTTTTTGGGAATAAGGAAAATTATGAGATAGACAAGCTTTTTGCTATTATAAAAATGATTGTTTGTCAAAATAACCTCTAAAATAATCATACAATTCGTAGAATTTATCTAACTGTTAATTATTTTGTTATCAAAGAACAACATTTTTCGATTACAAAATATTTGTTTACCTTCTGCATTTTGCACTTATAACTACACTGTATTTACTTGTGATTTCGCCGATGTTTTCCATGCTGATAAATAATGCTTAGAAAGATTGTTGATATTTCTTCTAATTTACTGTAATTTGTAAAACTAATTTGCAGTATATAAAATATAAAGGATCAAGGTCCGTAACGCGAGTTTTTGGCCCCAAGGGGGCACAGAGTCGCAACCACTTCATTATTACATGTATGATGTGCTTTGATGTGTTTTACAACATACATAAAAAAGAAAGTTATGCGTAATTGCGCTCATATTAAAAAACGCGGCTAAATGTGCCAAAAACGGTATTTTTCTGAAAAAATAATAAAAAGAATTAGGTTTGCTCCAATAAAAAAGGGCTTAAATTAATTAAAAGAGACTCAATATTACCCCAACAAAACATTGAAATTATTAAAAAGATTATTGTTATATAAATCCGAGATATTATAATTTTTAACAATTATTAGGGCCTAAATCCTGCCTTACCTGACCCACATCCTTTTACTGTAATTTGCAAAAATCACTAAAAAATATTTTTATAAAATTTTAAAAAAGACTATGTTTATGGAAAATTCAATGTTGAATTAATTATTAAAGCGACAGAAACGTATTGCTTACAGCAATTACATGTTCTTAATAATCAATGAAGTAACGATTTTTTATTTTCCCATTTATTCCTAGAAATTTTTTATTTATTTATTATTTTTAATTTATTATTTTCTTGATGTTACAATAATTTGAAGAAAAAAAAAACATTGCAATTCGTGAACTTCTCCTTTGATATACATTTTCTTTTCGAATTTCATGACGTTTCCAAATGTTATAAAAGCTAAGAAACGTAGACGTTACAATAAATAGGAATGTTGAACAAGGAAAAAAATTCGCTCGAAACCAAACTGTAAAATCTGAAATATTTAAATGACGTAAGTACGAGATAAAATATGCAACGTTTGTTTCTCTTAGGTGGCTGCAGGAACAGTTCACCAGCTGGTAAACGCCGAGTACCAGGTGCTGAATTTTCACTGGGAGATTCTATAATATTAAACGAAAAGGAAAGTAATTCTGATAACTCGGCATCGCTTGCTGTAACTGCAGCTACAGCGTTAGCAGTGGCAATCTGTTTAGCATCGATCGCGATATTCGCTACGATATTTATTGCCTTGCAGGTGAGAAATTCTCAAATTTAATTGTATTATTCCAAATGGGGATAAAGATTAAATCGATTCGAAGTCGTTATTCATACGAGAAAGTTATAATATTCACAAATTAGGAACCTGAGAATCGTTGAAATTTAACAATGAATTTCAAGATTACTCCACTTCTGTTCCATTAAATCGTGATATGTGCCCATAATTATGAAAGTGGTATAAGTCATATTTTTTGGTGTTAATAAATTTAAAGGATTTGTTTGAAATAAAATAAAAAAATGTTTTTACATTTTGCAACATTGAAAGTCGAAGTTTTATTGGTCTTGATTAATGAAGAAAAAAAAATTGTATTGCAGGATAAAATGACGCGAAATACCTGAAAATCTCATCTTTTTCAAATTTTGACTTAGACCACTTTCATAATTATGGGCACAATTATAATGCGAAAGGGAAAAGTTTGAAAGCATGGAATAATTCTGAATTTTATTTCTTTCGTTCCATTTTTTCAAGGCATTTTCGAGAAGAAGAGAAACAACGAATTTGGGTTACACGCAATTAGCCGTTAGGGTGGAACCTTCGGATGACATCGACGCGGATGACACAACCGAGTTAATGACCTAGGAAGAACAATTCCAAGATTCTTTAAATCTCAAACCTGCTCTCTCCTTATAAATGATCAAACGAGAGGTCAAGGTGCAAGAACAAAAAAAAATGAATCTCCTCGAACAATGAGAGAATCGTGCGGACCAGAAGATATACTTTCACCAAGACTTCATTCTTTATTTGATTTTTTTTTTTCATGTGATGGTAAATTCGTGGTTCGTTTTTGAAACAGGGTGTAAACAAGTAACTAAAAAACTAAATAACGAGGAAGGGACAGAAGAAAATGCGAACGGAAACAGAAGCAAAGTCGGGGAGATGAAAGTGTACAGATTTAAACAAACGAACAAAGAACAAAAAAAAAGAAGAAACAAATGGACAAGGATTTAAACGATGTGTAAAAAAAAAAGGAGGGAAACCTAAGGGTGAAGGTAACAAGTGCCTGCTTACACACCCTTAAACCAAGTAAGGAAGCCACGTGTTTTAAGAAACGGAAGAAACCTCGAGATTCTTTGACAAAAAGAACACTGTATTATTATTTACATTGTTTTTATCATTTTTATCCCGTGTTAATTTTTCGCAAGCGTATTCGTCGTTGCTAAAAATCGCGATTGCGGGTTCACGCGTGAGTCTTTTTTTTTTATTTAAAAGAAGAAATCGTGACGACGATTACAAAATTATAAAAAGAAATGAAAAAAAAGTGTGCTAAGGCGAGAAAAGGAAAAGGGAGGAACGAAAAAGTTTCGACTGAGTTCGAAAGTTTTCAAGTGAAGTACAAAAAAATATGAGAAAACACCCCCGTAATTCATTTTCTATCTATATAAATTCGCTTTTTTTTCGAAACATTTGAAACTTTCTCGGTCGTTTTTCACAACATAAAACATCAACGAAAGAGGGTTTGGAGGAATTCAAAGAAAAAAGAAACTGTTTTATTTAACTTAATTAAACTTAATTTGACTTCCTTTCATGCGAAATTTTGACGAATTTTTTTCTCCGTTTCCCAGTTACTTGAGATGTTAATTAGTCATTCCAATACCTCTCCTTTCGAGAAGAACCGTGAGAGACTTTTCTCTCATGTTTCTCTTTTTGTAATTTTTTGTTATATTTTGATTTCTCTATATTTCGTGTTTTCTTTGTGATCTAATTTCTTTGTATCTTATTTAAAATTCTTTTAGGCATCTCTTTTTCTTTCTTTTTGAACTTATGATTTTATACGCGTTTGTTTTGAAGATGCGAGAGTGAGAGAGAGAGAGAGATAGAAAATGAGGAAGAGATAGAAAAAAATGGTTATAAAAAAACAATTGTAAAAATAAAATTTAAAAAAAAAATGATGAATCTTTAATGACAAGTGAATTTTTAAGAGAAAACAATATTCTTTGATCACCAAAAAAATCTCATGAAACCAAGTAAACATTTATCGTGTGAATATTGAATTTCTCCTCGTGATTTGATATGCTATTGTTGTACTTTTATGATGAACGCGATTACAAATAAATATATCTATATACAAATTATACGTTTTATTTTGTTATGGAATATCAAGCTGAATGATGAAATCGTAGACGATCCATGCAATATTTTTTTCAGAACCAACTCCAAATACCGTAAAATTTAGATTTGTAGCAATTCGTGTAAGTTAGATCGCTCTATTTGCTACTCTTTTGTTGCTATTCGATTAACGTTGCTACCAAATCCACCTTCAGGTAACATTTGTGCAACTTTTACGTGATACGAGGGTTTGAAGAATATTTTACATTATGGATCAGCATTTTTGATAACCGTTTTATTTTCAATGGGACCTTTAATTATTTAATTTATTCAAAAAATCAAACATAAGCAAAAAGTTATCAATTATTTTTTTATGAGATTAAAATCTTACTATAATATAAATATTTTAAATTTCACTCTTAAATACGAAATTTAAATAACCGTATTATTTGAAATAGCTGAAAATATAAAACCAAAACTTTAAAATCGAGTAATTCTTGTAATACTCCCAAAATAAGAAATCAACATTCGGTTTTTGCGTTTTATATAAATTTGAGAAACTTAGACAAGCACTTCCTTCCACCGTAGACAGTATAATTAATTTGAAAGCAAGTGCCATTGTTTCAGCAGACTTTGATTTCGTACGGTTGAGCGAGGAAGTAAATTTTTGAGTAGCGGAGTAAATGAAATTTCAGTGCTTCTCAGCCACAAGGAATCTCGTGGCAATTGAATTGTTGAATTTCTAAACAAGTTGTGGGAACATTTTATAAAACCGCAGTAAACTTTCTTCGAGGATCACTACTGATGCAATCGGAGCGTCTGAAGTAAGCATATGGTAAGTAAAGGTAAGAAACTTAAACGAAGCGGAAACAAAGTAAACTTTCAAGTAGTTAAAGCAGCGGAATAATAACAAACTCCGTTGAATTACGTGGAAGTCTCATAGTGAATAAAGCGTTTGTATGAGTATTCATACACCTCATTTGTGGAACTTAGTCGTTTCTATATATACATATACTTAACCGGCAACTTTACTCTTATCCTGGAGATTGCTTCGGATTACTAAAGAGTAGATACGTTTCTTCGTACACAGTTTCATTCATTCATTCCTCCGTTCGTTCGTTCGTTCGTTCATTCGTTTTTCCTTACTACAAGCTATAAATATACCCTTACAGAAAAGATATACTGTAGTCGCGAACATGCTATGAACTCAGTAATTTTCAGTACTTTATGGTTCCTCGCTGAGACCGGGCTTTTCGTGTACTGCGGTAGAGAGAATTAAGGCATTCCTAATTTCTACAGAACATTTTTGTTAAATTTGAAATATACACAGCTAACCAGCGGGAGTTTATGTATTTTTAAAGAGAACCAGCCTCGCACGTTTTCTTCAGGGAAAAACCCGTGCCTCCTCATTTGAATTTCAGCAGGTTCTGAATCCGAAGAGAGATGTCACAGGATTTCCAGGTTTATCTCACCCAAAAGTTTTAACTTTCTTCTGAAAATCCCTTACACATGAAATTTTTCAGAAATTCGTTTTCCAGGTATTAGCGGAGACTCAAGTGGTCATTGTAATTATGCGACAATGCGAATAATAATATTTATGTGAAATTAATTTTTTACTAATGAGTTAAAAATTTTAATGGAGTTATTAAAATTTTAAACCATTAATAGAGTGCGCAATAAGCAATGTTCTATTTGTTTATTTCCTTGGAAAAGTTAACAGCTGACCATCAAAGCTCCATTATCCCCTACGAATTTTTAAAGAAAAACAACGTTACTCATTTAGCTTGAAAAAAAATGTTATAAATCTCTATTTTAACTTTCTTGATACAGTGAGCCCTCGACTTTGGCACACAATTAGTTCCTGAAAGTGTGTGCGAATGTTGAATGTCCGAAAGTAGAGGGATGTAAAAAAGTATGCACCAAAAACGGTGTTTTAAAGTATTTATTTATTTATTTAGCTTTCGGGCGTTTTCTTTATAAACTCGTCAAGAGTTAGTTGAGTAGCTTCTTTTTTTTTCTTTTCGTAATAAAGATTTCTATAACACGCAGTGTCTTTTTGTATTGCCCTACGTACTCGAGATATACGTTCTCCATTGGGATTGCATTCTTCCATAATAGTTAAAAATTTGTCTAGATGCATAAAGACTTCATTCATATTTTTAATTGTCAAAGTCTTTACGTTTTTATCGGCTTCTTCTTCCTCACTTTCATCGTGTATTTTATTGTTAATCAGTTGTTGCTCAATTAGATATACATTTGACAGCGGTGCCGAGTGAGATTCAATTAATTCATTAAGATCGTCGTTGTTGACGTCCAAGTTAAATTCATTCATGAGACTAACTGTTTCATTGGTGATAGTTTCCGGCGTTTCTTCAAAATTTGTAAAATCATTCGTCATTTGTGGGCATAATTGTTTCCAGGAACCTTGTATTGTCGACTCTTTTATGTCAGTCTACAGAGGGAAGAACATTCGACCGCAAAGGCTTACAAAGTTGAATTTTTTAAAATGCGGGAAATAGCAAATTGTGTGAAAGTAAAATGTGCGAAAGTCGAGGGCCGCCTGTCTCTTGAAGTATCAAGTTTATGGATGAATCTCCGAGTAGAAAAAGGACATTATTTCCACAAATAATTACAAAAAACATGTTTTACATGTTTTATAAAACTAGGGTAACCATAAATAATAATGTCTACTACTTAAAGAAAGTTCTATTTTATTTAATATTCAGAACAATTTAATTTAAAAATTAATCCCCATTATTATTAACAATCTTCTTCCATTTCTTTGACACACTTTCAATTCCTGTCATGTGAAATTAGAGTGTTTTTACACTAAAATACAAACAAGTGACAATATTTATTCAGTATAAAAATACGACTCTAATAAGTATCCCTATCATATCCCTCGAAACTTTAAATCTTGTAACTTTGATGGTGAAATATTACAAAATTTACAAATTTTTTTATCAATAATGTACTTGATCCAATTACACCATCTGTCAAAAAGTTAATAAAACTTCTATTGTAGCTACTT